>HG992185.1:10078194-11278194 GCA_905220545.2 Melitaea athalia | reverse complement strand
TTAAAGTAAATTATCGATTCCTCCTGAAGTACTAAGAAAATAATATTTTGCTTTTTTATGTCGCATGAAATGAATTTCAAACTTTTTCAATTCTGGTAATAAATTGAGTTTTAAAAACATAGTTGTTTGGTTTCGCATATAAGTTCATGATCGACATCACGACATCGGGTTCTAGTTTCACTTTTGAATAACACAATGTCGTAGCAGTTACTTGTAGCAGCTATCCACCCGTGGCTTTGGTCGTGCGTTTTACTCGATTAGCTGTTCTATTTTCTCCATATAGCTTATGTCACGCAGCGATTAGATATAATTTTACTGGCCAAAGAATTTTCAAAATAGGTTCAATATTTTTGAGTTGATAATAATAGATCGACTTATGATGTAATACGCCTAAACAAAAAAAAAAATATTTAATTTTTATTTTGGTACAGAAATATAAATAGATTGTGATTTATACTCGTATGTTAACGTATAAACGTACTAATGTCAGTGACATTAGTTATTTATTTTTAATCGACTTTCAAAAAAGGAAGAGGTTCTCAAGTCCGTTGCATTTATTTTTTATTTTACCTCGGAACTTTTTCCTGGGTGGACCGATTTCGATGGTTTTTTTTTTAAATCGAAAAATGGTGTGTGTGGTCCCATTTAATTTAGTTGAGATCTAACAAGTAATTTTTTGCCCGATACCTGTTCCAAAGACGATAAGTCGATAAGATCGCCTTTGTAAGTTTGTACATCTTCCTACTTTTGTTTGTATCTTTTAATGGTGTGCAATAAAGATTATTATGATTATTATTATTACTTTTCGATTTATATCAAATGTAATGCGTATTTATTTGACTATTTTTTCGTCGCCCTACATCAGGGTTTCTTAACCTTTTTCTAGTGATGGACCCCTTTAAAAATTTCAAAGAGTCCACTGACCCTTTCCAAAAAAAAAAAGAAAAAAAAAACACAACGATGCTTTACTTCAATCACCTTTTTTGTTTGCGATCAAACTTTACATATAAATAACTAGTGTGACGGTTGCTGCTGCTTATGCTGGATTAGAATATCAAATTGAGGAGTTGTTTTTGATTACGCGCAAAGTGAAAATATTTACTCACAAGATAAGTAGGCTTGCCATGGACCCCCAGCTTTCATAACACGGACCCCTTAGGGGTCCATGGACCACAGGTTAAGAAACTCTGCCCTACATTGTACTATACCGCGTAACTTTATAACGATTTTGATAATTTTTGTTTTAATCGAAGTCTGATTCTTGTCTTGTAGTCCAATTTAAATGTCATCGAGATCTGATAAATAATTTTTAAGTAATCTTTGATAACGCGTATTTACTCGACTATGGCTATTTTTTCGTCTACTTACATTGTATAAATTGTATTACATGTCGATGTAATTGAAGTCGGTTTTTTTGCGATTAAACACAATTATTGTCTAGAACATTTTAAGCAATATCTTGCATTATCAGTTTAAATCGAGCAAAGTCTGCAATATTTGTTATTAAATGTCCACCTTTTCAGTTATCTATAATAATTACTTATTTATCACTTGCTCTAAGGGATTTCCCACATTATATCTTTCAAATCTTTATGACAGTGACATAATTTTTATTAATATTTATTCATTTAACAATTTATTATACGTACAAAAACTACATATATAATATATTTGTCATGGCGACTCACGTATAATGATTAATGGTGTGCTTATCCCTAAGAGATATTTCTTTGACATTATTTTAATAAAAATTTCCAAAACCTATTAGAGAAGGAACTTTTAGGCATTCTAAGTGTATATCTAAGTTGTGTAACGAGCTCTATGGATTTTTTTTAAATTAAAGAGCCACTGATTTAAGTCGTGCGTTCATTGCTAGTTTATTATAATATTTTTACTCACAAAAGATAAAAAAATAATAATTATCTAGCCATATACTAACCGATATATTTAGATATACTCATAACATATTTATGTTTTTCCTGTTAAAACAGTAGAGTTTCGTTAACGCAAACGGTGGCTGGTTTAATTACAGCTCTGAGACTCTATCTGCCATATCTCGGAGAGTATGCAAAGCCGTCGGTACCAGATGTTGCCATAACCATCCTTACCTACTCTTAGTAAGAATTTAATCCACTGTTCTGCTGTAAAGAAGCATGGCGAATAAATCTACGATCATTCTTCTGTGTAGAAGTATGCATTTGTCCAATAGTATGACGTTACTGACTGATTCAGTTCAGTTGATTTCATATTCATGTATAGTTCAAATATCATTGTTTTCTGGAAGATAATGGGTCGTATCATGACAGATATGTTTCTGACATATCCAAGCAACAGTAGATAATCTAAACTATTTTAGAACAATCAAAATACAACTGCTTTGTTTATCGTAATCGATTACCATATCTATAGCATTATTTATTAGATTTTAATAAACGTGGTCGCAGGCAGAGCCTGCCTGCGACCACGCGACCATTTAATAGTAATATTGTCCTACAAATTGCGTGGTACGATATCCCGATCCTACGCTCACTGCTGCTCTACCCCCTGCTATCTCTGTTAGCTACCACAATCGAGAGTTTTCGAAGAGGAATTTTTTGTTCGCCTCATCAAAATGTAGCCACTCCCAAAAAATTAGCTTGATACTGATCAGGTGAAAAAAATGTACTAGGGATCCCTACCTATAATATATTTTACCAAAAAATTTCGTTCGCGTTAATCCCCTTGAGAACATTAAAACATAATAATGCAACGCGAAAGTTTAAAAGTAGTTCATAAAAAAAAGTAATTATTTATTAGGTTTAAATCTTAGAAGTAAAAACAAATTTGTTATATGTACTTATTACTACGAAGAAGACTAAGAGAGAAACTATTTAACTGACATAAGTATACTACATGTATATTTTAGACAATGATTAAATATTGATATATATACCCGTTACCAAGAGGGCACGTCTACTGCGTGATAACAGTAACAACAACAACGTGATAGGTAAATGTTTAGATGTTATTCATAGTATTCAAAACGAGCCTACTAGCTTCGTATCCCCATTTCAAAACATATATAAGGGGTTCACAAAATCAAAGATAAATAGGTTTAAATTTGATTATTGATCTCTGTTTTGCTGTGCAATTATTAGGTTGAAGTATATTGTTGATTTTCGTAAGCAGAAATTATAAAAAAAATAAAGACTGTTTTTTTTCACATGTACGAGACAACCGAACATGTAAATAGTTTTACGTTTAAAATAGGTTTCGTTTTATTAATTATAATTTCGTACAGTTAAAGTAGTAAATTTAAGTAAATAGGCTTATAAGAATAGAATAGTATAGCATTCGATTTTAACAAACTACGATCCGCAATAGTTATTACAAAGTAATAATAAAATGTAAATAATTAATTACGTATAAAGTTCCTTCATAAATTAAGTTTCATAGTTAAAGAATCATAGAAAATGTTAACTTGTGCGACTAGTTACTAGTTGAACAGATTCGCCTTAGTTTTGTTCAATATCTAGGTTAGAAAGAGATGGCGATAGATTTAGTATGAAAATAGACAAAGATAGCTATAGTTCGGGAAGAAAATTCATGTTTTGTTTGATAATTTCTAATATTCTTACGATTTTATTAATGTTTCATGTTTTATAGATAGATATTCATACGTTTTAGCATAAATTATCATCAAAATGTTTGTAAATAGATAGATACGCACGCTGCGCGCACAGGAATAGTACTGACGCGGGTTCGGGACTCGGAGGGGATATTTATACTTCGACGGTGGGGGACGGGGGAGTATAAATATTCCAGAGATCGATTTAGCTCGATTATTCCGAATTTATCGCGCGCGCAGCGCTAATTGTATGTTAAAATGCTAGATTTTAATGTAATAATATAGGTAAGATATAGTTTTAAGATAAATATGTTGTAAATTGCATTTTATTGAAAATAAAGATATTCCGGGGTGAGGTAAGGGTCCGCTGGCTAGCTACTCCCGAAATCATATAAATAGAACGCCATATCGGGCGTCATTAGGTCACTTCTCTTGGGACACCTGAATAGGACACTTCTCTCGAGACAACGGGATAGTCAAGAAGTATATAGTCAAGACTCAAGATAGTAAGAAGTCTACATAGAAGCTTGCCAGCCACCCTTCTCTCTCTAACGGGATCTAGTGAAGCGCTATAGTGGTGTTTTATTGAAGAACCCCTGCACACGACGAGCACGAATATTCGTACCGGCTTTGTACGCAATCGTTTATGTACCGGCTCTGGCAAATCAGACGTCATAATACAGTCCGCTAGCTCTCCCTGAGCTGGGGTCCGGTACAGTTTGGTCCTTCGTTCGCCGGATCTACATAGTTTTCGCCGTGTCCGCCGTGTTCGCCTTCGTCTTCGTCTTCGTATTCACCGTTCGTTCGTCATGCCGCTCACAAGATCGCAAGCTGAGAAGATGGATCAAGCCATAGAAAACATAGAAAAAGCTCAAGAGAAAACCTCGACTATAGAAATCGCGTCGCAACAACCGAAGCCGCCGAACTTCCCCGTACACCACGAGGAACCTCCTAGATCTCCGTCGGCAGCCCCGGACCAGGGAAAGAACGCGAAAACTTCGTCAAAGAAAGCGTCAAAAGAAAGAAGACGTTTACAACTTCAAGCAGAAATCGCTCAACTCAGGTACGAGATGAAAATAGCAAAAGCCAAACTCGAAGCATACGAATCTGACGACGACGACAGCGAAGTCTCGTCGCACCAAGGCGAAGAACGAGTAGCAGAGTGGTTGGACAACCACCCGGAGGTCACCACGAAGCCTATAGAACCACAGGACCCTGGGGAACAGATATCGAAGCCCGCCACACACGAAGCGAAAAATAACTCGTCAATCGTCGAAGAAATACGAAAGGAAGCCCCTGAAGCGACAACAGTAACATCAAACAACACAGACATAACGCAGTTAGCGACCGCCATCACCACTGCCATGAGGAACGCCAACCCATCAAGGTACATCGGAGAGCTACCGTACTTCAACGGGTCACATACAGAATGGCTCGCCTTCCGCGCCGCATATTTCGAATCGTCTTCTCAGCTCAACGCGGCGGAGAACTCGGCGAGACTAAGAAGAGCGCTGAAAGGAAAAGCCAAGGAAGAGGTCGCCAGTCTTCTCATAACCAACGCGCCGGCATCAGACATAATGAAGATTTTAGAAAATCGATTCGGAAGACCGGACGCTATCGCCAGTACAGAATTAGAGAAGCTGCGCCACCTACCACGTCTCACAGACTCTCCGAAGGATATCTGCACGTTCGCTAACAAAATACGGAACTGTGTCGCGACCCTACAGCTGCTAGCTAAAGATCACTATCTACATAACCACGAGATAATGAAACAGCTGGTCGAGAAGCTCACGCCGACCATGCGAAGCAAATGGTTGGACTACACGCATGCTGAAGACACCGAGAAACAGAAGAATGAACCAGAAATAAAGCTGTTCTGTAAATTCATGGAACGAGAAGCGAACAAGAATGCGAAATACGCACCGGCGGAACACATTACTCCCGAAGAAAACACAACGCCTGTACGAAGACACCGCGCGCTCGCGACGAACGAAAAAGACAAGAAGTTCCCTTGCTCCGTATGCAAGGATAAGGACCACGAGCCGCCGGAATGCACCAAGTTAAAGACAGCAGAGGAACGCAAGCGGTGGGACATAGCGAAGAACGCGAACCTCTGCTATAGATGTCTTCGTTACAGAAGTCAAGCACACAAGTGCAAGCCGCGCGCCTGCGGTAAGGACGGTTGTGAACGTACTCATCATCCGCTGCTTCACTTCACGTCGACTCGAAGCGAAGACAAGAAAGAAGAAACAGAGAAGGTCACCACCACACAGAGCCACGACGAGCTACACGCTTATTTAAAGTATATCCCGGTGACGATCAGCGGCCCTAAGAAAAGCATAGACACGTACGCGCTGCTGGACGACGGCTCCACCGTGACCTTAATAGAAGAAAGCATAGCTTCGAAGATCGGCGCGAAGGGCCCTATAGATCCGCTGAACATAGAAACTATAGATCGAAAGTTATCTACGCACTCGTCTCGTCGCGTTACGTTCAACATCAGGGGGCAAGATAGTGAATATAGACTACAAGCAAGAACTATAAAGAAAATGGAAATATCGCCGCAATCGATAAGTAAAGAACGAGTACGGGCCTGCGAACACCTCAAAGACATCGCTAGTAACCTTACATATAGAGACGCTTGCCCTACTATACTGATCGGTCAGGACAACTGGCACCTATTAATAGCATCGGAAACGAAAAAGGGTAACAGAACACAGCTAGTCGCATCGAAAACACCCTTAGGATGGGTCCTCCACGGGTCTAGCTCTCGCACCGTCGGTCAGCGGGTTCACTTCGTACACCATCTCGCTGACACAGACACAGATAGTGAAGAAAATCACATGGACGAGATGCTTCGACACCACTTCGCCCTGGACTCCGTCGACATAGCAGAAAAGAAACCGCGCTCCGACCCCGAACAACGAGTGATCAGCATACTAGAAGCGAACACCGTACAGACGGACAGCGGTCAATACGAAACGGCCTTACCATGGGTAAACGACAGTTCGAGAATGCCGTATAACTACGAAAATGCGCTCAAACGACTTCGTACTACGGAGAAAAAGATAGATAGAGATCCGCTGCTTAAAGAAAAATATACAGAGCAAATGAACGCATTAATAGAAAAAGGCTACGCGGAACGAGCGCCGACAGAGAAAACGACACATAGAACGTGGTACCTACCTCACTTCCCCGTCGTCAACGTCATGAAGCCCGGCAAGGTACGAATAGTTCACGATGCAGCTGCCAGGACGGCTGGTACGTCATTAAACGATCACCTGCTTACCGGCCCGGACTTACTGCGCTCGCTCACCGGAGTACTTATGAGGTTTCGACAACATCGCTACGCGGTAACAGCTGACATCGCCGAAATGTTCATGAAGATCGGCATAAGAAGTGAAGACAGAGACGCTTTGAGGTACCTGTGGCGCGGCGACAGAAGAGACGGAACCCCCGACGAATATAGAATGAAGTCGCTCATATTCGGAGCTACCTGTTCGCCGGCAATAGCTATTTTCGTTAAAAACTTAAACGCCCGCAAGTACGAAAAACAGTACCCGGAAGCCGCCGCCGCGATCGTGCAAGCTCACTACATGGATGATTACCTCGACAGCTTCACGACAGAACAAGAAACCATACGAATAGCGAAACAAGTACGCGACATACACGCGGCCGGCAACTTTACGTTACGAAACTGGGTATCGAACTCGTTACACGTACAACAAGCTTTAAACGAAGTATCGGAGTCGTCGCAACATGTTAAACAGCTGGACGACGGAACGAAGACAGAACGAGTGCTCGGATTAATGTGGAACCCGCAGATAGATAGCCTAGGTTTCAACTTAAACCTAAGCCGCATACCGCCAGCGCTTCTAGATAATACAGCTCCGACGAAGCGGGAAATATTAAAAATAATTATGTCTATATACGACCCGCTCGGCCTCGCTTCACCTATAATAGTACGTGGAAAACAAATTATGCAAGAAGTGTGGCGGCGAGGTACAGACTGGGATAAGAAGATCGACTCCGACCTCACAGAACAGTGGACCGCGTGGCTACAACACATGAAAAGCTTACGTGACGTCACCGTGCCGCGCGCCTATATAGACTACAGTGAAGCGACGTCACTACAGTTACACGTATTCGTTGACGCCAGTACGACCGCATACGCTGCGGCATTATATTGGAGAACAGTTAACACGGACGGACAAGTGAATCTCTCCCTCATCACCGCCAAAGCCCGCGTCGCGCCGCTCAAGCTAACGTCAATACCGCGCCTCGAGTTACAAGCCGCGGTACTAGGCGCTAGAATGGCAGCGACAGTCCTTAGCGAACACGATCGTAAACCGGAATCTAAGACCTTCTGGACCGACAGCAAGACAGTATTAACGTGGCTAAAGACAGGGTCGAGATCTTACAAACCGTTCGTCGCTCATCGCATCGCCGCCATAGAAGAAACCACGAGCAACAGCGAGTGGAGGTGGGTGCCGACGAAACTTAACAACGCCGACGACGCCACTAGGGACGTACCGTACGACTTCAACAAGACGCATCGGTGGTTTACAGGGCCACCATTCTTATTAGAGCCTCCGACGGAGTGGCCATCCGAAGTCCCAGCGAAGCTCGAAGTCACCGGCGAAGAACGCACACATCACCTTATAGGAAAAACGTCGACATCCATCAATCAGTCCGTACCCGACAGTACACGATTTTCGAAGTGGGAACGGCTTATACGCGCGACTGCTAGAGTACTACAATTTATACAGCTGTGTAGGGGTCAACGAAACGACGTAGTGAGCTATAGACGCAAGACACAGTACACCGACCCCGACTGGGACAATAAAAATACATCGAAACGCACGGAAGTTAAAAGAAAACAGTCGAAAAATAGTACGGAAAATTCGAAATATATAACTATAGACGCCGCGCTATTAAGAAGAGCGGAAACAATTATAGTACAGGCGATACAGCGGGATTCGTTCGGCGAAGATATAGACAGATTACAACGCAACGAATCGCCGTCGAATAACAGCAGACTACGATTATTAGCAACTACATATGTAGACGGAATCATACGCGTCAAGAGTCGAGTCAACGCAGCGGCGGGAGTCATGGAGACACAGAAGTCACCAGCTGTGCTGGACGGCAACCATAGAGCTACGCGACTATGGATAGAGTACACGCATAGAAGCCTACAGCACGCCGGCGTCGAAACAACAGTAAACGAGTGTCGACAACACTATTGGATCCTACGACTCCGCCCTGTGACTAGAATAATCGTTCGCAGCTGCCTACCATGTCGCATCCGAAGAGCAGCACCACCGTCGCCACCAACGGGTGACCTACCACCGACTCGTCTGGCTCATCATAAGCGACCGTTTACATACACCGGCTTAGACTATTTCGGTCCGTTAACAGTGACTATAGGCAGACGTCACGAAAAGCGTTACGTAGCACTCTTCACCTGCCTCACCACTCGAGCTGTACATCTCGAAATCGCCGCATCGCTATCGACCGACTCAGCAATACTAGCGCTACGGAGAATGATAGCACGCCGCGGATGCCCCACCGAAATCTGGTCCGATAACGGGACTAACTTCCACGGCGCGGACGCCGAACTTAGGAAAGCGGCACTACAAGCTACGAGTGAAGAAGCGAACGTCAGAGCCATCACCTGGAGATACATACCGCCCGGCGCACCTTTCATGGGCGGAGCGTGGGAACGCCTAGTTAGATCGGTGAAGACCGCTCTCACAGCTGTGTTACACGAACGAAGCCCGCAGGAAGAGGTTCTCGCTACGCTACTCGCTGAAGCCGAATACACAGTAAATAGTCGGCCCCTTACGCACGTCTCAATCGATATAGAAGATCCCGAAGCCCTGACTCCTAATCACATACTACTCGGGGGGTCAGCGCGAGTACCGTTGCCCGGCGAGTTCAACGACAAAGATTTAATAGGCCGCCCGCACTGGAGAGCCGCACAGCGCCTAGCGGATCAGTTCTGGGCCCGATGGGTCCGCGAATACCTCCCCGAACTCCAACACCGGCGGGAGCCCCGAGGGTCCGGACCAGCCATAGCAGCCGGCGACGTCGTACTCATAGTCGACGGGAATCTACCTCGCAACACCTGGCCGCGAGGCGTCGTAATAGCAACATACCCCGGACAGGACGGAACGGTTCGAGTTGTCGACGTCAAGACGTCTGGAGGCGTCTTAAGAAGACCTACGAAGCGACTGGTGATACTGACGTCAGCATCGGTCGTCTCTCCCAGCACAGCGGGATGCAGCGTCGCGACGAGCCCCGACACTGCACGGCGGGAGAATGTACGAGACAACCGAACATGTAAATAGTTTTACGTTTAAAATAGGTTTCGTTTTATTAATTATAATTTCGTACAGTTAAAGTAGTAAATTTAAGTAAATAGGCTTATAAGAATAGTATAGCATTCGATTTTAACAAACTACGATCCGCAATAGTTATTACAAAGTAATAATAAAATGTAAATAATTAATTACGTATAAAGTTCCTTCATAAATTAAGTTTCATAGTTAAAGAATCATAGAAAATGTTAACTTGTGCGACTAGTTACTAGTTGAACAGATTCGCCTTAGTTTTGTTCAATATCTAGGTTAGAAAGAGATGGCGATAGATTTAGTATGAAAATAGACAAAGATAGCTATAGTTCGGGAAGAAAATTCATGTTTTGTTTGATAATTTCTAATATTCTTACGATTTTATTAATGTTTCATGTTTTATAGATAGATATTCATACGTTTTAGCATAAATTATCATCAAAATGTTTGTAAATAGATAGATACGCACGCTGCGCGCACAGGAATAGTACTGACGCGGGTTCGGGACTCGGAGGGGATATTTATACTTCGACGGTGGGGGACGGGGGAGTATAAATATTCCAGAGATCGATTTAGCTCGATTATTCCGAATTTATCGCGCGCGCAGCGCTAATTGTATGTTAAAATGCTAGATTTTAATGTAATAATATAGGTAAGATATAGTTTTAAGATAAATATGTTGTAAATTGCATTTTATTGAAAATAAAGATATTCCGGGGTGAGGTAAGGGTCCGCTGGCTAGCTACTCCCGAAATCATATAAATAGAACGCCATATCGGGCGTCATTAGGTCACTTCTCTTGGGACACCTGAATAGGACACTTCTCTCGAGACAACGGGATAGTCAAGAAGTATATAGTCAAGACTCAAGATAGTAAGAAGTCTACATAGAAGCTTGCCAGCCACCCTTCTCTCTCTAACGGGATCTAGTGAAGCGCTATAGTGGTGTTTTATTGAAGAACCCCTGCACACGACGAGCACGAATATTCGTACCGGCTTTGTACGCAATCGTTTATGTACCGGCTCTGGCAAATCAGACGTCATAATACAGTCCGCTAGCTCTCCCTGAGCTGGGGTCCGGTACATCACAAATAAAAATAACTTTTTTGTACCATTGTACCCCAACTGCCCCCTACAACAGATAAAAAAATCAATTACCTATTTTATATTTTCATGTAATTATACTTATCACAAATACGTAAATAAGTGAATAAAAAAGAACAAATTCAGAACCATAACTTTATGTACCTACATCATTTATATAGTACCTATACAAGGTCGTCAAAAGTCAAGGTTTAAAATTAATTAGGGTAAAGCTTTGTAGGTCAGACGAAATATTGATAAACGTTAAAAATATGATCGCTTTAATTTTATTGAGGACACACAGGTAATATATGGAGCAGGAAAACAAAAATAAGCTTTCAACGTCGCCTTGTTGACCACTCCTTGTGACGTAAATATTTGATAAAGATATTTCATTAATGTACTGAAAATCAACAAAAATATAATATTAAATGTTGCTTATACAATGATAAAGTTGTTTTTGTGCCAGGGGATGCCTGATTTATTGTCAGTACCTTTGTTAGAATAACGTAGCAGCAACGTCGGTGGTGAAGAGCGGAGTCGTTCTTGCATTTTGCTGCAAAGCAATGGCATTGAGCACAGTTATGACTTAAGATTTGCAACTGGTTCTTCTACTGATACCGTCATTTCTGGCTTACTCATGAAATACACTGAACATGAGCTATACCTACTCTTCATCGCCTGTTGAATGTCTTTGAGTGAGATATGAACATTCGTATGAGGTTCAAAGAGACCATAATTAATACTTTTTAGGTCCACTTGTCAAAAGTCATCAGTTCAAAGAAGTGCGGAGGACAAGTAAAAACAGAAGACGAGTATATCTGCCAACCCGCATTGGAGCAGCGTGGAAGATTACGCTCTAATCCTTCTCCTATATGGGGAAAGAGGCCTATGCTGTGACGTGTGTGAGCTGTGGGATATCAAAGGCTGAAGCGAACATAGCTTTACAGGACCGTGCTTTACAGCTTGTTTACATAACGACGAGGAACTTAAATAATTATCTTTGACGAGATATTCAAAGCTTTGAATTAGTCTTGTAATTGGTCCTGTCTGATTCTGTAAACAAATTGATATATTGGAGTTTTTGTACAAGGTACTCATCAATAATATGTATTAATTTCTAAAATGTTTGATGTCGACGCATTCCAATATTCTACCTCATCAAAGGTTTTCTGTCTGTATTAATGGCCTCCCCCTGCGTATAGAAACGCTTCAACTGAATATTTCGAATGCAAAATTAACGCTGCACTGTGGTTCCCCGCCCATACTAAGGTGCGACAAAAATATAAAAAACTTTATTTATGGGATTTTATGAATGAAACAGGTTAGATAAGACGTATAATAAATTTATTGTTATAAATAATAATAAAAAACGGTATATTACTATATAAATATATATAAAAATTAAATTTAAAAACACTAAAATTCAAATCAAAAATCAAATTACAACTCAAAGTTCTAAAGTATGTTCTTTTATAGCAGATTCATGCACTAATACGTTGTAAACAGAACCTGGTAGGTAAAAACATGGATGGATTGAAAGCGCGTCACGGATCTCTTGGAATACGAGCTCGGCCCGCTCAGTGATGTTTAATTTCTTGTCGGTGCCATACTTCAAGCAAATTTCGAAGACCTACATGCATGCGAATATACACTTCCGACTTGAACCTGCAATAAAAACAACATTTTAAGTAAATAAATGCAAAACGAAAGACATTCGGTGTTAATTCGTGTGCGTAGCAAAGTGCTACAAAGATACTATTTTCACGTAGTATTGCTCTAAATGGGGGAAAAAACGGGGAACGAATTCAAGTGTAATCATAAAGAATAAGGTCTCACCTAACGTTTAACAAAAAGTTTGAGACGGACATATGGAGGTATATAAACTAAAACTCGAGAAGTATTAAACAAAAATTTAAAACGCGTACGTAAAACAGTTCTATCACATAGCAGTCAAATTTTAACAAAACGAATCATCTTAAAATTGTAAAAAAAAATAAAAATAATAAGTACATACCATGTCCTTGGAAATCCATCTTGAAAATAAATCACTTATGTAACAGGTTTCTGGTAATCGACAAACGAAAACACGTAAAAATTGCGCGAGTCACTGATAACGTTTCGGAGCGCGAGTAATATTCACACTTTCGATGACGAAATGGGAATGAAATTATTTAGCAAAGTGCATTCGATTTATATTTTTGTTAAGTTCGGACTTTGTAGGTGTTATAATGATTACTACTTTCATTGAATCGCATAGTGGCCTTAGGTGATTTTTGTCGTACTAGGGAACCATAGTGCGCTGTAACTATATTATACACATCAATTTTCCTAGGTCTATGCAAATTTATAATTATTATTACTGCCAAACTTACGTTTAAGGAAATTACTTCGCTGCAATTTTCAACGTTTCAATTAATAAGATATATATAGGTATATAAATCTCCATCTAGGGATTGCAATCCGGTGTCGTTTTCAATCCGGCCGGATCCGATCGAATTTTTATCAATCCGGCCGGATCCGGCCCGGATCCGGGCTGGATTTATCAAACCATAATAACCTAACTTTTCTTTTTAATTCAAACTCATGTTGACCGGTAATGAAGTGAAAAAATTGTACATTTTAATTAAATATATTTTTTAAAATTAAATCTCAGTTTCAAAACAAATTATATATCTTTCAAATGAAAAGATAAAAATCTTTAAATCAACTTTAAAGAGCTAAAAATGTAGCCGTGGGAGTTATTTCTCAGTGTTCATATAACGTCGAATTTATTGATACAAATTGAACTAAGCCGAGTTCCAATTTCGACCACCTCGTATTAACACGTGGTGGGATTGATCAAAGAGCTAGATTTGTAATTTTAATTAGTCCAGTAATATTAAATTTTTTAGTGATTGTAGATCTTTGTCTTTACTTTTCCTTTCACAAATTTCACGCTATCTATCAGGCTATTACTTGGTTAAGGCTTCGGTTACGGATATATATAGGTACGAATATTTATAGTTATGATATGGTTCCAAATATGTATAAGATTTAGCCCGTAACATGTCACTGCTGGGCATAGGCCTCTTTCTCCATGTAGGAGAAGGATTGTAGCTTAATCAGCGGATATGTTCCCTACTATGAGTAACGATAGCTATCAGGTATTTATGATAACAATCGGGATCGACAGCTTAACGTGATCTCCGAGGCACGGAGGGGCGGACCCACAAGGACACACATCCACCCTGGAAAGAAATATTGGTACAAATACAAATATGAATATAGTTAATATGAATATAGTTTAATATGAAATATGTATACAATTAACAGCAGTTACAAATATACAGTTCAGTTTTTAGTATAAAATACACAAAATACAATACAATACAGTTATAAAATTGATTCACAATGTTACTAAGGTCATAACTTGGCTGCTAGCAAACGAAGGTAGGGACTGACTCCTAACTAGATAGCCTGTGTTACAAATATCCATCCCAAGCGGGAATCCAACCAGCAAACCGTCGATGTTATGATATTATGGTTACAAATATTAAATTTGTTCGGATTATCCTTTAGTTTCGGTTACAGATATCCGATTTTAGAGGAAATGCCAAAATACTTTATTTTACTTCCTATGATAAATTAATAATTAACGTTTATTGTATTAGTTACTATTACAAATTCTGAGTACTCTATGTTAAACAGCGATGACTTCCACGATGATTTAGTTGCAAAATTGACTGACTTTATGATAATGTTATTTTACCAAAAAAATGTAAAAACATAGCAAAAAATTTAGTATTTAAATTACCTCTGCGATTGATCCCTGCGAAATCATCCGAAACTTTAATATCGGTTTATGGTACGGTTACAGATACATTTTTATTACGTATATCCAATAGTTTGGTTACGATAAAATAACATCCCTAGTTTGAATCTTAATGTTTCTAGGTATTCTGCAAGTAACGGCAATGTGAAGTTATTTAATATTCGCACAATAAGTCAAGCAACTTCAGTGTTTTTTCCGCTGTAAATAGAGTTGAATACCTTCACTGGAATGCATCTATAACTAATTTAAATGGCAAAAATTTATCAATCAAGTCTTTAGTCTTAGCGTCAAAGGACTCGTGTATTTAAGAACCAAGCTCTTTCTTTTAAAAAGAGGTCATTTTCTCAAAAAACGCCAACACCGGATCCGGTCACCGGATCCGGCATTTTTTACCGGATCCGGTAACTGTAAAATGATGCCGGATCCGCCGGATTACCGGATCCGGTTTTCCGGATTGCAATCCCTATCTCCATCGTCTATGAATTTTTATTTTTTTTTATTTATTTTTTAGTTCTCAAACAGAAGTTAATTCATTTTTCTTTCAGTTAAATTTTTATTAGGATTTAAAAAATAGTAGCCTATTAGCGGACAGCAATTTCCTTACTCTAATAATATTCAACAAACACATTTTGCCAAGGTGTATTTAGAATTATTGCATAACAAATCTTTGAGAATCAGATACGCACCGATGAATGTTAGTAAACAAGTAAATATTTTCGTGAATAATAGTCGCAAACTCGCAACATTGAGTTTCTTACTATGAAAAAAATTACCCCTAATGACCTGAAATTAAAGACAAAACTTTCCACTGAGAAGTATTAAACTCCTATTTCAGTAATCTGAAACTTTTGACCTACTCGTGTAAAGTTGCGTCAAGTAAGTGTGCAGTCATATAGTATTGAGATAAATGTTGATCTATTCAGGTCTATTTAATAATCAATCATCATCTCCCTGCCCTTATCCCACTTACGTAGGGTCGGCGCAACATGAGTCATAGAACTCTTGTTGTAAAAAGATTTGGCATTGTATATTTTACAAGCGGCCGCCTGCCTAACATCAACCCTCCTTGGGAATTCTTGGCTAAGAAGAAGAATAGGTGGGAAGGATTTATGTGAGAACAGGATCTGGGGTTAGGGATACCAGTGCCACGGATTACGGGGAGGGGTGTGTGACACTAGCAGCTAGAGCAGTCCGGGGTCGCGTATCCGTAGCGGTTACAACCAGTTATCGGATAGATATCTAGTGGTCCCACACTCTGGACTGAATTACTAACTAACGACTAACTACTGAACTATTTAATAATCAATATATATGACTATTTTTTTTATTTATTTTTTTGTGTTATATATTTTTTTTTCATTTCGTTTACCAATAGCGCTACTCAAACTAATGTTTTAGAGTGTGATAATTTTGTTTGTTTGTAACTGACAAAGTCTTCAATAACTGAATTATATTTAATAATTTTGTTACGACTTAGAAATAGTCACTATATCCTAACCTACCTAAGTGCACCTTACATCTGCTGCTCATAATGATAGGTATCTGCCGTATAAAAGTGTCCAACAGATGAAAAATTATGGAAGTCTTTTTCAATATTGAACTTTATTATTAGTGAATAAAAAATTGTAGTGTATGTAGTGTATTGACTGAAGTAGACAATAGGAAAATTTTACTTCCTGCTGATAAACCCCATCAGTGACTTATTTACGAGATAAAAATTATCAGCAAGTGATGAAATAGGTCCTTAAAGTTACATTACGCTGAAAAACAATACACTACGGGTCATTGAAGCTGTATAGTGTATTTGTTCTACGCGGATAAGATGACTATAAGCCCCTAGAATTTTACAACTATTAACCATACCTACACGTAGGAGAGAGTAATGGTGTAGCTGTAGGGCGTACAGTTGAGTGACCCTCACTGTACACAAATTCAAGGTTAGTAATTAGTAATTAATGTTAACAATGAAAGCGTTTTCTACAAGAGACGAATATTTCCATTTTCTTCCAATTTCTTTATAAATTAGAATTAATCAAAAAATAATCGTGTTGTTGGCATTGCCTTCACAACTGTACTGTTAGAACTTTATTTTATGTTTGATTATTTATTATTATTCTCGTACGCTTATAAGCATTTGTTTATATACATAAAACTCAGTCTTTTGTATTTTTTTAAGGTTTAAAAAGTTAAAAAGTGTTAACGATTATTAAAATTTCGGTGTCTACCTGTCTGTTATTTTATGTAGGCAAACAGCCCTGTGATTTAGAACTGTAACAAACAGAATACGATTTTTTTAGTGGTGTTATAAAATAACATTTAAAACAAATAAAAAAAATTAAATTTTATCTGTATTTAGATATTTACAGATAAAACGGGGGGGGGGGGGGGGAACATATGTTAATCAATTGTTTTATAATAATGTTTTGTATTTAAATATACATAAAATGTGGATGATGAGGAGATGCTTATAAATTATACACATTACAAATACATTCAAAATACGGGAGAATATAATAAATAGTTTCAAATAGAAGAAAAAACTTAGAAGTAACTGAACTTTAGAAATGTACGACACACAAATAATTTCTTTAAAAGGTTCAATGACAGATTTATGTTAATGTCTTTTTGATATTGTAACAATAGTCTAGTCTATTCGAAATTATAGTCTGCCATTCAACTATAATGTCGAATACAATGTTTTTATTATTTGTGTGTTATATATTTATGTCTAATAAAATAAAAAATAAAAAAATAAAAATAATAAAATAGTGATGAATTGTTTTGATCTAATTAATTTAATTTGTTTCAGGTAATGTATTTGTTGCGGAATGACTGAAGAGGATTACAAATTTGTAAAAGGAGTGTAATTTATCAGTAATTATATTTATATTTATTGTTATTATCATTATAAAAATTATATATTGGTTCATCTCAGCACATAGCATATTTATATTTATTGTTATTATCATTATAAAAATTATATATTGGTTCATCTCAGCACATAGCGTTTATATGTAACTTTATTATAACTACTCGTATACTTTTGGTCTAGATGACTAATGCGATTAAACTGTTAAGTTAATTTAAGTATCAACTTATTGTATGTAATATACAACCTATTGTTAATTGGTTTAAATGAGGCTCAAAATATTTTGTAATGAATTTGGAATGGTATTAAATTATATTGAAAAGTTGATGCCAAGGAAAATTAATAAAGTATTTTTCCATGTTACCTTACAATAAATATATTGTAATTTAGAACATCGATAGCTCTATCTCTGTATTTCTGATACAATATGAAAAGGACAGATATATTTATCGTCGATACATTACCTCGATGTGGTTACTAATACATATCTCGTAGCAGGGACTTGAACAGCGGAGTGCGCGCGCATCGTTTTCAGGGCGCAGGACGCACCCTAGCCAAGTGCTATAAATGTTAAGACACGTGCACGCAAATAAAACATTCCAAATATGCCATACATGTTTATTATACAAAAATAATTGATATAGCAAGAATTTTTTGATACTTTAAAATATATATGAAGTACAGAAGAATAGTTACTTGAAAAAGTAAAATTAAATTCTAATTTTGTTGTTTATCTAAGGGTTGTGGCAGCTCTAATAACTATTGAAGTCTTTATATCTCGACTTGCCAATAGACGCGACTACGTATCACGGCATATCAGGCTTTGCCGGCGACCTCATCGGAGGGCGTTCTTTGATAGTTCAGGTCAATGAAATAATATATTAACCGCATTTTAATATATCAGTGTCTGTCTTTCGCGGCATCTCAGGTGAGTCCCAGTTTCCGATGAAAACAAGCACCGCTAATACTTAAATAGACTCTAAAATAATGTAGTGCTTACGTCTAATATCACTCTACACAGTGTATGTAGAGACTAATGGTGTCATTTTTTAAAATAAGAAAACATCGCTTTTATTACCACGTATCGTATAAATGACACCCCAATACATAATAATTTTTCATGTAAGAAAATATCATACTAACCACAATACTGTAAATTTCTTTTGTAATTTTTTATTAATAAACCCCGTGCACAGTTAAAATTCAAACATTTCCTAGAAGTTTTGGTGTATTTTTCTTTTTAATTCAAATAGTCCATGGAATATGCCGATTTCAGTCTAGATATCGACCGTTCTATTAGCTGCTGGGAAATGCCCGGTCAACTGGGCAGGCCTTTTTCGTACCTGTCAAAAACAAGGATCGCCTTTTTTTTCCAAAACTTGTTTCTATGTAAAACCAATTTAAAGGTATAAAGAAATAATGTTAAGTCTATTTCGTATTGCTATAAAATGATATCCTATCGTAGCGCAATTTATAATACCTAGCATCAAAGTATATTGAGAAGTGACATGGTCGTAAAATATTTTATTGATTAGTATAAAATATATAGCATGACGTAAAATTTCTTTTTTTATTTTATTAAAAGACTTATCTAATCACAAGATAATAAAAACTTTTATATTAACATTATTATTTTATTTGCTGTTTTTTATAAATACTTATTTAAAAACGTAGCATAGGTTGACTAGCCATAAAAGCATAATTTTTAGTACTTATTTGTTCACAATATTAGACATGCACAAAGTTTCAAGTCACGCTGATATCCCGTTCATTTGCTTCGGCGATAAAACGTGTCTTTTTCAATAAAATTGTAAAAAAATTAATTTCGATAAACGATTACTAAGTATTATTAAACATAACGATTTAGGTGGAAAACTTTTACTGATTAGCTACTTTTTCTACCATAAGTGTTTTGTAAAGTATGTCCTGTTCAACAAAATATGTCTTTAAGAACTTCAGTCTTCAATCAAACACTTGTTATTGCCGTAGACATTTATATTACGTAGCGGTTATTTGTCACGTCTTAATGGGTAATATAATTGCGGGTTTTTAAAAATGCCATTTATCATAAGTGTCAGTAATAAATTAACGGATGCAATTTATATATTTGTTTATTTAGGTAATGGCGATGTCAGTATCCGTAATGTAGGTAAAGCGATTAGGAAGTACAATTTGAAATGAGTCGAGTCGTCAATGTGCTCAATTGAGACACTTAACGGTACACGTCACTAACACTCCTACGTAGGTTCCACTTTTTGTTTTTATTACACTTACACAGTCATTTACATCGTTCTTTATTTAATTATTCTCTGTCTGAAACATTGTGTGCTACATTTGTACAAAACTTACATTGTTGACACTTATTTGCATATGAAATATCTACAAAATAGGTGTATATAAACAAGACCGCAATCCTTAATTGACAATACGTTAAGAATTAAATATAGGTACGTAAAAACAAACAAGTACACAATTAATGGTTTTTATAATTTTACTAGCCGACCCGTGCCCACTTCGTTGCGCGTTAATTATTATTTTCAATAATTACTTCTAACGAACGACATCTCAAAAACTATTCATCTGATTTATATAGTGTAAAGGGCAATTTTAATTTGAATTTAATGCCTAAGCTATTCTTATTATATTTACTAACATATTCATTTGGATAAGGATTAATACAGAACTAAAGAAAATAGCTTTGAAAATAACGTAATGTTTTTAATTAAAATTTTGAACATAAAAGTGGTTATTGTAAGTCAACCGTAAGAGATAGAGACATGCTATCGCGGACTTTTTTGTAGCATTTTTATAGATTTTGAATTCTCTAGTACATTATTTAACTGTATCTTTGCTAGTTTACGCGGCGTTCGCGAGGAAAGCTCCCAGTTGGCGAGATTTTTTGCGACCTCTTCAACATTTATCGCCGTATTTCAGCTTATTTACATAAAAGCATAATAAATTATATACCTATACCTTCCTCAAGAATCACTCTTTCTATTGTTGAAAACCATACCACCATTTGGTAGTTTTCGAGTTTATCGCATTCAGACGGACAGGAGGACAGAAAGACGCGGCCGGGGGACTTCATCATCACTACATATTATAAAACAAAGTCTCTTCCCGCTGTCTGTCGGTCTGTCTGTATATATGCTTAGATCTTTAAAACTACGCAACGGATTTTGATGCGGTTTTCTTTAGTATGTAGAGTATTGTAGAGTGATTCCAGAGGAAGGTTTATATGTATAATACATGCATAATATAGTAGAGGAACACTGATAGTTTTAAAGTTTTGTAATGTGATGTCGTAAATAAACACATTTTTTGCGCTTAGATTGCAAATATTTATTTTATATTTTATATTTACTATCAGCATTGCACCCGTGCGAAGCCGAAGCGGGTCGCTAGTATTTTTATAATATGTACATAGATATGTTTATTATTATGTTGGTCATTTATATTCTCGACTCTGACGCACAATTCTGCTATCCTAGAAAATAATTGTGTACGTATGTATATAGGTAATTTAATACACTTTCACATATACATTTAGGTATACCTCTATTGCGTCTACCGATACTCGTTCAATTTTAATTTTATGAATTTATTTACGCAGATATAAATAATAAACCTTAGTGATAGACGTACGAATATTCAATATCTATTATCTATTAAAATGAACGATATACGAATCACGTACCAAAATCTATTTCACTTTAACACAGCATTTATTATTACAGTTTATTAAAAGCATTTAAAAAAAAACAAACGTAATACTGATAAACATTGCGTTAAATAATAAATTAAAACGTTCAATAACGTCAAGACTCACAAGGTTGCCGAAAACAATAAAAATGTTTTTACATTAAGAAAGATGAGATTTTTAGTTTTTTACGAGTTTCACTTTAGTTTGACTCATAGTGACTCACATAAAAGGCAGACACTAACACTTGCCTTTTGTGGAGGTGAAATAAATTATATAGAACCTATAGCGATATTTTATACGTGATTGGTCTAATGGAGAGACTAAAGTACAAGTTTAATGAGACAATTGAACTATAAACCCGGGAAATAATTCTATTTGTCATATTTATATTTGGCACAAGCACAATATTTAATTACACCTACATATGCGTTATAATAGGGTTTGATTGTTTCAAGAGACTAATATGAGAACACATAAAGCCGTTTTAAAAAAATATTTCGTCTTGAAAGGCTTTTTAGGGGACGGGCACGCTAAAAAAACTTCACACTATGATGCAGTAGTGTAGTGACCATACAGTTCACCTGTCAAACGTAGGTAGAAAATTCTAATCTAACCATAAACATACATCATGATTACATAGATCATCATATATACTCGTACATCATGACTTAGATCCTTACGTTAACGTAGATACAATTTATGAAAAATTCATGATTATTTGTTGTCATTTTACAGTACAGTACCTGGGTGACCGAGCCTAGCTCGGTATTTTCTTTTATTTTTTTGTTTTTTTTTGCTCGGTATTTTTATATTTTAATGTTATTATATATAATAAATAACGAGTGAAATAAAAAAAAAAGAAAAAAAAATTAATTTGGAGACTGAGATTGGAACCCGGGTCAACACGATTTGACACCCGCCGATTTCCTAATTACGCTAATACAGCTATGTTGACAGTAGTGAATTTAAGCTTCGTATTCTAATGATATTTTTTCATTGCCTAAAAACAGGGATAAAACGACATTTTTTTAAAATGAATCCTAGCTAAATCAATTTTTCGCCCCCGAAATCCCCTGTATACTGAATTTCACGAAAATCGTTGGAGCCGATTCCGAGATTCAAATTATATATATATATACACACAAGAATTTCTCGTTTAATAGTATAAGATTTTTCTGATTCAATAATAATCAATTGACATTGTCTGATAATTAGTTTATTCTAGTAATTTTGTCCGTTAGTGAAGAAAAAATGACAGATCAATTGTATCTATACTCTATATAAAAAATTATAATTCATTAAGTATAATAAATAAATTAAAATAAATGTTCAAGATTTTGTGATTAAAACTAAAGAAGATAAAAATTTCTTGACATAATTATATAATCAGGAAATTTGATAGGATTCTTCATATTAAAGGGATTAAGAAAAAAAAATGTTAAAGTCATAAAAAGAAAGCCTTATTAATTTTTTTATGAATGTTTATATATATATTTGTCGTAGATGTCTATTTATTTAGGAACAGTGTATAGAGATTAATAAATTCATTTTTGGCACAGTTCCTATACATTAGCAAACATGGCAAAACATATTCAAGACACAACAACCAACAAATTCAAACATTTAACAATATTAATTACAATATTCTATATATGGTAGAATTTGGTTTTTATATATGCGGTGATATTAATTGTTAATTTGTAACCCGTATGTTCACACACGCTACAATTAATAATACATTAAGACTAACTACTAAATTACATATGTACATCGTAGGCGTCTTATTTCAAATACTGATCGTAATTATTATATTTACACCTCACAACTTACGAAATTAATTATTTACGTATACATTAACTATAAGTTATTATCAAAGACTTTAAAAGAGACTTTAATGTCTTTGGTTATTATGTACAAAATACTTATCACTACAATACACGCGGTACACCCACTCCACCGAACAGACATGTAGACGTCATTTCGTGAGAGTATCACAGGTTGACAAGAAGATTCCTTGATCTTAACTCGATTTACGTGTTTACCGAATTAACGTAATGGAGTATTTTTATACGACTTATTCGAAAGTCCGTATTCTGGAAAGATGGCAACTTGCCATTTTAAAGTTATTTCGAATATCTTCATCAGTTTCTTCAAGAATTTATCCAATTCTTTTTTGAAAGAAGGCGGCGGGTTTTGGATCGGCTTGGGGTGGCGGTGTGGGCGGAATCTCGTGTTCAGGCTTCAGTAGCCAAGGGTTGTCGCTCCGTTGGACGGGAGAGCAGTCGACTCTCTTTTGATTTGTACCGGACGGCGTGAGATGCAGAACTGGTGGAAGCCGGTTCTTCTCACACACTCCTGTCTTTTCTGTATTTGGGTGCATGTTTGCTGAAAAAAAAAAGAATTATTTAGATATATTTCCATTTGTTGTGGGTGAAAATTTACTCACCTATCCATGATGGTCTAATATAACAACAGGCATATATTATTACTTTTGTATTTTTTGTACATAGTTAAATTTTTTTAACATATCTCTATTACCAAAATTACAAAATAATTTTAGAAATGGGAAGAATTGCCAAGAGATATGGATACTTTCCTAAATTATGAGACGGCTAGTTGTTTTTGGGTGTTAACAGTTTTGATACAAGTAAAGTAATTTTTAAACAAAGTAGGTAACATGTGCGAATAATTATAAAAATGAAGAATTATCAACAATATTAATTTACGCTATAGTTATCTATAAAATAATTACCTGAAATGTTGAATGTGTCCAATGTGATGTTATTCAAGCGTGAACTGATAACTTCAACACCGTTTACAAACATTTGACTCTGATTATTATTAGAGCTGATATCTACCGCGACGTGAACGAAGACTCGATATGAAATGCGGTGTTTAGTTAGTGAGCAGCGTTTTATAACGAACCTGACTCACATTTGGCAGAGAGACTTTGAGACCACGTCATCGTGGGGTTCTGACGCCAGATTGAATGACGCTAGCGCACTTAACTCGCTCGAATCTTTCGCTCTACTATCAGTTAATACTTAAAAAGAAATGTTCATAATGTATTATGACATTTTCTTAATAAGTGATAAGTGATAACATTATAAAAACTGTATTTTTAAGGAAAAAATTTAATTGGTTAGTTTTATTTCATTTAGTTGAAACTTGTGTGTGTTGTTTCTATTTATATTTGTTTAATACTATAAATATATATCATATGTACCTACTCATTATAGTACATGAAAAATTTTATATGACACCTACAAAATGAATCATAAAACATAATAATTATGGCATAATATTTTTATAAGATTTCTTGTTTAAAAAAAAATAATAATGATCGAATATATTGTAATTAACGGAAAATTAAAGTTGTTAACCCCAATGACGATGACTATTCGTTCTCGTCACAGAAACATCACAGTGACGCAGGAGTCGTATCAGCAGAATCATTTTCTATTGAAATGCAGCAATAAAAACTTGTTCGAATTACTTCCGTATAGCTATACAAATATATAAAATTGGAGTGTCTGTTTGTAATATTAAAATAACTGCTTCTTACTAAATGCATATGGATGTATACACGTTATATATAACAAAATAAAAAAATTTTACAGTCTTACAATCTTTGTCTGTCGGTCTGTCTGTCTGTTTGTTCCGGCTAATCTCTGACGGCTGGATCGATTTTACCGGGACTTTCAGTGGTAGATAGCTGATGTAATAAGGAGTGCGGCTGCTTTTATTTTAGACATTTATTTAATTTTACAGCTCTGCGACCTGAACAAAAACTTTTTTGTTAAATTCCACGCGGGTAAATCGCGGGCACAATCTTATTTTATTCACAATAAAACAGCTTTTTAACAAAACTTTTTATTCTTATACATAACTCAATAAAATAAAAAAATAAAAATAAAAAACATTTTTTTGTAATTAATTTACGTGTTATACATAAAACATCCAAAAAAATATAAAAAATAATCGCATTTGGCCTTGACGACAATAGATTAGGTATATTTATTAGAAGGGTAAAGTAAATAGAACAATGAAATTACACGTCAATACGTAATCAGTAATATTCTTCACAAGAAATACACTGTACCTAATGAATTTAATTTACATTTTGATAAGCACACGACAATGACGATAATTCATTTATTTATCATTTGGAAAATTTTAGACTTGGTACTCATTTTGAAATGTCAACGTCACTAATAAACTAGAAACCACAAACATACATTTATTCAGTAATATAATGTATGTTTATATTTTTAAATTCATGATAATTATTTTAAGTCTTATAATTTGGATTTGTATGAAGAATGAAATAAAAGTTTTTGAAATACGTTCCTGACGTTTTAATAAGTAATTTATATTTTAGTATTCGTATTGGTATAACGGTATCCGTACTAAGCGACAGTAGAAGGGTACGTAAAGATCTTCTTTCTGTCACTGATGTGGCAAAGATCCTAGATTGGTTATATGTAAAAATTTACATTAAAAATCAAAGCAGTGATTAAAATTCTAAATTTGATAAAAACATTTTGTATATAATGTACATATACTTTAATAGTATAAAAACAATAAAAAAGGAATTGACAAGTTAGTATGGATTACTTAGGTTTGTTCTTAATTAGGTAATCTAGTTTTTATATTACATATATAGAGAAGCCATTTAAAAGAGAAAAAAGCAGTCGAGTAGGTTACATAAATTGTATAAAGTGCGATATGCGTAGGTAACAGAAAAAAGAAAAGGCTGTCTGTATTTTCCGTAAAGACATAGGTATTGATGTTCACCGCCACGAGACGAACTGACGACTAGACGCCGAGGATCCTCCGTATTATAGTTTGTAAGAAACGGAACAGACTAAAAAACAGCGCTTATTTTATCATCTAGTTATCATATTTGAAGGATTTTTATAATAGAATATGTAGCATTCATTATTTAAACTTAAAGTCTTGAAAATGATACGCTTAAGTAATGAAAAATGAAAATTGCAGTCGGCTTTTTAATATTTATTATGGGGAAGTACAAAACTTTTTTCCTAATTTAAAAAAAAAAAAACAATTTATGACAAAAAATAATAATAGGCTAAAAGCACGATACAAGCTCACGCTCACGTTTCATTGCCTATAAAAATAGTTCCGGAAAATTGGCATAAACCCGCTTTAAGTCCACGTTTTTAAATTATAGCTCTCTTTTTTGTACCAACATAAAAATAAAATAATTACCTACTTAGATGATGAAGAATATGGGTGATTCATTTTATAAATGTAAAGAAAATTTATACAACACGTTAACAAGATTGTGACGTAACAAATATTTACTTGCGACAAGTTGTTATTCACTTCATTGTACAAGTTTATGTCCAATAAAATATATTGTTCAAACTAATATTTTTAAACTACTTTACGTGTAGGAGATATTTTTATCTTTACTTTTCATATTCGCTGTCGATAAAATTGAAATCTTTTTTAAAAACTTAAATCATAAATTCTTTTTTGTTTATTCTGTGTATTTTATACGGACAGTATTAATTTATTGTAGTTTTTAGACTGTTTTCGTTTATTACGGAGAAACATTTGGTATCAAAGTTTTAATTGATATTAATAATGTTATGTCACCGACGCAACCAATATCAGAGACAAAAACAAAACTAAGAAGACAGCGTTTCATTTTGATGTTCTACTCAGAGTTTAATTATATAGACACAATATTTAAAATAAAAAAATAAAACTCTTATCTTTTAGCTATAATTCTATATGTATCGAGTTCTTTCCTTGACTAACACGTCTCTTGTAACCGAGATACTTACGCGAGCACTTACAGATACTAATCTAGATACAGCACGTAATAAAAACCTAGAATTTGATTCACCCGAGTGTATCTAGACGTAGTGTAATGTAGTTTGGCTTTCACGGGTTGTATGTGTCAGCTGAGCACTGATTCACGTTGAATAGTACTCGTACAATCTTTAGCGATAATTTTTTGTAATAACTATTTTATTATCTTTTATAGTTTCAAGGAGATATCGCAAATAGGCGACCCATCATCGTGTGAAGATTATGACATAGAGTTTTATTGCTCCAGAATTTGCCGTTGTAAATATTATGGAGCAAATACAAAATAGCCAGATTAACCGGGTAAGCCACATGGCTAACGATAAGCACTGTGGTAACACGGAACCTAGCTATGCACATCGTTGTCACTCTCCTTGAGATATCATTATTTAAAAAAAGTACACAAGAAAAGAAAATTGAAAAAAAAATCCTAGCTTTTGTACCAATTGTAAGAATCAATAAACTAGACTTCGAATAACTTCCACTCATAAAATAATTTTCGAATTTATTTATCACAGTATGATAGAATGATTAATTTAGCCGCTTACTAATTGTGGCTTATTATGCAGTAGATATTAATAGAGGTTTGTTTATTCACGAATATTAAAATTAGCTGGTGCGTTCTTATTAGCAATCCTACATACTTAGTATAAAAGTGTTGACAAATCTAATAATTAAGTAGGTGTTCGACTCCTAACTCCGTTGCTTCATATGTGGGATTCTGTAGGCGTAATAGATCATGTTCTGCGTGAAAAAAATTACTAGTCCATTTTTAAATTTGTTTTAATTGTATAAATAGACCAGCTTACTTTGATAGACTTGTTCCGCATGATACCTTTCGTGAGCGCGTAAGCACGGCTATAATTTACAATAAAAACATTCTACGAGAAAAATAATTCGTTTCCATATCCGGTTCTTTACTTGTATGCTGCAGTTAGTATTTATATTTCACTTTATAGACATTTTTAGGGCTAAGAAAAAAGAATTGGGTGGTTATGCAGAAGTACGTTGCCAGAATAACTCATAATTATTAAGACAAAGTAAAATTTGAAAAGGGGAGTTACCATGCCCTAACGCAAGAGTTCATCTTACAAAGGAAGAATGCAGGAACAATGGAAGAAACATTGATTCATCAATTTGATTGTTTTTCGATTAAATTATTATATTTTTAAAAGCAGTTTTGTATCAATTGTCTTGTATAAATTTAAATAAAATGTTTTTTTAAAATACTTCCTTCGGTTGCCTTAACTAACTGGGTATAGAAATTATTTTTGTCGCGGAACCTCATCTATAACACTACAGAGAGTCTATAACACAATTTGAAGGAACGCAGCTAGGAGTCGAACATTCTATATAATTCACGATTCAGCCTGTAATATCCCACTGTTGGGCATAGGCCTCTTCCTCATGTAGAAGGATCGGAGCTTATGTAATTAGATCTGATAAAATGTATGCCGAGAAATCGTGAAGCCACTATTCGTTTCGTATCTATCGATATTTTAAAAAGTTTTTAAATTTAAAATAGGGTTTATGAACTACAATCGAATTCTTTCAAGAAAACGTAAAAGTACTTTTAATACGAATTTATTCGAACTTTCAGCAACATTAGCTTCCATCATTGTTTAACATAACCAGGTGTATAATTATTTGTAGTTGAATATTAAATGTATAATGTCAATATTACTTCACTTAATGATCATTAATGTGAATATGAATCAACGTAAATAGAACAAGTTTATGTTGTCGTGACTTTTGACAAACAATAACATTTCTAAGTTTTCATATATTTCGACTGCAGTTGCAGCCCATAAGACCAAACAGAGTAGTAAAATTTATTATCATTTTATGTAAATTGTAAATCAATCGTGCTTTATCCGAGGATTTCGTTACATAAGGCAGCCACGCGATCGAGTTGACCTTTTAGTAACGTGTGGTAAAATAGTATCATAATTTTATCGATTTACTGTCTCGTGTGGGCCTGGTACTAGGAGCGTAATTAAAGGAACACGCAATGTGTACTATTGCAAATAGGTTACTTTACGTTTTTAAGTATCTCGTTATTAGGTAGGTATAGCCGATTCTTAATAAGGAGGCGGCTTAAATTAATAAATTTCCTTGTTTAATTCTCAACTTTGTCTTGTAAATATTTGTTAGAGTTATTTTAATATGTTAGTGGTGATTACTATGCTATGCGATGCTACTTTTATTTTGAATTCTCAATCTGGCTTACGTTTAAAGCTTTAGTTCAACTACAGTTAGTATTGTAATTTGCCGTGAAAATAAACAGATTGCAGTTTTCGATGTACCTAACTATTTACAGCATTAGCTATAGACTAGAAGTATTCTCTATTTTAGTATTGCGGTGCGGTAGCCATATCGATGGATATCAAATGTTACCATGGCTTGCCGCAATGTTGTTTCCATAAAGCGAAATACCGAAATGATATCATTAAAAATAATAGAAATAGAAGACGTAGTTTTTGTAATCAGTTCAATAAACTCGAAATAATTTTGAATATACCCAAATCTATATAATTTGTGGCAATATAGAATCTTTAACCTGTAGTTAAGGTTAGGTAGCTATTCAATTAATTACGTAAATTATAAAAAAAAAACTATGCACAATAAATTTAAAATTAGAAAATATCCTGCTCATGATTTTTTTGTAATTTAGCTCTTATTTCTTTCTTCCCTTAATTTTTTTTAAAATAATTTTTATTAAGTGTATTAGTAGCTTAGTATTAGGGTTGCAAACACTGCTGGCAATTTTTTTTCCGTCAATACCGAGTTGACCTACTTGCTGAGTTCGTGACAACTTGTATCTCAGGGCATTGCTCGCTTCATTCGCGTAGGTTGAGAAGCCCTACAAAGCAACGATTTTTCTCCAATGATATTTGAGTGCATAGTATTAAAAAAGATCAGTATTTTCTTAAAATTTGGTTTTTTATATAATTATATTCTTTTAGTTTATACATGGCGAAAAATGTTACACTTCTTTATGTTTATTCTCGGATTTTTACTTAATTACTGTTTAAATGTTTACTTGTAGGTACTACTTTTGTTTAGTTCGATTTTAGTTTAGCCAAGCAATACCAATATTATCAAACAATGGTATTACCCAAATGACAAAATCACAATTAGCTCCTTTATATTAAAATAATATTTTTAATTAATGTTTTATTTATCAAGGCCCCGATTGAGCCTCGAAATCCAGGTGGCTCTAACGGCTCAGAATCGCCCGGTCAAAGTGTACCAACGCGCCCGTCGTTGACCAGAGCTGATTCACGATCTGCTTTCCCGCCGCAATCGCTAAGACCAGGTGGACCACAACTGCAACAAAGACCACAATTTCAACCAGGTGGACCTGTTAACTATCCACCGCAGCTTGGTCCACGCTCGGGGCATCCAGCTCAGAGAGGACCTGGTCCCGTAGGTCCTCCGGGTTCGCCCCAAATACGTAACCAATCTCCAGCACTACGACCTTTAAATCATCAACCAAATTCCACTAATCAAGGCTCCAGACCTGTGCTGTCTCCAACATCTGGGTTACCGCCGCAACGACCTCAAGTACCAAATAATCTACAATTTGGTCCTCGTCAACCTCCGCAATTTGGCAACGTTACTACTCCAGAAGGGTCTAGACCCCAATTGTCTTCACAAACAAACGGAATACAAAAGTCAGGCGTATTATCAAGCGCTCCTATTAACACTCAACTATCAAAACCATCCTCGCAGGGCTCATTAAAAAATATTGATTCTTCTAATCTGCATCAAAACAAACCCGTCAACCTGGAGAACCAAAATCCACCAAATGAAAACCAAAATGCTACAAAACTTGATAGCAGCGATGAAATGCCGGGAGCGCCTAAAACTAGAAGCTATAGCATTGCTGCTGCCCCTGGCGCTCCAAGTCCCCTTAAAATAGATGATGATCGTAGAAAATCTATTAGTTCAGTGGGTGGAATAAGTGGAAGGTACGATGATTTGACTAGTCGTGGCCCTGGGCTTAGTTTAATTCAAGAAATGAGAGGTAGTAAGGACAACATCCGTGGTTCGAAGGAAAGTGTTAGATCTGAAGCATCCACTGAAGGTTCAAAAGATGTTCCTGAGCGCCCAGAGTCACGTCTTGCAGGATCTAAAATGACGGAATCATTTATAGGCTCTTTGACAAATTTGTCAAAAAAGAAACAAGATGATGACGAAGACGTCATATCCCAGAATAACTTGACGACAATAAAAACTGAGGGCTTGCAAAATAAAATTGATCTCTCTGATCGTTCACCATCTCTGACACGAAGTGATGAATCACCAGAACCAAAAAATATTTCTCAGAGTTCAGTTTTATCAAATAAATCTCAAAGCTCGACTCCAGAACCGCAACGTCCAAAAACTCCTAAAGTTGAAATAAAACAAGAAATCAAGTCAGAAACAAAGGAAACTAAAGCTAATGCAGTAGCACCGAATAAGACAATTTCAAAGTCTCCTGTAGCAGAGTCAAAATCACCTACAGACATAAAACCTCCTGCCTCAACAAATAAAAAGTCAATGGAATTAAGGACTTCGATAACTCCGTCTGACTCCAGAAAATCGACACCCCGTAAAATAGTGTCTGCACCTAGTACTAGACAAAAAGGTAATTGATAAATATAGGTTTTAATAACCATATCATCGTTAGATTTATCAAATATTGTTTTACGTTGTGTTGAGATGAACCAAACTGCAACATTAAATGTAGTAAGAAATATAATCAATGTTTAAATATCATTTTTCAGATGGGGATAACGACAGTGGCGTCGATGAATCTACCCAAGGAAATGTGAGTATCTATTTTTAGCATTTCACACACAAATATTTTTAGCACGGCCATGCTACTACGGTCAATAGCGCGTTTTTATGTGTTTAATTAATACAAAGTTAAATAAAAATATTGGGACGTTATTAGATTTGAATTGAACAAATGATAGTTTTAAAATATCTGTAAATACCGGAATAAATAAAACAAATGAAAGTTACGTTAAATAACCTCGAACTGCCGATACTATTATCGAGTCGAACACATCATATAAGGTGTTCGACTCCTAACTTCGACTAATTCAAATGGGCAGTTCTGTAGGTGTAATTGATCACGTCCCGCGTGAAAGAAATAATTGCAAGCCAATTTTTAAATTTGACATTGTTTAAATACTTTACATAGACAAGCTACATTGATAGACTCGTTCCGCGTGATACCTTTCGTGAGCGCGTAAGCATGGCTATAATTTACAAAGAAAAACATTCTACGAGAAAAGGAATTCGTTTCCATATGCGGTTCTTTAGTTGTATGCGGCGTTTTTAGGGCTAAGAAAAATAATATTAGGGAAACGGTTATTCAGAAGTACGTTGAATCTATTATATTACAAAATACAATATAAAAAGGGCTAGGAAATTTATTTCACATACAACCTGTCTGTAACACCTACAGAACCCACTATTTGAACGAACGGAGCTAGGAGTCGAGAACTCTGTACGTAGGTACATATAAAATAATTAAATTATAATGTTTGTTGCTTTTTATATTTTAAAGGATCTCAATGGTTCCCCAAGCTCACCAAATAAGAAGCTACCTAGTAAACTACCAACAAAGGAAAAGTCAAGTAGTAGCTTGAAACACAATTTGTCCCGATCATCAAGCAAAAGTGCTACAGCGAAAACACCTGAAACGCCACAACCAACTGAGAAAAAAAGTAATTTATAGAAAATTAATTTTAACAAACAAAAAACTGCTAACTTTAATACAAATCTATACAATATTGATTCTCACTTTTTTTTTAGAAGTACCTATGAATAAAATTCAAGTTGGAAGCGCACCGTCACCAAATATAAAGGCAGTGAAATCGAAAATTGGCTCTTTAGACAACACTACATATAAGCCAGGCGGTGGAAAAGTGAAGATAGAAAACAGAAAGTTAGACTTTAACAACGTAACGCCTAAAATTGCTGCCAAAAACGAAGCTTACACTCCGAGCGGTGGCGCTAAGAAGGTACAATCATGCTACAATGCGAGAATTATTTTAAAAAGAAATTAGAAGTACGATCACGATTCAGCCTGTAAGATCCCACTGTTGGGCATAGGCCTCTTCCCCATGTAGGAGAAGGATCGGAGCTTAATCCACCACGCTGCGGGTTAGCGGATATATTCCCTACTATGAGTAACGATCGCTATCAAGTGTACATGATAACAACCGGGACCGACGGCTTAACGTGCTCTCCGAGGCACGGTGGGTATACCCACAAGGACTGCAGAAATACCCAGACCACGGCAAACATCTGTATGGCCAATACAAATGCTGTCGTGTGCGGGGACCGAACCCGCAACCACCCGCGCAACAGCCAATCGCGATCCAGTGCTGAGACCGCTGCGCCAACGCGGCGTCAAATTAGAAGTACAAGTATAGTAATTTCTTTTTTACATTTTGAGTCTTCAAATTATTAAGTTATTATGCTTAATCATTTTCAGATCACTACTACCAAACTTGAATGGAACGCAAAATCGAAAATTGGTTCTCTTCAAAACTCCTCTTATAAACCTGGAGGAGGGGATAAGAAGATCGAAACTGTGAAACTGGATTTCAAGGAAAAGGCGAAGCCAAAGGTGGCGTCAACCGTCAATCTCACACACAAACCAGGCGGAGGGGCTGTAAAGGTAAAATAAGGAATAACTTATTAAGATTCAGAGTATGGCGTATTGTACTATCGAGTTTGAGAGAAATAACGATCATTTCCAAGTGTAAATTGAGTACAAAACAACAAGTTTGAGGCTACAGTGAGTATCAAACGCATAAGTATACAAAAAGAATTAATATATTCAGTATTCACGTAGAACCACGTAATTTGGTGTTGTTATTGATAAAGTACCATAGGCTTGATATAGAGCATAATCTGCACATCATTATTGTTAATGTTACGTTAGCTGAATTTAATTGAAATGTAATAAAATAAACGTTTCATGATTCTTCTTCGTAGACCAATACAAGTGCCGGAACGAAACCGGTGAGTAATTTATGCAATTTTTATGCTTTATTCACAAAAACGCCGCTTCTCGTAGGTACGTTTCAAAAAAATATTAAGCACTTTTTTCATGTAAATTGTTAGGAAATACCGGTTAATATTTTATAAGGAGGATATAAATATGTACAATGATAAAAGAATGTAGATTCAATATGTTACATTGATATCTATTTCTAGTTTGTAAAATGGGCATTACCGAGATGGAGAGCGTCGAATAAACCGCGTCATTTTTATCGTAAGCCTCGCAGAAAGGTTAGTTTCGTGCTTTTGGATATTCATAGACGACAATGTTTGTTGAACAATAATTTTAAGACAGGTCTTGACTGACGTCTTTAGGACGATTTTGTGGCTGAATCTCACGCTCAGAAATGTTTTGACGAAGAATCTGTTTTCACTGGTCAATAGATGTTATTATGCGAATGGGAATGTTTTCTACGATGATACTCACATGGATATACAGTTTTATAAAATATTTATGTTATTTATAGAATTTAAGCTTTCCAAAACGACGACAAGCTTATTATAATTATTAAGTTAAAACATAGGTACCTACTTATCAGGACAATGTACCAAGAGTCCTATAAAATGTGCTTCTCACTCTCACGCTAAATGACCGCATTGTTCTACTGTAATTTTATTTAATTAATCATATTAATTTACAAAATTCTATATTATTTTACGTTAAATACATAATATGTATGCTAAATATATTTCGCAATTACAATTGTTTTAAAATTGAATGTTATGTATGAGAGCACTGATTTTATAAAGCCTTTTATTTTAAGATGTATCGTTTGTAATATGTTCACTTTAAATGAAACTACCTGTTTTATAAAGCTTTTTATGTGATCGACGCTGACACAATATTTATTTACGTATTTTATATAAATAATATTATACTTATTATTATATTATGTAGTATATATTGCACATTAACTTTTTACACAGATTGAGAATCAAAAATTGGAATTCAAAGCACAAAGTAAAGTGGGTTCCCTTGACAACGTAAAACATAAACCAGGAGGCGGTGACATTAAAATATTTGACGACAAGGATTATATAAAACAGATCGGCGGAAACTCACCGCTTCCCAACAGCCACGGCCAGTCGCGGCAGGAGGTGAGGCGTTCACTTGGGACAGGAGAATATTATTTCGTCCGCTTCTTGTTTTTTTTTTGTTTTGTTCCTTCCATTTAGTTTCGGTGGAGGCTTATCGTCATACATCAGTCACTTTCGTTTTAAATTTCACAACATTATCACTTTTTGTTTCAGCCAGAGTATTTATACTCATTTTACTGAATAAGATCTTTGGGTCAAAGGTATTTTCGATATTAACGAATAACGTGTGCCATACTAGTTTTTACATTTGTCTACTAACGTCATTTATTTCGTTATTAACTTTTTTGTTTCTTTGTAGTTTTTCGTATTTGTTTTTATTTTTATTTTATTGCATAATAATTTGATTTTGTGAGAATATTTATTTATATTACGATTCTTTTCATGTTTTAATGTATTTTATGCTTTGTCACAGAGTCCAGTTCCGCCGTCTGCCGCCGCGACAGCACAGCTTTCAAAAGCAGATGAGAATTTAAATCAACAGCCGTGTTAAAAACATCGATAGACTTAAGATTTTTCGATATAAGATATTAACTGAAAGTCCAACCATTTATAAATAATATTATTCACCTTGTTAATTGATTATTTATCATTAATGTACCTACTCAGTTTAGTGATTATTGTGCGATTCTATCCTTAGTACAAATTGATTTGTTATTATTAAATAAGGAGTCAAATTTTTATCAAGTCATTTAGATATTTCCATATATTTTTTAATGAAATATTTTCTATGTTATCTGCGCTATTCATCGCATATGTAGGTCGATTCCTTACATAATATGTTGATGTAGTAGTGATTGCTAAATAAGATGTCTGTTTATTATGCAATAGAAAGATAGATGAGTGCCAATCAGTAATAGCATAATGTTATTGAATTAAACTGTGCACGTTTTTGAATCGTAGTCATTCAGCTTATATGTCATAATCGTGTGATCCCTGCTGAAAATTCCAAATAAAAAACAAAACACACAAACAACAAATATATCTATCTGGATCCAGATAGCCCAGATAAAAACAGATGAAAATTGTATGAAAATTTTGGAATCCCTGTTTCAAACACACAAGTTTACAATAACTTTCCATACAAACCAATCGTTTTTATTTGGAATTTTCAGCAGGGTTATATCGTCAATCACCTTATGAAAATTTGAACGATCCAATAGCCCAAAAACTTACTTTTTATGTTTATCAGTATAAAATAAAAAATAATGTGGAAACTTGGTAATACCTATGTTATATATAGACTATTTGTTGAAATATAATGAAGTTGCTTTTGGCTTTTTATATTAAAGTTATTGATTTATTTGCCTAGTGGGTATTTCGTAGCGTTGTTTGTACGGACGGAGTAGGTATATTTTGGAGTGTTTGCAGAAATTCAGCGAAGTTCTCGGCTCAGCAAAAAGGACCTTTTACTTTTCAGATTTAATTGTACTCTCACCTTCTTAAAAAATTCTTCACAAAAAACTTTAACGATGTATTAAAATACAATTTAAAAGTATTGTTGAGGCGAGAATTAGACTGGTTTGCGATTGACTGAACCAAATTATTCTTAGAATATTTAATATTTTATATGTGTCTTCTGACGTAAGGACTAATTAGATTTAGATAGCCGTATTATTCTGATGCTGATGCTTTAGTCACATTTATTTGCATTGACACCCTAACATTAAGGTAGAATGCTGCATTTGATTGTTCTAAGTTTTATAATATATCTATAATGTTTTATATATTATTTAGGTCCATTCAATTTCATAAGATTGAAATGATTAGGTATATCCAGATAATTGTTTAGAATGTTTATATAATAAGTTAAGACTTGGATATTCCTTTTTTTAATATTTATATATAACTATACCTTACGGATATTGTAGTAAACTATTATTCACATTTATAACAGCAAATCATAACTTTGTGGATTAAAAAAGTTATAATAAATCGATAAACCTAATTTTAATACAAGTTAACATCTCAAATCTTGTTTTATTTATTCTTGAGTAGATATAGTTTATAGATAAAGAACTATGTATTAATTTAGTTAAATCACATATCATATTAGTTATTACAAAGTATCTAATAGATCACACAATGCACAAGCACTGAAATTGTGGAACATAACTTTTCATCGGTAAGTGTATTTTAAGATTTTTTATTGTTACTTTTATATCTTTGGATTTTAACAGGGTCCGTCCCAAGGGCGGATCCAGCTTTGGCGCCGGAGGGGGGGGGGTCATGACCCCGTGACCCTTCCCCTGGATCCGCCAGTGGTCTGCACAAACTGCACAAACACGCAGACCACGGCAAACACCTGTATGGCCAATATAAATGTTTTCGTGTGCGGGGATCGAACCCGTAACCGCCCGCGCAACAGCCACAAACCAGTGCTGTGACTGCTGCGCCAACGCGGCGTGCTTTATTATATTATAAACATCGAATTTCGTTTCCATTTTTAATATCTTATATCTCTTGTAAATATGCGAATGTATATCAAAAGTTACCATATTCTGTGTCTCTGTGATATGTGTTAATTAAAGTAGGTTCGTTGTGTACAGGACAACTATAACATGTCCATACAAGAGTGGTCGGAGGATCGTCCGCTGGCCCGCAGCCGCTCGGCGCGGTACTGCCGCACGCCCCGCACGCCGAGGGCCCAGTCTCCGCGCAAGTGCGACCCCGCCAGCAAGACCCGCGTCGTGTCCGCGAGGGACATCCGCTCAGCTTGCTCCCGCCGGGCCTCGCTCACACAGCGTCCCGCGTTTTCTGTCTATTGACCTAATTACGTATAGGTATTTGTCGCATTTAACTTCAAACTATGGTACATCGAAATTTAGTGTATGAAATATGTTAATAAAATATCTTTTGGAACAGAACATGAGAAATCCATCTTTATCTTTATGCAAACTGCTGACATATTACTTGCTATTCGAAATTATGTTAAATATTTCAAGAAAAAATATCCTTTCTTCATAGAAACATGAGAAATCCATACCTATAAGTAGGTACATTATATTTAAAATTAAATGCTAAAAAATTCTTGTTTTATCAAACAAATATAAGTCAGTCAATCCATTTTCATTTCGATAATAATTTTGAGATAAGTCCTATATAATCGCTTTTTGAGTTTCAGTAGAATTGATTAATTAAGGAGCTCAATGAGAAAATGAAAATCATATTGGTCTGACTAACGGAAAAAAATAGGTCTCGCCTAAAATCCTTTGGAAACGATCTTGTTTATGATTAATTTCATTTACGCAATTTTTAACGGATGACAATAATGATTTAATTTTTACACGATCTAATTTTACTTCTACAACTCACTAGGTATAGTTTGTAGCAGTGATCGCGGTTAATTCGTGATGACATGATCATCATCACAACACAAAAAAAAAATTACAGCTACCTGTGACTCACTTTAGAATCATAAAGGTTTAAAGGTACTATTATGTAACTATTATCATTATCACACTTTTACAACATAAATATTAATTCAAAAAGTTAAGCCGTAAGATAAAAAATTCGATAATACTAATATGCAATATCTTCGATATGAGAAAGTTTGCATATTAGTATTCAAATATTTTATTCCTATTTGACAACGATTAAAATTTGTTACACTTTTAACATAAAGTTTTTTTAAGCATCTATCTAGTAGAGGTTTGATTGAAAACTTATTTGAAGTAAATAGGTGAAATAGATTACTTAATAATTTGTCTCTTCACTGTTACTATTTAGTATTTACATAGGTTTAGAATATTGGAAGAATATTTTAGGCGACAAATCTGTATGATATACCTACATCTGTAACATGTTAATGAAATGAATTGATTTGGATTATATAATTTTGAATAATTTCTGTTAAAAATCTCGCAAAAGGCGTTCAATAGACGTTTACTTAATAACATTGTCACACAAAATTATCTTAATAAGCACTAAGTATTCACGTCTAATCACGTCTAACTTAATTTTAGTGGAAGTACTGGAAGTGCGTAGTTTTCACGAAAAAAAAAAACACGGGTATAATTAAGCATTATAATGGATTTCATTTCAGATTTTAATAAATTTACTATTTCGATGTTGTAATATGTGTTTTATTTCGTAATAAATTTTTCCCCTGACTCAGAAAAATATGTATTTATTTATTTATTATTTATTTAGCCCGTTAAACTGGGTGGGATTAATCTTTATGACTGTATGGTTTGATTCGTTTGCCTTTTGGTAAAGGCCTCCTCCAGTAGTTTCCGTTGCTTCCTGTCTTGAGGAACTCTCCTCCATTTGGGTCCCGCAGTAAGGTTCAGCTTATCTTCCCAGCGCATTTGTTGTCGTCCTTGACATCTCTTGGATACCAATTCGTTATAATTTGGCTCCACTTTTCTTGTATTAGATCTCAACATATGGCCGGTCCATCTCTATTTTTGGAGGTCTAGTTTTTCCAGGATATCGGTTAATTTGGTTTTTGCTCTTAACTGCACATTGCTAATTCTACCTTGCCTTCTTGTTCCTGTCATGCTTCGTTCCATACCTCTCTGGCACTTTCCTAGTTTGTCTCTATGGTATTTTGTAAGGGACCATGTTTCGCAGCCGTAAGTGATGCAAAGAAGAATACAAGCATTGAATACTTTTCTTTTCGTTGTCATATTGTGGTCTTTAGATTTTACAATGTCCTTGAGAGACCAGTATCTTTTCCACCCATTAGCAATCCTCGTATTTAATTCCTTGGTTGTTTGGTCTTTATATGTGATCTGGTTCAGGCCCAAGTAGCAATATTCATCGACATATTCTATTTGTTGTCCTTCAATATCAATGCCTACCATTTCTGAGTTGGTCATCAGTTTCGTTTTTTATTATGTTTATTTTTAAACCCACAACTCTTAAATATTTAGATTTTAGAGTTTGGATCATCTTCTCGAGTGTTATTGGATTTTCTTCTAGTAGAACCAGATCGTCCGCAAATCTTAATTAGTTTAGGTTTCTTCTGTCTATGTTGAGGCCTAGATGTTCTCAGTCAAGGTTGCTAAAACCGCTGAAAACAACTTTGGGGAATATTAAAAAAACCGGCCAAGTGCGAGTCGGACGCACCGAGGGTTCCGTACAAACGTGTAGGTATATGTAATAATAATATATAATGTTATGATATTTTTCTGCTAAATGCTGCTTTAACTGAGGTAGGCACCATCAGGTCCAAAAAAATGAAATCCGTAATATTACAATATGGAAAACTGGAGGAGCATAAATTTAAGGCAAAGTGCAAAGGTCTCTTTATCGTTTCAGTAATCCTTTAATTTATATTAACACATATCATCTATTTTATAATATAACTGAAATACCCAGGGCCGAACCGTGAGGTCAGGGGGCCCTGGGCTAATACTAATTAGGGGCCCTGGGCTAATACTAATTAGGGGCCCTGGGCTAATACTAATTGGGGGCCCACCAAATTTGACCACGATTGAGATGAATGTGTAATGGCAGCCGAACATTTTAACTGTGAGTTCGAAGTAATATACTTAAGAATAAAAAAATTAATAAAATTATTCATTCTTTCGCACTGTCGTCTATTTTTGACTTTGAATTGACTTAGCTGGGGGCCCCTTGAACCCACGGGTCACTGGGCTGAAGCCCAAAAAGCCATATATATGATAGATTCGGCCCTGGAAATACCTACACTAGCCTTGCAGCAGCCTTGCAAAAGTTCTTTTATCAAAGTTATTTTTTTACAAAGTTTTTAGTCACTATTTAGAAATCCGGTTCAAAAATACTAATTAAGTAAATTAAAGAACCAGATCTGTAAATGGTGACTGAAAAAGGTACGAATAGTAAGTACTAAGTAGATATTGAAGCCTCCCACGACAATCAAACGAGAACATGAAGTATACCTATTGAGGTTGCTGCCGCATATTTTTGTATTTATGCATTCTATTGCAACATTAATTAATGTGATAAATTAATCACTGCACACATACAGTTATCTTTCTGATATTAAAATTTTCAAAATGCAAGCATTCACAATGGTTTTCACATGATTAGGTTTTGATTCCCTTGCGAGTAGTTGCGAGTTTCAAAATATGCGGCTTAAATTGCTGTTTCTTTGGATAGCGTAGACATAGAAGTTTGATTTTATTACAGGTATTATAGACTTGAGTATTTGGTATGAATTTTCGCAATTTTTCCTTTATCTATGCTATAAGACGTTGCTTCGTACCAAATTTCAAGATTCTGAGTTCACGGGAAGTACCCTGTAGGTTTTGATTCCCTTGCGAGTATCGAAAATTTGCAGCATAAACGGCTATCCGTTTTTGATTGCCTTGGCTTAGAAGTTTGATTTTTTTACAGCTCTAAGAGAGTAGATTTGTGTATTTGATATGAATTTCAGCTTGATACATAAACGCGTTTCTGAGAAAAATGGTCTTGACAGACAGACGGACAACAAAGTGATCCTATAAGGGTTCCGTTTTTTTCCTTTTGAGGTAAGGAACCCTAAAAAAGAAAAATAATATTTATATCTTAAAATGGGGCTTACCGCTTGCTAATTTGGAAATCTCCAACAAAGTAGGATTACACTTTTATGGAATTACCTAACTTCATAATTTTTTTTTTGTTTTATGCTTACTAAAAACAAGAATATAACAAGAAAATAACAAGTCTTACTCATAAACAGTCAATACTGTGTATGTATGTTCCATTTAATTTATAGTCTGTACATAATACACCCAGCCGAAGGCTTCAAGAGGACGTATGACTAACGACGTATAGAGCAGCCCGACTGGGGAAGTACCTCGACCCAGAATGTCACAGCTAAATAATACTGCTTTCAAAGCAGTGTTGTGTTTTTGTGGTAAGGTGACCAGAGATCCTAGAGGGGATTGATTATAGGGGTCGGCAACACGCTTGCGATGCTTTTGGTGTTGTAGGCGTCTATAAATAAGCTACGGTAATCGCATACGATCAGGTGAGCCGTCCGCTCGTTTGCCGACCTAGTATAAAAAATACTCGTATTGAAAATTATCTTTTCATTTTTAACAAGTTTTTATTTAATATTTACTTTTTTAGTAAATGAAATCAATTGTATAGTAATATAAATTAATAAGGATTAGATTGAAACAACATTTTGTTTTTAATATTGATTTATTGGTGTACATGGTTATGCATTATAATATTTTTATCCATTGTTAATTCATTAAATTATGGCACTTAATACAATAATATTTTAAACAATACATATAATGTTGGATGATGAATGTCTAACTAAAACATACGATGATTTTTCGATGCAACTTATAAATATTCGGAATTAATTTCTCAGTCGTTCGTCGTTTCGTAGTCTAACGAGTTTATTTTTTGTTTTACATTATTTTTCTTAAGAAAATAAAATCTTTAACTCAAATTTCAACTTATTGATCCCAATCATAATTAGAAATTATAAATAAAATTTACACGTAAAGAACGCAATAACTTAACCGTTTGTACCAATAGAGGACCTCACCATTCACACTTCACAGCTTCCTATAATGAGCGCGCAGGAATATCGTTTATAAAAAAATTAACTAACTCCCCTTCCCAATACAAACAGTTGATAAAAACTTACGACTAACAAACTCCTCTAACGTTAACACATGCGCTAACTCTCAAGCGATCAGTATCAAGCTTCAAGCAAACAATAACTTTTGTATCAGTTCATCGGCGCACTATACGATTTATAATTACTTTAAGGCATATTTAGAGATTATCTAGTCGGTTATCAGAGACTTCCGCGAGTATATATGATACAGTATGTAGTTCGAAGCGTTCCAGGTGTAAGTAGACGACACGACACCGACGGACAAGCGCACACACACGTCATTATTTAATACATACAAAAGGCCACATCACATCATTCAGTCACAAAGCGCATAACACTAACGCGGTAATGAGTCTATAATACAAACATATAATGACGTCATATCTATGAACGTACTACGGATAACACTTTAGACCTAGTTATTGTATACATTACTAACGGGTACAGTCCGAATCCTTTCCGTCACGGTTGGAATCGCCTCGAGAAAGACGCCGCATACATTTGTTCTAAGACATTCTACGACACCGATGCGATGTTGTGACTCGACAGCACGACGGACTACGGGAGGAACTGTTTCGTGCAATATTCATTTATTTCCTTATAATTTTGATCTTTAATTTTTACTACGAATATCATTTGTTTAATATAATATCATTATTTACACAATAAGTTTACAACGACATACGAATACCGTCAATAAAATCACGAGTATAACACGATTACAAATAGAGTATTATATTTTATATGAGATTAATTATAACGTACGATAAATCCCCGCTTGAGCAATACGTATACCAAAAATATCATTTCTATCAGTTTCCCGGCGTTAAGCGGTGATATGATTGGATATCACAATAATTGGGTAACTTAGCGTGAAGCGAAGTGAGCGTCAGTGAAAGTGACTTTCGTGTCTGTAGATTTAAGAGTCGTTTTTGTTTGAGGCAGTGACGTTCATTTACAGTGCTGGGGCTAAGGACAGACAGTGGAGAGGCGCATGCGGTCAGTCAGTGAGGGCGTTACACTCCAACACCTCGGGAACCTTCCAGAACTTAAAGAAAGCCGTGGAGGGATGTTCGGGGTGGCCATGCGATTAGTTCCGTAAACCTGTTAACAGCTTTCTTTTTTCGGGTTTATAAGCTGATTTTTCGATGGAATCGTCAGAAGTTATGACGTAGTAATTACGTATATCTGACATTGTATGTGTATGCGACTGTTAACCACAAACCCTGGAAAGGAAGGCGACAAGGAAGGGCCGCATGCTGTTAGTTACTAAACAGAAGTTAACAAGTCTGTGGCTCCTCTTGTTACGCTTATATTGGTTCGATAATATGGAAACGTAGGATACTTTATTCTTGATCAGTTTACTTCACTTCATGTACGCAAGATATATTTAGCCTTCGACGGCGATCATTTGGTACGATTATTTACATAATAGATACGATTTAAACATCGATAAAATACTTAAAACATTAATATACATTATTGTTATATTTCGACATCAATTCCTATTAAATTTAACTACATTTTTTTAAATATCGGGCGTCTTTCTCTTAGCAAACGTGCGCTTCGATTTTATTTAGAGTAGAACGGAGTTTGTTGATACTATACGAGATTTTGTCCTTAGAGTATAATGTAATCATAATATATCTATGTATATCACATCCCGTCGCGAGTATAATCGCGGCGGACGTTATATTAATACCTAAATGTCACGCTCTACACTCGTCCGCGACAAATATACCCGCGACCAGTGTTCCTTACAACAACGTATATACAGTCCGAGACAAAGTCGTGCCTTAAAACGTAAGACTAGATTTTACTACAGAATTTAAAAATGTGCGAAAATTTAAGTGATGTCAAGTTGAGTCGTCGATCAGGGATTGCCGCGGCGGGTTCTCATATCAGTCCATAGATGTTTTTTTCTATTAAAAAAAAAATCAAAGACTACAATCATAAATAGGGTTACAACATCATAGAAATAAATAGTCAAGAGATAAAACCTGCTACGAAATATCAAAAGGAAATAAATAACGATAAATAAAATCACAGCCGAGGAAATACCTGATCGAAGACAAATATATCGGATGAGAGATTCAGAATAGAGTAACGTCATAAACTATGTACTATAAAACTTTCAAGCATCAAGACAGTCGGGTGCACTATTCACTTATTATATGTTATATGTACAAAGTACCCCAACGAGCGTCCTCCACAATCGAGTAGTTCGAAACTAAGTTCCATTCGATTCCACTATTGCACACACCAGTACCTCGAGTTCACTTCTAACACAACACTATACACGAACCCGCTGCTGCCAGGCGAGCGACCGAACGATACGACGCGACACGAAGCGATGCAACTAAATAAGACCAATTAATTCTGTACATAATTTACATAGCTATCTATCCCAATGGAACGTTAGGACATTTTTGTTGTGACTATAGGTAACACGATTGCTCATGTGACAACGTAGCTTCTTTTGTTTGATGTGTGAAAACACTAAGGTTTGTCGCATCGCGTCGTGTCGCGTTGTTTTCGCATTCGTCGCAACCTAGAGAAAGTTTATACATATACACACATTTCAGCCGCACTTAGTGTTTGCCAATGTTCGACACGAGGCGCAGAGGGCGCCAGTGCGGCTGCCAGTCCTATTCCTGCCAATATCAAAAGTCTTCCAGTAGTACGGCATCGCGCGGTACTAAGCCTTTCTGATCACCTCTACAACACAACAGGTACTGGTCGTCCACTTCGAGGATCAGTCTTAATCGTTCGCCCTCGTTGAACGCCAGGTGACCGGAGTCTGATGGCAATCTGTGCCAAAGTGTTCTTACGTATCTGAAACGTGAGAGGTTAAATTTAAAAATAATAATATTAATTTAGAAATTTTTTAAACAATATTAACTGGACACTAGTATTTTTGTTACATTTTAGTACGATTAAGGAAAATGCATTAATAAATAATTTAAGTTTTTTACTTTGATGACACGCGTTGGCGCAACGGTTAAAGCACTGGTTTGTGGCTGTTGCGCTGGCGGTTGAGGGTTCAATCCCCGCATATGACACACACTTTGCTATACAGGTGCTTGCCGTGGTCTGGGTGTTTGTGCAGTCCTTGTGAGTCTCCCCACCGTGCCTCGGAGAGCACGTTAAGCCGTCGGTCCCGGTTATTATCATGTAGGTACATCTGATAGCGATCGTTACTCATAGTAGCGAATATTCCAGTGGCTGCAATCCTTCTTCTACACGGAGAAAGAGGCCTAAGTCCAGAGGTGTGATGTCACAGGACACGTAGACTCGAGTAGCAATAGGCACAAAATCCATAATTATATACTAATATTATAAATGCGAAAGTAACTCTGTCTGTTTGTCTGTCTATCGCGCTTTCACGCCAAAACTACAAATCCGATTTAAATGAAATTTGGTACGAGATAGTCTAGAGTCTGAGAAAGGACATAGATTACTTTTTATTGCGAAAAAGGGGTGTAAGGGTGTGAAAGGAGGGGATGAAAAGTTGCATGGAAGTATCGTCATTTTTAGAGCTAGAAGCTTGAAACTTATTTTTTAGGCTGTTAATTCGATATAAATAAATATGACATTCAAAGTTTGTAAAAGTTTTACCCTCAAGGGTATAAAATAATAATAGGGAATAGAGGATGGAAGTTTGTATAGAAATATGTAAAGTTTATGTAAATGTTTTATAAGTTTGCGACAAGAAACAAAATATTAGAGCTATTTTGGTGTCCAAAATAAACCAAAAGATGTATCAAAAAATGCTGTCCAAAGTAACTATTCCACGCGGACCAAGTCGCGGGCACAGCTAGTAAATAAATAAAAGCTCACTTGTGCGGCTGTGCGGCGCGGGGCCGCGCGCGCGCCGCGGACGAGGAGGCGGCGCGGCGCGGCGCGGGCGGCGGCGCGGCGCGGCCGTGCGGGAGAGAGGCGGGCCGCGGGGCGCCCGGCCCGCACGCGCCGTCCACGCGGGACGCCCTGCGCACAACACGCATTGCTACCACTCTACTGCCGACCCCGCTGCTTAACAGGGTTAAACTACGTATTTTGATGCGCAACACATGACGCTGAACATGTTTGGCAACGTTGCAGATCAGCGAGCGACGTTGCTCTTATTGTTTGTTTCCGTAAAGTTTCGCGTCGTTGCTCGACATTTTGACATGCATGTTGAGCGTCATGTGTTGCGCATCAAATGCTGCTTAATGAATACATAGCTTTAGGGCGTTTGTGCACTTCAAGCAATTTTACTGTCCGGATTTTTTACGAACCGATATGGCACGCCATGTAAATGTATGTACTAATTTGTACACTATACGTAATTTTACCGTCCAAAATTTTACTTTTTCCCATTCCGGGCCGTTTTTTCTGGTACGAGACGACAGCAATGAAAAACATGTTTATACTTTATATGCTTGTGCACTGCGTCCGCAATCAGTATTAAGGTCGCTGCAACGTAACGTGCACAGGACGGCATTAGAACGTGGACGGGACGGGGACGGAGCGTGGTTAGTAAACACTGATCGTTCCTAACGTAATTACACGTGTGAGGCGTGTAGTTTCAAAGAGAGCTACTCTAAACTGCGCCGCACCGATCTGAGTAAAGACGAACAAGTGCACAAAATCAGACTGCCGTACAGTAAAATTCCTTGTAGTCCACAAACGCCCTTATTGTTTCATTGCAATAGATCACAATCAAATAATACTACTCTTAAGTAGTGTCATGTTCCTGTGGCGAGTGAGGTGGCCAGAGCTCCTGGGGAGGCTCGGGGGTAGGCTCGGCGAGGCGCTTGCGATGCATTTGATATTGCAGACGTCTATAGCCTGCGGTGACCGTTTACCATCGGATGGGCCGTCCGCCCGTTTACCGACCTAGTCTTGTAACAGGAGGCCTTTCCCCAGTACAGGATAATTTGTAGGTCGTTACACACCGACCGACAATTAAAGTAAGTGATGTAAACGACATAGTTTAATAATAGTTTAGTAATAAACACGAGTATTAGGTACATCTATCACTCATTCAAAAATTCCCCCGGGACCGGATTTACGTAGCTGAAACCCTGAGACTCAACTAAGCATACTGAACATTGTAAAAGTATTTTATCAAAAAGCCTCCACCAAGTGGACATGTTTTTAGTATAGATAAAAATTGTTCACTTTAATGTTAAGTGACTTCCAAAACCCACTAATTAATATAATTTTTAAAAACATTGAATAAAGGAATGAACATGAAAATTATGTCGAATTAATAAAAGACAAATAGAATAAATTCAGTTTGATTTGTTCATGCAATCATGCTATTAGAATTTTAGTAGTAAAATGTCACTAAAACAAAATTAGAGGCCACGGAGAGAGTTACATTCTCCATGTAATAAAATAATTCGAGTAGGTACATACGGCGTTCTCTTAGCACCGATCGTGTTTTTAACAGCGACATTCGGTACTCGTGTATTTCCCATCTGTTTTCTTGCTGGCTTCTCGGGTATAACTCTGAAGCGTGCATATATAATTTCAAGTAAAGCTATATTTGCTGATGAGGACCCCGAATCCCGTTGAGAATATTAAAAAACTACATTGAAACGATAAGAGACCATCACCATGTTTAGATACAAAATTGCTGTTCTAAATAAAACTAAATTATGATGTGCAAAAATAAGAATCTTTCGAGTAGTATTTATGTGCTGATGCATAAATTTGTTAAGTACTATTTAATCTGGTTTTTAGCTATGGATTTACAGAAATATAAAATATATAAAATAATATATTTTAACGTATTATCTACTATAAAACGTATCTACCTGTTAGCCGGCTGAGGAGGTTTTTTGCTGGTGATGTTGGTTCTACCGGCAGTAACGCGCGGTGCCGCGGCCGTTGGGGAGGAACTCTTACGCACCGGTATTGGGATGCCTCTGTTATTGATAATTTAAACATATTTAACATAACATACATAAATTTTATTTGTAATACAATACTTGTAAATTACATAATATATATTACATAACAGAGACTTGGGCGTAATTACGGTTGATTTACATGGACTTTGGTTGTCATTATTATATTTAAAAGAAATATGTAACATAATATTCCAATAATAGGTAGGTGTTTTTAAGTAATTTAATTTTGTTACATTGTCAATTGTTGTTTTGTTATAATATAATATATTCATTAAAATCAAAGATTCACAAAAATGAAACGACTACATTTTATTTCATCATAAAAACTCTCACAGCTTTATATAAACCGGTTGCATTGTTTATTCAACCCTTTTCAACGTTAACACTCCTCACTTAAAGCGAAATCTGACTACAAAAAACATTAATAAGGTCACGTATAATATCCATTATTCATTCGTATTATATGTATAATACAAACAGCTTGAATTCAATTTAACACCCTTTTTGTAATAAATACTACCTCGATTCGAATAACACAATGCGAATTCGAGCTTTTTAATAAACAATCGTTTATTTTTGCAAAGCGTCATTGATCAACTTTTCGTATAATTATGTTAAGGCTATTGACACAAACAACCTCCTACAGTTACTTAACGTTATCTTGTCATTTAATTAATATGTCGTAGGTAAAGGACTTCATTGTAAATTAAATGATTTCCGTGTTTTTTTTTTATAGATCAGGGTTTATAAAAATCACATGAAGGACTGTAAAAATTTGAGTTATAATAAATATAGCTGCTCCAAAGGATGCATATTTCAAATTTTTTTGTTGTACTTTTAAAAATCCATAATTTTGGCTCATTTTGCTGTCTTTACTTATATCATCACTGACGTAGGGCACAGCAAGAAATTTCCTGCTACAAATATCGAGCAGGCTGACTGGGGTAGTACCTCGACCTTACAGAAGACCACAGCTAAATAATATAGTTTTCAAGCAGTATTGTGTTCCTGTTGGTGAGTAAGGTGACCACAGCTCCTGGGGGAACTGGGGATGGATGGGGTCGGCAACGCGCTTGCGATGCTTCTGGTGTTCAACTCGTCTATAAGCTACGGTAATCGCTTACCATCAGGTGAGCCGTACGCTTGTTTGCCGACCTAGTTATATTTAAAAAAAATGTATATTATTTATTTGTATCTTACATGATTTAATATGTGTACATATATAAATAAATATGCGTATAATAATAATTTCCATTTGTAATATAAAACGTTATCCATCCCCTTATAAAGTCCGGAAAAAGAAGTTAAATAGTTAATAAGTAGAATAAAGCTCACCTGTGCGTGTTCTTTGCTGGTGACTGTATAGCGGGAGCTTGGGGACGAACCGGCGAAGACACTGGCCTTGGGATCTTGGACCCTCGCGCCGTCGCCGGTGACGTTTCTCCTGCAAAATATAATTATTTATTGTTGGATTATCTGTGGATTTTGTAAATTAAATACCTGGTTAAAACTTAGCTATTTGAAAAAAGAATCTTAAATATGACAATATTCATCTGTTGTTAAACCATCTGAATTATTCTTATGGTAGTCACTTTCACGTGAAGGTTTCAAATTCAATAAAGAAACATCTTTATATAAATAAAGATGCTGTGTGCATTTTTTAGTGGAAAAAAATCTTTTAAACAACTTAATGGATCACAGCCTCACAGGTATAACTTAGCGGAGACCAACTAAGATGTTATATAAAGCTTGAATGACATAAGAATTTTCGTTTATTTAGAAAAGAAATATTTATAAACATATATGACATCTGACTGATTTATAAAGGAGAAATGATAATAAAGATATAAATTTATTATCATTATTTATTTTGAAGTGAATGCAGACAGCCGGCATTATTCATACTTATTTACAAATAAAAAATTACAAATTAATTTATGTTAACAAGTAATGAAAACTTGTTTATTGACATATTTAGAATAATGTATTATTGTAAAATCCAAACTAGTCATATAAATGTTAGCAGAATATTATATACTTAAATTAATTAATTTGAAAGCACTCATGTCCGTTAGACTCGATCATTTCAATTTTTAATGAAACTGTTGTAACAGGCACTTGATTCGCGCATGTGTCGCAACTCGCAATACAAGTATGATACATAGAGTATGATTGTTATTTATGGAACATACTAGGGATGGCGATCTGAGATCGATTAATCGAAGAATCGATTTTTCGGACCAAATAAATCGATTATTTAAATCGATATGTTGTACTGAATCGATTCAGTGAATCGATATTTCACCCTTGAAAATCGACTTCGATTTTTTCTGTTTTGGTAAAAACCATAAAATTATTTACAAATAGCTGCACGTACTCATAATATTACGGTGTTGCCGGTTAAAGGGTTAATTACTCAAAAATTCGCGAGTTAGCTTGTTTCCGTATACATTAATTTCGAAAATAAACATAACAAATACCTACATTTAGAAAATAAATGTCTTCTTTTATACCTGATCTTATACGTTAGGCCCTAACGGTTAGGGCATACTGAAAGTTTCTGGATTCTAATAAATAAACAAGATATCAACTTATTATTCTATTTATTGTTTTTCGAAGTATATTCCCCCGCAATTAATGCATTTTTGCGTTAGCTGAAAACATTGTACAAAGACCATTAACCATTGTACTTGGGGAGGCCTATGTCCAGCAGTGGACTGCAATAGGCTGAACTGATGATGATGACTGATTGTACAAAGCAGTCGGACCAGTCTTCCTTAGGGACCTCTTCGATGGCTTCTCTGAACGCATTCACTGCTGATTCAGGGCTCGTAAAACGTATACCTCTCAGTTTATCTTAAATTTTTGGAAATAAAAAGAAGTCGCAGGGTGCGAGGTCCGGGCTCTAAGGCGGATGCGTCATCAATTCCACATTTGAAGCCTTCAAATAGGCCTCCGCCCTCCGTTACCTTCGCGGAGTGTGAGGATGCCTTATCGTGGTGAAGGACGACATTGCTTCGAGGAGGCTTTTCTCTAACTTTTTCCAAGACTCTAGGCAAGCAAGTGCTAACGTACCAATCTGCAGTCACTGTTCATTTTCAAGCGATACTGTCGTGTAATGTCCTGATTTTCCGAAAAAGGAAGCAACCATTTGTTTACCAATACTTCGACTCTTCTTAACTTTCGTAGGTAAATCTTCAAAAGGGAAAACCCACTCTGCCGACTGGCTTTTTCTTTCGGGTTCAAAGCAGTACACCCAGGTTTTGTCACCTGTCACGATATTATAGACAGCCAATGACTGTCCTCCGTTAAACTTATTTATCATTTTACGGCACCATTGGACACGCAGCCGTTTCTGGTCTTCCGTTAAATCATGTGGTATCCATCGAGTGCAAAGCTTCCGAACCATCAGATGCACGTGTAAAATATTTTGCACTTGGCTCATTCCAATGCCTAATAAGGTACGAATTTGCTGACAAGTAATTTTTTTGTCAATATCGATTAGTTGTCTTACGGTATCAATATTTGATTCAGTAACCGCAGTTACCGGCCGACCTTCACGTATCTTGTCATGGAGATGATCACGACCACGTCTTAATTCTCCAAACTACGAATACACAGAGCTGCGACATGGTGCTTCGTCCCGAAATGCCAATTGCAGTCTCTGGAAACACTCTTGCTGACATAGGCCACAACGAAAGTCATAAAAAATTATCGAACGAAAATGTTCACGAGTTAAATTCATTTGGACAGCGACACTCAATTGTCGAAAGGGCGCCACAATGAAAAAACAAAAGACAATCTCGCAAATCAAAGAGTAACATGCTCCGAATGAGTTCCATTTTCGAATTCCATAATTGTATTTTTAATTCTTTTATTGTAAGTGGCTAGATCCAGAAACTTTCAGTATTTCCCACGTACTTTGATATGGTAATAAAAATAATTTTAATATCGAATTCCCTGAACTAAAAAATCCCTGATTTTACTGGTGAGATCCCAGAAATTATTTATTATGGTATCTTTCTTGTTTTTCATAAAATGGATCTAAATTTACATTGTAAATACAAAATTTAAAAACCTGTGTGGTTTTATGAAACCACGGTAAAAGTGAAACTTTTTTCACATTATAGACATTTAACTAAAAATTTTTGAAATAATATTCTATTAAAGGTATAAAAATCGCTTTTTCAATCTTACCGCGCGGCCAACCGTGAACCGTCACGCGACATGCAACACACACACGACAAAGTTTGAGACGATGTACCTAATAAAAGTTTCACTTTAAAAAAAATCGAAAATCGATTTTTTGGAAATCGATCTTTTGGACCTCGATTTTTATATGAATCGATTTATCAGGTAACGATTCGAATCGATTTAAAAATCGATCTTTTTGGAAAGAATCGCCAACCCTAGAACATACGAGTACGTAAAACGTTTCCGCTATTTAATTTGTGTCACAGCCACAAGTCTATATAACTTTTGAGGATAATATTATTGTTATGGCAATAGAATCAAAAATCTAAATCTCTTTATTCGAGTAGGCTTAAAAAACTTTTATATACTGATATGAAACTAAAGCATACATATTATAAAAGTTATAATTACAAGATTAATATGAAAATACCTATGTTATTATAAAAGTTTTGTACAATAAACGTAGAGCACTGGGATTCGTTAACACAAACTTTTCTTTTTTATTTAAATTATTTTACACAACTTTTGGTGCTCATATTAGGTTTTTTATTTCTTGTCTGAGAATATTACATTTTTATTTGTGTTAGCTAGCAAACGAAAAATAACCGACTTCAATTACATCGACAAGTAATATAACGTAAGTAGACGAAAAAAATTAACAAACGCACTAGTCGTCACTACGATTTTCGAGGGTTCCCCTCGATTTCTCTGGGATTCCATCATCAGATCCTGGTTTCCTTATCATGGTACCTAAGTTGGGATATCTCCTTTCCAACAAAAAAAGAATTATCAAAATCGGTTCATAAGCGACGAAGTTGTCCCCGAACATACATTAAAAATATATATTAGGTATATACGATCGAATTGAGTAACCTCCTCCTTTTTTGAAGTCGGTTAAAGATGTAATTTAATAAAAGCAAGCGGTATACGGAGCAGTTAAATTTATTTTTAAAAAAGTAGTACCGCAATACATAGTATAAATTTTATTGCTTTTACACACAATACATAATATGATTTTTTACGTCTCTTATTTTGGGTTAAAAAGTCATTACAAAGAAATTAAAAATATAAAAGACAAGAGATAAATAACTGATAAAACAAATTTAAAAAATACGATAAAGGTTATAACTTTAATGTCAGTCCTTAATATTAAGCAGGTAATAAATTTAAGTTTTATAGGTGTTAAGTAACGGTACCAGATCCGCACGGAAGTGGCCATTTTGCGCGTTGCCTTATACTGTTCATTGTTTGATATCCGATTTATCAGTATTCGATAAGAGTTGATATGCTGGAAATACTCATGGGTTATAAAAGTATGCGTAAGATTTGATGGTTGTCAAACATTTCGTAAAGGCGTATTTTTCAAAAAAAATGCTTTTTTAACCGACTTCAAAAAAGGACTTCGACCTTCTTACTCAATTCGACCGTAATGAAAACGATTAATCAAAATTTGGATTTAAAAAGTACATAACAACGTGCATGAAAAAATTTTTTTTTCGTACATGCATATCCTCTTTAGTTCTTTTTAATTAATTATTTTGTATTTAATAACATCTATTACGATACTCTCTAGAACTTGGGATACTATCAAGCATCAGCCATCAAAATTTCAAAAAAAAAAACGTATCATTCCAGAAACCTCGAAGATATCGGTGTAAGTACATAAAAACATAAGTCTGAGATGTTTTAAATTCAGTTGTATAACCAGTGTATGTACGTGCATGTGATGTTTTTGATTTCAAAATGCTGCCTGCTGTATATTTAGTATGTCGATATGATACGAGATAACATCTATCGGAGTTCACGTGCGCTTCGTATTGGGAACGCGTCGAACAAATTGATTTATGTCACAAAAATACTATCGTGTTTCCAACGGATACTAAGTGTAAAATTGTTTATAACGATTTTGGTAGATATGTTTTTACTTGATTTGTTAACAAATTATAATAAATAATAGATAATATTAGCCAATTTAAAAAAGCACACTTAATAATAGTCTTAATCTTTAATTTTACATCTTTAAAAAGTAATTTAAAAAATCCTATTAATTACTTATCAAATCAAATCTTAAAATACAAATAATGTGCCATATTGGGTAATCTATAATAGGGTAATTCATGGTAAAGTGCGTGTAATTATTCAAAGAATTTTTCCATCATTTTGCTTTTAAATAAACGTATTTGGCCATATTTGAACTTTTGAAAAAAAAAATCGGAGTCTCACTGGGGAGCCACTATTTTTTTGTTGTTTAAAAAAGGTATATTTACCGGTAGGCGTGACGGGACTCTCGGCGTTGCTCAACATTTCCCATTTAAGTTGTAAACGCCGGAATTTTCCTCCGGAATTATTACTGCCCGTTTGTCCACTAGCGCTGCTGTTTGCTGATCCAGGTCGCCATTGTTCCTCGCCGCTAGTTTCCAACTGCAACCACAATGAATATCAAAATATGAACACCATTGCCAAAAAAATTATTGGAACATCTAATGTCTACGAATCTCCAAATAGTCTAGTATCTACTCGTACACAATCTATTGTACTATGCTACTGTTTTATTGAACTTAAAAAGTCATGGTCTTTTTGTGTTTTCGAATTTATAAAAATGTTAAAACTAGTCAGTATTGCTATATAGGTACTAGTTTACTATTAAAAACTATAGGAACTGTTTATAACTCAATTCTGCGTATCATAACTAAGGGTCAAAATACAAAAGTAATAACTCTAGTAATTTACTGTTTCAAGAAAGTTTTGAATTATTTACGAATGGTTAATATCTACGTTAAACATAAACCGCAGGTTATATGGAAAACCCGTAGCGTGACGCATATAGTTTCCTGTTGACTGGTGTCTTGTATAAGTTACGACGATTACAATGGACAAAACAAACACAAACAAGCAAATGACAATGTTAAATCAAAAACAAAAAATGCATACGCAAAAATAAAACATCACAGCGGAAAGCGTAAAGCGTGTAATCCTGGAAACAGAGAGTGACCAAACAAAACAAATATGCTACCAAACAAGGAACATACAATCCGGTCTCCCTCCAGTTACCTTCAGATCATGTGCGGTCGTTTTAGTGGAGGGCTTATTGTTCTCGAGACTGTCAGTGTAATCGTCACTGTCGTCAAAGACTAATCTGTCAAACGCTTGCATTAGTTTAGAACCGAGGTTCACTCCCGACCATCTCCTGTTATTTTCTAAATCGATCCTGCTATTACTGGGGCAGATATCGTATCCGATCGTACTCGGATTGACGCACGACCTCGGTCTGTTCTTTTCAACTGTAGTTTTAACGTTAGCAGAATCGTTTAATAGATCGGGGGTGGATGGTTCCTTGTTTTTCGGCTCCTTGTGTCTCATTATGACGCTAGTTTGACAGTCGTCAGTCGAAATAGAACTGGATTGCATTGAACGCACCAACTTCAGCAGGTTTCTCTGGTTCAGTGTTAGTGGCGGAGTGTTAATCGAAGTGGGCTGTTAAATATATTTAAATTGTTAAGTCATGCAAGGTACCATCCGTAGTTAGAATGTAAATAGGGGTACGTCCTTGAAAGTCGCCGACATCGATCGATGAGGCCTTATTTGCATTTTATGGAAGCTGTGCACGATAGTATTCGCTAATGGTATTGGTTCGCGTGTTGTCTCTGAAGCACATGCAATAAACAATAAAATGCAAATAAAGCGATGTCTGCACAGATCTGCGGCACAGTTGATATGAAGTTATGTGAAATCGATGCACGAATGACACGTTATATACTTACTTTGGTATCGCAACAAATCAGTATTAAATCTGGCGGACAAACGTATCTGAAATAATATCTTCTCGTACAATTTTACTCGTCTTTATTAACTGGTAATTTTTCGTGTCTCAAATACATTATAAGACAATTTTGTCTGCCAGATCTTCTATACTGGACACGATTTATAACTTATCCACCGAGAAGCTCTCGATTTTCTGGTAGTTATCTAATTACCGATCCCGATAAGAACTAAGTAGGGCAAGAGTCTAGGCTAGGTAAAATGAAGCTTTCACTCACCCGACTGGCAGCTCGCATGTCGCTCTCGATTTTCTTGAAGCTTCTATGGAGTTCCCGCATTTCGAACATGAGGTCTAGGTTGAAAGGCAACAGTTTGAGGGGTTCGAGGCTAGCGAGCAGGGTGTCTAAGAGCGCCCTACACCGAGATTCGCCCACGCAGCCTGCTAAGATGAGCGAGTCGGGGTCGTAGTGTTTCGAGAGTATCGACTCTCTAGTACGTACGTATGAGACCCACGCGTCTATTGACTGTGCGCTGTAATAAAAACGTTGATTATAGAATCTATTGTGATAATTAAATTTAATAAATAACTACTTTTATTACAAGCTGCAGTAACACGTCTAGTCAGTGACAGTTTCGCTTTTTAATATTTTAAAATTGTTAATTTAATTGAAACAATTCAAATTGCATTTGAACATTTTGTGATAATGACTTCGTTAAAAAATTCACATTTTTTGTATTAGCTGAAACTGTTAAAAATTTTAAGTTGACTGAAATTTACTGTAAAAATAAGTAATATTTAGTAGATAGTTTTGAAAGTCGAAAATTTTTCATGTGAAATAGAAAATACTTTATTGTATAATATTATTTACATACTTACTTTAATAGACCTAAAATGAATGCATTGAATTTAACAAGCCCTTCTGTGACTGCATCTTCGCTGTTTATTCTCAAGACTAATTCGTTTAGAGATTTTGTTATGGGACCTGAAAAAAAAATTGTTATTTAAATCTGTTGAAATATTTTTTAAATATTTGAAAAACTTATTATAAATACAATCTTTTTTACCTTGTCTAGCAGTGGCTTCGACCATTTGCCAAACAGAATTGTTAACAGCCCCGAAAGAAGTTTCAATGTTTTCTTTTAGGCCATCTCTAAATATAGCATACAGTGCGGGGCATAATGCGTTTAGAGCGATCTTAGCACACGCTGGCGATTGTTTAGAGTCTCCCAAGAAAGCTAACTCTGCTTGGTCGGTTGCAGATGAAAAGTGTTGTATAAGCATTTCAACCGCATCCGTAACATTCGAGACTAAAGCTAAAACACACGAAGTAATGAATAACTCAAAATTACTTGTATTATTAAAACAGTTCTCAACTCGTTTTAAATTTTTTAAGATGGATTTATTCAACAAATATCATTACTTACAAGTAAAAAATAATGTTTTTTTGTTTTATTACTTATAGGATATTTACCTCTCTTTTGAGACATATCAATGAGATCATATTTCTGTCTTCCTTCGTTTGTTGGACTTAAAAATTCATCGGGAGTCACTTCCCCTTCTTCGCAAATTGGTATTTCGGCCAAGTTTTTGCCCTATAAGCAACGACCGAGATTAGTTAGTGTCATTTATACATTTTAGCTATTTCAACTTCATGAAGTAGCTAATGAAAAAAGCAAATTATACGAAACGTGGTGTAAAATAAAATAAAAAGTAGAACGAAACATTAAAATGCTGGATAAAAAATACATGATGATAAAAAGAAATAAAAGAACAAACAAAATACTTACAGGCACTAAATGGCTCTATGATGCAGATTGCAACGGATAATAAATTAGGTTACCTGATAATGCCTTTGCGCTACCATTGCTGAGATATTGGGAGAATTAGGTGGTGTAGCCAATGTTGCCACCTTTAGTTCCTCTACGACCTTCGTCTGAGTCTCGGTTTTGGCATCTGGCTTTTGAGCAAAGCTAACGGATTTCTTGCTATTGCAACTACTAGTACTAGAATCCGTAGATCTTTGATTCTCTTCCTGGGAACGTTTCATTTGTAGAAACTTGGTTACTTGACTTCTTACCTTTTGAACTTGATTTTGATCCCATTCATCCATGTTCTGGCAGTTGATACCGCTTTGTTTAAGAAATTCTTCTAGCTGTTGCAAATCAGCACTGCTAATGAGTGCGCCGGGAGGTGGGAAATCAATATATTCTATTTTCTTCGTCCTTGGTTTAGGTAGTGGTGGCGTGTGTGGTCGATGGAACTTCATTTCATTAGATTTCCCCGATTCAAGACTGCTCTCTGTCCCAACTCCTTCATCCTGGTAATATTCGTTATAATCTGCATCTTTCTCAGCTGCATCGAGAAATTGTTGGGATAATCTTTTTGCAGCTAAATCATTATTTTTTCTATAATCTAAGTTTGTTTGATTTTGTAGATAGTACGGTTCTTGTAGAGACCTTCTTTTTGTCTTTTGTTCTACGGTTGCTGTTGCACAAACTATTGGATCTTGAATAAATTGATCTAATTCGAACATGCTGTATCGCTTTGTGTGTGCACTAGACTTTCTAGTTTTATCAACAGATTTACGTAATATACTTTTCGGCAAGGGTGGTCTTGGAGGGGCAAATTCTGGTTGTTTCATGAGTCTGTTTTGATCCGCAATAGACAGCGAACGCTTAGGTAACGTAGGGTTTATACGTTGAACTTCATTATTAACGCAACTAGCCTCAGAACTTGTGGCGCTATCATAACGATATACAAATAAAGGATTGAAAGTTCCTGTCGGGGCGGGACTATTTTGAGCTGAAGAATCTGTTAACATAGTAGACGATCCTCTGTATCCCGAAGAAGGTTGAGTAGCAGTGCTCGAACTTGATGACACAGCAGTAGGATGGCCTGTCAAGTTATTGCAATCACAACTAGTTGGCCGATTTTTTTGTTTAGACGATGGGGTCCTACTGCAATATTTATCGCATTTGGCCGATGTCTCTTTGTCTTTTATATGTTGCATTAATTCAGGCACTTCTGACAAAAGTTGTTTACATTCTTGTGGTAGTAAAAAGTTTAATGAGTCCCAATCCTTTATATGTCCGAGGCCTTTTTTCTTCAACATTTCAACGTCATTACACGAAAACGGACGTTTGCCTTTTCCTTGCAATTTACCTCTTTTACTTTCATTTGGCTTAGGTGATATATTAACTTTTACTGGATTTAAATATATGTTCGGTCTACCATTTAAAAAGCTTATGTCTGGCAGTGTATAATTAGGATAAAGTATGAAAACTGGTTTTTCACAATCTCCTTCTTTCAATTTTTCAAGGAATGATGGCTCGATGACTTTAAATATTTCACGGTCACGAGACATCCCAGAAATTTGCAAAGTTGATGTTTGCATACTTTTGTCCGATTTATCCACTTCTAGATGCGTTGACGTAGCTTTGGTGTCGCATGATTCCCGTTGTAAGACTCTATTCATTTTAGTGATTTGCGTACCATCAGATTCAGAACAACTAGAGATACTCACACTGGTAGCAGAAGATTGAGAGGAACATGACTTTCTATTACTTCTTAACTTTGAGGGACTGTTTGAAATGTTTATGTTGGTTCTTTTTATATGGGGCTTATTAACTACGGCATAAAGATGAGATTCATTATCACTAGACTTTGACCCTTCCATTTCTTCCTCTTCAATAAGCACTTCATCATATACTCTGTTATAGGGATTAGACGACCTAATTTCTTCATAGACGGCCGAAGATGTTTCTTCATAAGCTTCAGGTGGTAGTTCAACCTGCGGTCTTTCTGAAGGCATAGTTTTTAAAGTTCCAACTTTTTGTTCGCTCATTGATTCACCACTTTCTCCACCCGAGCTAGACGGCCAACATTCTGAGCGATCTAGTTGATCCATACCAACGATGCCCTCGTTACTAAAGCTCTTTTGCTTCATAAACAATTTCACCAAGTTAAACGATTGTTGTTTTTGACTTTTGTCTGATGATGTTTGGTTTTCAGTTGACGACGTACTCATAGGTTCTGAATGTTGACTACAATGGGATCGGTTTTGTGAGACATCGTACACTTTCATACACGTTGACGTTCCAATTAGCCTCTGGTTAGTTGTAAAAGAGTCGACCTAAAAACAAGAAACGTGTTAAGTAATTTCAAAACAAGCTCTCATTATTGGTTCAATGATTCCTCATTAGCGCGGTACATACCGTCGAATTGCTTAATGCTGCGGAATTTATGGAACTGCTTAGTAATTTCCTTCTGTACAAATTTGGTAAGCTTTGACTTTTAATAACAGAGCTGTTCATGTCATTCGTGGTATCCGTCGGTTCATTTGAATCTTCATTATTATTACCAGATGGATGCCTACAATCGTAAAACAAAGTTAAAAAATACAGCAATGCATTGCTTATTGATTTGAAATAGTTATTTTGTTATTTGATATATACCTCTTTAATGGCGATTGTACGGTTTGCTTCTTAAGTTTACTCCAGGTAGTTAAACCTAAATCACTCCTAGCCATAGACGTTGTTAGCTTATTTGTTAATTTTTTACACCTTTCTAATAATTCTAAATTCCTGCGCGTTCGTTCATCACTATCTAATGCTAAATTTAAGTCTTCATTAACCTGTTTGTCTGAAAAACGATTAACAAAATTAAATAGAAGCTTATCAAATTTTACACAGGTATGAGTCACCATCACTCGCTATGCCAACATTGTGTCATCGGAATGATAAGGCGACTTCATACTGAATTGAATACTTAAGAACATAAAATTACCATGTATTTGACTGACGGCGGGTTCAGCACACTCACTATCCTCAGAGTAAATGGTGAGACTGCCCTCGAAGGCGATGGTGTAGTTATCCTTGTTAGCCTGACAAGTGAGGATGAGATCCTGCTCAGTGGGCAGCTCACAGTCGAGGCTATCTACGCTGAAATGGACGCCATGCGCGCCTTCCTTCACCGGAGAGAACAGCAGCTCCGATTTACATATTGACATCGTATTGATAGAACCGACGGATTCTTCGCCCTGCGTTTAAAGAGACTGTGTTAAGAATTCGTCATTAATGACTCAGATCGATTGGCTATTTCCTTATAACTAAATGTACGTTTACTAACATTTTTCTTTAATTTCAAAGTAGAAGATATTTTACTCGCATATTACAATTGTTGAATCAGAGATATTGGTAAAAATTCCGGGAATATTTCGAAACGTATACAAGTTTGTTGGAACATAAACATGCAAGTTTATTTTGGGCATCAGCATCGGTACACCCAGCGAGAGTTTTACAATTGTGGCATACAGAAAACATTATTTAAATACATTAATGTTGTAGAAATTATAATAAATGACGCGGTTAACAAATAACATCAAATAAATAAATAAATGCCTTAGGTCTAGCAGTAGGATTATCTAAAACGTCGGTGGTCTAGATACACACATAATATACTGTGACAAACGTCACGACCACAACAAGCATATGTATGAACATGAACATATAGAAATGTTTGCCCTTAACAGGGATCGAAGCTGCGCCAGCCAAAGCAACAGCCAGTGCTGTGACCGCTGCGCCAACGCGGCGTGAATTTGGACAATTTTTTGAACAAATTTTCAATTTAAATTGTCTTGTAATATTTACAAGTATAATGGGGTGGCATGAGTGGGTGCGAAGTTGCGCCGGAACAGGCGTTATCATTAATTTAATTCCCTTTCCTCTAACAAATGAGGTCATAATTCCAACAACTATTCATAACAATGACACATTTGTGTTTCATTCTTTATTATACCACTTATCAAAAACAAACATTAAATAAAGATAATGATTATTGACTTATTTGTATCCAAACAAATTAATATTAAAATGTTTTTATAATAATGATGTATGATTAAAGCTCAGTGCATTCAGAAATATAAAAGAATAACAAAGGTAAAGGAAGTGTAATTGCAGAGTTATTTTAGTATCTTAACCTTTAAATTCGATCAAAGCGCAAAATAGATTTGGTGGTGTCCGCAGAAAACAGGTGCGATGCACGGATTAGAGATAATGATTTGCAAAACAAAATCTAGATTGTAACGTTGTGTGTCTTCTACTTACTGAATAGTACCCATTACGGGAATCCCAATCAAATTCGGTCACACCCATCTTAAATTTCGAACAGAATCGTCGAGTCACTTATTAATGTCCCCCACAGAAACACTAAACTATTTGTCCCGCCTGTAGCGATAGTTAAAAGTTTTCGTAAAGTCACGTTTTACAAAAATATATTTTTCACAACTTGTGTCACTATCTCACACACACACAGTCAATTAAGTTTCGTAAACTACCCGACTTAACATTATTTTTTAAAAAACATGTGATAGAATTCATTGCAAAATAGTTCAGAGCACAGCACTTGAGCACTCCCGAATGCCCTGAGCGCTACTGGAGCAGCGGGGATATTAATTTCAATATTAGACACTGCCTACGCTTCTCAAAGTTTCCGTTAATTTTTAAATTAAATAATTCTTTGATATCTACTATTACGTACGATGTTTAAACAGACACTGACACTTTTAACGTGCAGACGTGAACGCTGAATTTAGATTACACTGGCTATCGAATACTAATTAGCATAATAAACACAGTAATTAACTTTTGTGCATACAATTAGCAAATAATGTATGACTACGCCAAGGTCTAAGAATTTTTATGTAGTAAAAATGCAAAATAAAATGAATGAGAATATTATATGTGTTGTCTAGTAAAGCCATTTATTCTAACAATAATAACATATAAGAAGTACTGAAAACTTTGACTACACGTGACTCAGATTGACTTCATTGGCAACGCACACATGGTTGCCGTATGTCCAAGGCAATGACACATGTACAAAGATGATATGAATATAGCACACACTCGCGTTCAGTTTGGAGGGAGAGACTCCGAACTGGTGTGTAGAAGTACTGTAGTTAAAATGATTGACGCAATTCGGTGTGAACGCTTCACGCACACATAAACAATGGTCTTATTTTATCTTTACTACTCGTACATCCCGAGGGATCGACGTACTATGGGAGCACTGTATAGGAAGTCTCGTTGTGAATGCGAGCCAAGTACTTTGGGCTTTCTATCTATTTGTATGACTGAATTTACTTCATAGTTCCTCGTGGGACGTTATTCATTACAGAATACCTACTAATAAAAATAAAATTAAGTATCGCGATGGTACAAAACTAATTATAACATAACTGTGGGGAAACTTATATATCATATTATGTAGGATAGTAAGGAATATTTTTTTGGTAATCATGATCACTTCAGCCTATTGCAGTCCACTGCTGGACATAGGCCTACACAAGTTAGCGCCAAACATTATGGCGCGAACTCGTGTGTTTTGTCCATAGTCACCACAGATAGTCACCACGCCGCCCGCCGCTGGACAGGCGGGTTGGTGACCTTTTGGTAATATACTGATTGTTTTCATTCAAAACAGTCTTTTAATTGATACCACATTTTATTTTCAATTCAATTTCAATTCAAAATTATAAAAAATGTTATTTTGGTATGTGTATAGATCCATATGCATTTAGTAAAAGGCGGTTATTTTAATATTAACAGACACTCCAATTTTATTTATTTTTTATTTGTACAGATAAATTTTCACAAAAGAAACTTTTTCGGACATAAAATTGAATTAAAGTTTTAAATATAAAAATAAAGGGTATATAAATTTGTGAAGTTTTGTGTAATGCTACATAATATTATGAGTGAGACAAAATAAAAATAACTATGCTATGAAACGACATCTAGTGTAGCTGGTAGAAATTTTTAAATTTTGTAATTCTAAAAGCTGGCGCTAGATGGCGTGACTATCAATCAACGCGGTTCGTAATTAATGTTAATGAAATTAGTTCAAGTTACGTCACGTCAATGATACGATGTGCGGACATGAGCATGGTTCTATGAGGCGAGTTAAGTGATAGAAATAATGTACACTGAATGTCAAAGCGGGCGAACCTGCAAACTACTGCCAGCACTGATAGAACTGTCGAACCGAAATTTTCCCAACAGTGAACTCGAGATACTCGCAAACATCTCGCCTTGAGGGTTACTCTGCAATACACCATTTTATAAAATAAACTTAATAAAAATAAATATAATATTAGGAATAAAATATAAATACACATACAGGTGATGTAAATAAAGAAAATTAATACCAAGAAGATTTATATTTAAAAAAAGTTAGTCTAGGTCATCGAATGAATTAATGAAATTTTATTACAATTAATAATAGGGCAAAATATTTCCTATGCAAATAATATTAGCTCATAAGTTTCCTATTTACGAGAAAAATTCTGACGCAGGACTAGTGGTTAACCACTAATGCAGTAGTAACCAGTGTTGTTACAGCGGTACCTAATTTGCTAAAAGGTATTGATTACAATAATATGCAATATATTTTATTTTTTAGGTGTAATGTTCCCTTATAAACAATGTTCCCATTTTGTTTTATATAAGAAAAAATATTTTTTATTATCATATCAAAATTTTCACCACGCACCCAAGACATACCGTGTCCGGTGCTCTAGCCATTACGCTATGGATCTATGTCCAGCCAAATCAAAATCTTTGATATGATTTTATTTGGTGTTAGCTTTTAAGCAACCGTGGTGCCATCTATAGCAAGTCTTTACAGCACTCACTACTCAAAGATTTATATTAAAATTAATTCCAACTCTGTGATTAATTCTTTGACAAGAGAGAACATCAAGCTATTTCTAATTCTTTCGAATCCGCTGGATTGAAAATTTAGATATGATAATAAAAAACATTTTCGGATTTCCTCATGTGTGGGAAACACAAAAATAAAAATAACACGAAAGAAAAAATATTATATTAAAATAAACTACCCACAAGACAGTTGATAACATAAATTGTATAAATTCCAATACCACATATTTCGTCAACAGAAATATTAGACACGTAACGTTTCAGATGTTTATATGGAAATGGTGAACAATGTGCGATAATGATGTGTATAAAAACTGTTATTTTTGAAATGAAACTTCTTTAGGCATATGAGGGGTATGAGCGACTGGCAGCGTCAGGGACGGTCAATACTTGTATGGGTGACCGTCTGGGAACACCGCGTGACCGTTGGCTTTTTGTTTTTTTTTAATTAATTTTTTTTTGTATTTTAAATTAGTTTTTTTTTAATTATTTTGCCAAAGAAGTTTCACTGTTGACAGGGTTGGGCAGTATTTGAATTACTTGTAATTAAAATACGTAATTGAAATACAAATACGTATTTAGTATTTGTATTTCAATTACTTCCTTAAAATGTAATTTGTATTTCAAATACCTGACGCCGAGGTATTTTGTAATTAGTATTTCAAATACTAGTAGCTTCAAAATACATTTTAACATTAAAATAAAATTTTATTGTTTTCGAGTACAGAGACAGTGATCAACCACGGACATCTAAAATGGAGTTAGAGTTGGTCAGCTTCCTAAATGATAGACGCAAAGAGCTGTGAATTCTTGAGCGCTATCCACATAATATAAAAAAGTGTTCATACAATTTAACACAAGCTAGTGCCCATCGGGACCTGTAGAAAGATTAGCAGGTTTTATTCACTCTCCAACTAGAGGCTGTTTGTCTCATGTCTGACAGTACATTAAATTTAAAAATCTAGTGTTTATGAAAGGAAACTGTGGTTTTTCAGCCCGTGCTGGCCAAGATAACTTATTTTGTATTTTGTAATTTGTATTTCAATTAAAAATGGCTAAAATACTGTATTTTGTATTTTATATTTTAAATACCTTACTTAAAGGTATTTTGTATTTCGTATTTTAATTACTTGCGATAAAGTATTTTTAATTTGTATTTCAATTAAAGCATAGCATGTATTTTGCCCAGCCCTGACTGTTGACATGTGTAGTACTACTTTGTACGCACGCAATTTTTTATTATTAGTAATATTAATCAAATATTTTAAGTGATCGGCCGAGATAGGAAAACTGACTCATTAAATGGGCCATAAATCGTGAACAGTAAATTTTTACAAAAAGTTTACAGGAAACAAAAGATGCGAAATTTTATTCTCGACAATATAGTCTTAACTAACTTTTGTCCTTGTGCATAAATATGTCCCTTAATAAGATATGAGTTTGGTCTATGATCCGGCATAAGGAATATATATCCAAATGGGTTTAAAGATAATGATCCAGCACATAGGTAGGTATGCAAGATAATACGAGTAACAACATAATTATCTATATCATAATTGTTATATTATTTATCAGTATATCTGATATGAAATCGTGTCCCGACAACGTTTATTCATTAAAAACCGGCAAAGTGCGAGCCGGACTCGCGCACGAAGGGTACCGTACCATTTAGTAGGTAAAATATTTAGGCATTTTTTTATTATTATTTATTATTAAAGTAAATATGTACATACAATTAAGTATCTTGTGAATATTTCAAGTGCCCACCTGTTACCATTTATTGATATCGAGCAAAAATAGGCAAAAATGGCGTTTTTTGTATGGGAGTCCCTTAAATATTTCACTCACTTCAGCCTATCGCAGTCCACTGCTGGACATAGGCCTCCGCAATAGACCGCAGGGCTGACTTTGTCGCACCGAAGACGCTGCTCCCCGTCTTCGACCTGTGTATTTCAAAGCAAGCAGTTGGATGGTTATCCCGCCATCTGCATCGGTCGGCTTTTTAAGGTCCAAGGTGGTAGTGGAACTGTGTTATTTCTTAGTCGCCTCTTACGACACCCACGGGAAGAGTGGAGGTGGCTATATTCTTTACTGCCGTAACACTTAAATGTTTATTTTATTATAATGTTACTATTTATTATTAAAGTAATTGCCTACCTATTGCCTTTATTGATATCGAGCAAAAAGGGCAAAAAAAACACGTTTGTTGTATTTGAGCCGCCCTTAAATATTTATTTTATTTTGTTTTTAGTATTTGTTGTTATGGCGGCAACAGAAATACATAATTTGTGAAATTTTCAACTGTCTAGCTATCGCGGTTCTTGAGATACAGCCTGGTGACAGACAGACGGACGGACAGACAACGAAGTCTTAGTAATAGGTTCCCGTTTTTACCCTTTGGGTACGGTACGATAAAAAGCAAATAAATTAAGGAGGTAAGTTAGTTATGCATCACTATCGATCACGAATAACGTTATAATTATAACCGTGTTTATGCGCTCATCGGACGGTTTACGCAGAACTAAGTTACATTCTTAATTTTTTTTACTCTATTAATTAATTAACGAAGTATGAGCCAGATTTAACTAGGCGACCTATCATATATATGTCGACATATGTATCATCTTGCATGTGTAATTGATCATTTTCCATAAAGACTTGAGGACATATACCTATTCCTTATACCGTATCTCGCACGATTTGGCTCGAGAATCGAGATATAGAAGTCAATGACTGATGATCGAGAGATGATTTCCCCATCAAATTACAGGGCATCTGTAATGCAAGTCCAAAAGAGAGATTAAAAATCATTCGTGATGGTGTTTGACGCGTTCAAGGGGCTGTGGTACATCAACATGTTGGAAAATCACTTCCTCTGTTGGGTACGTAGGTATATAAATAAGAAAGATTTACACAAAAAACTTTGATGCCTTATTATTCTTGCCATTGTTTCCTGTTTTGAATTGTCTAAGATAATTATGTAATTTAGAAGGCATTTCTAAAAATTAATCTCAAAAGCAGCTCATAAAGTTATAACTTTATCAAGTAAAATTATTGACAAATATATTATAAAATATCTTTTATAGAACAGTATTTTTATAGTTTTCATTCATTTTCGGTATTTAGTTTAACACCAAGCAATCAACAGTATGTGACTATGTCCATTTAAAATAACCTCATTTCAGTCATTCAAACAATTAAGAAAAAACTTCACGCGTGACGTTTCGTATGTTAAAACTATAAAAATAAAAAATATATGAAATACATACTTACATAATTTATATAAAATTTTTGACGCCGCGTTGGCGAAGCGGTCACAGCACTGGATTGCGATTGGCTGTTGCGCGGGCGGTTGCGGGTTCGATTCCCGCACACGACAACATTTGTATGGGCCATACAGATGTTTGCCGTGGTCTGGGTGTTTGTGCAGTCCTTGTGGGTCTCCCCACCGTGCCTCGGAGAGCACGTTAAGCCGTCGGTCCCGGTTGTTATCATGTACACCTGATAGCGATCGTTACTCATAGTAGGGAATATATCCGCTAACCCGCATTGGAGCAGCGTGGTGGATTATGCTCCGATCCTTCTCCTACATGGGGAAGAGGCCTATGCCCAACAGTGGGATATTACAGGCTGAATCGTGATCGATAATTTTTTTCATTATTTTTTTATTTTTTATATTTATTTAAAAAAATTATAAATACATATACATATATTTAAATATATATTTATAAAATCAATCAGCTGATGAAGACTTAAAATAAACGTAAATAAATAATTTATAAAAACTAACCCATATGAAAACGAGCTAAAACAATACTAGATGCATTTGCAGATGTATCTCAACGGTTAAATGATTACTTTCACCTGTCACGAGCGTGACCATCCGTGAATTGGTACAATCAATGGATAGAAAATAAAATAACTGTTACGAATACTACTTTTTACAACTGTTTTTTATTTCTTACACCCGCAAGGTTAGTGCGTTAATTCTTTATTTTATTTTAGCTTTGAAGATGCCAGCATCATTGTAACAATCCGTAAATGCCCCAATACTGCTGAAACACATTTTAAAAGTTAGGAAGATGAATTATTGATACAAAAACAAATAGCAACTTCCAATTGTTTGCACTTTCACTAAATCCTTTTGAAAGAGTTTATCAATCCTTATTCAAAATATTTCTTCTATTAATTTCATATTTAAATTTTGTTCCTACATATACTAGCATATTTAAATTTTTAATACTGTATATCGTAATATTTCTGTAATGTTCCTTTTTAATTTTATAGAGATTTTTTGCACTCGAGTCGCGCGTAGATTGTGGTCGTGGCCCTGAGATGTGCAATGTCCGTAAAATACACAACTAGTTACAAAAACACATAAATGACGATAATGATAATATTATGCAATTAAACTACGTTTTGTATAAATATTGTTAGAAATCGTGATAGTAAAACAAAAATCATTTGGTCTTAGAAATAAGCGTCTAGTATTTTTAATGCAAAATTATAGTTTAAACGTCTAACAATCGGTATTTATTTAATTTTTTATTTATTTATTTCTTAACTAATATTGTCTTAATTACTAACGATTTACTGACGATCGTAAAAAAATTTCGTGCTACAGATGTTCTTTGTCGAGTCTGTAATTGCAATTGTTTCACAAAGGTCGAAGTCTGGTCTTGCAATTATTACACGATCGAATAAGTTGATTAATAAAACAGTCAAACTATTATAATTTTAATAGTAATAGACACTCCACTATGACTACAAAATTTCATTAATCGACTTGGGGCCAATTATCGATGATATTGGGCTTCTGAACGAAAAAAAAAAGTATACGCACATATAATTAATTCGGCCAAATTAAATACGTCCTCAGAAAGCCGGTTGAAACGAAAAAAATTACACAGCATTATAATTATTCATTTTAAAAAATGATAATTTTTTTGTTATTGAAAATTGTATGAGTAAATACTCAATAAGCAAACTTTTATCATAAGAACCTGTTCTGCCTTGATAACGATTTTACGAAAAAATAAATCTTGATTAAATATTACATATTTTGTTATTTTTTATTATTGTACCACAGCGAGGCTTTATCCTTTTAAGGTTTGTTACAAAATGAAGGATAAAGTATTCGCTTGACACATTAAAGTAAATAACGTCTGCGGTCGACACTCGATACGATCACTTGTTGTATTATGAAACACCTTGCAAGTTTCGAAAAATATATACATAAATGCAAACAATTGTAATACATTTATATAATCATGTTTTTAATGTTTACACATGGGTGGGTTACATACAACAACTGAGCCATTTCCAAAAAAACGGGACATTTTCGTGTCGCGGGTAGAGATTGCAACCCGGTATGTTTTTCAACGCGGCCGGGCCCGGTTGCATTCGTCGCCAACCGGCCGGGTTATGTGTTAGCGATGAAACCTAAGTAATATATGAAAATTTTCTCTATATTAATGAAAAAAGACAATGATTCAAGGTTAATATTTATTTCAAACTGGCTTATGAACAATTATCACAATAATCAGCCTCACTCAAGTATCAAAATCGCACTTAATACAGAATTTATTACTTTTACTTATGGACGGAAAAGTAACATTAGTATTAGTAATTATTCATTTTAATAAGGTTAAGTAAGCAGGTTTTGTCTCTTTACTCCTTATAGTGTCTATTTGAAAACATTGTATTTAAATAATTGTGTGTGCTCGCAAACAAAAAAAAACCGACTTCGATTACATCGACAAGTAATACAAAGTAATAAGACGAAAAAATAGTCAAATAAATACGCGCTAACAAAGATTACTCAAAAAGTAGTAATCAGATCTCGATGAAACAAGGCTACAATACAAGTATTGGCCTTCGATTAAAGTAAGAATCATGAAAATAGATAAGCCCAGTGAAAAGTTATGCGGTTTAATACGAGACGATATATGGTCGACGAAAAAGTAGTCAAGTAAATACGCATTATTAGATAACTCTAAGTACTTGACAGATTTTAATCTATATCTATACTAATATTATAAAGAGGTAAAGTTTATAACTTTGTTTGTATATACGGGGTAATCTTCGCAAATACTGATCCGATCATGAAAATTCTTTCGCTAACAGAAAGCTACACTATTCAGGAGTGACAAGATAAAAGGAAAAAGATAAAAATATATAAAGATTTTAAATCAGCAGGATTTGAACCTGCGGCCTCTGACGTGCCGTGTCAACAATTCAATCTAATCAAGCATTATTATTTGCCTTAGAAATTAATTGGTGATTTTAAAACATTTATATTTATCTGATTTGCTGAAAATAGTGAGAGTGTATTGGAACATATCAAATTTCACCGTACCCTTCTTATGTGAAATGGATTATAACGCCCAACGAAGTGGGCACGGGTCGGCTAGTTAAATTTAAATGGGACCACATGACACGCAACACCTTTCAGTTAAAATAAAGTTCATCGAAATCGGTCCACCAAGTCAAAAGTTCTGATCTAACATACATTTTAAAAAATTCAATCAAATCGAGAACCTCCTCCTTTTTGGACGTCGGTCAATAATAATCTAATAACGCAGCGTAAGGTACTAAACGTGTCATAAAGACTTAGATTAAATAGATAGATAAACTTTGGTAGCTTTGTTAATTGTTATAAACAAAACAAATTCTTGTTTGCTACAAGTAAAGTATGTTTTTTCTTCAACTTTGGCTATTAAGAGTTTAGACTAGTTAGTGTTACTATTACTAATTGACTAAATAGCGAAATCTTATATGATAGGTGTACTGTAACTGTAAACAAGCAAACTTGTATAGTCGCGGTTTACGTACCGGGCCCGGTGACCGGGCTCGGTCAGTATGGCCGGGCCCGGTGGGTGTCTAAAAGGGCACCGGGCCCGGGCGGGCCCGGCCCGGCCGGGCCCGGTTTGCAATCTCTAGTCGCGGGCAGTGTTGCCAGATGGGGCTATTAAGCGCCAAAATGGCTATCTTTCGTACCGAGCGGCTATAATATTTTGTCCGTTGGCTATAGGCTATCTTTTTCTTTTTCGTCGGAGATCTTAAATTACCTGCTTATTTTAATGTAGAAAAAAATATATATTTAAAATTTCCCGCTTGGGGCTATCTCGGGGCTACAATCGGCTACATTCGCACTAAGGCCAGGCTACTTCGGATAAAAAAGTCTGGCAACACTAGTCGCGGGGATATCTTTGGTGTTACATAACAAAAAACGGGGCGGTCCCGTTCAGAACGGGACGTCTGGTCACGTTAGATGTGCCTCAACTTCAACATATTTCTCTATTACTAGCATAACTTTCTTTTTTGATTATTTAAATTTTATAGAGTTGTCATTAATTTGTATATAGTTTAAATTATTTAGTTTAAAATATAGTTTAAATTATTGCTAAGGAAACAGTAAAATACATTGGGTATATATAGTTAAATTAAATTGTAATATAATGTATAGTAGGTACTCAAAATATAATATGCACACATAAATTTTAATCGTATTTGCTTATTATTGGAAAAGATTATTAGGATATTATTAAAAGTAATAATTTATACTCCTCAAAATATATTTCACTGGACGAAACAACCGTTTTATATGACATCATGCCTGCAAGAAGAATACGACCATTAAAAACGTCACGGACCCATAAAATTTATATTGATTCCGTTACATTTATCATTTTATTAAACGACGTAATCTCTAACAAAATATTTTACCTTCTAATAATTTAATCAAATATTCATATATTATTCTATGTATAATAAGAATTTTATATAATTATATCTATTAAGAAACCTGTATTGAATTTTCCATCGCCATCGATCGTTGTAATAGTAATAAAATCGGCTTATAATTAGTGCGAGTCGGACTAATAAAATCTTCCGTACTATCGTAATATTACATTTTTACAAAATCGAAACACGCTTTTTGCATGAAATCCTCTCGTTATTGCTAACTTGTATAATAGATAGCTAAAACAGGAGTTTAAGTAATAGAGGTAGAATTTTCTTGCTACATACCTTGGATACTGAACACTAAATGTCTAAAAGTCATGATAAAAATTACAAAATATGTATATTACAAAATTTACTTCAATATTACTATCATAATAATGGCATGTTTACTCTTATAGTTAACATTTTCATTTTAATAATAACGGTATTCTTAACTAAAGCCTCATCATAAATATATATTAAAAGTTTTGACCTACGTGACATTTTATGTGTTGAGCAATGTGTGTACTATGTTCTAATGTATGGAGTTTTACTAGATTTATTGTATACGGTCGTAATATAGCTTGTAATAATTACTATTTATATGTATCATAATTGTACATGTTATTACTAAAACAAGAATAAATAAAAAATTATTTCATACTTCTATAAAATCATATCTGCAAAGGATTAAGATTAAGATATTGAAAATTAAAGTACTTATTATTATATTTTGTTACATTGTTAAAATAATTAAATAAATTATAATATGTAGTGATATACTCGCACATACGTTTAGGTATACCTACGTATATATTGACACTCAAACTGATAAAAATAAAATAAAATCTTTGTTATTTATAATATTACCCCAGTGTAAAAAGAAGAAGAGTAAGAAGAGTTTCATGGGCTGTGATATTACGCAATAAATTATTTGCACACTATTATTATAACACTAGCTGTACCCGCGACTTCGTCCGCGTGGAATTTAACAAAAAAGTTCAAAAAAAAGTTCGATAAAATGATCTTTGATATTCTTTGATTTCCTTTAATAGCATGAGCAGGCGGTCGAGCGATGCGGGGCAGACCGCAGAGGGGATGGACTCGCCCGCGCCGTTATAGGCATCTCAAAGAAAGAACGCTCAACGCTCTGGCTCGCCGAGCATTAAATGTTTCGCTGCTACTTACTTCTAACGACGATATCTCAAAAACTATTTATCTGATTAATATAGTGTGAAGAGCAATTTTAATCTGCATTAAATGCCTAAGCTAAATAACATATCCATTTGCATAAGGATTAATACTGAACTAAAGAAAATATCTTTAAAAATAACGTAATGTTTTTAATTAAAAATTTGAACATAAAAGTGGTTATTGTAAGTAAACCCTAAGAGATAGATATATGCTATCGCGGACTTTTTTGTAGCATTTTTATAGATTTTGAATTCGCTAGTACATTATACAATTATATCTTTGCTAGTTTAGGCAGCGTTCGCGTGGAAAGCTCCCCGTTGGCGAGATTTTTTGCGACCTCTTCAACATTTATCGCCGTATTTCTGCTAATTTACATTAAAACATAATAAATTATATACCTAAACCTTCCTCAAGAATCACTCTTTCTATTGTTGAAAACCGTATAAAAATCCGTTGCGTAGTTTTCGAGTTTATCACGTTCAGACAGGAGGACAGACAGACAGACAGGAGGACAGAAAGACGCGGCCGGGGGACTTATTTTTATAATAAGTATAGATAACAAGCTGAAGATGTTTCCGCACTTTTGTCGTAATGTTGTTGTATAAATATTGTTAAAAGTAAATACGTTATCTTTACTGTAGTGTTGTGTTTTAGTCAATATTCTTATTGCGCAAAGTCTTATACGTAATTAAAGTAAAAAAATTGTCACTTTTTCTAATATTGAAATATAATAATTCTCCGATCTTTCGCCATAAGTGAGACCTAACTTAAACCGCGGAAGTCGAATTCGCACAGGTAAGTACTAAGCACAGCATTGCTATTATATTACAGACTTGTCGTGTACGATTTCATACTTGACGAGTTTTTTATGTTACTAAAACAATAATTTAAAATAAATATGTTTGTCAGTCTTATAACAGGGCTAAAGACGTGAATAAATTAGAAAATCCAATAATTATTTTTTTTTTAAGTAGCCGTAGTCGTAAGTCAGTGTTACAGTATGTATGCTCAACATTATAGAAGTGTAAGCACCCACATAAAAGTATTAAAACGTACTAATTGTAATCAATTGTACCTTGTCACCTTTATAGTTTTCTAATAATGTTATAAAAAGTCGCGTCACGTGCCTTATTTGACTGTAACTCCCACGAACGTGACACTTTAATACTGACGATGACTAACTTAATACTGAACCATTATACGTAATCACTGCCATTAAACCGACATAAACCGAGAACTTGTATTCATTGTTTTAATCTTTTGCTATGTATAAACATTAGTAGGTACTAAACGAGCCTAAGGTGGAAAATATATAAATATTTTGAAATACTTGCAAGTACGTTCGTTACGTAAAGTTTACGTATGTTAAAGCGAAGTGAAAATGTGAAAACACTCCCCATAGCCGTGGCGTGTCATTACGTTTCCTTCGTATGCCTTTTAAGTCTTTGTATATTATCGCGCAATGCTGTTTAGCACAAGAATGTGTTTCGCCATTTTAAAATTAATCAAATAGGAAACGGGATTGCCATATTCCGACTTCGCTTTAGTTAGTATAGATCCAGTATACTTACAAGATACGTTTAAAGTACGATTCCAAAGCGCTTCGTGAGAAAACGAAGTTATAGGGATCGGGTTCAAGTGAATAAATAAGTGTAAGGAACTCACGTCGTGTGTTATATCGTCAATGAGCGCGTCGTGAGGAAGGTCGGTCATGAGCAGGGCGTGGATGTCTTCCGTCTTGAAGCTCTCCATGTCCGCTTCAGCGAGGTTCGCGTCCAGATCCCGCGCGATGTCTTTGTAGCGGGACGTGAACTCGAAGCGGGACGCTAGGTCGCTTATGCCCTTGTACGAGGCGGAAACGGAGGACAGTACTGAGATGTGGTGGCACGAGCCGTCTCGGAACATCGGACTGGAAATAATAATATGATTATGTTAATAAAACGGTAATATAACATTACACAAAGACTAGATTTATTATAAACTAGCTTCTGCGCGCGACTTCGTCGGCGTGGACTCCGCTCCTATTGGTCTTAGCGTGATGACATATAGCCTATAGCCTTCCTCGATAAATGGGCTATCTAACACTGAAAGAATTTTTCAAATCGGACCAGTAGATCCTGAGATTAGCGCGTTCAAACAAACAAACAAACAACCAATCAAACAAACAAACTCTTCAGCTTTATTATATTAGTATAGATAATTATATATTTTTTTTCTATATGTATATACTTCTCTTTAACGGTGGTAAAAAATAGCTTGTGGAATCATCATGGCATATTTCAAAGGTTTGAGATATGTATACTGGTACAGCGATGTGTAAAAAGCTCATGCAACAAATAAGAAGAGAACCATGCGCAGGAATGGGATGTCCGCAGTGTGTTGCGGTACAGTACGTAGATACAACAAATTCCGGTAACAAGAACTTGTAATTAATTTAGCAAACCTAACAAATACCGACCATATTTTTACTTTTCTATGAATAAAGCCTAAAAATGTAAGGAAAAACCAATTCATAATAATATTTCTGATAAGGCGCTTTGTTCATGACATTTGACCTTTACAAATTACGGCTAAAAGCACTTTAGGCGTTAGGAGAAAATCTAATTATAGGTACCCATTTTCCTTAACGAAGAGAAATACTTTAGAGTTATAGGAAATTACAGGCAAAGTATAGGTCATTTTAGATGTTTGTTAGTTAGTTCATATAATGTTTAGCATAATTTCAATAATGTGACAGTATAATTATGTACCTTATGTGACATAATATATTTTAAAATAATCACCATAAATTGACTCGGACGTATTAAGTTTCGTCATGCGTAAACAAATTACTGATTAAATTCTTAAAAAATGACATATAAAGAAACAAAAATTTAACACATCATAATTAATTCAAAGAAATATTGTATTCGAAAATCGATTATTCGATGAGACTTAATTTTTATATATCAACTAGCTGACCTGGCGAACTTCGTACCGCCTTTTTTTTTCTTCTTAAATATAATAATTACATATACCAAAATAAAATATAGCCTATCTTTCAAGTTGGATCAAACTGCACACGGTGTGCAAATTTGATTAAAATCGGTTAAGTGGTTTAGGAGTCCATTGAGGACAAACATTGTGACACGAGATTTATATATATTAAGATATGTATATCCTCCAATATGTGACTATATTATAGGCTTAATTTTTTTTTATTACAGCCCATCAGCCTTAAAGACTAAGTCGGCTCTTCTTAACTTTATCTACCTACTTAATTATTCCAGTTGTCAAAGTTATGCCTCTCGTACATTTAGTCAATATAGGTACTAGTCCTTTTATTTCATAAATCATCATTCACACTCCGGATGGTTTCCCGACTATCTAGGGCTTGGGGCAATATTTTATTTTATTTTTGTCATTAGCAGGGTCGATAAAAGATATGACTTACTTGTAATCGAGCAGCCAGAGGTATCCCGAATTATCGCAATGCGCGTCGAGTTCATCGTGGGTCGAGTGCTGGCTGCCGGCGAGGCTTGTGTTGCTGTTGCAATCTTCGTCGGTGACGCCGGGGCTGGCCGCCTTCAGCCCGAGCCGTGGCGGTGGCCCTGGAACACCAATAACGAGACACTTCAGCCAACTGACTCAAACATAACCATAGATTAAAAGTCATGGGAATCAATAAGAATAAATCTTAAATTAATGCATTAATACCAAGCAATATTATGTTAATACTAGCTTCTGCGCGCGACTTCGTCGGCGTGGACTCCTCTCCTATTGGTCTTAGCGTGATGACACATAGCCTATAGCCTTCCTCGATCATTGGACTATCTAACACTGAAAGAATTTTTCAAATCGGCCCAGTAGATCCAGAGATTACCGCGTTCAAACAAACAAACAAACAAACAATCAAACAAACAAACTCTTCAGCTTTATATATTAGTATAGATTAAGCGTATTCATATTTAATATTCAGTACCATAATATTAAATAACTAACTGTACCCGCGACTTCGTCCGCGTGGAATTTAACAAAAAAGTAAAAAAAAAAGTTCGATAAAATGATCTTTGATATTCTTTGATAGCATGAGCAGGCGGTCGAGCGATGCGGGGCAGACCGCAGAGGGGATGGACTCGCCCGCGCCGCGGTTATAGGCATCTCAAGGAAAGAACGCTCAACGCTGGCTCGCCGAGCATTAAATGTTTCGCTGCTACTTACTTCTAACGACGATATCTCAAAAACTATTTATCTGATTAATATAGTGTAAGGAGCAATTTTAATCTGCATTAAATGCCTAAGCTAAATAACATATTCATTTGGATAAAGATTAATACTGAACTAAATAAAATATCTTTAAAAATAACGCAATGTTTTTAATTAAAAATTTGAACATAAAAGTGGTTATTGTAAGTCAACCCTAAGAGATAGAGATATGCTATCGCGGACTTTTTTGTAGAATTTTTATAGATTTTGAATTCGCTAGTACATTATACAACTATATCTTTGCTAGTTTACGCAGCGTTCGCGTGGAAAGCTCCCCGTTGGCGAGATTTTTTGCGACCTCTTCAACATTAATTTATCGCCGTATTTCTGCTAATTTACATTAAAACATAATAAATTATATACCTAAACCTTCCTCAAGAATCACTCTTTCTATTGTTGAAAACCGTATAAAAATCCGTTGCGTAGTTTTCGAGTTTATCGCGTTCAGACAGACAGGAGGACAGACAGACAGACAGGAGGACAGACAGACAGACAGGAGGACAGAAAGACGCGGCCGGGGGACTTATTTTTATAATAAGTATAGATTTTGCAAACTCGTAATTTGTTCTTACTAAAATTACATTCGTGTATAATAAAAATGTTCTGTATTATCGTTTATATTGACAAGGTTTACTAGAATTAAGTTCATGTGCATCAAGTTATGCATACTCGTGTTACTTTAGAAAAATGATATTTTAACTGATCATGATTATTTAACATTTTTAATAAATTAACTTAATGGTGAAGCATTATTATTAAAATCTTGTAATTGTAATTACAAGCATGTTATCTTATTGTTTAAAATTAAATTACGCAATGATACAGAACTTTGCTGCGTATCTCATTAAATAATTGTGATACAAACTACGTAATTTAAGACATAACACTGTCATGTCTCTTCTCGTGATTGATTTCAATCTTTTCACCTTCTTTGTGTTTTTATCTTGATTGTTTTTATCAAATTTATTATCGTATAGTGTCGCGAGGTTTAATTCGATAAGACATGCACTTTATTTACATAAATCATTACTTATACGAAAGTTGTGTTTCATATGTTGTAAATACATTAAGATAGGTTGAACTGTTAAACGTAGGAGTCTTGTCGCATACAAAGAAGGGCGTGGGTGAGCAAGCTGGACGACATGCCATTTAGGGCATGTTGATGTTCATCCCGGCTACAAGGAAAACGGAGTAGCACCAACATTATATATCTGTGCCTCCTGTGATGAGTGATATTATGATATAAGTCGAGTTATACCCTAATTGTGATTTCAACGTGGGCATTATTAGAAAAAAAAAACGATTTTTTTTTGGTCTACTTCACGTTTTTCTATCTGCTATAGTTACGGAAATAAGTTTTTTGCAGTGATATAACTCTGTTAAAAAATTCTTGAATTTTTTCTTCGTCAGTAGTGAATTACTGGAACTTTTCAACTCTATTTTTCGTGCGTTGTGATTTAAGTATGATTGTACCTAATTATTGAATTTTACAATTAATTTTCAGTAATTTTTCGTGAATACAGATGCATCTAGAGTTATATCCTATTGAGCCTAAACTACTATTCAGGTAAATTAAGTGAATAGGCGAGTGATGATAAAAAAATTAAGTCTAAAGGGTTATATTTTTATCTATTCTTTTGTTTGAGGAACATTCCGCTATGATCATTATTCTAAGAGTTTACACAAAGACAAAATATAATTGTAAAGTAATTTAACTGTATAATACAAGTATCATTTATCACATAATTAAACACATAAAAATTGTGAAAAAAGATACAACTCAAAAGTTATTTCGCAAGTTACCTTTATAATTAAATGTTCACCAAAAATCTTTAATGTATATTGAAAGAGTGTTTTACTCTACAAACGAAAATACTCAAATTGAACCTAGCCTACAACTGAACTAGTTCACGAACAAGAATTTTTTTGGACCTTATTGTTGCTTTCCAGGAAAATGATGATTTCCGAACTGTATCACTTGTCTCAGGAGGCACAGATATATTCAAATACTAGCTGCTGTGCCCGCGACTTCGTCCGCGTGGAATTTAACGAAAAAGATAATGTTCAGTTCGCAGTTATAAAAAAAAAAACTAAAATAAAAGTAGCCTAAGTTACACCCTATTACATAAGCTATCTGCCAGGGAAAGTCCCGTCAAAATCGGTCCAGCCGTTTCAAAGATTAGCCGGAACAAACAGACAGACAGACAGACAAAAATTGTAAAAAATGTTATTTTGGTATACTATGTACCGTGTACAGATCCATATGCATTCAGTAAAAAGCGGTTATTTTAATATTACAAACAAACACTCTAATTTTATTTATTTGTATAGATATACACTTTGATGTTCACAGCATTAAAGAACATTGTTAGTTATTACAATTACTTTTAAGGGGTCAATAAACGTCACACAATGTGAGGTGAACAGACGGTGTGCTCGCTGAGGCCAGATAGGAAACTTTGTGACGTAATTGTGACTCAGCTTTGAATATGATACATAGCGAGAACGACTATCGATGACCGTCACATTGTTTTAATTATTGTATAACAAGTCCTAGGAGCTATATTGTATACAAAAGTAACGTCATAAAAAACGCACACGAATATTTAAAGCAATACAAGGTCTATGCACGGAACAGGAACTTCTTCAAAACAGTAGTGGTACAACACAGTTTTTAAAACTGTAGTCACAACTCACAAGTTAGTTTTTTACTTGGTCCAAATAAAAACATTTTTTTTAATAGAGTCATGGAACTTAGGTCTTGTTTATTTTTTGTCCAATACCTTTGTATTTACGATTCAGAAAATTTAAAAGGATCTTTAAAAATGAAGACAAAATAGTAAACTGATATTAATCTAACATCAAAATATTCTCAACGCTGACTGCGTTGCCTGTTAATATTGAAATGATATAATTAGAAATAGCATGCTTATGTTGGAATATTATTTTACAACAGGATACAAATTATATCAAGTTTCATAATGACTATTATTGCATGAACACCGTTTTTATACTTTAAAGGTAAAAAAGTACTATATTTACTTTGAAATCGATTAATACGAATACGTTAAAAATCTGTACAAATTAAACAGTAAAATCGACGTTATTCTAATAACTGGCAGCGCTGGACGCTGGTGCCTGGGGGAAAACTATTTCCTTCCTTATATTTATCCTTATGAAATGAATATATACTGTGCTTGACACTGCTTTATATAGTAAATTATAACAGGAAAATGTAATAACAATACACATAATAATCACAATATGATTAGTTCAATGGTATTTATAACTCTAAATTATATTGTTAAGTAGTTTTTCATTATGACAGTAGTAAAAAAAAATGGAAAGGAAATTACCAAATAAGGTATTTTGCTAATTTGTTTTTTTTAACGTACCTATATAGATTTTTAAATATTAAATATAAGTAGGTATTTAGGAAAAAGATGCAAATTGGTAATTCAAAGTTGATACTTTCATCCTTATAATTATTATGAGCGGTTCAATTGTGAAGAACAATTCTAATACCTACCGTTTATTAGGTAAAATGGATATAAAATAAATCAATTGTAGATTACGACTTGATAAGGTAAAACAAGTAATAGATGTTATTTCTAATGTAACAAATGACGTTATAAATGGCAACGAGTGTTCTCTGCAGACTCTACATTCCGCTGCGGGCGCGGGGCGAGCGGACGCCGTCCTGTGGGCGGACACGCTGCATTAGTCCATTTCTTCAATTTATGCGACCGAGAAACAAGCCATGCGCATCCTGTACTGGTCTCTAAAACTGTAAAAGGTTTGTCCTAAGTTCATTCTAGTTTGTTGAACAAGTTTTCCATGATTGATCCCTAAAGTCCAAATTACCTGAGTTTGAGCAACAAAGGAATTTTTTGACGATGTAAAGACTAAGCAAGAGCAGTCTGAAATTAAGAAAGTGGAACAAAACTGGAACAGTTTTTACAAGTTGACCAGCAAAGGCCAACCTTCAACTGTAAAGAAAACGTATCGATTTTATTTATTGATTGTTGTTAGATTTTTATAATTTTAAACATTTCTATTTTATTTTTGATGCATTAAAAGCTCCGTGCGGAATAAAAGAAAGCAATAATAATTACATTATAATGGGTGCTACTCGTAATAACGGATAACGCTTGGTAAGAGAAATAAAAGCAGACTAGAGGGTGGAAAACTTCAATAATGTATTTAAATAACGTGCGGAATTTTAAAGAGATATTGGAACATTCGAGAAAAATCGTTTAAAACCGTAGCTGCACGATATGAAATTCGTACTGAATTCTTGTACAGCGTAATAAACTTCTTTAGCGTGACATACTGAGCATGAAACGTAATGACATTCAGATTTTATGATTGTACGAGAAATCTTTACCGTCACCGGTTTACATATACGGTAATCACGAATAAAGTGTATTCTAAATTTCAACTGATCACCAATTTCGCATCACTCAGTGCACAAAAGCATTCAATTTTATTACTTCCCATATCACTAACGATTTCTATTAAAAGCATTAGCTTACTTTGTATTATGTATATTGCATAAAACAAGGAAAAAAAACAGACAATCACAGAAATTGCGATCGAAACATTTTGTAACACTGTTAAATCTTTAACGTTATTTTATTAAGATTGGCGTGTAAATCCAAATAAATCACATTTTTCTGGTAGAGATCAACTTGATTTGCCGTCGTTATGAATTACGAAACAAATGTGTAAAAATTTATCATTGAATTATTATTTTAACTATTCTTTAATTTATGTTGTTGGGAAATTTGTACTTTATATTATATGGAAAATTATTTTAAAACATTGTAAATAATATTTTCTTTAGTCTTGGTAAATGAGTTTCAATATTAGACCATTTTCATTTTCAACATACGATCTCAATAGATCTACTTGGTAGCTGTTTTAAACAATTTAAGTCTATACTAAAAGTACAAAAAAAAACAATAACTGGAAAGTTTCTTATTTTAGCATCGTTTATCGATTTTTTTATTTCTTTTATCCTCGCTTTATTTCATCGCGCTATGTGGAAAAACGCATTAATGTAGGTCTTAACCGTGTTTATATCTTTTAGACGATTTTGCTATTGGTGTCAAGATTTATTTGGTTGCTAGACGCTCTATTTTTTCTTGATTTTAAAAATATCGCATTCAAAAATTTTTAACACAGAATAGATTCTTTATTGGATACCTTTTTGCTAGTCTGTAAATATTTTTTGTCATTACCTACTTCTCATAAGCGATAAGCCAACACACGATAGATCAACATTGCAGAGGAAAAGGTTTCCTAGAAAGTATAGAATCTATATAGAAGTTTTATAAAGCTCATTACAGTATACAAGAAGTTTTTCACTGTTATTTTAACAATATAGTATGTACATTTTTCGGTGTTTTGACCGCGAGTTCCGAAAATAAATGACGGTGCAAGGTTACACTAAAAAAATTCATTAACAATTTTTAACAATAAATTATTTAGGTATATTTACAAAATTAAAATTTAAAGATTTAATAAAATCAATTCTTTGATATTGTTATCAAACAATTACGCTTATTAAGCAATTAATATTAGTCGAAATTCTTTGATACATTTATACACACATATTCTGCAGTTGAGATTGTTAAAAAAAAAAAATTAAACAAGAGAAAATATATTAATACAACAATAACAGATAATAGTGGTAAAGTTACATACTACATGCAATTAAACCTTATGTTATTGACAAGTAATAAATAAATGATATTATTATTAAAATGCAACTAAAATTGACCTTATAATATAAATATTATTTTTTCTGAGGTATGAAAATTACTTTAAAATTTTTATGGGCTATCAATGGCACTGACATTTTCGGATACCCTATTCAAGATATAACATCATGCGGAAAACGTGACCTTATCGTAAGCTTTATGAGCACAAACCTTTTGTAAGAAATAACGCAAAAAAGAAGGTCAGATATCAATCCGTGCGATTTAAGATTTGTTTCAATAATAACCGACTATTTAAAAAAAAAACTATATACCTACGTGTTACATTTACGAAAATATGATCATATTAAAGTGTTAGTCCGGTTTTATATTTAATAGTGGTAATTATATTTACTATTCACAGCATAACTTTTAATTAAAACCGAAACTAAAGTTCTCATATGATATTTCTATTGAAGTAGGAAACAATGAAACATGAAAGTTACCTATTTTACTGCAGGAAAAACTTTATGTAGTTAATAAGAAAATTTTGGTACTTACGTATGTGTGTGCAAGGTTTCAGTCATTCAAAAGTAAGTAGTAACAGTACACTAGTCAATATTTTTTTAATACAACACCCACACAAACTTTCGCTTCTATAAATGTCCTCATTAGTGCAACAGAGATTTTGTAACATGCCATGTGGGATTTATGTCATAAAGCACTCGTATTCTTGGGGTTGATTTAAAAATAGTAAAAAATAAACCGTGAGATGGAATCGTGTGAACGGATCATAAAAAATGCGTCTTATTTTGTTACGATGACCCTTCACCTTACGTTTAAATACGATTACTGTATTGATCTCTCAGGAGAAACCGTGTTCAATGTACTTAAACAGCGTTCGGAGAACCAAGTCGGAGATTATGCATATGTAGAGTACCTGGAATAGACATGGCACCTATTTGCACTTGTAATGATATTATATAAATGCTGATGAGTCATTTAATTTCAGCGAGTCAAGTGTATGGACGGATAAAATGATATTAGCAACTTACGAGCCACTTCTACGTTTTTATCTAATTGTATTTGTAAGTATTAAGTCGCGCTTGATATTTAAAGGTTGGGCCAATGATGGTAGTTTAGTAGATTACACGCATTTTTTCCCAACCACAGTGCTTTCGGCTTCTGACGCAATACTGGTTATTACCTGCACACGTTATCGAAATATAACTTAAAAGTATTTGGAATTTGTTAGGAAATACCTATACATTTTTGTGTAGGTAGGCCTACAACGTTTTAACTTATGTTAATCTATTAAGTTAGTAATTTATAGGTTATAATTTATAAAACAATGTAAATAAATTACACAAGTACCTAATTAAATAACCAATTTAACTTAGCTACCTATTTACGTTAGAGGCTTAAAATATACAAATAGATAAAATTGGAGTGTCTGTTTGTAATATTAAAATAGCCGCTTTTTACTTAATGCATGTGGATTAAAAAAATTACGATTTATGTCTGTTTGTTCCGGCTAATCTATGAAACGGCTGGACCGATTTTGACGGGATTTCCACTGGCAGATAGCTGATGCAATAAGGTGTAACTTAGGCTACTTTTATTTTAGATTTTTACGGAACCCTTATAGGATCTACTATCGGCTACTTTTATTTTAGAAATTAATTTATTTTGTAACTCTGCGAACTGAACAATAACTTTTTTGTTAAATTCCTCGCGCTCGAAGTCGCGGGCACAGCTAATACTAGCTATACATACGTATATTAGGTATCACATAGTATAAAGGATACACGAAGGGGGTTGATTAGTGCAGTCGAGATTAAAACCTTCATTAAATTTTAAAACGTATTTTATTAGGTTGCGATTCTAAATAGAAGAATTTATACGTCTATATGATGAAGATGGATATTCATAAATGAAACCTAAATAAATGAATCATGATATATTATCATCCATCGATGATATTTTAAACATCGTAAATGAGTCATAAGGAAAACGAACCGCTAAACCATGGCTAAGACAATAAAAGAAAGGACTCGAGGCGCCAGTTAATTTCACAGTAACGCAACGAGGACTCAAAATGGAAGAATACTTGCAATATAAATAGTCACTTCTGAAGCTGACTGTATGACCAATTCTCTAATTTTACAACCCAATAGCAGCGCTTATGGCTGTACAAAAAGACACATGGTACATGAGTGTCGCGGTCATGCTTAGGTATAGCAAGTTTAAATTAGTACCTACCTAACTACTACAATAAATTTTGACTTACGTACACACAGTACACAGTAATATCATAATTATGATTGAGCCCCACTAATATCGTATTATGTTCGCAATTTTTTGCTCATCGAATTGATGCGATAACTCGAGATCAGTTAATATATTACTAGATGTTTTGTTCTTTTTATGCAAGAAAAAATCAGTCCGGTAGACAATAGCATACCTATAGACCTCGGCCTTGATTAGTATATTGAGTGCTGAAAGGTTAACGACATATGAATATCATGTACTAGTGCTAGACAGAACTGGGACGTTCTAGAAATTATCACGTTAAATCATAGGCAAAAGGAAATTTACTAAAACACTGAACTATAAGCTAAAAAGGAAACTTGGGAGAATGGATCCATTGTTATGTCTTTAAATTTTGTATGCAAAAATATTTATTTTATAAAGGTTATCCGTAAAATTTCCCTTTTGTATATATTTGTGTACCGTCCTTTCAGTCCCTTCATTTTCATAATTATAACGCTTGACATAAATTTATAAGAGTATTTTTGAAACCCTAAAATAATATCGCAAACCAAAATAGTAATAACGAGGTTTCCAGTTTTAATAGACCATTGGAAAATACATATTCACAGACGTGAATAAATCCATACAATTCAAAAACCTTTCATTTAGGCTTTGCCGTGATGGGATAAATATGTGCTGAGGAAATTTGTTTTATATTATTGACAGGTTAATGTTTACTCGATTAGTGTTGACTGGATTCGTTGAAAGGAACGAACGTGGGTGGAAGCTGTAAGGCCGCTAAAACGTCGCACAGTGGGAGGAAACGATCAAAACTACGTGCGAGGCAGTAAAATCTAATCCAAATGAAATCATTTTTGTTTTAAAATACTCGTAATTCTGTCTGCTTTCTTGTCTTCTTCTTATAGTGCCTCTCCAACTAGTGAAGGTTGGCTATCAGCTTTTTACTGTCTTCTTTATTTATAGCTCTGCGAAATAACTCAGCGGCACTGGCTATTCCGGTCCACTCTCGGATGTTCTCTCGGACTGCTTTCTTGTACCACTGCGGAAATTCGCTTTTTAGGGGTAGAAACCACCCCTATCAACCCCTAAGCAGGCTAAACCAGCGGATTCTGGGTAAAACGAGTTCGATCAACTACATATTTATAACCTCAACGTCGATACACCTTATTCTCACATACCCTCACAACCTCATAAACTACCCCTAACAACCCCCAAGCAGGCTAGCACACCTAGCTCTGGATAGAGCGAGTTTAATCAACTCTTTTTTGTACGAAAATTGAGAAAATTTAGGGGTTGATAGGGGTGGTTTCTACCCCTAAAACGTGAATTTCCGCAGTGGTACAAGAAAGCAGACATAATTACGAGAATTTTTAAAACAAAAATGATTTCATTTGGATTAGATTTACTGCCTCGCACGTAGTTTTGATCGTTTCCTCCCACTGTGCGTCGTATAGAGGTTGGCTAAAATAGATATGTCTATCCATATGTATACTCATATTATAAAGAGGAAAATTTATTCGTTTATCATCGATACATTTTGAAATTAATATACTTAATATACAGATTTTCATGGCTTTTTCATCATGACAAATTTATATTATTCTGAATTATAATATAAGCCAAAATATATCACAATTTCACAATATGATTGATTACGGTGCAAAAAACTGTAAATATTAAGACGAGTAAAACAACGATGTACCTACGTCTACTTAGAAATATGTAACACAAATAGTATACCTTAATAGTTTAATCTTCAAAAATTTGTTCATAAGTTTGCAAAAAAGTTCTTAATACCTATAATATGTAGATTATATATACGAGATACTTTAGGCTCATGCTAGTCAACGGAACGGTATGAGTCAGCGACGATTCGAATGTCCAAATGGCTACTTCCTTTTACAGACGGTGACTGAATAAGTTGACAAGTTAGGTACCATTTGATCAATAACCTTTACTGTTTAATTTTAATGTCTGCCATATCTGTAAGGGGAATAACGGATTTTATATGAAAAGAAGCTTTAACCCGCAACTTTCCGCAACTTCACTCGCGTTTACCAAGAGAACCGTACCTACTGAATTTTTGGATAAAAAGTTCAAATCTGCTAGTTTGCAGTGTGAAGTAAAACCATGCCATGTTTCATTCAAACCCATTCAGTAATTCTGGCGTGACTCACGACCAAGATACAGTAAGTACATAGATAGACAGACAAAATGAAGAAAAATCACTTGTTTTGGATTTAATATCAATTATAGAAAGCCCTCTGATTTTTTAAAATTATCTTTAACGTATAGAATTGGATCTGTCACTTTCATTACAAAATATAGATTAGAAAGTAAACATGTAATAAAAATCTTCACGTGTATGGATAAAATGAAAACCAGTAATGATTGAAACAACAGCTGCGTACGTAAACGTTAGGAGCAGAAAATGTTGTAACAAAAACAAAAGTGATGGTTCTGTTTGTGTTTATAAAGCGAGATGTTGGAGGAAGCGAAGCGACGTGTCCGATAGTTATGAATATTAAATGTAGCTTTTGAATATTTTCGTATTACTAATATCTCCAACTCAACTATTATTCTATAAATTTTTATACAATCAACAGCGCTTTCAGTCTACAGGTGATATAAGATTTAATTTGAAACTTAAAAAATGGTAATAATTTAATAAACTTTTTAGAACATTGCAGAAAACAATTCATAGCTGTGATAAAATAATTTACGATAATTCGTTTACTAATTTCATTTCTAGGAAGAAATGGTTTATATATTTTTTTCATTACAAGAGGTCAAACAGCGCGCCACTTTCAATATAACTGTAAACGGGATCGTAACGAATAGAAGATACAGTTTTCAGTTCACTCAAATTGACAGCTGAGCCATTAAAGATAAAGAGAATTAATGATATCACTGCATGAGTTGGAGAGATAAAGTCGCGGCTGTGAAGCATGTCCATTATGTGTCAGAATAGTTTTAAAGCCTGGACGCCTTCGATCACAGATAAATAAATAATCTAACTAGACGTGCAGAAAAATTAAATTGAAGACTGTATTGTTACTTGACTAAAAAGTCTCAACTACTTGATTGAATTGGATTTGGAAACGACCGCACTTGTGTATTCATTTGTATCACAGCTGTATAAAAGTAGGTATATCCAAAATCCTCTTAAATATTTGAAGGTCAAAATATTATTTAAAAAAATATTACCAGCTTAAACTGTTTAGTAAACTTATTTTAGTTCCATATATCTTTTTTATTATTTTTACCTCAGTGATTCGGAATGAGAAATTAAGTTATCAAGTACCGAACATCCCTCGCTTTTCAATATTTATGTATATTTACTGTTTTGGTACGATAAGTTGATATGTGAAGTTTTAAGTGACGATGTTAGATTACTTCTAGATAAATCAGATCTTAATAAAGAATGAATTACTACAACACGTTCAATTATTTCTAAAATAAATAAAACTTAAAAGTATAGTTAGAGAGAAAACGTTTATTTGTCGTCGGGTTACCGATGAATGGATAGTTATGTGCGAAATATGAACAATCAATCATACATTTTTTTTTCTTTTTCATTATACGACTACATAAAACGCAATTAATAAAATTGAATCATAATAGTTACGATCCTTTGGTGGAAATCTTTTAAGAAAATATAAAAAATATTTGTCATTATGGTATTTAAACTCACTTGAAGTACTATACGTTACTTATTTATACATAAAAATTATAAATTTGAACTGGCCGATGCATATGTGCATGACAGTTTAAGTAGATGCAATTCTTCAGAAAAACATATCTGATGTATATATAAATGAGTTCAACGACTGAGCATAAAAAGTAAAAGAAATAAGTTTAATTATAAACATCTCAAGAAAAATATATTGTATTGTGTTCAAGATCAACAAAACGACATCAAAGAACGGTATAATTGTCCACATTTTATATCTTATCAAAGAGAATGAATATTTGGAAAAGCGTGCACACAGGCAATCAAAACTCTACATCTTAACCACTTAAATCTTGGGCTAGTGTTTTCTTAATTTATTCCAAAGAGGAAATGAAGTGTTCATAAAACAAGATACAACACTATAATTTACTCTTGCCAAGGCTGGAAAATAGAATATTTCTTAACAGTGATTAGACTAAAGTCGTAATTCAAAACTGTGTTATAATAATACTCTACGTAACCGAAATTTTCAGAAATGAAATATTAATTTCAACGAATAATGGTATTTACTCAAATTATATTATAATAAAGGCAATGTTATTGATTTGTACTATTGTAATACAAATACCTAAGCTATTTAGACACGTATTCTATTAAATGAATGATAAGAAGTTGAATATGCAGCGTTGCATTTAGGAAATCGAGTCATTAGCTGTTCACGCAATTACATGGGCTAACGAACGCCCCGCCTCGCTTAGAATACAAAGCCTGTAGCATTGATTTCATTGTGCATACCGACGTTCGAATGCATTAATCATGATACCATGGCATAATGACAAATAACAGAAAGTACTCTTTGAATATACAGCACTTCGTCAAATGACATAAAAAATAAAATGTAATTTACCTATGTAATATTTTTGCAATCGGATATATAATGTAAGATTAAAGTTGATGAAACTTCGCTGCTTTGGTATTATACATATCTACCCGCGTAAAACAATACAGTTTGACTACATTAGAACTTACATTATTACTAATAGTAATAGTCAGAAGACTTTATGGTATATCACAGTAGGAAATATCCTTCTTAAAAAAGATAACAGCTAAATAATATTGCTTTCAAGCAGTGTTCTGTTCTTGTGGTGAGTAAGGTGACCAGAGCTCCTGGGGGGATTGGGGGTAGGGTCAGCAACTCGCTTGCAAATAATGCTTCTGGTGTTGCTGGCGTTTATAGGCTACGGTAATCGATGACCATCAGGTGAGCCGTACGCTTGTTTACCGACCTATAGGTATTTCAAACAACGATGACGCGCCCCACTCTTTTCCGCAATCGTTTATAGTGCAAGTGTGCAATGTCAAGTACAAGAATGTTAGTTCTGTTGCTACGCAACGAGTAACAAATGTGACACACGCAACAAAGTTAAATGACAGTAAATTTCACAACGGACTGGAAATATGCTCTACTTCATTTCATCTACTTTAAAAAATAAAATATAATTCGCGATGGTCCTTTATAGAATGAATTATCGTGATATTGTTTAATAATAATATTTTAGTTAAAAGAAATAATGTATCTAAAAATTATTATAATAAAACACGACTTTTTGGAAATAATTTATTTATTAATAACCTAAGAAAATCACTCAATTACACTTCGATATTACATATTAAAAAAAAAAACAAATAAAACAACTCTAAGAACATTATTACAGATTAACAGAATCTATCATAACAATTAAATTGATTTTTCTAGGCAAGACCAATAATCTTGAAAGTATACAATTTTATGAAAAGGGAAGCATGTAATAATTATATACCTATCACCATACCTTAAATTAGTCGGAATCGTCATTTAATTCAGAAATATTTGATTCACAGCTCGAGGAATCACAGAAATTTATGATAAAACTAAAACCTAAATCAAAGTATTTCAATTACTCGTCTTCTATTTTTAAATAAAATGCTTTCTATTTTATCTTTATATTTTTTTAAATAATATAAATTACTTGATAATATTTGTAGATAATTTATTCAAGCCTCAAACCAATTTTCTTCCTAACTGTCAATGTCAATATATATTACTTTTTTAAATAATTTATATTTATTACCGACCTAACAATAATAAAAATAATATTATTGACTAGTCCGTTAGCGCAGTTTGTAGTGACCCTGCTCCGAGGGTTGTGGGTTGAGGGTTCGATTCCGACCTGGGCCTGGGCCTGGGCGTAATATATATATATATATATATATATATATATATATATATATATTTATTTATCTATATATTTATCTATTAATATGTGAAGCAAAAACTTTGTACCCCTTTTTACGGAAATTGTACGTACGTAGGAGTATGAAATTTCGCACACTTATAGTTTATATAGAGAAGGAGTGCAGAATGCTAATATTTTCTTAAAATTATACATTAAATTAATAAAAAAGCATTACACACACTACAGCACTCACACGGGCATATTATACTATTTGTTGATTGTCACAGTCTGTAGTCAAGTTGAAATTTTTAAAAAAAGGTTCTTTATTTTCATAATTATTTGGTTTTCTTGAATTAAAATTTTTAATTATAGTTGAATTTCGACCTCTGGGCGACCACTAGTTTATATAATTATGTATTATTTATAAGCAAGTTTAAATAAGTAAGTAGGAAAAAAAAATGTAGCTATTACAGTCGGCTGTTACCAAGTATTAAGTTGTTTACTTTAGTATACTAAATATATCATATTTATTATTATAAAAAAAAAATTAAAGTAGAGCAACTTTCCGATGGGTCACGATACGCAGCGATGCAGACCATATTAAACGTCTACACTGAGCCATGGTCGACTCGAGACTAATGATCGGAATGAACTCCCCGCACCCCACTGTTTCCCCTCGCGATAAATAGTGGGGCGCGTCTTCGTTGATTGAAATATCTATACATGTATAAAAAATGATATGATATAATATGACTGAACTATCCATAATGTCTATGACGGGATTGAATGAAACTCACATTCAAGTGTTTCGTTCAGCCTACAAGATTTGTAATTACTATTTGTACTTGTTGTTAACGTGATAAATTCGTTAAGCAACTTTATGTGGTTATTAGTTATTACAAAAGTGTTTTGTCTGAGCTGCTCCTAATTTTAATGTAAAGCCGAATCAACTACAATTACCAGACATTAAACTTGGTGACTCATACAAAGTAATGCGATTTTAATCTTGACATATCGTATAATAACAGCGTTGTATAACGAATTATATAAATTACGATATTGGACATTACATTAGGTATTAAATATTAATAGTATTAATTTAATGTTATTATTATTCATTATCTGTATAAGGAAGAGTACAAGAACAATTTTAAGGTTTTAAGTTTTATGTATCTTTTTTACTTAATGAGTATTTTTTATTTTTATTTTAATGTCTTTTAATTATGTAAAATGAACAACAGCAGATATTTTATAAAATAATAAGCTTTGTCGGCTTGCTCGTGTCAACAAATAAATAGACGTAAAGTACCTATATCACTTCAGGCTATCGCAGGCCACTGCTGGAGGACATAGGCCTCCCAATTTCCGCCATATTCTGGTTCTATCCCGATTTTCCACAATCCTAAAGTACTTAGATTATACAAGAATTTGCTGGCCACATTTTCTAGTCGGAACTTCATTAGTTTGTGAATCTCTTATACAAAATTACAATCAAGTCATATTACTTTTAAGTAGAGTTCAGTTAAACTAGAAGGCATATAGTTTAGTTTTTAGTATATAGTTTAGAAGTTCAGCTAAGAAAACACTAATACATAGTACGTTAAAGTTCTCATTCGATTTGTATTATTTTAGGATGGAATAATAGACTGTTATAAAGGAAATAATAATTATTCAATATGGATGTGATAATGATCCTAACACAACAACAAAACGCCATTGTACAAGCCACTAACTTGTATTACAATAACGTATAATCAAGTCAAATAACAATACAACTCAAACAACGCGACGTCGGTCGCTGTCCTTGACTCGAGTCTTGGCTGGCGCCGACCGCGAGCTGGGCACCATTCTCCATTTTATATTTAGTGTTTGTATGGCAATGTGTTATTTGTAAGTCTTTGAAAAGCGGACTCAAATTTGCAAATGTGTAATCAACAAACCCCTCTCCTTTCTAAATTACTATGTTTATTCTAACGAAAGACGTTGTTCTTTGTATGATTTTCTTCGATGTCTTTGGGTTGTTATGTGGTAAATTTATTAAACTTTTCTCCTAGCAAAATTTCTCAATGTGAATAATTTTTAAGTGAGGGTAGGATGGAGCTGTTACATCTATCCTATGTGAAAGCTCCTTAATAAAAATTACTTATTAAAAACAGTAAGTAGGTATAATAAAAATATATTGATTGATGGATATAGCAAATTAAGCATAAAAGTATTTTTAAAGCCTAGACTAGGTTTAAATAAGCGATAAATTTTGTGTGGGTACACGCTACACGGTCAAACCAACAAAACGGCAATTTGGGAATGTGTGTCACGCTTGTCATAGTTATAAATTGCGACTGCTAAACTGCTTAATTAGCGACGAGATGTGTACCTACATAGAATTCCTTCCGCGTTTCATATTTTTACAAAAACGAATTTTACTAACGTTTATTATTGGTATGCAAATTATTTTAACGAAATTATTAGTAGGTGAATATTCACTTACTAGCTGACCCCGCAAACGTTGTTTTGCCATATATGTTATTAACCCCCGCAACCCCATCTTGTGGGTGGAATTTCGTAAAATTCGTTCTTAGCTGACCTCTACTCGGCGAAAGGAATATTTCTACCAAATTTCAACTCTCTACGCCTTAGCGCTCCCACACACGAACGGCACGTTGCCAACGGCAGAGGTCGACGGCAGCCGTCGACTGCCGTCGAGCGCCGTCAGCGGCAGACGACTGCAGCCGTTGACTGCCGTCGAGCGCCGTCAGCGGCAGCCGTCGACTGCCGTCGAGCGCCGTTGGCGGCGCGCCGTCGGTTGCAGTCCTCTGCCGTTGAGACCATGCCGCTCACACGTCGACGCTATCTTAGTACAGGAGCCAGTTGTAAAATGAATTCCGAGGAAGAAACACTGTTGTTGTTTTTACTTCGTCACCGCCGAGAAAAACGAAAAATAAAAACACGTTCGGTGTGGGTTCAAGAAATACTAATCAATAGAGATCAAGATGGGCATTTTTTACACTGTATCCAACGTTACGAGGAAACGAGTACGGACCACGGAAACGGTAGCTCACTTGGCTTACCTAACCCGAAGGTCGTGGGTTCAAGTCCCACCCGTTTTGATTGTCCTTTCCTTTTTATTAAAATTTTCTTTAGTTTATTTAATATAATTTTTGAATTAATAATTATAAAAATTAAAAAAAAAATAATAAAAATACTGAGTTAGTAAAATAACATGTTTTAAAGAAATGGTCGGTTTATTACAAGTTGATTTTGATTTTTTTAACCATTGTTATTAAAATAGAAGTAACTAATAATTATGTATTATGTATTATTGTTCCTATAGGTAAGTAGTACTTGTATTTTGTTTCAACTTAAAATGGTGATAAATGATGTTGATCTCATTAAACAAATAATCTAAATTACTTATATCTTTTTATTATTTATATTTATGCTAATATCTATACTAATATATAAAGCTGAAGAGTTTGTTTGTTTGTTTGTTTGAACGCGGTAATCTCTGGTTCTACTGGGCCGATTTGAAAAATTCTTTCAGTGTTAGATAGCCCATTTATCGAGGAAGGCTATAGGCTATGTATCATCACGCTAAGACCAATAGGAGCGGAGTCCACGCCGACGAAGTCGCGCGCAGAAGCTAGTTACCTATAAAGAGGAAAGATTTTTATTTTTGGATTTTCGTTTGTAATGAACGAATTCAAAAACTACTGGACCGATTTTAAAAATTCTTTTACGAATAGAGAGCTACGTTTTTCCTAAGTAACATAGGTTATATTGTTTTTCGAGTTAAATTAGGGATTTCTACGAAATCTCGAATAATGTAACACAAGGTGTGAAAAATTAAACATAAAAATCCTTACCTCGCATGCGCTGCGAATACTGGTTGTAGAACAAAAAAAAAAATGTTTTAAAATATTAAAGAGCATGTTATTATCTACAAAAAAAGTTCGCGTTGTTATATTCTAGGAGTGGAGGTGCAGGTGGCAGTGGGAGCGGGAAAGTATGCGCGAGTGGAAGTGGGAGAGGACTGGAGGGCTTAGCGTAGGATAGGGAGTGAGAGAGGGCGTTCGACGAGGGTGGGAGTGAAAGCTGAAGTGGAAGCGAGGCGGCTAGTATTATAATTGTGTTTGAAAAAAAACCGACTTCAATTACATCGACAAGTAATACAACGTAGGTAGACGAAAAAGTAGTCAAGTTATTATCATTATTAAATGTAACTCGAAAAGTACTTGTTATATTTCAAATAAATTTATATGGGACCAAATGACACACACCAAAATTATCGAAATCGGTAAAAAACTTTTGCTCGTTTCTTCGTAAAAGTGGATAGAGTGTAAAAAACTGCCCATCTTGATCTCTATTGATTAGTAATTCTTGAACCCACACTAAACGTGTTTTTATTTTTCGTTTTTCTCGGCGGCGACGAAGTAAAAACAATAACAGTGTTTCCTCCTCGGAATTCATTTTACAACTGGCTCCTGTACTAATAGAGCGGCTTGTGAGCGGCATGTTCTCAACGGCAGCGGACTGCAGCCGACGGCGCGCCGCCAACGGCGCTCGACGGCAGTCGACGGCTGCCGCTGACGGCGCTCGACGGCAGTCGACGGCTGCAGTCGTCTGCCGCTGACGGCGCTCGACGGCAGTCGACGGCTGCCGTCGACCTCTGCCGTTGGCAACGTGCCGTTCGTGTGTGGGAGCGCTTATGGTTCCAGAGATATCGTGATGAGTCAATGGGTGGAAATCTCTTTTATATATATAGATTTAGTTTTTCTATACATACTCATGTAAATACAAAATTATTACGTTAAATATAAAGCTAAACAAATTATACTTAACTCAAATGTATTACAATTTTGAATATTGTTGTTTATTGTAAAAATCCCTAATAGACAAAAGATTCGATCAACAGATGTAGTCGTTGATTGGATATAAATAGATCGGCCGGCGAGCATGGACAATGGAATCCGTGGACGAGACACGTTCCATACGGATGAACCGGGAAAGGGCAAACATGATTGCGTTTTGAATATTTACCCTCGATGATAGGGACATGAGGATGATATATCGTTTAAATTTATATTCACTCAACCATTTCAAGCATATGGATGGTATAATGTGTAAAATTACGCGTGGTATTATTTGGACTTGTTAATTAAATTTAACCGCACATCACGTAGGTCGAAATTATCATATGGGCTAGGTTCAAATGATTTAACATAGTTATTTAAATATATATGCACATTATATATTAAAAATAACCTTTGAAAACTAATCGCGAACGATATAATTCAATATCAAATTGTTTAATCGTGACAGAGGAAAGGCTTAAGGCAGTAACTAAACCGTCAACAAAACAGACAAATAATGAAAATAAATGCCGATGAAACCGCGGAGTACGTGTAGCGATTTTTTTAAATGTATGCTACATCAGAACTTTTTACTGGGTGGACCGATTTAGATGATTTTTCTCAATCGTAAGAATTTGGTCCCATTTAAATTTAAATGAGACGATAATGTGTATTTTAATGACACGATAATGTGTATTTACTTGACTGTTTTTTCCTCCACCTACGTTGTATTATACCTCATAGGTACCTTTTTACTGGGTTGACCGATTTCGATAATTCTTTTTTTATTCAAACGCTGGTGCTTGTCGAAAGGTCCCATTTGAATTTGGTCGAGATCTGGTGAATGCTTTTTGAGTAATCTTTGATAACGCGTATTTATTAATTATTTTATCGTCTACCTATGTTATATTACTTGTCGAAGTATTTGAAGTCGCTTTTTTTTATTTGCAAGCAAACACAATTATTAGTATGTATCTTTTACTTTATTATAGAATATAACGCACAGCAATTTAGTAATTAAAATGTTCTAAAGATTTGTAGATCTTTAAAAAGATTATGTAGAGTCACAGTAATTATTTTCACCTTTAAAGTATTAAAGGAATATTAAATGTAGGTACACTAAAAGGGCCAACACATTCCCGACTAGAAAAAAAGTCAGGCTCAACCAGATCATGTATCTGGACCGGATCAGGATCGGATGAGGCATGCCAGATCCGGCAAGCCCTATCAGGACCAGGTCTGGTCCAGATAAGGATAGCCTGATGTAAAATGTAATCAAGTATGGTAAGGCATACCGGATCAGGACCAGGTCTGGTCCAGATAAGGATAGCCTGATGTAAAATGTAATCAAGTATGGTAAGGCATACTGGATCAGGACCAGGTCTGGTCCAGATAAGGATAGCCTGATGTAAAATGTAATCAAGTATGGTAAGGCATACTTGATCAGGACCAGGTCTGGTCCAGATAAGGATAGCCTGATGTAAAATGTAATCAAGTATGGTAAGGCATACTGGATCAGGACCAGGTCTGGTCCAGATAAGGATAACCTGATGTAAAATATAATAAAGTATGGTAAGGCATACTACATCAGGACCAGGTCTGGACCAGATGAGGATAGCCTTATATAAAATACTAGCTTCTGCGCGCGACTTCGTCGGCGTGGACTCCGCTCATATTGGTCTTAGCGTGATGATACATAGCCTATAGCCTTCCTCAATAAATGGGCTATCTAACACTGAAATAATTTTTCAAATCGGCCCAGTAGTTCTAGAGATTACCGCGTTCAAACAAACAAACAAACAAACAAACAAACAAACAAACAAACAAACAAACAACCAAACAAACAAACTCTTCAGCTTTATATATTAGTACAGATAATAAAGTATGGTAAGGCATACATTACATCAGGACTAAATAGTAAATATACAGTTATCATAATAATATCCTTTATATTGAACTTTTTTTACAGTAATCGTTCCATCATCATTTGGTTGTAATTGTCTGATAATTTTTATATTTCTTGGTAATGCTGGCTTTTCAATATTTTAAAAAAATAATTCATTAAAACGACGACATAACTGTGAGAGTACTTGCTTCTTAGCCTGCCGCTAACTAGAAACTACTTAGTTAACGATTTTTTAGTACGATTTTATGTTATATTATATATATTAATATGCAAGTACATAGTAGATGTAGTAATAGTTGGAATGTTAATCTAAATAAATAATTAATACTAAGTGGTTATCGCGTTAGGGTTCTTCAGTTCTTCTGCTAATACAAACAAAGGTAAAAAATAATGAATATAATGTAAACAAACAAATTTTAAAATCTTTTTCATTAATTAGTGTAAAGACAAAAAAGCACTTTACTCGTTGTCATTAGAGTTTATTTTCATGTAACACTGTCGCCTCGAGAAATGAAATTTGCCGTTCGAGTCGAGCACGTGTGGCCGGTGGCGAGTGAAGGGAAAGGGATATACTATACATTCTAAGCTTACAAACAAGCAAGACAGAACGAACGCAAAATCTTGAAGCGACGAATGGCGACAACACCCGAACGCCGCATCGCGTCGCCGCGCCCGATGGTAGATCGACTACACAATGCAAAACATACATTGCAATTATACATTGTTTCTTCATCTGTTTATAGTAATTAGTATATTTAAGAATATATACCGCGTGAATAGTATGTTTTATCAAAAAATGTACCAAACTATCAATATCAATAAAACATAAACAACGAATAGTGAGTTTATACAAGCGACCGCGGGTGGCGTCACAAAATAACATGTCACTTGTATACAGTGTTGTTTGTTGAAAGAAGACGTATTATTTACTAATTACTATTATACGTAGATCAGTTTATCAATTTTGCGAATTGCGAGTGACAAAAGTTTTGTCTTAATTAAAGAATCATTTGTTGAATATTTAACTAATAATTATATTTTTTTACATTGTGTAAAAATTATATGTCGATTAGTTTAATAAAATATAGAAATTATAAGTGAAATTTATAAGTTTAACAAAAAAACTGAATGACTTAAACAATTAGGTTAAGAATAATTAATATAATGTGTGTTATATAAAAAAAAAAGTGAATAAAGTACTTTAAACTTATATCTATATTATTACTCAGTGTATTGTGTATAAAATACGAACTTGTGGATTAAATTAGGTAATTAGATAAAAATTTGTGTAGTGTTTAAAGCTTCGTTAATAAGTTTAATTACAAGGTTCGTCAGAAATCATTGAAAAAGTGCACTATAGTGTTTTGCTATTTCTTTAAATAATTTTATATTTCAATAATCCGTTTTTTCAGATGACTTACAAGTACGTGTTAGGTTCTATTTGTAAATGATTCATCCAGTAAAGAAATAGATATAGTGCCAAGTTCTTGGTTAGATCATTATAAAGAATACGGTGGTACTGGATGTAAATATATGCCTGAATCATTGCTGAAAAATTCTCAATATTGCAAATTATTACAAACAATGGTGAAATATTGTGATGAGCCTGATCCGACGTGGCCAACGTTTCATGTTGAAATACGTGGCGTAGCAGGTAATGTATTGTTATTTGAATTATAGATTTATTAAAATTAATATCTTATTGTCATAACAAGAAAGTATGTAATTACAATTACAATTAATGTTATCAGAAACAATGGAAGAGGCAGAAAAAAAATTACTACGATTAGAAAAAGAACCTTATGCTTTTTCTACTGATAACGAGCAGTCTGCTAAAGCAAAAGCTGCTGCGGTTGAAAAGACTTTCAAGTTAAAATCGTCATCAAAGGATAAATCAAAACTGGATAATATATATATTTAGCCAAGCAGCTTCAGAGTTAGACAATGAACCCACTGAAATTCCAGGTAATATTTTATTATTCAAAATGTAAACATTGTTGATTAATTTCTGATAAATTTTATACTGATAAAATTTTTTGACAAGGAATATTATTTAATATCAATTTATTTTCAATTACTAATTTTTTTACAATTAAGTTATGCTACTGTCATTTTATTTGTTCTATTTAAAATGTTATTTATCCCACTTTAAAAGTTATTAAAAAATTTTATCCCACTAGAATCGAAGAAATTTAAACGTCCAAAAAATTGTAACCAAAAAAAAGTGAAGAAACCTACTCAAACGGAAAGACTTTTTGTAAAACGTCTAAAAAAAATAGTCTCAACTCATCATCTACATCAATATCATCATCGTCATCTTTATCACCACTGTCATCGTTATCTAAACGTTTAAAAAATATAAATAATGAAACTCAGCAAAAACGGATCAATGACAGTAGCAACTACATTGATGGCTCAAAGAAAAGAAAAAGAATTAGTTCACCATCTACACCACCATCACCCTTATCAGCATCATCATTATCACCATCACAATCTCCATCAATTATAGATAGCAAAGTGAAAAAAATCAACCCAAGTTTGAGGAATTTAAATATGCGAGTGGAAAGACTACATGAAGACAATACATTAGCAATAATTGCTGATAATCCATCTCAATATTATCGTAATAAATCCGACTCAGAAGCTGAAATAAACATATTAGAGGCTAGATCGAGTTCATCATCAACAAAAAATACAGTATCTAATGGTAACAAAAAATAATTTTATTTTATTTTGTCATTATGTTATCTATATTTATTACAATTATTATCTAAGGTTATAGCATGGATTTTATTCTGAAATCATGGAATCGATTCTTATATTTGTATTAGTGCAAGAATTTTGATATTTAAATCATTACAGTAATATATATTTTATTTTCAACAGATTTTTTGCTTGAGCGTATGAAAGAAAATTACAACAGTCTGTCAAAACAATTCGCAAATTTAAAAGGCCAGATCCTAAACATATCTGCTGACGTTACCCAAATTCTGTCTGAAATAAAAAAAATAACAGTACTCTGCTGTCAGATTCCAGTCAAACAGACCCTGAAGGTGAAGGGAATCACGTGGTCCGAAAATTAGAATTTCCGCTATCAACAATCGAAGAGTTTGATAAATTCAAGAAAAATACAAGAGTAAAATTGTACGTTTTTAATATACTATAATCTTATATATAAATATAGGAAAGATCTAATATAGTAATTCTGACAATGTTGAAGTTGTCATACTTGATAAAATGCACATCATTATAATTTTATAATCATACAAATAATTAAAATAAATTTTCTTTTCCAGAATAAACGTTTATACTTTTCTCTTGATGGAAAAAATACCATTACTCGTAATATGGGTAATATTATTCGCGCTTATATATCAAGAGACGTAGCACTGTCGTTTGTCGCAGTTAAATCAACTTCAAATAAAAAAGTTTTCAAAGATACGACTTTTTTCACTTGTATAAAAAGTAAGTAAACCATTATATATTGCAGGATTACTTTCGTTGATAACTAATTAAGTAATTATTTCTTAATTGTATGCTATTTTTTTATACATGATTTTTTTTTTTTATTATTATTACTTATTTCATTACGTACATAATTAATTTAAATTTTCATTTTAGCTGCAATCAGACAAAAATTGCAAAATAATCAAGAAATTATTCCTGTTAATAACAAGTTGCATCAAGCATTATCTTCAGTGTTGAATAATGCTAAAGATTGGGATGGTCACAGAGTTTCAAGAATAAAAAAACAAGCATCTAATGAAGATAAATAAAAAACATCGTTATTATACTATTCATTTTTTTTAATAATTTTTTTTTGTTGTGAAAAATATTCTACCAAAAAAATTAATAAGAATTAATTAGTTGGTTAAAAATATTTAATAAACATATTTAATATATCTATACTTATTATAAAAATAAGTCCCCCGGCCGCGTCTGTCTGTCCTCCTGTCTGTCTGAACGCGATAAACTCGAAAACTACTGAACGGATTTTTGCACGGTTTTCAACAATAGAAAGAGTGATTCTTGAGGAAGGTTTAGGTATTTAATTTATTATGCTTTTATGTAAATTAGCAGAAATACGGCGATAAATGTTGAAGAGGTCGCAAAAAATCGCGCTAACGAGGACCTTTCCTCGCGAACGCCGCGTAAACTAGCAAAGATATAGTTAAATAATGTACTAGCGAATTCAAAATCTATAAAAATGCTACAAAAAAGTCCGCGACAGCATATCTCTATCTCTTACGGTTGACTTACATTATCCACTTTTATGTTCAAATTTGTAATTAAAAACATTACGTTATTTTCAAAGCTATTTTCTTTAGTTCAGTATTAATCCTTATCCAAATAAATATGTTATTTAGCTCAGGCATTTAATGCAGATTAAAATTGCCCTTTACACTATATCAATCAGATGAATAGTTTTTGAGATATCGTCGTTAGAAGTTTAATTGTTAAAAATAAATAATGCGCAACGAAATGGGCACGGGTCGGCTAGTAATTAATAATATTTATTTAATAATAACAGAATAGTGTAATAAGAAATATAATAATATATGAAATAACACATTTATAATATCAATTGATAAATTTGTTTTATCAAACAATTTTTTTCGAGACCAAACACTCGTGTTTCTTAAAGGGACCGGACCGGGCATACTCGATTTGAATTAGCCAAGGTATATAACGCACATGATTGATTTTAATCTGATTAGGAAAATCTCATCCAGATTCGATTAGGAATTCCGAATCGGGTCCTGATAAGATTTTCCTGATCGGGTCCTGATAAGGTTTTCCTGATCGGGTCCTGATAAGGTTTTCCTGATCGGGTCCTGATAAGGTTTTCCTGATCGGGTCCAGATAAGGTTTTCCTGATCGGGTCCTGATAAGGTTTTCCTGATCGGGTCCTGATAAGGTTTTCCTGATCGGGTCCTGATAAGGTTTTCCTGATCGGGTCCTGATAAGGTTTTCCTGATCGGGTCCAGATAAGGTTTTCCTGATCGGGTCCTGATAAGGTTTTCCTGATCGGGTCCTGATAAGGTTTTCCTGATCGGGTCCAGGCAAATCATCTGCGTTACATTCCTTATCTGGTCCAGATCGGGCATGCCCGGTCCGGTCCTTCTAAGGAAGACAAAAAAATTTCTAGTCGGGTTGAGGTAAATATCTAAATACCTACTTTAAAACAATAGTCTTAAAATTATACGTACCCAAAAATTAAATTATAACATAATCTAATCTAACCGAAAACACATTTACAGAACTTGGGCAAGAGAACGCTGAATCCTACCTAATGTAATTTATTGAGCTGGTGGTTATTTGACATTCGTCTTATTTGAACATCATAGCAATCATAACTGTGGTAAGGTACAGCATGAAATATCCTGCTCAAAATCTGGAGATGCCAAACTGGGGAAGTACCTCGACCTCGAAGTGTTCCTGTGGTGAGTAAGGCCACCAGAGCTGCTAGGGAGGATCGGGGTAGGGTCCGCAACACGCTTGCGATGCTTCTGGTATTGCAGGCCACTATATGTTATGGTGATCACTTACCATCAGGCGAGCCGTACGCTTGTTTGCCAACCTAGTTGTATAAAAAAAAATCATTTAACAGAAAAAAACCGGTAAGAATGTGATTTTAACTCATGCGTTCATCCTAGAAATATGAGTCAACATCGCGTTATACAACATCGCGCGTTTGGTTATAAAGTATCAGTCTATCATTTATTTTTCATTTTGTATTATGTAATGTCATTTGCATCACGAACTTTCTTTTCATTTAAATATTCATATGAGAAGTTAGTATAGTCAATAATTTATGTAATAGTTTTACATGAAAGATATTTTCACGTTGTGAGGTTACAAAATATCTAAATTTTAGCATGTGGCAAGAAATATTTTAATATCTTCATTGTACAAAAATATTTAAACCACTATCATGACAGCTGTTTGTGGACATTAAAATAGGTGTCTGCTCCTTTATTGGTTTAGTAGAAATATAATCAAGCTGTTCACATATCAAATTACTATTGAAATTATAATTTCTGTATTTGCGTCCAAACAAGTCGACTGTTTCAATTTAAATACGAATGTTGTGGTTATTCTTATTCAAGTTTTAATTTTTTTTTAAACAAAAGATTAGTAACCACCACGATTGGTACTTATAACACTTATCTAAAAATCGTGCCATTTTTCGTTGCGAACTAAACATTAAAATTCGTTATACCATAAATTAAATACAATATTTATTAAAATTAGAGTGGAATTCAACTGTATAAACCAGACATTCGGATTGTTGAAATATTAGATGCGGGTGTACAACACAACTCTAATTATATCCGCAGTGGGAAAAACTACAGAAAGATTCAATGATATTCGCTATGTAAAAAGTAGTTCCATACTCTTAATTTTAATGTTACGTTTTATAAACATGTATTGTTAGTTATTAGGTAGTTAGGGTAATAAATGGTTTTATAATTTTTAAACGACTCTTGTAGGACGTAAGTAGCTAATATGAATAAAAATGAGTTAAGTAAAAAAATAAATTAAAGAACAGTTATAAAATTTATATAAACGTTTTTGGTAAAAATTTGTGTTAGTATGAGTTAGGAAGAGAATGAAATAAATAATTATTACCCGTTCTCTAGTCCTCTAGAGTTTCTGTTGTTACGATGCATAGGTATTAGGTACCTACTATATAAATATAACTAATGCATTACAATTATATTATACTTAATTAAGTATTTAAGCGCACTGCGCAATGGTATGAATAATAATTTTACAGAAACAAATCAGATAATTTCAAAAGAAGGAAAACTGTTCTAATTATACCTCTACTTTTTCCTGTATATCACATATTTTAAAATGTATATAATTATTTTAATTATTCTCGCTTATAATTAAGTAGATACATATATAAACAGAGCTTTTAACTATGCAAATATAATAAATAGGAAACTGAATTAATTTCTTCTTTATCTAGTATTATAATTAAAATATAGGTACGTATTCACAATTTTAATGTCTGTTTTAAAAATAAGGTGCTGAAAACATTAGCAGTGTTTTGAAAGTAAAAACTTGTAATTGTTTCACTCTTTTTTAATCATTACTATAGTATAAAACAAAGTCGCTTTCTCTGTCCCCATGTCCCTATGTCCCTATGTCCCTATGTATGCTTAGATCTTTAAAACTACGCAACGGATTTTAATGCGGTTTTTTTTAAAATATAGAGTGATTCAAGAGGAAGGTTTATGTATATAATTTAGTATAGTTTTATGTAAATTAGCAGAAATACGGCGATAAATGTTGAAGAAGTCGCACAAAATCGGGCCAACTGGGAGCTTTCCACGCAAACGCCGCGTAAACTAGCAAAGATACAGTGGAGTAATGTACTAGCGAATTCTAAATCTATAAAAATGCTACAAAAAAGTCCGCGATAGCATATCTCTATCTCTTACGGTTGACTTACAATAACCACTTTTATGTTCAAATTTTTAATTAAAAACATTACGTTATTTTCCAAGCTATTTTCTTTAGTTCAGTATTAATCCTTATCCAAACAAATATTTTAGTTAGCTTAGGAATTTAATGCAGATTAAAATTGCCCTTTACACTATATCAATCAGATGAATAGGTTTTCAGATATCGTCGTTAGAAGTAATTAACAGCGAAACATTTAACCCTTTAACCGCCATCGCCGTAATATTACGTGTTGTAAGAGTAGTAGGTACCTCAGCCGCCACGTCGGAATATTACGTATGATAAAGATCTTGTCATTTAAAAATGTCATCATTGCACCCGTGCGAAGCCGGGGCGGGTCACTAGTAAATTTATAATTTATGTCTGCCAAAATAAAACTTGATTTTTTTGTTCATGAAGTGATCGTAAAAGTTATATTTACTTGCACACTTGTCATCTGCATGTCCTAAAGGGCCCCGTAGACGATCAAATATTTGATCAAACTTCATATTAAATTTCTGTTTGACAAACGTGTTTGTCAAATTATTTGATCGTGTGCGGGGCTGCGGGTTTTTTTAATAATTATGTTTGTTATCTATATGAAACATGAAGTTTGATCAAACTTGTTTGACAAACAAGTTTGATCGTTTACGGGGCCCATAACAGTTTTAACAAGTAGCTTGACTTAAATTACTTTCATTATTTTTGACTTCTGGTTTATGTCAGTTTGTATTTACATAACAATTTTTGACATTGTGAGATAAAAAAGTAACAAATCAATTCCTACCCATACCCATATGACTGGGAAATTGAAATGTTACTAAAATGCGCTTAGTAATTATTAGGTAGTAGTTTGTCTGATAACTTGTCAGTTAGATATTTTAGAGTTTATAGAGAGCCGGAAGTGAGAAGAAATAATTTTTTTATTTCATATTAAAAGAAGTAGGGTCGTGAACTCGTGACGTGCTTGTTATATGTTCAGATAATGATGATGTCTAAATATAGTCATCGTTATATCAAGATTTGACGGAGGCACACAAATATAAAGAGCTTAATATTTTTTGCTGGTTCATAGTCGATTGTAAAGGTTAATAGGTTAAAAATGGTAAAATTTATTACTGTACATACAGTAATGTACGGTATATCTCTTTATTTTATTTGCCATTGACTAATATTTAAAAACAATGTAATAATGTTCTGTGTCATTATTTGATTTAATTTATGAGTGTGTCTGAGACAAGTATTTATTATGTTAATACCTGTGACATGTCTGACATCGTATTATGAGTTAAAAAACTACCATTAGTATGAGTCCGTTCAATAATACCGACTGTTGATAACAGTTCTTTGTAAAGATAACATCACAGAAAACCTATATGAATAGTATTAAAATTAAATTGGCCTACCTAATTAGAAATGTTAAAATATGTGAGAATGGACGGAAGGACGTTTGTTCCTCTTTCAAGTAAAAACTACTAAACGGATTTTAGTAAAACTTAGTACGTAAATAGCTGAAGAACTAGAATAATATATAGGGTACTTTTTATCCCGTCATTCTCACGGGATCGGAAAGTACGCGGGAGAAACTGCGAGGCGCAACTTGTATTATCGGTATAACTATGTTATATTTTGTTTTCAATTTAAAACTCAACACCAACGCGTGTTATTGGACAATATAATGGCTAGTTACGTTTGTATGTAGAAACTTTTCTTACCGCAGTTATTATTTCGAATGTAGCGCATTTGCGTTAGTTTCAGGAAGACATGCATCTATCTCAGACACATCATGTACGTAATAACCACGCATTCAATTTTAGATAATTCGTCACGATTTTAAGTTTCTAACACCGTAATAAAAATATTCAATGTTTTCACGCTAATTTTTTATGTCATAAAGTATTTCGTGTTTTATATTGCACTGTGCTGTAACTTCCCATTGCTAGGTACATGCCTTATTTCCTATGAAATGAATAATGGAGTTTAATCTGTCCCAAAACTCCAGTGTGTCTTCCCCCATTTGATGGAACGTAGTTAGAAATCGAACACTATATATAATTATTATACTATAACTACGACAAGGCCAGTTAAATAAATTAAAAAAAGTTCAAATATAAATTAAATAATAAACTTAACACTTCTAATAAGTACATGTAAACAATGAGACAATATTCATTCAATTTTAACAAGAAAGTGTACGAGAGTTACGTAACACAAATAAAAAACGTCGAATAAGTCAAACGGAATCAAATAAAAGTGATTGATAATGTCATTATTATATATAAGGTAGATACATAATTAATGTCCGTGCGTGACTCTTCGATTAGTTATGTAACTAATTGTTCTATCCTTAGCTTGCATAACATCCGGTTATATATCCAAATTAAACGCCCATTAACGGGTTTTCATTAATAGGTAGGAGTAATCAAAAACTTCTTTCTGGAGAAATCTCTCGTCATCTGGTTTGGTAAGATTTCAATTAAAATATATTTCTTAATTATACACTTCAATAAACATGCAACCGGTTTAATCTAATTAATTTCTAAGAAATTATCATGTATTACATGTCTCCACTTACCAAGGATGGCGCTAACGTGGTAGAGGTATCAATTAACGCTGACGCAGCATTAATAATCACTAGGTAATAATAGATGATAAACAAACGACCACGCAGTCAGATCGTACGAGGACTGTAATGAAAATTGCAAACCAACTCTGAAAACAAAGTATGAAGGACACTTTTCTTTATGAGCTAGTTGTTCACCTCGCTAGCTCCCGAGCTTCGCATACTCGGGGACAAATGTTAAACTGAATTAAAACGTTTGCGTTTGTTTTAGAGATGGGATTACATTAAACATTTCTGAGGTACATGAAGATGTCAGGGCGTCAGCAGAGCGTGAACCGTGAAAAGATGCATTTGCAGGTAAGCCTGCAGTTAAAAGTTTACAAGTATGTACTACTATGAAATAATATTTTGCGTAAAATTGCGTAATTGTTTTATAAAGTGTAAAGTAATAAAAAACAAAACAAATGACTGTTTGTTTAGGCGGTATTAAATTTTTAAGTCTTGGTAATTAAGGGACGACGGAATGCGGGCTTAATTGAATGAACTCTATTGATATATGAAATGACACGAGAACATTGAACTCGTCAATTTCCTACTGCTGTAAGCGTATCTCACATCTGGCTAAGTATTAACATACTTAAATTGGATTTAAGTTTCTAAGTGTGCCTGATATGTAATGCTTATGAGGCAAAATTTGTTATCTTATATAAAAATGAATCGCAGAATGTGTTGCTAAGCGCAATTCTCGAGAGCAGCTGAACCGATTTCGCTAATTCTTTTTTTATAATATTCCTTGAAGTACGAGGATGGTTGTTAGGAGAGAAAAATTTAAAAAATTCCTTGAAAAAGGCTAAAAACAACACTTTTCTATATTCCCATACAAAAGATTCGTAATAATACTTAAGTCAATTGGAACTTTAATACGATACCATAAAGTTTAAGTTAGAGGAGGGGTTCCGGGAAGGATAAGTATTTTAAAGAATCGACTGTTAGGCGGTACGAAGTTCGCCGGGTCAGCTAGTACGTAATAAAAAAGTTTACGATGTCATAATTGCAAAATTAAACTTTAAAAATTTCTCATATTTTATTCCTTAAGGCTTAACGCATGGGAACTAAAGAAAGGTATCCGCTCAAGTCAATATTGACGCAGGAACATGACACGGATTTCGTCAAACAAAAAAGTAGCTTTCGCCAGTGTCACTAGTATTGTAGGCAGTGGGTGAACACTTTCCAAAGCAGGAGTCGGAGGCCATTCATTGTCTCTGCGAAAGTAGCATACCAAATATATTACATAGGCGTGAAATAAGTAAGAATAACTTAAACATTCATATACCTACATAAAAAAAACATAGCGATACAAAACGTTACTTTGTAAATTAGCGTGCCGTACCGTTAGAACTATGAAAAGTGTACCGAATTGTATCGAGTGTTTTGCAAACATAAAACTTGTTTCTTTGTGACCAATTTGTGACATACTTCCGAATTTGTAATAAAACCACAGTCAATATAAAAATATTAGCGTATTTTGAGCACTGAAGTCACTCCTACATTTTACTGTTTTTATTTTATACTACACATTCTTGAAAATAAACAGATCACGGCGGAGACATTAATTATTATTATTTCTTTCCTACATAATAAGGATGATTTAAACGAAAACACCTAAACCTACATAAATAAGAAATAATATGTAAATTTTTATGCATAATAATAATTTTAATGTGTTTACTTTTCGCAATATTATGATCTAACGTGCATACTACAAATATAGATCAGTAAAATACCCAATGTTATGTTAGGTACTTCATTCACTAAATAACCGTAATAGTGCGTTATGTATTTCTGCTTTTTACCTGTATATGATTGCTACAGCCTAATAATACGTAGATAACATTAATTTCTCTAGAAAGTTACATAAACAACTTTTTATTGACACATCTCAAGGCTCAGGCAGCCAGCCTGCTTTACCAAATACGTATTATATGAGCCATCGTCCGTTTCACGATAGAAACTCGTCACCTAACTCTCTCCTCTTAATAGCTTTTTAAGGAGCACTAAGACATTTATACGGTAATTAATTTGAGATAAAAGCAATTAATCTAAATACAGCCTTAGACGACAACAAGGTTATTATTCAAATATTATTATTAGCCACGGCGACATTAAACCTTGGCACTTGAAATATATTTGAAATTCACAGGCAAGTAGCCAAGAAGTCATATTATAAACAAATGTACCTAAATACATCTTATAAGAAGTTCATAAAACGTGAATTTACAAATGACAAACATATCTACCCTAGTTAATTACACAAAGTGAGGTTAAAATTTTAACGCGCTAATTAATTTATAAGACAAACCCTCTAAGGGCTTAAAAAGCGGATTATATCTCGGTGAGTCATCGCTTACTGTAATATTTGTTTATTAAAAGCACGCAAGTTATTATATTTTAAAAAGTATTTATCATAAAATAATAATAATTGAAATATTGATATGTAAGCAAATTATTTCTTTCGATAAAAATGAAATTTCAATTAAAACAACATAATTTGGTTACCTATACGTGTTTCACCTTCAAATATTGTTACTACGTTATAACTCTTATAACAAAATATTATTTTTTATATTACATAATTATTCCCTAACGATATCAAAGCGTTATACCTAAATGTACAAATACAAAAGTAAAACACTTAAAAGCCTTTTCGGTGTAACCTCTAGGTACTAGGTCTCAAACTAATGTAATTTTCCCAGACATTCGATTTTGTTATAATGTACGTATACATAATTATATATGTATCGTGACTATCAAAAGCTTTCCAGAACGTGGGTCGCATCAACAAGACGAATGTTTCATTCGATCAGACAGGGGTCTGGCAGATTTTACTTTGATAACCCGCATACGCACACATGCACACATGCGTCACGTCAGCGCTGTCATGGCCAGTGGGTTTTTAATATACATAGCTGTAGTAAGTGTAGCGTTGATAGGCGCTTGGTGTTTAACTTTCGAACACGTTACAATCATAAAGATTTTACTGTTTTACACGTGGAAGGTGAGGAAAATCTATTATATTAAATCTTCTCTTTCATAGTATCAATTTTAGCGCGTCCTGCTATTACATATCTAATATCTCATATCCGCCCTACTCTCGAAGTAGAACTTAAACCAGATGGTTATTGATAAAGAACGGCGTATAGCCTATAATTTGCGCCTGTATTATATTAAAACGATCCTGTCCTAACCGCCGCCCACCACCCGCTTGCAATAACTATTATTTTCAATATATTTTCGCTGCAGGCAACGATATTTGCTTAATAATCATTGAGAAATTCATTAATTTCCTCAACACGTAGACATGTCAATGATTGCCTTTGATACTTTTGAAGGTTTACCAAATTAAGAGAGTCATTAAATCATAACAACGACAGATGGCTTGAAATTATTTCATTTTATGTTCTTGACCTTATTTTTATTTTATGCTTTGTCACAAATAGATAAGAAATAGGTGTCATATTATACACGATTCCTTTGAAAATAAAAAGTATAGGTAAGTAATATCTTTTAAGTTGATCAATATTTACACGGTTATAGGAAATAGTAACATGTGGGTTGCAACTTGCAATATATACTATGCAGATAAAGTGTGCCTGAGTACCTACTTGAAATCGTATCGTGTCAAATATAAAAAAAACCCGATTATATAATAATTATAAGCTGATAAGCTATTTTTTAATGTAATAAAAGTGCGATACTCTTATCAGGTATCTTTGAAATATCTGTGTTCATATAATATTACACCGATGAAGCAAAATTTATAACTTTGCAGATTCTTTTAAAGCTGGTAATTTTAAAGTAGGTAACTTCTAGTAAAACAGGTTAAAATAGAGAAATATTCAAACTTTAAAAGTATGCATTATGAACCTGTGTTGTCGTGGTTTAACTTTAAGTTCTCTTCATTAAGAGGAGCACTTAGTGCAAAAGGAGGGTAGTTACAACTTTCAAGCTACATATAATGCTTAAATGTGTATGTATTATAATATCTACAAGTATGTTACTAGCTTTGCCTCGCATTTTCACCGCGTAATTTCCGATCCTGTGAGAATGTCAGAATAAAATGTACCTATAAGTGTCATTCTTGAGCTATCTAGAAGAAGAGTTATCTAGGGTATACAAGATTCATTACAATCTATTGAGTAGTTTATGCTCGAAAGAATAATATACATACATATATACATACATTCATTCATCCTCACCAACTCTTGTGTTTATAATATTAGCAGGATATGTGAAAGGCTCCATGTAGATTTTTGCTGTGTTTTAAACGTCTTTTTTCGAGGTTTGTCAGATTGATTGACATTTTGATTCCCCGGAGGGAAAACCTATGTACGTAAACTGACTTAAATTATCTCCAATCAACTGCTTTTATCGCTCCTTTTAGAAATGTATATAATCTTTTAATTAAGTATCTTAACTTTCTTAAGGTGTTACCATTACTATATAAGATTTCCTTTCGTTCAGTAGATATTTCAAAACCTCCTCCTAAGTAATTCTCATTCTCAAGATTAGCACATTTTATTTTTAAAATATTCATTCTACATACCTTTTAAATGTACGGAAACTCGTTATATTTCATGAACATTATTCTAATGTGTTGTTATACTAGAATAATACATAATGTACACAATAACACAAAATTAATATTTACAAGTTCAAAGCCTACATTCTATTCTTTAATGAGATGTGTTGTTATACATTTGCATATTGTTAGCTGTTCTTTATGTCAAATATATGTGATGTTGTGATCTCATTTGCTATGTGATTCAGCGATCCATTTATAGCAAAATCTGAACATCTGTAAACAGATGTTTGAAATAATATTTATAGAAATTACAGTTTTAAGCTGCATTGTTTGAAATATTTTTAGTACCTAGGTACTAATCAATGTCCATTAAGAAAAAGTTTTGTCCAAAAAGAAAAGTTAAACAATTGGAAAAATATTTAATTTGAAATAATATATTATAGCTTATTTAATACCTATTAGATTTTATTTTATTTATTTATTTTATTTATACTTTATTGTACACCACAAAAATATTAAAAGCAAAGCATAAAAATAATTACAGACAGTGAAGTACAATAGGCGGACTTATAGCTAATTAGCCATTTCTTTCAGACAACCCAGATATTTTAATATAATTTTTTTTTTTCAATAATATGACATCATACAGCGAAAACCTTAGCTTAGAGCGACACTAACGAAGATACAGAGATTGCATTCCTCAAATGAAGAAAATTGACTATGATCGCAAACCGGAAAGCTTTAATTTATTTCAATGGTGTCGTGGTTTATAGTCCGGAATCCCTAGTACATTTTTTTCACTTGATTACTATCAAGCTAATTTTCCGGGAGTAGCTTCATTTTAATGAGACGAACAAAAATTTCCTCTACGAAAACTCGATTGTGGTAGGTAATAGAGTTAGCAGGGGATAGAGCCCTAGTACATTTTTTTTTACTTGATTACTATCAAGCTAATTTTCCGGGAGTAGCTTCATTTTAATGAGACGAACAAAAATTTCCTCTACGAAAACTCTCGATTGTGGTAAGTAATAGAGTTAGCAGGAGATAGAGCAGCAGTGAGCGTAGGACCGGGATAACGTACCACGCAATTTGTAGGAAAATATTACTATTAAATTATATAAATATTAACTAACTAAAAGAAAAAAAAAACTATTGCTATTATTACACTATGACTATTAGGCTTAAAACTCATGGAGCGTCTTTTGCCTCCGCCCGTAGCGGAACGGTAGCGGAACCATTATTTGCATACAGATGTGTATTAAATTCACAAATCGTATTATTTTGTATGTTCACATCATTTACTAGTGGACCTAGTGGTCGACCACGAACTTGAAAGACGTCGTTCTCGCGCCTTGTGGTTGGTTCTCGGAGTAATCTAGTGCTAAATAACTGTCTGACTTGTGATATTCTTCCGCCAAGCTTGCGAGACTATCCACAATAATTTGCCTGCGGCTACGTAGACGAACCTGCAGCGTACGTTATAAATTTTGAAATAAGGTCGTAGTTTTATTACCGTGGTAAGCGCCCAAACAAAAAACATCAGATTCAAAAATTTTAGAAGAAGTAAAATTGTACAGATAGACAATATATTCTACACATACGGTGTAAATGCGTTATGTGCTACAATTTGTGTTTTGTACAGTAGAGTAATCTATGTATATAAAAATCAATTTCTGTTCGTTAGTCTCACTAAAACTCAAGAATGGCTGGGCCAATTTGGCTAAATTTTGATCATGAAATGTTTGTGGAAGTTCAGGGAAGGTTTAAACGGTGAGAAACATAAATAATATGTAACGGAAAATACAAAAAACGACGATTTAATTTTTCAATACAAAATGTTCCTAGCGGGGAAATTTAATGTCTTTTGTCAAAAACGTTGTCAATTGGTTGTCAAATATTTATAGGTGCGTTCAGAAAGTGTTTTGTGTATATTTTTCACAAATATACGTAGGTGATGCGAAGTTCACCGGGCCATCTAGTCAGACAGTGAATTTTACCTTGAACCAATGTTAAAAATTGACACGATAATTGACCGCTTGCCGCTCACAATAATTGACTCCGAATTAAAATCATTAAAGCAATTGACATGTACAGTAAGAGATAAAACTGTCGGATTAAAGCCTCATTGTATTGAAGAGAGATGCAATACCCACTAAACAAGCAAAATGGCGTTATTCCCACGACGCAAATACACTTTGCTTTTTCGTCATGGACTGTGAACGTTAACAATTATAAAGCTTCTGTACAGTGAATTACTAATTCAGTAATACTGGGAAAAAAAACTTAACTACTGTTTATTAGATTAAATTTCCGTAATAAAAATGTTTAAAATTCTGCTCGTCATTTTATAAACCTTAGAATTAAACAGAAATGAAAAAAAAATGAATTTTCGTATAAGATATAAAGATAATACATTTTCATATTAAATTAGTTTTGAGGTTTTATAGTAAGTACGTAGTTATCTATTGTAAATAATCGTTTTTGCTCGCAAACGAAATGAAAACCTACTTCAATTACATCGACTAGTAATACAACGTAGGTAGATGAAAAAATGGTCAATTAAATACGCATTATTAGAGATAACTAAAAGTACTGATCAGATCTCGATTATATTTAAATGGAACCACAACACACACAACCTTTAACGAAAAAAGAATGATCAAAATCGGGTCCACCCAGTAAAAGAGTGAGGTAACACAAACAATAAAGCAAAAAAATACAATCGAACTGAGAACCTACTCTTTTTTTGAAGTCGGTTAGTACATATCGCAGCCAACTGGTTGAAATAGTCGTGCAATATACGGCTAGTCCTTTTATTGACCAACACTAAACGCCTAAATTTGGATTCGTCAGGGTTAAACACAATCTGACAGCTATACACGACCTTCAATTAACAGAGTTAACGTTTATTTCGAATCACAAAATAATTTGTATATACACTTTGAAATAATTTAATACATAATTATTATGCATATTACATTAGAGACAATTAGGAATGAAAGCTCTAAGTTTGAGTGTTGTGTCACAGGTATCAGTCCGTCAGTCGGTGTTATAAATTTAGTTTTATTCGCAACTAGATTAGTAGGTAGGGATCCCTAGTACATTTTTTTCACCTGATCAGTAACAAGCTAATTTTTTGGGAGTGGCTACATTTTGATGAGGCGAACAAAAAATTCCTCTTCGAAAACTCTCGATTGTGGTAGCTAACAGAGATAGCAGGAGGTAGAGCAGCAGTGAGCGTAGGACCGGGATAACGTACCACGCAATTTGGAGGACATTATTACTTTTAAATTATATAGATAATCACTAACTAAAAGAAAAAAAATCAGCGGTTAGTAATAATTTTTGATGACCTTACGAGGTCATCAAGTTGATGACCTCGTAAGGTCATCAAAAATTAAATTTTTTTCTGATTTTTTTTTGCTTTTAGTTAGTTAATATCTATATAATTTGATGGTAATATTGTCCTCCAAATTGCGTGGTACGTTATCCCGGTCCTACGCTCACTGCTGCTCTACCTCCTGCTATCTCTGTTAGCTACCACAATCGAGAGTTTTCGAAGAGGAATTTTTTGTTCGCCTCATCAAAATGTAGCCACTCCCAAAAAATTAGCTTGATACTGATCAGGTGAATAAAATGTACTAGGGATCCCTACCTATAGGTTTTATAGTGACAATATTTGTATATAGTTAGGGATAATAAATTTTAATGATTAATTTACTCCTCATTTAAAGGCTGAAAATAAGGTAATTACATTCTACAACAAACAATGTCATGCTGTTTGTCGTTCGCTATAAAGTAGGTCAGTTTCACAGTAGGGCTTTAATTATAGATCGGTAAACACATTGCGGGTTTTATTATCACCTAAATGTTCCATTATTAACACCATACACCTCAAAAGTAAAATATAGATTCTTTTAGGTATAATCACTACTTTTAAGGATAAGGACGTTTATTTAAACTCATAAATCAGCTTACAAGAGGTTAGATTATTTTTTGTGAGAAAAAAATAATACTGTAATTTTTTTCCACGACCATCCTTTGTACGAATAAATCAATCTTATACTATTAAACGAGCAATTATTGTATATATATATATATATATATATGTATACAGGGTGTCCCAAAATTCAACGATAAGCCGACACAGGAAGATAGACCTACCTATGACTACTTGGGAAAACAAAAGAAAAAAAATATATCTCAATTTTTTTTTAAGTTACAAGAAAGAAACGAAATTCTTCAAAAATTTAGACCTCTTATGATCATTTTCACTACCATGACCACAAATGTTTAAATATTTCTGTTTTTTTCTTTTTATAGGCAACCTGAATAGCATTGCTATTTACCACAATCCTTAAAAATTCCAGAAGGCCTCTAGTTTTTTCATAAAAATCTTTCAAAGTTATTGTTTTCCCTAAATTTTTTTAAGATTTTTACTTTTAGTCAACTTTAACTCATCGTGGTGTAAAAAAAAATTATGAACACTACTATGGCAAGTTTTTTCAAAAGTTGGCGCAATTAACCAAGATTCCAAAATGGTATAATATGCTAGGAAAACTAACCATAAAAAAATAATATGCGTACTAATTCAAAACAAGAACCAAATTAAATAAATTGTAGTTTACAATAATCACTTTTAGTACGTGCCCAAAACGGGTTCTAGTTACAATTTCGTGGGATTTGAATGGGGTTATACATGCCTAAGAAGTTAGAGAGAGAAAGATAGAGAGATATTTACGTTAAAAAGAGAAAAATGAAAAATGTTTAATTATTCATCCGACCATAGAATTTTGTCTAGGAATTGGGGATTTTCCCCTGTAACTTTGCAACATCACACGGCAAAATGTGACTCGCAGTGGATAGTCCCGCGGTAATAGCGTCTGCACGCGCCTGTAGTGATATGGGTGAAGCCTGTGGCTTTACGAGAACTTTTCGGGATCGCTGTAGCTTTTTTTATGGCACGTGCCAAAGTAGTTGAATCATTTTTTATCTCATTGATAACTTCTTCATCACGATCTAATCTAAGTCTTCCAACGTTTCGCCTACTAGATGGCATACGACTTTCCGAAAACTCTTGATGCACATTGATAAACACTCGATAATCAGGATATCTTTGATCTTTTGGATACCTTTCTCGATACAGTCTGCTAGCAGCGTTAGCATTGCATCGGCATTCTCCGTAGATGAGGTGCATATTAGCGTAATCCTGTGGTGTGTATGCTTGTGGCATAATAAACGCTAAACAGATCAAAATGCGCCAGAACTCCAAATCATAATACACACAATCGTAGTCCAAAATAATATCAGGTCAGTTAAGTTTGCAGATCGATTCCAGTCCAAAAATCCAAGCCAAAAATGGTTGTGTACGTAAAAGTGCCACGTCAGTTTAAGACGGAAGGGTGTGCAGTAAACAAATGAGCAGAGCAAACTGAACTGTGTTACTGAGAATAATAACAGATTCTCTACCTTCCTTGTAGTTATTCAATAAAAAAAAATTCATCTGTCTCTTGAAATAACTCTCTACCTTTCTCTCTAACCCATTCAAATTTCACGAAATTGTAACTAGAACCCGTTTTGGGCACGTATTAAAAGTGATTATTGTAAACTACAATTTATTTAATTTGGTTCTTGTTTTGAATTAGTACGCATATTATTTTTTTATGGTTAGTTTTCCTAGCGTATTATACCATTTTAGAATCTTGGTTAGTTGCGCCAACTTTTGAAAAAACATGCCATAGTAGTGTTCATAATTTTTTTTTACACCACGATGAGTTAAAGTTGACTAAAAGTAAAAATCTTAAAAAAATTTAGGGAAAACAATAACTTTGAAAGATTTTTATGAAAAAACTAGAGGCCTTCTGGAATTTTTAAGGATTGTGGTAAATAGCAATGCTATTCAGGTTGCCTATAAAAAGAAAAAAACAGAAATATTTAAACATTTGTGGTCATGGTAGTGAAAATGATCATAAGAGGTCTAAATTTTTGAAGAATTTCGTTTCTTTCTTGTAACTTAAAAAAAAATTGAGATATATTTTTTTTCTTTTGTTTTCCCAAGTAGTCATGGGTAGGTCTATCTTCCCGTGTCGGCTTATCGTTGAATTTTGGGACACCCTGTATATATTTTCTGAATCTCGGAATCGGCTCCAACGATTTTCGTGTTTAGTATGCAGGGGATTTCGGGGGCGAAAAATTTATCTAGCTAGGATTCATTTAAAAAAAATGTCGTTTTATCCCTGTTTTTAGGCAATGAAAAAATATCATTAGAATACGAAGCTCAATTTCGAAATTGAGAATAACGTTCTATTAGCTCTGAGGTGGGAAATTGGTAGCTCGGTCTCATCCAATAATACCATGGTTCAAATCCGTCTTTAATCTATTATTTTTTTCCTTTTTTTTCTAATTTCACTCTTGATTTTTTATGTAAATAAAAATAAAATATAAAAATACCGAAAAAAAAACAAAAAAAAAATACGAAAAATACCGAGCTAGGCTCGGTCACCCAGGTACTAAAGTATAATAAAAGAGTATTTTGTGATTTCTGTTATCTAAACAACATGAAGCAATTCGAGCCGGGTATTTGATTACAACTACATAATATGTACATGTTTATAAAAATAACTAGCCGACCCGTGCCCACTTCGTTGGGCGTTATAATCCATTTCACATAAGGGTACGGTGAAATTTGATATGTTCTAATACACTCTCACTATTTTCAGCAAATCAGATAAATATAAATGTTTTAAAATCACCAATTAATTTCTAAGGCAAATAATAATGCTTGATTAGATTGAATTGTTGACACGGCACGTCAGAGGGCGCAGGTTCAAATCCTGCTGATTTAAAATCTTTATATATTTTTATCTTTTTCCTTTTATCTTGTCACTCCTGAATAGTGTAGCTTTCTGTTAGCGAAAGAATTTTCATGATCGGATCAGTATGTGCGAAGATTACCCCGTATATACAAACAAAGTTATAAACTTTACCTCTTTATAATATAGATATAATATAGATTAGTATAGATTTTAATAATTTTTGTATCTTTATTTAAATCAATAACTATTATTAAACAAAGTTAATTATCTAGTTTTTTTTTTAAATAAATTACTTGAAATAGTATTAGTTATTCTTAAGATATAAAATTGTTCGAAGACCTAAACACTTCGTTGGGCAACATAACGAAATCTCACTTACCCTTACTCAATTCGGTAATTGAGTAAGGGTTATCCGGTGATAATGCTCGATGACTGAAATAATTACATTTCACAATGTTATTGTTTTGTCGAATTGCTTAATACTTAATTGTTTTCAATAATTCAATATTGATGGAGACAAACATATTATAAATCAATCTAAGCAAATCTTATAATAATAATAATTATAATATGAATATGTCGTTATATCAATCCATTGTGGGTTAATATTTCGTTTGGTTGCGTGAGGTATAAAAATAAAAGGCAGAGTCAATGTAAGCGCCCCCGCGGCATACACCTTGGCAAGACCGCTCTTGGCACAATACATATCGATCAGGTGCAGTGGGCGGAAAATGAACGTGCAATAAAATTGCGACAATCCCATTATGTTCTAATATTAATGACAAAAACAGTGTTGTAACTGATATTTCAATGACTCTCGGTAGGTTAAACCAATCAAATGCGGTGACATGAACTGCGGTCACTACCGCATAAAGTAGAAGAAGTATTCTAAGTAATGAAATACCGTATAATTAATTTTACCTTCTGACGAGATACGCAATTCAAATTAAATTTGATGCGTGTCGTGCATTGTTATGATTCGTTAGAGTAAGTTACCCATAGCAATATTAACTGTATACACTCTGTATAAGTAGGTAAATACGAATATATATACAAAAAAAGTTGAAAAGAGTAAGACTAACTACTTAACAAATTTATGTTAATACTTCAGATTTCAAATTATTCATTATTCTTTGTTTTAAGTCTTAATTGCAATACCGTTAAAACAGTTTGGTATAATGTTGTGAGTTTTTTTTTATATTTACCTATATACAGACACGATCGTCTTATCCTACGGTAGAGTTAACTTAATGCCCGTGTTTTAGGTAACAACTAACTAATATACACTATTTGATATTTGTTTTTTAAATTAATTTAATTAAATAACACACGAGATTCAGAAATCGAGACCACAACCCTGGAGAGAGAAGCCAACTGCGCTAAAGGGCGTTATAAATATTAATACTGATATGATACCAAGGTGTATTAAACTGAATATTATCGAGAAAATCAAACGATTTTATTCATATACTAGCTGACCCCGCAAACGTTGTTTTGCCATAATATGTTATTAATCCCCGCAACCCCCTCTTGTGGGTGGAATTTTGTAAAATCCGTTCTTAGCTGACCTTTACTTGGCGAAAGGAATATTCCTACCAAATTTGAAGTCTCTAGGCCTTATGGTTCCAGAGATATCGTGATGAGTCAATGGGTGGAAATCTCTTTTATATATACAGGGTGTCCCGTAAAGAATGGATAATCCTGAATGTGCGTGTGTGGAGGGAAAGGTGGGTAAGAAAACCAAAAAAAAATTTTTTTATCTCATACAGTTCGCGGTCTACGCCATTTTTTGTAAAATTTAGAAAAATCCCAGTTTTTCTCACATTTGTGGGCACCACGTCCGCTATTTGAGACCTAGATCGGATTTTTTTTCATTAAAGTGTTTCCTAATAATGCTGTTCCTTAATTATGTTTCAAAAAACTCAACTACTATGAATAGTAGTTTACAAGAAGTCGCTAAACTTAAATTTTAATTTTGAAATTTACTTAACTGCAAAGTTTGAGCACCTGTGGTGTAAAAAAAATGTATCGGAGTAGTCGCGGCCAACTATTTAAAAAAATAGCCTACTTCATAAGGATTCTAAAACAGTACCATACTATCTACTTTATATCGTAAAATTATTGAGCTATAGCCATTAATATGTAAAAATAGGCATTTTATCAAAAAATTGCAAAATTATTTGCAGATATTTTTTTTGAGCTTTTATTAAGTAAATAGAGCTGTTGATCCTAAAAATTAGATTTTACCACTTACTCGGCTTATTCAGATGAATTCTAAACTATGTGAGAGAGGCAAACAGTGCTTGAGACATTTTTCTGAATAATTTTTGATCTTCGATTCTTCTTAACATTTCTCTGCAGAAAACCATTCGGGCTCGGCAGTTGCGTTGTTGCATCGTTTGTACATGTGAAAATGTGAAGGCAATGCAAGTGCTGATATCGGGAGAGATACCTGAACGCACGGCATCCCGATTATCACGTATTCACTAGAGTGCACCAAGCTTACTCAGAGGGCAGAAAACTTGGTACTGGCGTTGGTGGCTCAAGTAGGAGAGGAAGACCCGAAGATCCTGTTTTTGAAGAAATCGTCCTTGACATGTTGGACGAAGATTCCAGTATTTCGATGCCAAATATCGAACGCCATACGAAAATATAATCATATTAGAGAATAGCATCGCATTGTAAAAAAAATTGGATTTCATCCGTATCACCTCACACGTGTACAAACGCTGCAACAACGCAACTGCCGAGCACGAATGGTTTTCTGCAGAGAAATGTTAATAAGAATCGAAGATCAAAAATTTTTCAGAAAAATGTCCTAGCACTGTTTGCCTCCCTCACACAGTTTAGAATTCATCTGAATAAGCCGAGCATATAATAAAATCTAATTTTTAGGGTCAACAGCTCTATTTACTTAATAAAAACTCAAAAAAAATATCTGCAAATAATTTTGCAATTTTTTGATGAAATGCCTATTTTTACATATTAATGGCTATAGCTCAATAATTTTATGATATAAAGTAGATAGTATGGTACTGTTTTAGAATCCTTATGAAGTAGGCTATTTTTTTAAGTAGTTGGCCGCGACAACTCCGATACATTTTTTTTACACCACAGGTGCTCAAACTTTGCAGTTAAGTAAATTTCAAAATTAAAATTTAAGTTTAGCGACTTCTTGTAAACTACTATTCATAGTAGTTGAGTTTTTTGAAACATAATTAAGGAACAGCATTATTAGGGAACACTTTAATGCAAAAAAATCCGATCTAGGTCTCAAATAGCGGACGTGGTGCCCACAAATGTGAGAAAAACTGGGATTTTTCTAAATTTTACAAAAAATGGCGTAGACCGCGAACTGTTTGAGATAAAAAAATTTTTTTTTGGTTTTGTTACCCACCTTTCCCTCCACACACGCACGTTCAGGATTATCCATTCTTTACGGGACACCCTGTATAAATAAAATATAGAACCAGATAAAACGCAAGCAGAAAGACCTGACAGTTTGACAGTTAGTCGTTTGTCAAAGAAACGAGGAAGTTAAAACAAGGAGTATATGGTTACGTTTTATAGTTTTCGAAATAATTAGCTAGATACGTTTGCAAATATCAAGTAACTAATTGGACGGCGTCGCAATTCAAATAAGTTCCGGATATACGTTTTCAAGAAACGAAATGAACTTCGAAGTGGAAGTGGAACGAAAAGTTAAAAAAATATATTTATTATTGTGTGGGCCCATCTCTGCAATCTACGCTGTCTTCAGCTTCTCGCTAAAAAATAAGAATATTCGCGAATTTTATGTCCGGTTTGGTTTTTTGGTAACGTTGACGAACCAGTCAGCCAGAACATATCATATTATATGTATAAGTAAGCTACAATTTAATAAATACTTGTACTTATATCAGGTCTGGGCCACTGATTTTTAAAGTTGTTATAGTATCCAACTATCCACTTATCATAAACACAACGTAGCTACGTAGTGGCAGTACTATTTACTAATCTGTGGTAGTGGATAACTCCAATTATTCTAAGTAACAGGAATCCAATAGACCAATAGTTACTGTATTTGATAATTGAACAGTTAACGAAAATTAAGACGTCAAATGGAGGATTTGTCTTATGTTACCGTAAGTCACAAAATACTTTTTCTTTTCGTTTTATCGCATTAGTAGTGCATTTATACTGCTTCAAGGCGAGACCTGCTAATTTCGCTGTTAATACCTTTAAATATCCTCACGATTAAGTAGGGACGCGCCTTGAGGCCTATTCGCTTGTGTATATCTTGAGATACGTGATGTATTTCACACTTCATAATGTCTGACATATATGCCACACAGTCTGTTTTACGTCTTGAGAGCATGTGAATAAAATTCTTTCGCAGTATTTTTAGATCCACTTATAACAAGAGTATAAGATTCATTTTTTATAAGTATTCATAAAGTAATGTAATCTTATAGTGCGTATCCATGATTTTATATCATTCGATAACTTTAATTATGTAGGTATTTTAAATTTAAGTACTTAAATATAGTATAAGAGATACCAAGAGACAATTATTTTTTCTGACATTTTTCTTATAATTAGATGTTTATGTACTATTTTAAACAAGAAATTAATTTAGCCTAAGTTCAAATAAAGACATAGCTTCAGATAAATTTTCAAAATCAAATTTTTGACACCCTAAGACAATAGATTTTATAAGAATTAAACCTTGCTCTACATTACGCCATACTGCAGTGAACTGGGTCGTGCATTTTGCTAATGCACGTACCATTTCCTTTTGTATCAAGCAAATAATTTATTATAGTACTAGCTGGTACCCTGCGCGTTGCTACGCTTTTTTATTATTTTTTGGTCGTACCAACTCAGAAACCTTTGTGGGCTCTACAACAACACTTTGCTGAAGATCATGACATGATCAAATGCATAGTTTACGATTCTATAAAGGACATACAGGCAAACATTCATTTTTATATATATAAAAGATTATTAGTTGTTGTAAAAACATGTGTTACTTATTATACAAAAAATTACGATAATAGTAAAATAAAATACTAATAAAGGATTAAATATTTTTGCACAATTGTCCTTCAGCATAGATATTATTAGGCGTATGCGTTGTTATTAGTCGATTTTGATTGAATAGTAATGTGGGAGGCATATACGCTGGTGAAAGTTAAATAAGTTCATGTACATAAGCTGTTGAACTGATAGGTTATTGCCATCTTGTGTAGAATGTGACTGCAAACAAGTAATATAATTAAAAGAAAACAAAAAACCCGCCTGCGTAAAAACGGAAAGAGCAGTCAACATTTTTTAAACTTTCTTATTGTATTTCTTTATTATTATTACGGTAATAATAATCATAATATACATTTTTGAAATCCTTGTATTGAGCCCTTTAATTTGATACCCATACTATAGTATTCTAAAAAAAAATTTATTTCTTCATTAACTACAATGGCTTCGCACAGCCGCCATGTTTGTTTTTTTTTAATGTCACCTATCTAAGAACACTTGGGCTGCTAAGACGAATCTAACAATATCTCAATTATGCAAATCCGTTCAGCGGTTCTAGAGAAATCAGGTAATTAAGAATATTACATACATACATACATACATACAAGATACGCGCGAAAAACATAACCCTTCCTTGGCAGTCGGGTAAATATCCATGTATCGAGCCGGCGCGGCGAGTAGTAAAATTGCAAGGAAAAGTTGGCGTCGCGCCAAACGTCGCGAAGCCAACAAATGCACGATTTAATCATATACCGAAAGGAAACTCTTATTCCTTATTCATGTAAGACAGTAAGTAAATTCCATTGGTTTCGAAAGTGAATTTTATTGTTCTGCAACAGACCATTTTTGCAGTACAATTTTTGCGACGTCATCGCCCATCTCAAGTGCGTTGAGTTCGTTATGACCTAGATATCGGTAGGCTTTTCGCTTGCAATTTGAGGGGAGCGACGTCATATCGCAACAGTTTTACATGGTACTGACAATTCCAGTGAATTCTTACTCATCAAACTATGTATTGTTTACTCTTAGTTACTGAGACTCGTTTTCTAAAACGCACACGTTAAACACCATAACGTTTATTATTAACAATGTTTCTATGGTGCCAGAAATAAATTAATAAAACTGACACGCTAAGTCCCTCGCTCCCGGCTTGGGGCCGCAACAACTTTCCAGAGAGATAACTAATATCAGCCTTCCACATCTAAAGGGCTCTAACATTCTCAATCATACTTAAGTATTAAAGTGTATTAATTTAGTGCGCGCTTAGAATGTAAATTCAAGATAATTCTATTTAATTTTTTATTCGTACGGATAAATATACAGTAGGTATATTTATTTCACTATGTGTTCCAAAATGATCAACGAATTAAAAAAAAATTAGTTTCAGAATATAAGTATTTTGGTTTTTTTAATCAGGAGCACAAAGCTTATAATAAGTAGGTACAAATGTACAATATTATTAAAGTTTCTTAAGGGGAAGCCGAGAAAGTGTAGGTATAGTCACAAGGAATTCAGAATTTATTCCTTTTCAATTGTGCAAAGCAAAATAAACTTTATTTAGACTTTGATAAGAATTGTTTCTCAATACCATGAGTCATAGATATGATATCGACTCAGACAGTGGGAGTGCGTAAGGGACCGCTCTAGTTCACCCCAACCTCGGATTCCAGGAAATTATCCAAAACAAGTTTCAAAGCGTATTTATTATCGCTATAAATACACGCAAAACCATTTATTAATGTATGTAGTTACATTAAGAAACACAACTTTACTGGTTAAATAAAACAACTAATTTGTAATAAATACTTGTCTAGAAAAATAATTGTAAGTACCTACCTAATATAAAATAATTTATATTGAAATCCATAATATATATAAAAGCGAAAGGTCACTCACTCATCACGAAATCTCTGAAACTATAACACCTACAAACATGAAATTTGGCAGGTAGATTTCTTATAGGGAGTAGACATCCGCTAAGAACGGGTTTTACGAAATTCCACCCCTAAGGGGGTAAAACGGGGGTTGAAAGTTTGTATGAAAGTCCAATGAAACTTACACCTATAAACTTGAAATTTGGCATGTAGGTTTCTTATAGGGAGTAGACATCCGCTAAGAACGGGTTTTACGAAACTCCACCCCTAAGGGGGTAAGACGGGGGTTGAAAGTTTGTATGAAAGTCCAATGAAACTTACACCTATAAACTTGAAATTTGGCAGGTAGGTTTCTTATAAGGAGTAGACATCCGCTAAGAACGGGTTTTACGAACATCCACCCCTAAGGGGGTAAAACGGGGGTTGGAAGTTTGTATAAAAGTCCTATGTTTTTTAAGTAAGAGACTTAAAATTTAAAATGTATGCTTTAGAGATGGTGTTGAGGTAGTACAATAATGTATTTTTAGAAATCAACCCCCTTTTGGGGTTAAAACAGGGGATGGGAGTTTGTATGAAAGTTCAATAAAAACTCCACGCGTACGAAGTCGCGGGCGGCCGCTAGTATGTAATAAAAATGTGATAGGTACTAGGGATTTAATTAAGAAGGGGACTAACAGAATAAAGAAGTCGATTTAATAAAGCCTCTGGATTTACAGGATGTAGCCCTAAGCGATTTAGACACATATAGGTGTAATTTATCTTTTTTAAGAGTACTTCGTTTAATGGAAGCAGGAACGCTTTGGTTATACAGGAAATTTATGTGCCATATTTAATTACTTACTAACTAATACAAAATAAAATATTGCAGTTATAATAATAACGTTTTGTTTTGGTTGGTTTTTATTATTTTGCCAAAAGCAGATCATAAAAGAAATTAATGATTTAAATCTTAGTTTAGTCGATATAATATTATAATAGTTAGTTAGTACGAGTGTATTATTTTTGGCTTTTTTGGGTTATTGGGAAGGTTTTTGGGGAAGTATATTGAACTCCAGACGGTTAAGCTTTTGTAAGAAAAGGTTTTACTTTTAGAGCTTAAAATTCCATCCAAAGCATTTCGGTTACGGCTTAGTGTCAATTCTTTTTTTAAATTAATTTTTTTATTTTACTGGTACTACGTTACGACACAGATATATTTATTACATACCACTTACTACAGAAAATACAGTAAAGTACCTATTTTGTATGTATTCCGTAATGTTTATAAGAAAATTATAGTGTCAGTCACGTTTTTTTTAATGGTTTCCGCTTACTTATTATACACAATTTTACGAATAAGGCATTTTATGCTTTTTTTTAAATACAACCTATCTTTAATCGCTAATTAAAAATATCTTAAAATTAATTATGAACATTCCGTAAACTTTTTGTTTGTTTTTATGAAATAATACAATGTGGCAGATGCAGGCTTATATCACCTGGTTCAGAAACACCTTGCCGGAGTCAATGTAACTGATGCTACCTTTTTTGGAACCTGTACCGTTTCATGTTTGCCTTCTCTTGACCCTTGACTTTTTTACTTTTGGATAGGGACAGTTTAGTTTGACATTTTTATTATTACTTTAATGTCCACAGTGCGTCATAATAATGACATACTTTGCATACTACAAGCTAATTTTAATTACTTGTAACATTAGATAAGTCTAGTCACAGAGTCACTAAGACGGACTCTTTTAAGTCTATAAAACATGTTTACATAATAATCATTTCTCAGATCACTTCTGTCAAGAGTTCAAGACTATTGAGTAGTTCAAAAAGCATAAATCTAAATCAGATTAAAATACATTTAGCCTAAAAGACTCTGTTTGATCGATGAAATAAATCAATTGTAGAGAATCTTGCTATGAATCAAAGAAATAAAGTATTAACATTAACGTCAAAGGTATAAAACGCCGTTCTGCTAGTCAACAATAAGGACGATTCAAACCTTTTAATTTCGTGTTTTAATACATTATGTAAAGCGAATTTCACTTAAGTATAGAATATTTAATATTCACATGTAGGAAAGTCAGTTTTGATAAAAACCGGAACCGATCAAAACTCAATTTCAAGTGGATATCAATGAAAGCTTGCTAATAAAAGGAACATTTCTAGTGGTGTTATATAACACAGATAGTATGATTACATAAAAGCAAATTCAAAAACAAATTCTACGTGTACTAGAGTATACTTACGTAAACTGTAATGTTTTGTATAGTTTTTGTTGTTCGTTTCAATTTCCAACCATTCGTTTCATGATAGCGCAGTTTTCTATGCCAAGCAACATTGTTAAATGTTGATGAATTTGTAGATGTTTAGATACAGTAACACGCGAACGACAAAATAGGAAGTACCTAGATTTTTCTAACGAGTGGCTTTATCCGTTTGTGTGTCAACAATGTCCTTTTATTACTTGATTAAGTGCCGATTAAATAATAAAAACCGGTTGCTCCAACGTACGTTCTAAAAATAGCCGATGTATAGTCATGTGATTCATATAATCCCGATAAAAGTTTCTATGTATATCAGGTCATCAGTTCAGCCTATTGCAGTCCACTGCTGGACATAGGCCTCCCCAAGCTCGCGCCAGACATCCCGGTTTTCCGCAATCCTCATCCAGCCTACACCGGCAATCTTACGAAGATCGTCGGTCCAACGGGCCGACTATGTATATAAAAACTATGTATATAAAAACATACAATTTCCTTTTTCCAAGTACGTAATCGCAGTTCAATGTTTACGTAGATGAAGGCGAGGGTGGAATCGATTGTAAGCCCCTATCGCCAGACGAGGGTGCAGTCCTTCAAGGGTAGCCTTACACGCGGTCGAAACGTGACTCAATCTACTGTGATCATGCGTAAAAGAATGGGAAAAATCTTTAAAAAGCGTCTTAGCAAGGTCTTAGCATTATTCTGTCTCCGTGCTTTAGAGAAACGCTACTAGAGTTGAAAAATAACGCACAGAAATCTCTAGCTATAATAATTATTTTCTTATTCCATTTTGCAATTATCAATTAAGTAAAAATAAAAAGCTCTGTACAACTAAGTATTCATTAACACACTAAAACTATTTCGATAACAAGTTTATTACATGAACTTTTAATTAGTAACTTCCTATGTTGGTTATGCAGTCACGTGCATTATGTAGGTACATACTAATCATGCTATAATACCGTCGGTACTCTTAATTGAGGAGACCACAGAGATTAGTGTTATGCATTGTATCGAGAGTAACAATAGAACGCCATAAGTTTTAACAAACAGCGTCGTTAGCTTAACAATGGCCGCCGAGAAACTACGAAGCCTATGCGATACCAATGTTTACTCCACTTCTACCTGGATCTCACTTCCGATCTACTTTATTGTTGACCGAATCAATGTGTTATCTGCGGATATATTATTGACATTACAAACTAGCGCGCAAGGTATGGAATTAAATCTCCTCGCGTTCCAATTCCTACCGTTATAAAATAGAAGAAAAGATAGATTTGCAAAGCTGAATTTAAATCTGAAGTGTAACTAACATGTTATTGTAATATCTATAAAAAACTTGTGACATTTTTTTTTAATTTTTGCCATTAAATTCTACTTTTTATCTATACTAATATATAAAGCTGAAGAGTTTGTTTGTTTGGTTGTTTGTTGTGTAGGAAGGCTATAGGCTATGTATCATCACGCTAAGACCAATAGGAGCGGAGTCCACGCCGACGAAGTCGCGCACAGAAGCTAGTGTTAGATATTTCCATTCGCAACTAATACAAGTTGTGGTTTGTGTAAGTGTAGTTTTCAATTAGTTAAGGAGAAACAGGCTAAGAGTCTTGTATATCCTGCAGATAAATTTATCAATAACTTATGTACGAGATAAACCTTACTAGCAACGGGTAAAACAAATTTAATTTATTAAAAGGAATTATTCTTTATTTGATTAAATTGAAGATTGAAACACGCTAAGAATCATATTCATATACCAGAATAATAATTTATAGATCGAACATTAGATATATGTGTGTGTCATCTGTCTGTTTGTACATCAACGTTTACGTCCCGTTTGTATGAGAGCGATGATGATTCATAGCTGAAGGGTTGTTCTCATAAATTACGTTGGACGGACGAGATTTATTTGATTTATTGAACGAAAATTAGCGACTATTAAAATTATGTACCACATAACGTCGTATCACACTATACTAACATTGCGCTGTTTTGAATATTTTGCTTATCTCGCTGTTTATAGGAAGATAAAAAGCTGCCAACAAAATTTAATCTAAAAAATCTCTATATAACATCTCTATAAGTTTTTATCTTGTATGTATATGGTGGTTTAACGTCACGAAGTACATAGGTATATATAGATCGTAAACTCGTAATATCAAAACAAAAACTTTGATAACTAAAATAATTGTATATAGGTAATATATTGAAGACTCTGTTCTCAATATTATTCCTATAATTATAGTATTTCATACTAGATGACCTGGTGAATTTGACAACCAAGTGATATTTTTTTTGACAAAAGACTTTTTTTTTACAATAGACATCAGCTGTTTGATACTGGCAATTCCGCAAGGGAAAGCCAAAGAAAAAGAAGACATCAGCTGTTACACAGCTAGGAAGATTTTGTATTGGAAAATGTATGTTTCTCCCTGTTAAACCTTCCCTGAACTTCAACAAATATTTCAAGATCAAAATTAGCCAAATCGCTCCAGACAATCTCAAGTTTTAGAAAGACAAACGAACAGCAATTGATTTTTATATACATATCTTATAGATGATGAATATGAATGATTTTTTCACATTATATTATAGTAACTTTAATCTCACTAACAACTTGAATGTCGGTGTAATCCTAAATAATTTGACGAACTTTATTACTATTTTTCACTTCCCATAAACAATGTATTCATTGCATACACACAATATACATTGCACACATCTACCCTCAATTTTGGCTCATATATAGAAGCAAAGGCCCAAACAGCTGCCAAAAAACTAGGCGTCCTCTCGAAGGTGAGACAGTACTTCACCCCGGAAAAGCTTTTAAAGCTATACCAAGCTCAAATTCGATCTTGCATGGAGTACTGCTCTCATCTCTGGGATGGCTCAGCCAAGTACCAGCTGGAGCTTCTCGAGTCAATTGAGAGGCAAGCCAAGAGGCTTATCGGTGATGATACACTGGTTGCTGCTAAGCTACAAAGCTTAGATCATCGGCGCAGGGTGGCCGGCCTGTCGGTTTTTTATCGGGTGCACTTCGGAGAGTGTGCGCAGGAACTCCACGACCTGGTTCCCCCCTGCCCCTTCCATCTCCGTACGACTAGACAGTCGGCGTTACGCCACCCTTATACGGTCGACATTCCCAACATATGCACTAAGCGATTCGCTAGTACTTTCTTGATGCGTACGGCCAAGGAGTGGAACTCTCTGCCGGTATCTGTGTTTCCGGAAAGATACAATCTGGGGATCTTCAAGACGCGAGTGAATAGGCTACTTCTAGGCAAGCGTGCTCCATCCTAGACCGCATTCTCACTTAAGATCAGGTGGAATAGTGGTCAAACGCAAGCCTATCTAATTATAAAAAAAAGGTAAGTTTTAAACAAATTATTGTAGTCTACAATTATCTTATATATAAAATTCTCGTGTCACAATGTTAGTTACAATAGATACTCCTCCGAAACGGCTGGACCGATTTTTATGAAATTTTGCGTGCATATCGGGTAATTCTGAGAATCGGCCAACATCTATTTTTCATACCCCTTAGTTATAAGATGGTGGGGGAGGCGGGTTAAGGGGGGTTTATAACATATATGGCAAACAACTAGTATAAATATATAATGCTCTTGACAACAAAGTAATACAAGGATTTCTAAATAAATTTTATTGAAAGAAGAGTCGATGTGGTCCTAACCAGTCCGCCGCATACTACGGTATAATTTATTTGAGTTTTATTGCATTCATGATCGCGATCAAACCGCGCCCGACCTCGACAGCCTCAATTACGCCAATGAGAGACCAAGTCGGACGGGACAAGTCATCACAATCTACTGTTTGAAACAACGCCACTTACAATTACTATGGTTTTACCTTTATAACAAAAACAGAAGAAAATAATGCTTAAACTAGTTAGAGTGGAGCATCTTTATTTCAAGTTTTTTTTGTATAATTAACGATAAATCTATTATATTAAATTTGTTTTTAAAATAATATGCAATTGAACGTCGTCTATATAGTACATCATACTGAATTTGTATTTAGTCAATAGTCTTTATATTATATTCCTTTGATTTTAGACTCTGAACATTATTATTTGCGCAATACGGTCTTTAATTGCACATCAAAATTATAATTAATATATCGTGGTCAAGGCGCCAGGGGGGGGGGAGGGGGTCACATAGTCGTGGTCAAGGCACAAGAAGTTATACATAATTTTATTTTGATAATGATAGATATATAGATAAAAAGTAGGTATTTTATTAATGTTTGTAAGTACTGTACCTAAAAATATATCTAATGTGACAAAAATCTTGTTTAACAATTTTAATTAGTGGTCCATCTAGGTCCTGGATCCGCCCTTGTGTGAAAGCCAGCTGCAATTAAAATTGTGATAAAACTTGCAGAATACTGAGTCACGAATCGCGTCATCGCTAAATGATTTTCATTACAAAACATTAAAAACAAAAAAAAAAACCTACCTACCTGCATATTTATGAAAAATATAAAAACACTGTACCTATTATTTTTAAAATCAATGTTAATTTGATTCATAATTATTGTAAAAATATTTACCAGTGGAGCGAAAATCTGTATAAGTCTTGATCCGCATTTTCTTTTCCCAATGTATCCTTTATGAATGTTCGATTAAAAAAACGCACTATCTTTTATCAGCTTCCTTCATCACAATTCACTTGACACTCGGTAAATCACATCACATTTTGCGTCTTTCATTGATTTTTAAGTCAAAAAGGATACAAGGTACTAAGAAATTAACATAACAACCACTTTCCACATTGTTTTTGCACGGAACAAACACAAGTAAAGATACTGCAATGAAAAAAAAAGTTATAATAATAATTGTCGGGGGTAAAACATGCGTAAACTGCGTTGTACCGCTTGAATTGACAGCTGCTAGTAGCTTAGTGCACTATCCCGAAATTCCCTATTCGAATATTGGGTGTCTGATGATCGCTTGAATGAGCGCGCCGCGAGTGAGCGGGACACAACGTTATGAAGTTAGACACACATGTCAGGGAATGACGGGAATAGGATATAAATAGAACAGGATTAATTGAGTGTACTTCGACTAGCCTATGTTGAGATTTGATAAATAATACAAAGCACTAAATAAATATGATTTACGATTACGATACGATTCAGCCTGTAATATCCCACTCTTGGGCATAGGCCTCTTCCCCATGTAGGAGAAGGATCCGGGCTTAATCCACCACCCTGCTCCAATGCGGGTTGGTGGATGATGAAATATGAAATCTAAAAATCAATTGAACATTAGGAAATATTTACTGCAAAAATAAATTACAAAATCAGTACATAAAACTTTCCCTATTGAATAATGTATAGAGAAAAGCCCAATATTATTTTTTTAGTATTTAATATTAATAGTTCAAACTCAGGAGTTTTCACAATTCAAGCAGTACAATACACAGGATACAAAACTAAATATGTTTTATACACAAAAACTTAAGAAACTGACGTTGCTAATCGGATCTTGACTACACCACCGCCGTGTAAATACGTCAAACGCGCAGGCGCAGTGCGCGTAACTGATGTACGCATGCGGTACTAACTTCACTCTAGTCAACTTCGTCACCATTTCTTGCGGTAAAACTTAAATTCTTAGGGTGCATAACTTATTAGATTACAAGATATATACGCAAACTATCAAGTGTAAAGATTATTTTATTATTAAAAACATAACGTTGAATATTTTTAAAGGTAATTTGCTAATAATATTAAAAGCATAGGTACTACAATATAATATAACAAATATTTTATTAAGATTTTTATTAACGGGGAAGATATATTATTAGGAGAAATATTTACGCATAAAAAGAAGTGGGAACTAGACCACAAGATGTTTTTATTAAGTTGTAGTTTATTTGATCTTTTTTTCTCAGGCGAAAAGTTAGCGGTACTTTCAGCAAGCAAGTCTCAAACTCTCAATAATATGAGGCTAAGTGAATGACCTCACAAAACAAGACATAAACTTGTATCTCGTAATCACCTGTAATATATATTTTCATTCTGTGAATTCTGTCTGATCTTCGTTACTCATTTTATAAAAAGTTGCATTTGTAAGGTTATCACGGATTAAATGCTATAACTCTGAAAACATCTTTAATTTATGTAGGAATATAATCTTTACTTCTACCATCATATGGGTCATTGCTCAGCAGTGCACTGTGCAGCGCATTTTTAAGCTGTTACAACATAATATTTATTATACACATAGTACAGCCACAGATTAGTTAATAGTACTACGGTACAGCGAGAAAACAGTAATAAAGAAATAATTGTAAATAAGTTATCTTAATAAAAAATTATGGTCAATTTCCATTGCAAAGAGAAATTGGATTCAACTCGAGATCAATTTTAAAGATACGAGGTTAAAGATACGATATGGTACGAGTAAGTCAGTTTAGCCTGTAATATCCCATTGCTGGGTATAGGCCTCTTTCCCCATGTAGAAGAAGGATTAGAGCTTAATCCACCACGCTGCTGTAATGCGGGTTGGCGGATATATGCCTATTGCCTATTAGCAAAGATCGCTATCTGGTGTACCTACATGATGACGACATTATGGTAAGTACAACTATTTAAAAACGCTCATGTTAGACAGTAGACACCCACGTAAAAGGTAAGTGACTCCAGAATTATTGGATAATTTCATGATATATATAATATTTAATCATTTGACTAGTGAATCCTTGCATTAGCGGGAGCAAACAAACTTTTCAAATTTCACATCATCACTACATAATATTTTAAAACAAAGTCTTCCCGCTGTCTGTCTGTCTGTATATATACTTAGATCTTTAAAACTACGCAACGGATTTTGATGCGGTTTTCTTTAGTAAATAGAGTGATTCCAGAGGAAGGTTTATATGTATAATACATGTATAATATAGTAGAGGAACACTGATAGTTTTAAAGTTTTCTAATGTGATGTCGTAAATAAACACATTTTTTGCGCTTTGATTGCAAATATTTATTTTATATTTAGTATCAGTATTGCATCCGTGCGAAACCGGAGCGGGTCGCTAGTTTACAATATTTTAAGAAAATTTCGACCCCAAAATGATTTTTTTATAACAACGCCATCTAGTATGATGCATAAGAACTTATTTAGCTGATTGTACTTTTCTGTTAATTTTATTGTATGATGTTACGATAATATATCACAGATGTCGTTGTAGTGATAAAATGCGTTATCTGAATTGGTACCTATATTTATTGTGAATTTTGTTATCACCTGAGAATAGTTAGTTATCTATGCATATAGAGACTAACAACATTCAGAGTTCTAACTTTAAAATCGTTTGAATCTTGAAACTTTATAAAATACTAGCTTCTGCGCGCGACTTCGTCGGCGTGGACTCCGCTCCTGTTGGTCTTAGCGTGATGATATATAGCCTATAGCCTTCCTCGATAAATAAGCTATATAACACTGAAAGAATTTTTCAAATCGGACCAGTAGATCCTGAGATTAGCGCGTTCAAACAAACAAACAAACAAACAAACAATCAAACAAACTCTTCAGCTTTATATATTAGTATAGATGTAGGTACTTTTTGTGCACGTCCAACACGCACTTACTTGCTTTTATTTGTTTAAAGTTTCAACAATATTTTAATAAAATAAAAAAAATTATCTTAAAAAAAACTACCATATTTTATTACCCGACTGCATTGGCGAATTGACCAAAATGGCAGTCGCGAAATAATAGGCTCTTTATTTTTTTTTGCATAAAGTTCAAAATAAACACTCATTTTACATTTTATATATTTTTCATTACGCGATGGAACGTCTAATAAGTATACCAAACATTATTTGTAAAGCCTACGTAATTATTGTAGGTATCTACTATGTATTATTAAAATAAATTCAACAACATAAAAATCACGTCAAATGATAATGTGCTACTTTTATATAACAAGATTATACTAAACCAATCAGTATACTTTCTTCACTTGTGTAATGTTTATATACCTAAAGTGAAAATTTTTATTCTAAAAAAGGCGACTAATAATTATCGCTAGTGCAGTTTGATGTTGATGTGTAAAACTATAAACTAATCATCTACATAAAGTAATTAACGAGTTTTATAACATTTAATAACAAATAATAGATACACTACCTTTGCTTGCCCTTCGTTTTCGCTTTTTGTTAAGAGAAAATTCTTCACATTCCTGAGAATAAGCACTTTTCGCCAAGTTAATTATTTTGGCGAAAACACACAGAACCACGGCTATCATTGTCACTGATTACCGACGCGTTATCAAGATCTCTTATCTATCATAGGATAAAGTTTCAGGGTCGTTTCTTTCTCTTTCTAAGATTCAGTTTTAAAAGTGTTCTCTTTATTTTGTCCTTATTATTATATCGAAGCACAATATTTACACATACTTTACGTAAAACTAATTCCACGTTCCACATCACCTTTATTATACAAATAACAATGAACACTACACCTCTTATTTTAAAGATATCCACATCCGAGCGTTTATCAGTGGGTTATCGCGGACTTGATCCTACGAGACGTTTAATGTCAAGTCTATGACTGCGCTGCATCATTTACAACTACACTTCACGCTCTGGGAGCCTCTAAGTCATTTCTTAATAAAGCTAAAAATATAATACCACACGCGGTTAAACATTTCAAAACGATATCTATTGTTTATTAGAATAAGAAGAGCTACTGTAACTATTATCTAACAAATGCACGTTATTAGCTTACAAGGTCGACGTTTTGTTCATGAGATCAGTTTACACGATAGGTCACTAAGGCAAGTATTCATAGCGAAGATTATATACGAATGATTGATAATTGAAACAGAACACTGTATGAAGACCGGTGATACCTTTGAAGGGCAGCTGTGTTATGGCAATGTAGCAGTTAAGGATAAAGTATTTGACGTAGCGGTAATCAGTAAGCCAGGTGGTACGTGCACTCTAGCGATGAGTTAAGAGTGCAAAGACCTCATATCTAGGACACTTGAAAATCAGTAGAAAATAAAAGAATGGCAGCTAAATAAATTGCTTTTTTTTCTAAGTTTTAAATAATGTAATCTACTATTAGATATTACAATACATTATTTAATTTCAATTTAACGAAATGTAGAGAGGGAGCCGTTTTTATTAACAGTAAAAAATCCTACAATTAGCTATTGTCTGCTTTTAAAGATTAATTAATTCTTCTTAATTGATAAAGATATTAATGCTTAAAAGCATAGAAATGCGTAAAAAACGCTACTAGGAGGTACATATTATGTACATCAAAATGCGGATATTAATTGCATAATTGTTTTTTTTTTCTAAGTACAACAAGGTATAAAGAAAAATGATATAGAACTGAGTGTTAATAGCGATATGTTTGCTAGAATATTTAAATGATTATGTTACAAATACCTACAAAGTGAAATTACGAACTCATTACATTTTGTTCACGCTCAAGCTTCAAGTATTCGAAATGACATCGTGACGTCCGGAATAGAAATGCATTTATCATTTTAATTAAGTTTTATAAATGAAAGCATTTCTCTTAGGAATATCGTACAATTGCACTATTTTTATATTTACTTTGCATTTATTTTAAAATAGAGAACAGTAAGCTTTGTATCTTATTTATGTACAACAGAAGTAAGCGTTTAAAGAAAAATATTAATCAAAGGACGTTTATATATTTTTTAAATTATTTTAAACCCAATTTTTTTTCCAAATTGTGATTCTTATTATAATTTATTTATGATAATGATTTTATTAAATTTTAAGAATATGTAACAAAATCAACTCACCCAGCATTCTATTTACTTCTTTTTCAGTCATCGTCGTCGTCGTTTTTCATGGCGCACTCTCTGGAACAAGGAGGAACTCACGTCACTGTTTGATGAACTTTTCCTTTTAAAAGTATTAGTTCATAGCCTACAGCCTACAGTTCTAATATTCTTAAAAATTGCGACTGCTAAAACTGTTACTTTCATTTACTAACGATAATATTATTCTATCTATACATATAAATAAAATTGGAGTGTCTGTTTTTAATATTAAAATAACCACTTTTTACTAAATGCATATGGATCTATACACGAAACATATACCAAAATAACATTTTTTACAATTTTTGTCTGTCTGTCTGTCTGTCTGTCTGTCTGTTTGTTCCGGCTAATTTCTGAAACGGCTGGACCTATTTAGACGGGACTTTCACTGTCAGATAGCTGATGTTTTTGCGCGTAACTTAGGCTACTTTGATATTAGAAATTTATTTATTTTAATTTATAATTATTACAAAATGTCTCGAAAAAATTTACGTTCCGTCACAACTTTACGTTACGTCCGTACACTCCGTTCAATCGTTTGTTTTCTTTTTGACAGTTCCAGACATTTCGAAATTAGTGATTGCCTCACAGGTTATTAATTCGATTTTAAATAATAATCGATTTTATTTAAGAAGAACTTTCAATCGATTTAATGAAATATTTTTAGTTTAAAAATTATAGTTATTCGTTTATTAGTTTGTTAAATGAATTAGTAGTTGGGTTGTGATTTTCCAAGTATATTAATTTGCTCATAGCTCTTGATATAAACTTGATTTAGACTTTATTAACCATGCATTTGAAAGTTTAATTTCACTAACGCATGCATAGTTATATTTTAGGGCAAATGAATGAACAGAGTCATTGATTATTACTCTTGGTTTGAAATTAAACTCCAAGATTTCGACTTAATTCCTTGCAAATAATCAATCTTGGAGTCATAGATACTATATATTTTGATTTTCTTTTTTTATTAAATTTATAGAAACAATAAATAATTACATGACGTAAAATTATTTTTATCATATGATCGATCTATCGTATTTCAAGAACTGTTTGACAGTCTGTGGTTGTTTGTTATGCACAGGGCGCTTCAATCAATCAATCAAATCGTCAATAAAGTATGACATTACTGGAGAATTATTTAGTACGTTATTCCGAAAAAAAACTGTAATATATAGGCGTGAGCTGTCACAAAGATAATAAACGATTGGACGGAGTGTGTCTTTTTTTTTAATACTAAAGTGTTGTAACTAATTATTTACTTAATTTCACCAGCTTCATTCGATTTAAATAGTAATTAAATATTGTGTAGTGATCTCTACTGAAAAGAAAGATCAATCAATCAATTGATTGAATGATTGATTGACTGATCTGTACAGGTTGTATGGCGCTCAAAGGCGTAAATAAAATTTTGAATTGGTGGTACGTGACTTAACGTCCTTAACGTACGTAACGCATACGCAGCGGAGGGATGTTAGATGAAAGACGACTGGGCAAAAGTGGTAGAAAAATCTCGAAAATAATAAAGGAAGATTATGACAGAGACGTCAATATTGATACTATAATTGAAAATGAAATAATTATATTTACGGGTGACGATAGCTCAACTGACGATTTTGGCTCATCATCCTATGAAAATGATGGAATGACGATTCAATCACTTTTACTTTTTCTTCATTTTTATCGCGGTTTATTAGGTTTTTTTGCATGCCTGACGTTTCGGATACTTTACAGCAACCATGGTCACGGGAGGACCATGTCCTCATGTCCAGAACCTCATAAACCATGACAAAATTCGTTCATTTTAATTATTGAAATTCGCGTAAACATTAGAAAACAATATAAAAAATAAAATAAAGAAAAATTGATTATTTCAAATTACCTACAATGTTTAAGTTTAAGTTAAATTTTCTAATCAAAATTTTAATCCAATGCACTTTACATTACATACCTAGTCAAATCCATCAAATACTCATACAAACTTGAATCGATTTATCGTAAGCATCGAGTACCAAGTCGCATACGACTAACCGTAACCATAGTTATAATTATAATAAGTAACCATAGTTACTTCACTACATCGCTTACATCGCGATGACAAATGTCAAAAAATGCTTAGTAAATTGTGATGACTATAGTTATGCCTAAATAAAGCAGGAGGCCAAAATCCCAAGATTGCCACGTGAAAAGGAATCTCAACAGGATACCTACGACGTTCCGACGATACGTTCTAGCCCGGAAGCCCGTGACAACGAAATGAAACTTCGTAACATGAATAAGAGTTTTTTTATGAATCTTCTTCTTTGTCAGTTGCCACTCCGTGGGTGGGGTAGGCAGTGGCAGCCTCCCAAACATCGAGAAAAAAATTTTTTTTAGTCATTTCCTCCCACCTTAAAATTTGTCGGATTATAGTTTACCAAATATCTTGAAGGAAAAATATTGGCAGCTGACCATAACATGGATGATTATATGTCAACTGGCTGCTTGAACATGAAAAATATTGATAACTTGGAAGATGTAAAAAAAAACGGTACCAGCTGACAAACCTTCCACCGAGATACAGCCAGCTGACGTTAATTTTCATTCATAGTAGCATATAAACTATCACCAGGTAAATTTATAGTTGAGAGGAAATCACTGAAAAAAATATATTTTTCATGTTCAAGCAGCCAGCTGACGTATAAACCACCATGTTACGGTCGGCTAACATTATTTTTCTTTCAGATATTAGGTAAACTATAATCCGACAAATAAGGTGGGAGAAAATGACTAAAAAATGTTTTACTCTATGTTTGGAAGGCTGCCACTGCCCACCCCACCCACGGACTCGCAGCTGACAAAGACGAATATTCATAAAAACAAAATCCCTTATTTATGTTACGAAGTTTCAATTGGGAGGAAATGATTGACCGATTTTTTACCTGGCTCCCGGACTATTCCTTCAGAATAGATAGTGGTATCGGATCGCAATGCTCTTTATACTGACTGCGATACGAGCGACGATCCGTTCTGCGATACATAAAACTAATTGTATTCGAAACGGTCGCGCACGCCCAACTTCAACATATAAAAAGGGTCGAGGAAATTAATATGAGTACAGATGACGGAAGTTCTGATGAAGAAAGAAAAGATGACGCCGCGTTGGCGCAGCGGTCACAGCAATGGATTGCGATTGGCTGTTGCGCGAGCGGTTGCGGGTTCGATCCCCGCACACGACAACATTTGTATTGGCCATACAGATGTTTGCCGTGGTCTGGGTGTTTGTGCAGTCCCTGTGGGTCTCCCCACCGTGCCTCGGAGAGCACGTTAAGCCGTCGGTCCCGGTCGTTATCATGTACACATCATATCGATCGTTACTCATAGTAGGAAATATATATTTGGGTTGTCTGGAAGAAATGACTATATAGCCATAAGTCCGCCCATTGTACTTCACGATCTGTAAATTATATTTGTAGTTGTGATGTACAATAAAGTATAAATAAATAAATAAATAAATAAAGAAAAGAAGAAAAAGTAATTTTACTAGCTTTATTGTTGAATAGAAAAAGCAAAATTTGGGTCCATAAAATTAATAAAAAAGTGTGTAGGTACTTATGTACGCACGTAAGAAGTTATACTTCAAGCTAGAGTATTAAAATACTTCCAAAATAATTCCACAACGCCATCTCTCAGAAATGCTAAAGACTACTTTAGCATGCTTGAACTTCGTTCCGTTTTTAAACGTTTTTATGTCACGCTTCACACGCGTATAGTAAAAATTTACTCTCATAGTTCCACAACGCCATCTGTCAGAAATGCTAAAGACTAGGTACTTTAGTGGCGGCATCTATTCATGCATGCGTGAACTACGTAGTTTCGTTCGTGCATAGTAAAAATTTACTCTCATCATTTTTCTCTAAGAACGCCCCAAAAGAAGTAGGTATAACTTCAAAAAAGAAATGTATTTGGCGAACGCACGGCGTCAATCAATGTTGTTGTAAAATTATCCGCCATTTTTTAACGTAACGCACCGCCGATCATGCGTTCTCTGCCTCCGGAGACAGATCGCAACTGATCGGCGTGCGATCACTAGAACGCGTGCGATAGATCGCAGGCAGTGAGAAGGCGTACTTGGGCGGCCATAGGTTACAGAGAACGCATGCGTTCAGATCATAGAGCAAAAATAAAGGTTCAGATCGTATCGTCGGAATGGATCGGGCGCTGTCAGTAGAGGCCTTTATACCACCATGTTCAGGTAAACAACGTCAGTAAAATGGATAACCATCCTCACCTGTAACAGTATCTGTGGTAAAAGTTTTAGGAAATCTTTTACATAATAACTGAAATAAAAATGCTAAAACGAATAAAAAAACGAAATAAACTAAATAACTTTTTTGTTAAATTCCACGCGGACGAAGTCGCGGGCACAGCTAGTTATAAATAAAAAGAAACCTAACATGAAATAATGCTTACGATGTAGTTGCTATAACAGTAAATGATGTGGATGTAATTAAGATTTAGTAGGATTACCTTGGTTTAAAGTACTTAACTCGAAGCACACGAACTGTTAGCACAATAGTTAACTATCACAGCCACTAAACAAAAACCATTAATATAAAGATTAGATTAACACAAAAACTTAACTATTTTACATTTCAACGTTAAAACGTAGATTTAGTCGCATTTTGAGAATAGTGTGTAAAACATTGTAAAGATTTTTTGAGTACCCGTGAAGGCATCTCATACGAGGGTTGAAAAGCGGACCACGGAAATGCACGAACGTCTACGAACGTCGCCGAATGCTAATACCTTACAGGTCCGTATTGAGAACTTTGACCTCATTGAGAGTTGTAAGTTGAACTTTCAAGTTTATTAAAACTTAATTGACTATACACTATAGCTTGAAAGTTACAACCAATAACTTACTAGGTTATTTCGGGTAATATTTATTACACATTATTTACATAAGTTATTTCGGATAATATTTTCGGGTAATATTTAGTACACAATACACATGCTTATGGACTTTTCTTTAAAAATTACCTATTTTGTAATCAAGCAAAGAGCAAACTTCTAAGTATATAAAATTTTAATACCCCATACAAATTTTGTATAGGAAATTAGCGTTATTTTATTATTATTTATAGCAAATAGTCTAAAATATATATGCCAAATTATTAAAAAAAAAATACTTATTTTAATTTTTTCCAACAAGTCCGTGCCTGTTTCACCCTGCAGTGAGGTCGTAGTTAAACGCCATGTTTTTCGCGCATGCGCTCAAATTTTCCTTTACGGAGCAATCAGTAACCGTGAATCTTACTCATATGTATAGATAATATTATGTTCTTCAGTGTTACCAGTTTCTTTCTTATTTTCAAGTTATTTATTATATTACTGTTTATAAAGAAAAAAAGAACGAGTAATTTAATTTAGGTATGTAGAGTTTTGGTTGTTATTATTTTTGCTTTGTTGTCATGAATATTCGAAATGGTAAAATGTTGCGTGCGCACCATAATGTCGTATGAGAGAAAATCGATCAATATGATGACGTCACGCCATTGAGTGTTGGAACTAGAAACTGTGCTATACTTCCCTTCGTGATACGGAAATATCAGCAGCTTCCTACTGATAAAATATCTTATTTAGTAACGACGGCTTCGCTTTCCATAACAACTGCCATAAAAGTAATTTTTACACTTCATCCATAAACTATCTATTATTTTAATATCCTTTTGAAAAAGTTTATTTTTATTTATTTATACTTTGTTGTACACCATAAATAGATTGTAAACAAAGCCTATATATAGATATACAGATTGAATAATATTATAATACATTTGGCAGACTTTATGATTATTATACCATATCTTCCAAACGGAAAAAGGAAAATTTAATATCAATACCGAGTAGTAAATAAATAAATTAAAAAAATAAGTATCTAATATAATAAAATTAAAGAAATATTAAATAAATACCTATGCGTTAAATCTTTTGATCAATTAATTATTGATTCCAATAAATCGTTATCTAAATAATTAGTTATTTTTAATTATATTCGAAAAAGCTAAATACCCAATGAAAGGAAAAAATAAAAGAAAGATAAAAACAATTAATATCTAGACGAATTTTTAGATATTATTTGTCATTGAACTTTCATACAAACTACCATCCCCTGTTTTAACCCCAAAAGGGGGTTGATTTCTAAAGATAGGTACATTATTAGTAAACCTCAACTCCATCTATAGAGCATACATTTTGAATTTCAAGTCTCTTACTTCAAAAACATAGGACTTTCATACAAACGTCCAACCCCCGTTTTACCTCCTTAAGGGTGGAGTTTCGTAAAACCCGTTCTTAGCGGATGTCTATTCCCTATAAGGAACCTAACTGCCAAATTTCAAGTTTGTAGGTGTTATAGTTTCTGGGATTTCGTGAAGAGTCAGTGACCTTTCGCTTTTATATATATAGATTACCGTGATATTTTATAGCCTACAACCTCCTTCCATGAATAGGCTTTGTAACGGCAAATAAAACTACATTTAATTGTTATATATACTAAAATTTGAAATTTCGAGTAAAAAGATTTGTATTCAAATAGATCGATGAGATATGTTTATTATTGATGCAGGAGTTGCAGGACATAGTAGGAAGTACCTACCCTGCTTAAAATCTGTAGTAGCCTGACTGGGGAAGTAACTACGTAGACCTTACAGAAGATCACAGCTCAATAACACTGCTCTCAAATAGTGTTGTGTTCCTGTGCTGAGTAAGGTGGCCAGAGCTCAGGGATAATAGCGTTAGCAACGCGCTTGGAATGCTTCTGGTGGTGCAGGCGTCTATAGACTACGGTAACTGTTTACCATCAGCCCCTGTAGACAAGTGGCATAAAAGCTAAACGAATAGTATATAATTCTCAATGTATGTATTCTCAATGTAATTCTATTCTATTCGATTAGCTTTTATGCCACTTGTCTACAGGGGCTGGTGCTCTCATAACTCGGTATGAGAATTTTGGTATGCTTTTGTCCATGTTTTATGAGATTTTTTCCATAGGATAGGCCGTATGCTTGTTTGCTGACCTATAGATACATATCTTACTATAAAAATGTGTAAAAAATTAACAACTACTCTTATTGGGGTTACCCTAACTTTATTATTCATATACATACTTATATTCATACTTCAGCTATATGTTTACACTTTACATCAAGGCCGGTAAGATTCCTAATTAGGAGCAAATAATGATTCTATGGTAATCGCAACGCGTCATACAAAACACGAACGCGTTTAAAACAATAGCTACAATACGATTTCGCTCCGATGCGATTTATTCCTTGGGGATGACACTTTTGCAACTAGAGAATCGTCTAAATTAGGAATTAGTGTGAAAATAGCTTATTCTCTAGTGTTTTATAAGGAAACTACCCTGTCTCTGTAACATCCGTAGCAAATACCGACTCTTTGATTTTGAATTCCTTGTAAATACTACAATGTTAAAAGTTAGAATAACAATTAGAGGATTCTTCACACCATTTAAGTTTAAATATTTATCTATGTTAATTTTTTTGTTATATTATTTTTCTTTTACGAACCAAATAGATAAAGAACTCTTTCAAATAAAAACTATGGTGCATGTTTTTTATAAAAAATGGTGCAATAATTAATTTTGTCCGTAATTTTAAATACCTACTAATTTATATCATCATCATCATCATCATCATATCAGCCTGTTGCAGTCCACTGCTGGACATAGGCCTCCCCAAGCTCGCGCCAGACATCCCGGTTTTCCGCAATCCCCATCCAGCCTACACCAGCAATCTTACGTAGATCGTCGGTCCAGCGGGCCAGAGGGCGTCCTACACTGCGTTTGCCAATACGCGGTCTCCACTCCAGGACACGTCTGCTCCAACGGCCATCGGTCCTGCGACACAGATGACCAGCCCACTGCCACTTCAACTTGCTGATTCTGTGGGCTATGTCGGTTACTTTCGTTCTCTCACGGATAGTCTCATTTCTTATTCTGTCCTTGAGAGAAACCCCAAGCATAGCCCGTTCCATAGCACGTTGAGCGACTTTAAACTTGTGGACCAGTCCCTTCGTCAGTGTCCACGTCTCGGCTCCATATGTCAACACAGGCAGGACGCATTGCTCGAAGACTTTTGTCTTCAAGCATTGCGGAATTTTCGAAGTGAAGACTCGACGAAGCCTGCCAAATGCTGCCCAGCCCAACCGAATCCTCCTATCAGCTTCCTTCTCGAAGTTGTTTCGGCCCAGCTGAATGGTGTGGCCAAGGTAGACATAATCCTGAACAACTTCAAGAAGGATACCGTCAACCGATACCGGTCTCGGTATGACTTGGTTGTTAAACATAACTTTCGTTTTGTCCAAGTTCATACCGAGACCGACTCGTCGGGAGGACTCGTTTAGGTCGGCCAGCATTTGACCTAGCTCATCCAACGTCTCCGCAAAGATGACGATATCGTTTATATTTTTATTTAATTTATATCAATACGTAGAGTATGATCCAATTTGATGACGAGAAAAAAAATTAAAACTTATGTTCACTGACGTTCACTTTTTGTACCTATATAATATATTACACGGAATGCCGTCTGTTACGAACAATATTTCGGCGCGACTGAATTAAGACCGCAACATAAGACAGATACGTAGGTTAATGCTTACAGAGCAAAATGTTACATGTAAACATTATCCTTAGAAGCTAATTTGCCGATAAACAGAGTAAGTGTTCGAAATGGGTAGATTAAACTCGTTTTACACAACAGATATCAATAATAATTAACAAAAGTGAACTCGTTAACTCGCTCCTACAGGTGTAATTGCTAGCAGCACGGACTGTTGCAGGCGATCGTTAATTTTATTGAAAAATATTTCATTTAATTGTGCAATTGAATATATTGATTAAGTCTAATTGTAACTAATTAAAAATATAATATAGAATAAGCCAATGAAACGAAATATCTTTACTTATTGGTTATTTATCGATTTTAGTATGAAACAAACTTATGCGACGCACATATGCACCAAAACATTCAAGATCCAGATGTGATAATTACACACGTAATAGACGCGTAACGTTGGCAGCTAACGCGTGCCGAGCACCGAACGAGATTCTCAACTGTTTTATTTTAGAGCTAGCTCTACGCTTCGGCCGTGAAAATGTTGCAAAGGTGTTCGAGTATGTAGGTAGTACATTACTCAAACCTGATGAGCAATTTGCAATGTCTTTCGTTGACTGCGCTCAAATCAAACGATATTAATTGCTACTAGTTTGATGCTTTAAGAACAAGCAAATTTCATATTATGAGGGCTTTCATATATAAAGGCTTTTGTGAAAATAATGAGATATTGTGAGGAAAATCCTTGATTGTTAAATCATTGCACCAGTTTTGTTCATTTTTCATTTGAGTTCTATTAGTGAAATGATAATATTTATTAACATTGTGAGAAATATTGATAACGGCGTTGATGTACCAGAGTCGATTAATTTCATAATTGTATATTGTAAGTACTAGCTTCTGCTCGCGACTTCGTCCGCATGGAATAGGCACAATTCTGTCAGACATGATTTTTTCTAAACTTAACTGTTTACGCAGCGCACGCAGCGGAAGCTCTCAAAAGGAAAAATACCCCGATTTTGAAACATTTTTCATTGGTGCTCCGCTCCTATTGGTCTTAGCGTGATGATATAATATATAGCCTATATATCCCTATAGCCCTATAGCCTTCCTCGATAAATGGGCTATCGAACACTGAAAGAATTTTTGAAATCGAATCAGTAGTTCCTGAGATTAGCGCGTTCAAACAAACAAACAAACAAACTCTTCAGCTTTCTTATATTATACTAGCTTCTGCGCGCGACTTCGTCGGCGTGGACTCCGCTCCTATTGGTCTTAGCGTGATGATACATAGCCTATAGCCTTCCTCGATAAATGGGCTATCTAACAGTGAAAGAATTATTCAAATCGGCCCAGTAGTTCCAGAGATTACCGCGTTCAAACAAACAAACAAACAAACAAACTCTTCAGCTTTATATATTAGTATAGATATATAGATTATGTATATAGATTAAATACAGACTTTTAAATTTATTCTTTACAATTAGCACAGGTATTCAAATATATTGAAAATTAACATACAATCGAATTGAAATATAATTTAGGAAACATAATTAAACAATAGAATTTTAAGTTAGGTAAATCGAATTTATACGTGGCTGATATCAAATAGACTTCATGGTTTTGAGTTTTGATTTTTTCGAGATATATTTATTTATTTAGATTCAACACAAGGAATTACATCAAACACATTATACTCGTATATATTATATATTTTCTTAGGTTCGTAATTTTACAATAAATTACTATATGTACCTACCTATTGTACCTATAAAGGTATGTAGGTAACATAAAAGGTGAAATTACCTATATTATCTACATATTTAAATTAAAAAGAGAATTGAAATTAATAATAAACTTAAATAATGTAGGTAAACGTAAAAATATTTTATCGGACAGCTTTATTTATAGTCTTCAAAATATTTTGTCATCGCATATAAGAGTACTTTTACTCGTAATTATTCAAAGTTTGTATTAGTTCTGCATTGTATCAAGGTTTTGAATGCTCTATCTAATCCATACTTGCACTTGCATTTATTGGATCATTTACAATTAACAAATTGTTTATGCATAATACTGTATATGCGTTTGTTGTTAATTTGCTTGCGTTATAATTATTATGTGATATTAATCACGTAGGATACAGTCTCGAGCGATATGACAGTGAAGATATAAGCAATAATCATTTCCAGTTTGATTAGTTTAATACTGTAGCCTTATTGACCGATATTTGTTATCTACGTAGAACACTCCTTACCTTACTAAAAATAGTTTAAAAACAATAATTAAACTCAAAAAGGGAAATATGATTCTTCGTGCGTTGCTTATTAGAAAATAAAAGGTGATAAATTTTGTTTATTTTTTTTTAAACAATTTATTATTGCTTTAGAAATTTTAAACAATTTTTCTTCTTGATGGGCTAGAAGATTTCACAATCTAACATAATTATTTAGGTATTAGACGACTGTGTGTAAATTGCATTAAGAACCTCAATAACCTGCACCAGAGCAATTCAATCCATACATGTAATACCGGTTGAATGCCTACTATCATCGGCAATTGCTATAATTGAATCCGCTGCTTCGGTTGGCCGAGCATGTATCCCACCGGTTATAGCCACTAGCCAGTGTATTTCTCTAATACCACATCGCCACGGATTCAAAAACTTACTCGCTTGTTAACTGAGCAGTTCTCATTGTTTCCAATATGCAAACACACTGCCATTATCTTATCATTTGACACTAGCCTAAGCAACGCGCTAACGGCTACACGCCTCGTGAATGATAGCTGTGATGTGAAATCTGTATTAGTTGATTAATAATAAATAAGTGTCGTATTAAGGAAATGTACAATAAGTATTTTTTACAACTATTTTTATAAAAAATAAACCATGACTGAAAGTTCTTTAGATCTCCAGGAGCTAGAAAAGTTAAGGTATGTATCTACTACTTTTGCAAGTTTGATTAAAAAAATATTTTGTCACTTTAAATATTGTTATCTGTTTATTTGTACAAAATAGTTATACTCACATATTACATGGGTATTATTCTAGATCCACGACTTGTATTGATGAAACAGCAGGTCCGAAAGCAAGTGATCCAGAAAAGACTCATAAATGGCAAATAATTTTAGAGCCAGCACTGGTTGGTGCAATGATAGCGATCAACCTTGGTCAAACTTCTTTGCAGAACTTTTACTTGCGGACAGCTTGCAGCGTGGATTTAGGCTATTCAATGGATATTTGTCGAAAAGGTGTAGGAGAAGAATTTAGATCAGCTGAGGTAAAATTAACTTAGAATAATACTAATTGTTCAATCAATAGGTCGTGTATAAGCAAGCGGATACGGAAATACCTAATGTTGTCTCGCGTCTGAATAACAATTACACAAATCTAAAGTATATATACGTAAGGACGATTGATAATATTCTTTTTGTTTAAAGTATTTAAAATGTAAGGTAAGGTAGGTAATCATCTGACAAGGCTATGTTACAATTTCAGTATCAAATATAATTTGTGTAAATTTTTCAGCAACCTTGTTTTTTAAAGTGAAAATAAATTGTATACAATTTATACACTTCTCACTTTAAATAATACAGTGCCAGTGCTTTTAAAACATTTTTGTTAAATTAGCCTGCTTTATCTTGCTACCTGTTATTTCAGCAAATCATAATATACGTATGTACATAAGGAAATGTAATTAGTGTCCTCGGGAGACCAAATGGCACTAAGCGAGCAACAAATTATAAGTTTAATTCAAAAAAAGGAAATAACGTAACGTTGTAGGAATATCGGCCAACGGCCCCTAAATCCTGTGATTTACTCCTGTATCGGTTGTCCGGAAAAACACACCACAAAGGCCCAGACCATGACAAATGTCTGTATGGCCAATATAAATGTATGTCAAGTGCGTGGATCGAATCCGCATACGCCAGCGTAAAAGCCAAAAGTCAGTGCTGTGACCGTTGCGCTAACGCGTCGTCGAATTTCATAGCAGTTTTTGTAACAGCATTGTACGGTTTCTGCTAATCTGTCATAACAAAATTATTTTTGATGGTATTCTTTATCGTGTACAATATACTAGAGGTTACTAATATCTATTGTCTTTCTCTACATAGAAAGAGAAAGTAACAACAGACTTCAAAACTCTATGATCAATGAATGCTTCTTTATTTTTCAGGCAGAAAGTCAAGTTATCGTATCTGGTATCAACGTGAGTAGGAGTTTCGTGGGGTTATTAATTTCAACAATAGTTCTTTTATTTGTTGGTCCGTGGAGTGACTGCAGTGGAAGAAGGAAGCCGTTACTTATCCTACCCTTGCTTGGAATGTGCGTTATGACAACAGGAGTGCTTTTAATGCTCACGTTTCCTGGAGCTACCACTATGCAAGTGCTTTACGCTGTTCAGATTCCTATATCATTGGGTGGCAATTTCGGCTTACTATTGGCAGCGTCCTTCAGCCATATTGGTGACGTAAGTTTGGTTGTTTTATTGATTTATTATACATTATAGTTTTTTTTTTACTTTACAAGTTGTTTATTAATTAAAAGTATAAAAAACCGAAAAAAAAAATAGTTTCAAAAGACTGAGTCCCGCTTCATTAAAAGTTTTTAATTGCTATAACTCAGCTGCTTTCTTTGAAGATAGGTGCTTCTATATCTGATAACTTTTTTTTATATATATGTTAGAGTAATTTCTTTCAATTGGTCACTTATAGTAACTTCTATAATTTGGTTAATCCTTTAAATATTATTTTATTTTCTTTAGGTTTCTATATAAATGTTACCATTTATCTATTTTTTTTATGTTCAATTGATCCATGTGGTAAAATTTTCTATAAAATTTATAGTCACTACTTAATTAGGAGAGTGCCGTAATTAGAAATAAACTAAACAAACTAACTTTTCCAGTTGTAACATTAGTATAGATAATTATAAAGAGTTTTTTAAGACACGCTAATGAGATATCTGCTGGTACAATTTAAGAAAAACTGCGTTACAAAATCGGTTGAACGGGAACATTGTACAACAAATACAATGTACTAGGCGATCTACTTGAAATAATAGTAATTAGTAATAAAAAATAAAGTACGAGGAATTGTTTGTTTGTTTGAATGTTTTAAGCTAATCTAATCCGGCTATTCATCAAGGGCCATAGGCTGTTATACATAATATTATTAGACAAATACAATACATAAATGAATAAATAAATGTGATACTCAATAGACAAAGTACAGTAAAGCTATAAACGTCACTGCGGTTAATACTGCTCTTCTACTAAAAATATACATCTATCAGATATGACTATGTATCTGTTGCAACATAATATGTTTGTCAAGATAATTCATCTGATAAAGATTTCGATACAAAATATGAAAGAGCTCATTGATAAATAATAACGAATGTCATACGAGTTTAATTTATTACCTTTAACAATAGGTACTATTATAAGAAATATTTCTTACTTATATTTTTAACCGACTTCTAAAAGAGGAGGTTTTAAATTCGATTGTATTTTTTTAATGTACGTTACCTCAGAACTTTTGACTGGGTATACAACAATTTTAATGATTTTTGTTTTAATCGAAATGTATTCCGTGTCATGTGGTTTATATTTATGTGGTTAAATTTTTCATGGTGTCATTTAAATTTAATTGAGATCTAACAAGTACTATATATTCGAGTTACATGTAATAATGCGTATTTGCTTGACTATTTTTTCGTCGACCTACGTTATACTGCATAGCTTTTCACTAGGTATACTGACTTTGATGATTTTTGAGAACTGATGACTACTTTTTGAGTAATCTTTGATAACGCGTATTTACTCGACTATTTTTTCGTCTACTTAGGTTTCGTCTACTACTACGTTGCATTACTTGTCGATGTAATTGAAGTCAGTTTTTTTCGTTCGATAATTGTTGTCAATCTTTTAAGTATTAAGTATGTTTGTAATGTATTTATGAATATATGTATTTACATGTGTAGTAATGTATGTATAAGCATTTGCTACTCATGAATTTGATATTTACCTTTTGCCTTTTTAAAATGTGAAAGAGATAAATGTGTCATTTTGCACACCTACAAACACTTGCAATGACAGAAATATCTGAAGGTCGGCTCATAGATAATGATTTTATTACTAGCCCGTCTTTTGACACTATTTAATACTAAACTGTGATATAATATATTGATTAAAATAAATACAATTAATTTTTCAGTGTTCTCGATATCGACATAAATAGGCTTAAATTGTTAGTCTAGAGTCTAGACCCATCCTCACAATCTATTTAGAGTATAACCATTTGGAGCTTAAACAGTATTTTATAAATTAATAAAAAAGTAGGATTTAATCGACACACTTCAAATAGTCTCGAATGTCACTTGTCTTGTAACAAACAGAAATTACTTACGACTATAAGTTGCCTCTTCATTGTACCTTGTCATATGGGTTGTTTTCTTACCTATTTAAGAGAGTATATATATACTCGTAAATAACCAATCTGTACTAATAATCCAAAATAATTAAGTGTATTAAATGTTTCACTACTGGTCACCTTTTTCTTGCTAAGAAGTTGTATATGTAGATACAGATAATCTTTCATCACGATACGTTACTACGATTTTACTTTTTCTCGACACAACCAGCATTAAATGTCACTAACGTTTCATAATTAACGGCTCTCATTGTGGTGAAAATCCTGTTTTGAGGGCACACAAGACAAGCACAAACACCTACATCTCGCCAATCTATATAGGCGGGGATCATACACGTGGTTGCTATCGCAACCGGCAGTTGTTGTCGCAAACCTTACCCGTGGAAGCGCCATAAATATATATATATAAATAAACAAATACAGAGGCAAAATTTCCTTGTCTTTGTGTTTGCCATTAACGGTAATCGAACATGCGACTGCCGTCGCAACCACGCCACGCCAACCCTGAATTTTTCAACGAATGCAAGAGAAAACTCGATATTAAATAAAGTCTGAATAAAAATCCCGACTAAACCCGACTAATTACATTTCCGTATTTTACTCATCGAACTGTTTGAGCATCTGTTAACATGATAAATACGAATTAATTACAGCTATGTCATGCCACTGGACGCGACGTGACGCGCACGATGGGAACCCACCGGGCCGCGATACAAATAGCTCACGTGGTGGGTTCCGTGAGCGGGCCCCTCCTGTACCGGCGTCTCGGATTCTACGGTGTGTTCCCACTTGTTTTATTACTACAGGTAACTTCAATTCCTAAATATAATGCTTTTAATAGTCATGACGCAGCGTTAGTGCAGGAGTCACAGCTCACTGGTGTGTGTCTGTTGCGCGGGCGGTTGCGGGTTCGATCCACACACGACAACATTTGTATTGGCCATACAGATGTTTGCCGTGGTCAAGGTGTTTGTGCAGTCCTTGTGGGTCTCCCCACCGTGCCTCGGAGAGCACGTTAAGCCGTCGGTCCCGGTTGTTATCATGTACACCTGATAGCGATCGTTACTTACTCGTAGCAGGGAATGTATCCGCCAACCCGCATTAGAGCAGCGTAGTGGATTAAGCTCTGATCCTTCTCCTACATGGGGAAAGAGGCCTATGCCCAACAGTGGGATATTACAGGCTGAAGCGATGCGAAGCGAATAGTCATGTGATAGGTATTTTATATGACAATGTAGTGTTTAAGATGATTTAGAAAGTACAATTATTATGATAAGGCTGAAGAGTTAGTTAGGTTAACAAGCTTATTTCTGTAATTACTCAGTCACTAGATAAAAGGTTAGATAGCTATTTTCTCGAGGAAGATTATAGGCCTTATAACATCAAGCTGTGCCATAGTTATAAGCAATAAAAGCGGAACAATGAAAAATGTTGGCAAAAGGGAGAATATTTATTACTCTTGATATCATAACCTTACAAATAAATAAAATTGGAGTGTCTATTTGTAATATTAAAATAACCACCATTTATATAAATGCATATGGATGAATACAGGGTACATAATATACCAAACTAACATTTTTTATAATGTTTTGTCTGTCTGTCTGTTTGTTCCGGCTAATCTCGGAAACGGCTGGACCGATTTTGACGGGACTTTCACTGGCGGATAGCTGATGTAATAAGAAGTAACTTAGGCTACTTTTATTTTAGAAATTTATTTATTTTGTAACTATGCGAACTGAACAATATTTTTTTTAATTCCACGCGGACGAAGTCGCGGGCACAGCTAGTGAAATAATATAAAAATTTCTATTCAAGTGAAGTCGCGGGCAACAGCTAATATTAATATATAATACAAAGCTCAACGAAAGGTAATCCTGGGATTAATTATGTATGTTATCTTATTGTTAGTAATTTTTACGGGATAGACCGATTTCGATATGTCATATTATGGTCCCATTTCAATAAAATCGAGACCGGACAAGTACATTTCGAGCTTTTACTTTTTTTCGAGCTTTTTTTTTATTACTTTTTACTGGCTGTATCGATTTGGATGATTCTTGTTTTAATCGAAAGCTGAAGTTTGTTCACACAAGACCCCATTTAAATTTGATTGATATCCGACAAGTACTCTTTGAGTAATCTTTGATAACTCGTATTTACTTGACTATACGTCGTCTACCTACATCCTACATCGACAACGATGTAATTGCAGTCGGTTTTTTTTCGTTTGCGAAGAAACACAATTTTTGCTTAAATTTTCTTGAGCTAGATTACCATATATCAAATAGATAACAACAAATCATACCTATACCTTTACCGCAAAATCTTCTAAAATACATCATATCATCATCATATCAGCCTATTGTAGTCCACTGCTGGACATATGCCTCCCCAAGTTCACGCCAGACATCCCGGTTTTCCGCAATCCTCATCCAGCCTACACCTGCAATCTTACCTAGATCATCGGTCCAGCGGGCCGGAGTACGTCCTACACTGCGTTTGCCAATACGCTAAAAATAATAAGCTATCAGTTTTTATATTTATAAGAGTTGTTCCTTAATAAAACATTTAGAAATTATGTAAGTAATAATTTAGGCAAAATCATCAGAGATTACTTTTACGACTAAGGGATATATGGATTCAACAACAGACAACATAAAAATAAGTTCTATTAATGTACTAATTGACTTTCTGTGATATACATACTTCATTTGCAGGTATCATCCCTTATCTATGTGATAGTGAGGGTCAAAGATGTCAATGTGAATCGTGAGAACAAAGTGTCTGTGTTGAACTGGCGACTGCCGTTCAACGCCGTGCAATGTCTGTTGAGAAAACGGGAGGGCAACAAGAGAGTGATCATTCTACTCATGCTCGTAGTGGGACTTGGAGACAGAATCTTACTTTCTGGTAATATATTACTTATATTATTGACGATCGATTATATTGATCGCTGATTATATTAGAAAAGAAGGACTATACTTATACAAGACTTACGGAACGGTAATGAAGTACCTAAATGATACATGATATACTAAAAAATTTAATCAAAAAGTAACATTAGTTTTTTAGTTATTCGTAAATAAAAAACCTGTGATAGACATCGATAACCATAACGCATCGCTTGTAAAGTTTTATAAATTATAAATATAATGCATTTCTATAGAAGTTCTGAAAACTTCAGTTATATACCTACATAGAATACCGAGGAGGAATACATGAGAAAAGTAATTACGAAAACAAAAACACACATTAACATAATTGTTAGCAATTGATACATAGTTACATACAATGATACAAATTCATATCGCGAGCTAAAATGCTGAATATTTGTATCCCAAAATTTAGTAGATTCCCTTGGGAGAGTAGTCAAAGTTAAAATGTAAGTACTTTGTTTTAATTTATGAACGCGTTGCAGACAAGGAAAAATTTAGAATGGTATCAGAATACCATTCTAAATTTTTGTTACAACAGATATTATTTTAAATATTGTTGCCTCAAAAATATTGAAAACATTTTGTTTTTTTTTTACCTCAGAAATTACAGACATAACATCCCTTCGTACTATGTCCAAATAACATAGAACGGTTAGAACCTGGAATGTACAGAAAGTCAGAAACCTCTGAACGTTCAGCTCATCTTAAGGTTTCGTATATTTACTACTTTCCTTTATAAAAATACTACTACTTATATATATGTGCTTTATTTTTTAGGTTTAATGAAAAGGATGGAAATTGCGAACTCAGTAACTCTTACCTTACTTATTATTGGTTGTTTGAAGGGTGACCTTAATGAAGTTTAACTTGTCCTATTTTTTAACAAAAATAATGTTAAAAAATTATTCAATCGTTGTCCACTCCAGTCCACTTTCTGTCAATCACACTCCAATAGTAGATGTTTTGCGTCAATATTTCTATAATTACCACCCATAAATCATAGTTTTGTACATATGTGAAACTGGATTTTCTTGTCTGACAATTTGAGAGGCACATTAAATAGATTTGTTCTGATCTAGAAAAATTATAAAAACGAGTATTTTTAGGGTTACGTACTTAGAGAATGCAATTAATGGAAACCGAGTACTGTACTACTGGAACCGAAATCGATAAAAAAATAAAATTAATCAAGTTTCAAGTAAAGTTAGAAACAACAATTATGATATTTCAGTATGTTTTCCTAGATTTTAATTGTACAGTTGTACGAAACACTTTGAGCAGATTTATAACACTTTTTTCTATTTTTAATTTTTTGAGTTCAATGAACGGATCACATGATTGCTCTGTTAGTTTGCTAATTTGTAGATTGCCATAATTTTAATTTATACATAGACTGGCGTCAAATAAATATGAATTAAAGAAGAAGAGTAACGTAGCATGTGGCCAACGAAAGTAAAGACTAAATGAAATAAGAATTCTGATAAATAATGCATTACAGAAACACATAGCTTGTAGTCAACAACGTCATTAAAACACGTCTACCGAATAATTCTAAAGCGGCATCAATGTACGGATTTCAATAAAAATAACAAAAACCTGGATAAAATTATCAAAATATAACCTTTAAAAGCCACTTGTTTGGAAGCTCTGTGTGTATTTGAATTCGAGGGTTTTCAATATAACGAGATATGAAGTAAGATAACGTTCCTTTACCATTAAGAAAAGTACACCATTACAAGCGTTTTATAGATTATACGTAGCTTATGGGAATGATTTTTGCAATAATTGGAGTGGTTTTTGACCACAAGAACCATACTTTAAGCAAGACCTTAGGTAACGTCTCCACGGCTTCTCTTATCTACAATATACTTACACTCCAAAAAGTACTTATACATATTTATCGATCAATATAAAATTTGATTGATACTAGTGATTTTGGTGGTCTTTGACAACTAAAAAAAAAAACTTAAAAATAAACTTACGAAATGTGAACCAACTTGAAGTTCAATGAACTTTTTGAATTGAAGTTCTTAGACGAACTAACTCAAAGTCGATGACATCTTAAATTTTAAAAATCATGTAGCGCCAACAAAACAGAGCTACTTGATATGCAACGCATTAAATAATAGATTTTCTGTACAAAATAATCGGTAGTATGGTTTTGTGTAGTAGGATATAACTCAAAAAGTACTTGATAGATGTCAATTAAATTTAAATCGGACCGCATATCACGCAACACCGTTCGCTTAAAAAATTCATCAAAATCGGTTCACCCCGTCAAAAGTTCTGGGTTCTTCTAACATACATTTAAAAAAATACATTCGAATTGAGAACCTCCTCCTTTTTCGGAAATTGATTAAAACTACAATCGAATGGAGAACCTCCTTTTTTGGAAGTCGGTTAAAAAAAGATAACATTTTTTATCCTATTTATCTAATCTGTATGATGCAAGAGAATAGGTATTTATCATGAATGTTGACTCTGTCACATACAAATTCTGTACTTTATATTATTTGAAAATCGATTTATCCAGATATCAGTTCGATTCCATCCATCTAATCGTAGTCATTGATGTAACAGATTAATAAAATGATATAGTGTCTTGGTCAAATGCAAGTCGTAATTTGACTAGCCCGTTGGCGCAGTTTGTAGTGACTCTGCTTTTGGTCTAAGATCCGAGATAGCTAAATATTCCCTCATCTGTTAATTAGATGAAACAATTTTTTATAGGCTGATTTCAATATTGTGAATTTATAAAAACAACCTCTGCTACCATAGGCCTGCTACAATTTTTTTTATCTTTTCCCCTTTCACGTTAATTACATGTAATAAGCTAAAACCGTTAATATTTTACATTATATACCTGACTGTAGTAGGCACCCATCTCTATGATTGCTACACTTACCTGCAGCCAGGTCAGTAACCTCAGTCAGCAGTATTAAGTATTGTAATGAAATTTAAATACCATGGAAGTAATTATAACAAAACATTCAATAACAAACATTCAAATTGTCTACTTAAGCACAGTTAACTCGAGAAGAAAAGTAGGAAAAACGTTAATCTTTAGAAGGATAGTAATAACAGGAGTTTCTCGAAACGAAAATTGACACAAAAATATTATTTCTACGAATTAATCCCATATGGAGATTAAATAGGGTATTAAAACTAGTTTATCATTTGGAGAAATCCCATGGGCTCACGATGAAAACGTGAATTAAAACTTGACAGTATTTTAGGGTTCATAGTCGTGTAGGTATAATATTTTATTTTTGTTTCAGCGGAGGTACTCTTGGCGTACATGTTCTACAGATATAAGTTCCAGTGGGACGACGTCATGTTTGGATCTTTTCTCGCTTACAGAAACACAATTAGTTTTATTGGTAAGTAAAAATGTTTATCGATCTGTAATGATTGATGACGGATGAATTTATTGAAGCCCGTTTATTTTAATTAGTACGTGCAGTGTAGTTGCATCGGCGGGAAATACACAAGTATAAGCAAATACTTGTATACAAAGACTGTAAATTATATAAATTTCCTTTTTGACTTTGTGGTAGTAAGGAAAAAAAAATGTACCTACAAGATGGCGTAGATTTTTATCTGTTTATATTCAATCCATATCTATACTAATATTATAAATGTGAAAGTGAGTTTGTTTGTTCCAATTTCATGGCTAATGGCATAAGCGATCGCAATGAAATTTGGCACGAATATAGCTTGGGGACCCGTAACGGACATAGATTACCTATCATCCCGGATAAATGCATAGTTCTCGATGGTCAGCGAAAAAACGTTAAAAGCGCACTTTTTCTATAAAAGTAGAGCACAGACCACAGAAATACGTAGAAAAACTTTTACCTGTAAGGGGCATAATATTTGGATTACATTTTCAAGCAGGAATAATGTTACCTATTTACATTATAACCTTATAAATTTGAGATAGTATAAAGAGTTGTTCTACAAGTTTAAAGTCGCTCGACGTACAATGTCACGGGCCATTCTTGGGGTTTCTCTCAAAGACAGGATTAAAATTGAGACTATCCATTTCAAAATTGTCTACTCTTGCTAAATTATTTGAGAAAATTGTGTATGTCAGTATTTATCCAAGTCTGAGGCCGTTCTTAATAATAATAATAATAATAATAATTTTTATTTCGGATAAGTAACATCCATAGTGTTAGTAACAATAATAAATGGTAACTTATAATCTATGTTAGTAGAAATCTAGTATTTAGTTACAATTTTGTTGCCAGAAATACACTTATTAACTATATCGTCGCTGAATAGGCAAAACTACTAAAGCGCCATTTTGGTCAAAATGAGTTATATATATGGTTCGACTGCATTTTTTTTTCTCTGTCTATTGGTCCGGGTCTCGTGGCGATAGGAGCATTTTTTTGGCGCTTTAGCACTCAAAATGGGGTTAAAATCTCAACAGATTTCTTGTGACTTTTTACTAATGTGTGGCTTACTTCGACACATTTTCTGATAATTGTCGGTTTAGTATTATGCTCGCTGCAACTGGCCCTATTCAGGTTTGTTAGTAATTTTCGAAAGTATACTTTTGATAACCGATGGTATTTATATAACTTTTGCTTGAATCTTTTTTTTTACCACGGGTCCGTTAAGTCAAATGAGCTTAAGAAAAAACCACAAGATATGGTGATTTAGTAGTTTCTGCTGATTGAAATCACGTATACTCAAGCTTATAAGTAAATAATCTCAAGCAAGAATCATCAACCATGGCGCTTTAGTATTAATTTTTGCTTTACTCAGTAATTTAAGTAACTGAGTAACAGGATATTAGCATTTTTGAATGATTTGAAGATTATTATTTCTCAATCAATATTTTATTAGAATTAGAAGTTAATAATGTTCAGTTTTGATCTCTTACTTAAATTACAATAAGTATACTGATTATTGTTAAAATGGAGTCTTGTAATTGTAACTAACTTAAGTAACTCCGTCTAGGATCACTGTTTTGAACGACAGGCGTGATATTGTTATTTTAAACTAAGCTTAGTATAAAATAACAATATAGCGCCTGAACTGAACAGTGATTCCAGAGGGAGTTATTTGTGTTAGTTGCAATAGCGAAACTCCACATTATATTCTTATTTAGTACGTTTTTATAAACAAATGTGGAAAATTACGGAGGAAGGTGATTTCTTCTTCTTCTTTTACTTTGGCTCCCTGAAGGATTTGCCAGTGTCTGAGTGAAGCTTTAGTTTATGTTATAAGGATTGTTATGTTAGGACGGGAAACTTTGCTTTGTGTAAGGCTTTGTGGGAGAGCAAGTTGTACGAGAAGAAATAAAGACTAAAAAATAAAGACAAAAAAAAAGAATCAGAACAAATGTCGGTGTTGTTGCCAGTTTATCATAATTATAAGTACCGAGTTAGTATCTGAAACAAAAGACAAACAAACATGTATAAACATAGGTTAGTAGGGTTAATCAAGACAGACAGTGCTACAATCTAATGTTATTTTGATTAATATATGTACATAAAATGTCAATAAACTGAGAGTGAACTAATGATAAAAGAGACCTCAGGTTAATTGGGCGAGGTATATCAAGGGGAAGAACATCATAAAAAGAAAACAGGAGTTTTGGACAGTTAAAAAATATGTGTTCAAGGGTGCCTCCCTCAAGACCACATTCGCAAAGTGAAGAGTCCTTTACTCTAATTTTGTGAAGGAAGACCGGGGTACAAGAATGGCCTAACCTTATGCGGCAGACAGTTGAGATTACCCACTTACTGGCCTTTCTATACTTGAAAAACCATGGTTTGACAAGGATGGATCCCTGTATACTAGCATAAAACTTTCCTTTTGTTGCACTTGAGTGAGACCAGAATTCAGAACAATCGCGCGTCATTCGTGTCTTCGCTAATGAAATCAAGTCATGGCTATAAACTTTGTATTGGCTGAGGCCACCGATTGTCGCTTTTTTTGCGAAAAAATCTACTTTCTCATTCCCTATTATACCGCTGTGAGCCGGAATCCAAGCCATCTCGACACGGATGTTTTGTGCCAGACACCTAAGGAGGAGATGTCTAATTTTGAGAATAAAAGGGAACTTAAATTTAGTCTTGAACGGATTATTTAAAATACTCTGTAAGCAACTTTTGGAGTCCGAGAATATAACGGAGTTGTTTAATTGGTGTGACTCAATACTCAAACGAAAGATCCTCCAAGATAGCCAAAGCTTCCCCAGTAAAAACTGAGGAGGCGGGAGGCATTTTGCAGTTCAGTACTACATTAACTCTCGGAATCCTGACAGCTGATCCTATACATCCCTGTTCAGTAAGTTTAGAGGAGTCTGTGAATAAATGATACCAATCTTTGTAATGTGTGTTTATGGCGTAGTTAAATTGCTGATTTGCTACAGGAGATCCTTTATCTCTACCAAGGTTGAAAGAAATGTTGGGAAGCAGAACTAAAGCATCAATGGAACCTCATAAATAGGTAAGACTAGCTTCTGCGCGCGACTTCGTCGGCGTGGACTCCGCTCCTATTGGTCTTAGCGTGATGACACATAGCCTATAGCCTTCCTCGATAAATGGGCTATCTAACACTGAAAGAATTTTTCAAATCGGCCCAGTAGTTCCAGAGATTACCGCGTTCAAACAAACAAACAAACTCTTCAGCTTTATATATTAGTATAGATTCTACACTGATGGACAGGGTAAGGAAGCCCAATAAATTTATTATAGCTTTTAATTACACATGGGGGAGACTTGTGAGACCAGTAGGATGAAGAAAGAACTAATTGAGAGAGTAGGTGTAGTCTAGCCGAAAGAGGATGGGAAGAGAGTTGGAGGATTTTAAAGAGAAATCAGTCTGAGAGGTATTGGCGTCGCAAGTGTAGAGGAGGTTCCGCACATTCCACCTGTAGAGCGTCAATAGGAGAGGACTTCATGGCACCTATTATTCTATGCGGAGCGCTTTTGATTGAATTTTGTCCAGATCGCGTATAATAGTTTTGTGACATGGCTCGAGGATAAAAGATCCGTAGTCAAGATGGCTACGTATCAGAGCGTTATATCTAAGTTTTTGTGTATAAGGATTGGAGCCCCACCAGACTCCAGAAAGACACCTCATAATGTTTAAGTTTTTTTCACACTTTCTTAGGACAATTTTTGTTTTATTTTCAATCTGAGAAAATGTTAATTTTGTTTGAACAGTTTTTTTTTAATTGAATAAAGATGTATGTTAAATTGGTGTTATTTATTTATTATACGGGTTAACATTTCATAATAAACATTTTTGTTGCTCACATTAGTAATAATATTTAGGCTGGAACAAGATAAAAAGTGATGAAAGTATAATCATCCCATTATTTAATTGGCAACTATGTCTTGAAAGTAAAAAGCTTTCGAGATTTCTCTAGTATCCGATGCTGAATGTCTTTTTGCTATATGTCTTTCTGTAGTAGATTTATCTCTTAGTAATTTTCGTTTACGACTATTATATTTTTTAAATAATGTTAGTATGTTTTTCCGAAGAGAATGTTAACACAGTCGAGTCTTTAGTAGTTGGCGACTCCCTAACCGTGAACTTAATGTGGAGGTTAGTAATTTTCCCTTGCTGGTTTTTATTCAGAACTCAGAGGATTTATCCTAAAGTGACAGCTAACTTCGTAAATAGTTAAAATACGAACAATGTAATAGATTAATTACGTAGATAAAATTAAATCATGATTATGTTTCCTTAACAGTTCTTACTTTCACCCAAAAGAAAAAAAGTTGTGACAGGTTAAAGCAAAAAAAAAACTTTAAATTGATTTTTCTCGAAACAGCACTTTTGGAGGTTAGTAGTTTTGCCTATTCAGCGACGATATGATTAATAATTAGAGAGTCGTACCTCTCGGCTACGGTCTTCAGAATGGAGTTGGAGCTGGCCCGCACTCTAAGCAGCAACGAGGCAGATTTCTGCCTAATGATGGCATAAAAGTCATTTACATTAGCTTCTGCAAACATACTTGACGCGCTGCAGAATCGGGGCAGCCCCATCAACACTCTAAATCCGTTGTTATATTGGACTCGGAGAGCGCTGACAGCCCTCTGCGTATAGTTGACCCACAGGCTGCACGTGTAGAATACTTGACAATAAGCTTTAAAAAGCATAACTTTAACTTCTGCGCTACAACGTGCGAACCTGCGAGACAATACATTACATCGAACTGCCAACGCCCTGCGCTCCCTCTCAATGTCCGCCAGGTCATCAAGGTCATCGGTTACGTAATGGCCGAGATATTTAAATTGATAGACTCGTTTTAGTTCACTGCCGTTTAGCTTTATTACGGGCACGGATTCCGGGCGCTTACCACCGTGGGCCTTAAAAACCATGACTTCGCTCTTTTTAACATTGTAAATAAGACCATGTTTACGAGCATAGCCCTCACAAGAGGCAAGCAGCTCTCTAAGTGCTCTAACCGATGGGCTCAGCAGCACCATATCGTCCGCATAGCTAATGTTATTAATACTGATGTCATCAATGCGGCATCCGATTTTTTTACTGCTGAGCTCAACGATTAGATCGTTGATATAAAGATTAAAAAGCTTAGGTGACGTTATGCCTCCCTGCCTAACTCCACACTCCAAACCATACGGCACAGAGAATTTATCGGCCCATCGCACACTATTTACCTGGTTGCAATACCAGTACTGTAAAATACGCAGCAGTTCTGCTGGCACTTTTCTTTCTCGCAGCTTTTCCCACAGCACATCGTACGACACCAGGTCAAAAGCCCTAGAGAGGTCTAAGAAACAAGCATAGACAGGTGTTCGTCTTTTAGTATAATATTGCACTGTATGTTTTAGGCTAAGAATCGCAGCTTCAGTGCCCAGATGATTACGGAACCCGAATTGCGCATCGTGTAGCTGTAACAAGCTATCTAGTCGCTCGTCTAGTAAACTATCCAGAACCTTTGCGATGACGGTAGCTAACGAGATGGGTCGATAATTACACTGATCAGCAACGTCACCTGTTTTGTTCTTAATAATAGGCACGACAATAGTTCGCATGAGATCACTAGGCAGGTACGAGTGACACATACACAATGAGTAAAACATAGCGAGCACTCCGGGTAAATGAGGACCGGCATGCTGCAAGTGCTCAATGCTTAGACCGTCGTGACCCGGTGACTTTCCTCTAGTCATTTTCTTAATAATTCTTGCTACTTGTCTGCCAGAAAAACGAACCAAATCAGAATCACGACAGCATCCTTCATCGAGCACTCGCAGCGATGAACCCAGAGGAGAACTAACTTTAAAATGTTCCATAAACATATTAGCGATGCCGTCAGGCCGATCAGCACCACCAACACTCACAGGCAGACCAGGCATAACATCAAACTTTTTTGTAGTTTTCCAAAATTTTTGAAAGTTTTTAGACTTATGATGAGATGCTAAAATGTCAAGCTTAATTTGCTCTTGGTGATTCTGACACCATTGAAGTTTACCTTTAAATACCTTACGCGCATGGCACATATCGTTGAATATATTACCACTAGTTGGTCTATTGTGCCTCAACCATGTTTGATATGTAAGCCTGGCCTCCGCATGAGCATCTCGTACGTGCCTATTCCACCCAACGACACGGCCAACATGCCCATTTTTCTGAGCTTTCACTCGACTCTGTTCAGCGGCCTCCGATAAAATATTAACAATGTTCGTATACATATCATTAAGTACAAGCCTATGTTCATAATTATTACAGTGTCCATTACTGCATAAACCAAAATCCTGCGGATATTCAATTAATCGAAATTTACTGTTACATATATTATAGTACGCATTTATTTGTTCACTATCCCTTTCACCCCATATGACTTTATTATTTTTACTATGTGGCGCATCACTAACTTCAATCTTAGGACTAATTCTATCTAATTTACACTGCACAAAAAGGGGAAAGTGATCAGACCAGAAAACTTCCCTTATTACACCTACATCAGCAACTGTTAACCAGGCAGACTGCGTAACTACACAGTGGTCAAGCCATCGCTCACAGCTGTGCGCGTCACTGACAAATGTATAAGTGTTCGATCCTAAACCTAATTTTTCAATATCAGCACATAACCATTCTTGTTCGGAACAAAAGTTTAATAGTTCATTACAAAACAGCTCACCGGGGTGGGCATTAAAGTCGCCTAATACATAGACAGTTTCAATGTTGCTGGCTTCAATTATAGCACTGATTTCACTTAAGCACTCTGTGAATTCGAGTAGATTTTCACTACTGTCCGTTGGCATGTAGACACTAAACACAATTATGGATTTGTTCTCGAGAGACACTTTAATAGCCGACAAACGTGCACTAACACAGTTGATTACTGTCACAGATTTAAAAACACGCTTGCGCCACAGAATAGCTACACCACCGTACGGTCTTCCTCTAAATATCCCCGCTGTTAAGTCCACGGCTGACTTACCTACGTACTCAAAATCGTCATGTATTTGACCGAGATACGGTATATCATGGGGAAGCAGCCACGTTTCTTGAAGAGCAAGTATGTCGGCAGATTGGCACAAAAACTTAACTGCTTCGACAGAGCGCTTCACCGATTTGCAGTTAAAACTCACAAGTTTACATTAATGAGTCATCAGAATGGGTTTGTGGACGGGAGATCAACGGATAGTAATTTGTGTGAGTTTGTCCATCGCATTTCTATTGCCAGGGATCAGGGTTACCAGGTGGATGTCGTATATAGCGACTATTGTAAGGCCTTTGACAAGATACCATATGCAAAATTGATAAATAAATTAAAAAGCTTGTATACATGGCGATCCACTTTGATGGCTTTCTTCCTACTTAGAAAACCGCAACCAAGCAGTAAAAGTGAAATGGGTTATTTCCTCTTTTGTGCCTGTTTCTTCTGGTTTTTCCTTGGGGACTAGGACTCGTACCTTGGTCCTCTACTTTTTAATCTATATATATAAAAGAGATTTCCACCCATTGACTCATCACGATATCTCTGGAACCATAAGGCGTAGAGACTTGAGATTTGGTAGGAATATTCCTTTCGCCGAGTAGAGGTTAGCTTATAGCTAAGAACGGATTTTACGAAATTCCACCCACAAGAGGGGGTTCCGGGGGTTAATAACACATACGGCAAAACAACGTTTGCGGGGTCAGCTAGTATATTTATAAATCACATTCGTGAACTTTTCGAGAAAGGTTTTCTTTTCAGATATACTTCTTTATGCTGATGACATGAAATTTTTCAGAGTGCATACTACTTCAGAGTGACTTCAGCATTTTGCAAGCACTGTTCAGTAAATTCCATGTATCTGAACATAAAAAAATGCTACGTGATATCCTTTTCTCATAAGACTAACATAATTAATTTTAATTATCAACTAAACCAGGAGACAATAACACGAGCTACCAAGGTGCGAGACTTGGGTGTTTACATCGATAGCAAATTAACTTTTAAGTCACATATAAATTATTTTATAGTTAAAGCATTCGAATGCTTTTTTGTGTTAAGAGTGGGACGCGATTTTTTAAATTGTTCTCCTTTAGAACTCTTTTGTAAGGTCTACCTTGGAATATGCGCATGGAATCCATTTTACAATGTCATGTTGCTTAATTGGAACAATTAATCATAAATTTATAAAAAAATTAAGTTACAAAGCTTTGCCGATTAGAGAGAGACCAAATATTTTGATTTAAGTTACTTCGCAATTTTGACGATTTTCCTTATCTGCTACGCAATGTATCATTTAGGTGTCCCAAAATAAATACACGTAATCAGTCCGTATTATATATACCTAATACTAAAACCAAATATGCCCAAAACAATTTTACTTTTAGAGCATCTAAAATGTACAACCAATGTTTTCATCACATTGATTTTGCTACTTGTACAGTGCAATCTGTAAGGACGGAATTACGAAATGCTATAAATTTGAAAATGTTAATTAATTATGTTACTTATTTACATAATTCAGGAATTTCTTGTAGGTTGGTTTAATTTTGTTTAAAAATAATCCTTACTAAAATTATCAATACGAAAGTAACTCTGTCTGCCTGTCTGTCTATCTTTCTGTCTGTCGCGATTTCACTCCAAAACTATTGAACCGATTTAAACGAAATTTGGTACACAATAGGGAATAGAGGATGAAAGTTTGTATGGAAATATGTAAGGTTTATGTGAATTTTTTATAACTTTGCGACAAGAGACAAAATATTATAGTTATTCTGATGCCCAAAATAAACCAAAAGATTTATCCAAAAAAAATGCTACACAGGCATAGCACAGCTAGTTTAATTATAATTGTATTGAATCAGTAATTGTTATGATTGATTTGTTGTAATGTTGTATAAAATTTAATTTACTAAAACTATTCGAAAACGGGATATTTACCATGTTTATTATTTTCCTTTTGCGGAGCTCGAGCTCGAGCGGAGAGATATTTCGCTGCGAATGTCTTGTTCACGAGACTCATTCGCACATTATAAATTACTTAAAAATAATCCTTACTAAAATTATCAATACGAAAGTAACTCTGTCTGCCTGTCTGTCTATCTGTCTGTCTGTCGCGATTTCACTCCAAAACTATTGAACCGATTTAAACGAAATTTGGTACACAATAGGGAATAGAGGATGAAAGTTTGTATGGAAATATGTAAGGTTTATGTGAATGTTTTATAACTTTGCGACAAGAGACAAAATATTATAGTTATTCTGATGCCCAAAATAAACCAAAAGATTTATCCAAAAAAAATGCTACACAGGCATAGCACAGCTAGTTTAATTATAATTGTATTGAATCAGTAATTGTTATGATTGATTTGTTGTAATGTTGTATAAAATTTAATTTACTAAAACTATTCGAAAACGGGATATTTACCATGTTTATTATTTTCCTTTTGCGGAGCTCGAGCTCGAGCGGAGAGATATTTCGCTGCGAATGTCTTGTTCACGAGACTCATTCGCACATTATAAATTACTAGCTTCTGCGCGCGACTTCGTCGGCGTGGACTCCGCTCCTGTTGGTCTTAGCGTGATGATATATAGCCTATAGCCTTCCTCGATAAATGAGCTATATAACACTGAAAGAATTTTTCAAATCGGACCAGTAGATCCTGAGATTAGCGCGTTCAAACAAACAAACAAACAAACAAACAAACAATCAAACAAACAAACAAACTCTTCAGCTTTATTATATTAGTATAGATTACATTCGCAATTAATAAACGTGGTAAATATATCCTGTTTTCGAATAGTTTTAGTAATAGAAGTAACCATCTTAAAATTTAATTTGTTATCTATTAATTATTTTATTTTAATGGTCTAGGATGATTTAATGATCGATGATGATGATTATGTAATTGATAATTATTAATTTTACTATTGCTAGAATTGATTGAACGAATTCTAATTAATGTGTGCTTTTTAGCTAATTTATGAATCGTTTACTTTTGGAAACTTTATTGGTTTGTGTATTACTTGTATAACTTTTCGTGTTTGTTGTATATATTATTGTACTGTTTGCTTCCTAAATAAAATAAAATAAAAAAATAAAACTCGGGGTGGCCTATATCCAATAGTGGACGGCAATAGGCCGAACGGACTGACTGACTGATTGAGTAGTTTTATGTAAACAAAATTTAAATAAAATACATAGGCATATTCATAAAACTTTATTAATTTCATAAATTGTGTACCTATTTCGTTGAGTATTATTAAATACACATAATTAAATGTAAATCTATACAAATAAATAAAATTGGAGTGTCTGTTTGTAATATTAAAATAACCGCTTTTACTAAATGCATATATGGATGTACAAATACACGGTATATATACTAAAATAACATTTTTTACAATTTTTGTCTGTCTGTCTGTCCGTCTGATTGTTCCGGCTAATCTCTGAAACGACTGGCCCGATTTTGACGGGACTTTCACTGGCAGATAGCTGATGTAATAAGGAGTAACTTAGGCATTATTTATTTGTGTATAGATTTTGTTAAGGTTTAAAAAGTAAACAACTATTGCTAATGTAGGTACTTTCTATAACATATAATTTAAACACATAATGCTAAGCAATAATTGAGTAGTATAAATTTAGCAATCAAATAAAAATTGAATCAGAACTTGCTATTAACCTACATTCCCCGGTAATGCGTTTATAAAGTATTCGCAACAAATGTTTCAAATTATTATGACGCATATATTTGGTTTTAAACGATCTTTATCTCAAATGAAATCTGTACAAAACTACTTAATATTTATTTAATTATTTTACTTTTAATTGTAGGTTTATAGACTTTGAGACTTGTAACGACTTAATAAGGTTAATTCAAGCCACAGATCATTCAAGCTTATCATTTTTGTAGAAAATAAATAGTAAGTAATAGACACCTAAAGGAAAACTGTAAACTGTAACTCTGTTCAAAAGATTGTAAATCTAAATACTTTTTTATCAGTAAAGGCAACCGAAGACGTGGAATCCACTCTTATCGCAGCTCCTGCTCCCGTACTCATTTTTGGAATAATATATGTATCACAAATTCACAATTTAATTGAAATTGAAGTTTTTTTTTAATGTTACTAAGTCGACAAACAAGCGTACGGCTCTCCTGATGGTAAGTGACTACCGTAGCCTATAGACGCCTGTAACAGCAGAAGCATTGCAAGCGCGTTGCCGACCCTATCCTCAATCCCCCTAGGTCACTGACTGACGGGCGTTGTTCTACTGAATGGTTGACTGACCATTTTATTTATTAATAATATAGCCAGTAGTAGTTACAAAAAAAAATATAATTATTTGTCGGTAGTGATTTTGAGTTACAGTTATTGAAGGACTTTGGAAGGGCTATTGTCATAGATACCTACGTGGTGTTATATGTTAATTATGATTTTATTTAATTTTTTACGATTTATATTGTATGTGTTTGTATTAAATTAGATTTAAAGTAGGATAGTATACATTTACAATTATTTTTTTTATAATTTATGAATCTCAAAATGTTATAATTGTAATTGACATCCATAGGTACATTGTTATTATATGAATTATTTACTTGTGATGGTTTTATACGTATGTTGTAAGTGTGCTTACGCAACTAAATGAATTAGTAAATAAATCAAATTAACCTAGGTACTCTTCTTATCCTCAACGTCCTGAAGCGTCGACTGCGCCTGTCAGACGAGATGGTGGGGGTCCTGAGTTGCGTATCCTACATGCTCGCTACCAGCTCTCTCATACTTGCGTCAACTACTGTCTTCGTATTTATGAGTGCGTATAAGTTTACTAATTATTTTGTAAATGTCCTCATTTTTAAGTGTATTTATGCTAACTCGTAATATTTGTGTTGGCTTCTGAATCAGTTGGTTTTTTCTAAATCATTTTGTTCAAGTAGGCTCCAAAAGCACCTTTGAGTCGTCATTATATTGAGCTCCTGGGGGGGATTGGGGATAGGGTCGGCAACGCACTTGTGATGCTTCTGGTGTTGCAGGCGTCTATAGGCTACGGTCTTACCATTAGGTGAGCCGTACGCTTGTTTGCCAACCTAGTTACATAAAAAATATATATTAATATTTAAAAAAATAATTATGTTTAAAGTGAAGCTACCATCGATTTGGAATGTAGATTCTGCGGAGAGAATTTTATGATAAATGTCATAAATGGACGACTTCATTCAAATGAATTTACCGAAATTTAATTGTAGTAATAAATAGTTTTTTTTTTTAATATGTATTTCGTTTCAGTTCCTGGAATCGGCATTATATCTCAGGGTTCGCAAGTGGTTCAGCGGCCATTACTAAACAAACAGATACTGCCAACAGAACAAGGTAGTGTAACTTTTTAAGACATTTTTTTCAACCCGTAAATAATTTAATTGAATTGAAAGGATTATATCATTTAAAAAACAAAGTGTCTTCCCGCTGTCTGTCTGTCCCTATTATATGCTTAGATCTTTAAAACTACGCATAGGATTTTGATGCGCTTTTCTTTAGTAAATAGAGTGATTCCAGAGGAAGGTTTATATGTAGCATCAAGGCCGGATCTACCATATGGCTTTTTGGGCTTCAGCCCAGGGCCCCATGGATTTAAGGGGCCCCCAACTAAGTCAATTCAAAGTAAAAAATAGACGACAATGCGACAGAATCAATAATTTTATTAAATTCTTAACACATTCATCTCAATCGTGGTCAAATTTGGTGGGCCCCTAATTAGTATTAGCCCAGGGCCCCCTGACCTCACGGTCCGGCCCTGTGTAGCATAATATAGTAGAGGAACACTGATAGTTTTTGCAACCGTATGAAGCCGGGGCGGGTCGCTAGTATTTAATAAAATAAATATGTACCAATAAACATACATTCATATTTGTGTTTGGGTTCCTTCAATTAAAGTATAAATAAAGTGATATTCATGTTATGGCGAAGAGGTGAAATAGACGTGAAAAGTATCGAAAAGTTATAATATTATTGTAAGAAAAAAAAAACACATTTCATTTCGTATCTTAATAAACATATTAATGGATAGATGAACAATTTTAAATATGGGTAAAATCTGTTTACAATATCTAAAAATTAAATTAAATTTCATAAGCGGTTCAACGTTAGTCAGTATAAAAAGTCCGCCCTTGACGTTAAATAACATAATTTAGATTTTAGACATAGCTTTGTGCTCTACTTTATAGTAATTATAAAGTTAGAGGTTGTCTGGAAGAGATCGCTCTTTCAGCGATAAGACCGCCTTTTGTACATGTTTATATTTTCCTTTTGATGTAATTTTTTTTTCTGTTAGTGTATAATAAAGAGTATTTGTATTGTATTGGATTGTAAAGTTTTGCAGTGGCTATTTCCAATAAAAAGTAAAATTGAGAAGACACGAAAAAGATGAAACGGTACGGTTGAGACAATAGTATCAATCAGTGGACTATATTTGTTAGATCTCTACCTAAAATAAAGCGGAAGTTAAATAAAATTATGATACATAATATTCTATAAATACCTAGAAAAGTAAACTTTTGTTTAAAATAGCTCCGCTTAAAGATAATATGACTTTCACCTATACTCTATAGAATTCTATGTATTTATTTAAAGATATTTTGTACTGTGTTTACTTTATCAATGTAAAATGTAAATTAAAAGTAAATATAAGTAATATTTAGTACTTATATAAATAGATAATATTTAATATTAAAATAACGGCTCTACTTCTTAAAAAAAAATGTATTTGTCTCTAAAATCACGTTTGATTTTAGGTGCCTTATAATAATGATTTTTCAGGACGAACGATTTTTAGTGTTACAGTGCAGCAATTTTATTATCATTATTTTTCAATCAAAATCCCATTTCCAATCACTGATTATATCTACGATGACGCCTAATTACGTCAAGCCTTCACTAATATGTATTGCCTACTTGATTGAATAAAGTTTCCGTGGATAAATTATATCTGTAATATCTAATCATAATAATTTCTCAGTACCTACACCTTTTATACGAGTATGTAATATGTACGCATTAACTGCGTAAATGTGAAGCATGTTTTTACGCATTAATTGCGTAATATCTTTCAATGCTATTGTGCGTATCTCATTGTATGGAATATTTATTTATTTATTTGAAAAGCATACTAACAACATACATATATATAAAAAAAGCTACCACCAATTCGGAGTAAAAAAGAATAGATTTTACAGAGAAGAATCGAAGAAACCCTCGCAGCTACTTTAAAAAAAATGTGTTTTATTATAAAATTAGTAAAATCCTAAATGAAATACAGCGCCACTAAATCCACACATCTTTATCATGAATATACTCTTTTATCTACACTAATGTTGTAACATTCTACTTATGTTTCCAATACTTGACTTATAATTACTACTGTTATAGCACAGACAACAAAACACTCAATTTAAGCAATTTCACATGATGGTATAATATCCACATCGATATCGTAAAATCTCATTATAACATCGCGCGCATGCGCGCAGCTGCGCTCTCATTGGTTAGATTTTAATGGCGGCAAAATCACTGTGACAATACCTACACGTACGCGTGAATTTGTAATCCGCGTTTCTTATGTCAAAATAGATTAATTATAAATAGCAAGTCGTCATAGCAACCATAAAAACAAATGCTTTTTTTAATTAAACTATAAAACACGGCTTTGATCACTTTTAGACTATTATAAAAAATCTAGTTTTAATTAATAAAGAAAACTTTAATATGTAAATTTTCTGGTCGTGTTAGGGTTTAGGTATAATTTAATTAAAAAAAGCGTTTATTTCTATAGTTGCGTTTCCGACTTGGTATTTATATTTAATATGTTTTGACAGCACAAACCCGGAATACAAATAAAATATCTTTTTTAATTAAAGTATAAACTACGGATTTAATCAATTTTAGAATATTATTAAAAATATATTTTCAATTAATAAAGGATACTTAAATATATGAATTGTCTGAACACGTCAAAGCACGTACAGGAGCACGGCTTCATAGAAAATGGGCATTGTCCTTTGAACAATTATTATAAATAAACTATTGTCAGCTTTTACTCTTGTTGTTTGATTAATTGCATTAGTGAAGATAAAGTAGTGTATGCAACTGCATATAACACGGGTATTAAAACACTCGATACTATTATGAAACTCGCTGCGCTCGTCTCATAAACTCACACTCGTGTTTTAATACCCTTCATTATATGACAGTTGCATAAACTACTATTATTAAATTTTGATTTGGTGTTGCGCGTTGCCATGTTGCCGGGAATTGCAGTCACGTGGACGCGGACGACATTCTGGTGACAGTCCGTGCCGGTGACAACCGAGACACAGCCGGTGTGACGCAGGTCTTGGCTAGGATACGAGCGCTGGGTTTCAACGTGGCGCTCGAGTAGATGGAGGTCCTTGCTTTTCACAGGCCTAGTGGTGCTCCTCCACCTAGGACGTCGATAGTCATCGAAGGTGCTTTCATCGCCGTCGCGTCGACGATGAAGTACGAATGAGTCTTTGTCCTCTTCAACATGGTCTTCGCTCGCCAAACCTGCAAAAACTCGCCAACCCTGCAAAAACTCTCCAAACTGCCACGAAGCTGCATAGAAGATAAAAACAAGAACAAAGAATCTCAGTTTACACCTGTCAGGTTCATTCGATCGCACCTCGAGAGTCTTCTTCTTTATATCCTCATTGGAATCCTCTTTGACACCATGCTGAAGTAGATAGAACCTTTCTGCGTGAGTGTGTCTCAACGCGAGCAAGCCAAGGACTAGTTCTACTTGGGCTTTCAACACACTCAAAGTCTTCAACACAAATGTTTTAAATGTAAAGAACTCCGTACTCAATGTCTTTACGGTGGGGTTGGACGGTGCAGTAGCTAGTAGTGTGCTTTTCGAACTCTTACATCCGGCTATTTATCGAAGAAGAGTGCTCTTCAATGGTCTTCAAAACTGTTTAAATTCTAGCCACCAAAAAAAAAGGTGTGTGTGCGATTCACACACGATAGAAGTGAAACTTCTTTGGAAAACTAATTTAAAAAAAAAACTAATTTAAAATTAGCGGTTTGCAGCGCGGCGCGCTCTTCCCTGTCGTTTTTGCCGTTGTATCCGGTTTGAACTCACAACGATTCTAAAGAAGTTTCACTTCAAAAAGATTATTGTCCCAATTTTTCAGTTCTATTAAGATATGAAGCTATGAGATTAGACAAATATCTCAAAAGTACATCATAGATTAAAAAGTGTGTAAATAATTTAATAATGTCTATTTTCAGATAATTTTATAAGAGATTATATGGCCCGGTGAACTTCATATCACCTACGTATATTTGTGAAAAATATACACAAAACACTTTCTGAATGCACCTATAAATATTTGATAATCAAGTAACAATTTTGTGAATGACAATTATGTTTCACAGCTAGGAACATTTCGTATTGGGAAATTAAATTGTCGTTTTTACTATTTTCCGTCACTTATTATTATTTATGTTCCTTACCGTTTAAACCTTCCCTGAACTTCCACAAATATTTCAAGATCAAAATTAGCCAAATCGGCCCAGCCATTCCGTGTTTTAGCGAGACTGACGAACAGCAATTGATTTTTATATATATACTAGCTGACCCAGCGAACTTCGTACCGCCTAATAGTCGATTCTTTCATTTTTAATTTTTTTAAATACTTATCCTTCCCGGAACCCCTCCACTAACACTTAAACTTTATGCTATGGTATTAAAGTTCAAATTGAGTTACGGATCTTCTTTTCTCTCCGTAAGAACCATCCTCGCACTTCAAGGAATATTATAAAAAAGAATTAGCGAAATCGGTTCAGTTGCTCTCGAGATTTGCGCTTAGCAACACATTCAGCGATTCATTTATATATATATATATATATATATATATATATATATATATATATATATATATATATATATATATATATATATATATATATATATATATATATAGATAGATATGTGAAAGAAATGTAGTATAATGTAATAAAAAAATTGACGACGCGTTGGTTCAGTGTCACAGCACTGGTTTATGCCTATTGCGCTGACGGTTGCTGGCCATACAGATGATACAGATTCCGGACCCCCGACACGAAGTTAATCCTTGGGGGCCGTTGAGTGTGAGGCGTTTATTATTTATTCTTATTATTAACTAGCTGTCCCCGCGACTTCGTCCGCGTGGAATTTAACAAAAAAGTTAATGTTCAGTTCGCAGAGTTACAAAATAAATAAATTTCTAAAATAAAAGTAGCGTAAGTTACTCCTTAGTACATCAGCTATCGGCTCAGCTACTATGAATTTAGTAAGAAGCGTAACCGCTACAATATTATAAACAGACACTCCAATTTTATTTATTTGTATAGATGTAATAAAAGACATTTTAAAAGAATTATTTCATAAAGGTGTGATAAAGATATGTGAATAATTTACGGAGTTATAAGATTGTATACGATATGATATCTAGTACTCTTAATAATGGATGATTTTGTTTTTGTTGACATGCATTAGTAGGTCGAAAACAAAATACTGAATAATACAAAGATATGTGCATATGTAAGGGATACTTTTGTAAAAACATAAGTTTGATATGATTAAAAAGATAATATATTAATATCATTGTTTTTTTTTTTAAGTTTATTAACCTGATACTTAGTATTTCTTAGAAAATAAAACTACTAGACTTTTCTTTATATCAAGATATGACTAAATTAATAACAAATAACAATAAGTATAATAATAAACGTCTAACAGTCAACGCCTCCAACTAGGATTTACTCCTTACTTAAGATCACTTTAGTTTCTTTGAGCTCCAATGTAATTAATTATCTCCATTATAATTATCTTCATGCAAAAATTTCAAATTAATTACTGAAGTACATTATGCAACCATAAATAATAAAATTTGACGTTTTTATATAGTTATAGTGAAAATATTTTTACAGGTAAAATCTACGGGATACTGGGTGCTCTAGAATCGGCAACTCAAACCTTTTCATCGCCCTTATATTCATTGCTGTATGCAAAAACTGTGTCGACTCTACCTGATGCTTGGCTCATACCGGGCCTCGTTTTAGCGTTATTACAACTACTTTCATACTTAATAACCAAAAGACTGCGAAATGTACAACCAGATAGTACTATACAACAAGAAAAAAATATACCCCTACCGGTTATAGAGAAAGGCACTGATGCTACCAAAGACAATGATCTCATATTAAAAGAAGCTAGTAACAACACAAAAGATTCTTTATAAATTTCAATATTGTATTGTATTATTCGTGTTTACTATTATCGAATAAAATTTATTTTTGTAATATTTTGTTTTATTTATCTTCATAGCTTTTGCTTGTTGCTGGATAACATTGTCACCTAAGTTTCATCTATATAATGTTAACATGTGCCAATTTTTAAATGGGTGGTATTTAAATGTAAATTAAAAAATGTTTACATACAACTATCTAAGTGGATCAGCATTTTATTTGAAAAATTAATGTAAGTATTATTAATTATTACACCCAAAGACATTACAATGTCTTTGATTACACCTTTAAATCAATAATTTATTATTAAAAAAAAAACATACAAATTGTGAGAAACTTCTACTTTTCTGTAATATGATTGAATTGTAAGTCCAGGTATCGCTTTAATTGGACGTTTACGCTTCATTTTTTGGTCAATAACATACTTACATATGGTTCTTAAAGAATTGGGCATTATATAATATGCAATCAGGACAGGATTTTATAATATGTAATTGTCAAAAGTGTTCCGATCTTTACAAATGAAAATAAATTTTGTTTTTAAAACGTACCCAGTCAATTAACTAGTCTAATCACCCAATAACACTTGCCTATCAATATACCTGTATGACAAATTGTTAATCACAATATCGAGGCAATGCATAAGGAAGTTCTAATTACAATTATAATTATATATATTCCGCCCTAAGCATTATATAATAACTGCTATTTATTAGTTGGTCTATGACATCTTTTCAAATTATGCTTGCTAAGCGTCTCATATATTCTTGTAGAGGCTTATAGGCTACAGTAACTGCTTACCATCATGTGGGCCGTACGCTTGTTTGCCGACTAGTCGCATAAAAAATATTATCTGTTTTTCAGGCCCATTTAACTACATACAATATTTAATATTGACGACCTATTTGTTCTGTGGTCAAAGAAACTGGCCATAACGCTAGTGCTTGCGGGTCTCTGCTCATTACAAATACTTGTTACACATAGGTGACATAGGCAGTGTTGCCAACGTAGGCGATTTGTCGCCATTTAGGCTACTCGATATGGAAATCGGCGACAAAAATATCCAAAAGGCGACTGGTCGCCTTTTAGGCTACTTAGTTGAATGAACAAATAACAGCACTAATGAGCATAAATTTAACCAAAAAAAAAGTTATACCCCACGCATAATCTAAATAGTGTGAGAAAATCAAGAGAAAACGATGGACACACCCTTCGTTAGCTTTGGGCCTCGGAGAATACCCCATATTTATATATATTTATTGTTTTTATGTCCCATACTAAAAGAAGTATAGCTTGTCTAAGCTGAAATGAAGCGCCCTACTACCGCATTTACGCAACAAGCAAAAATATGGACGCAATACACACAAAAATGCGATTGTTATTGGTCATTCAGTTGCCACTTTGCCAATATAATAGCATGCATCGTTCGAATTTTTGTCCAACTAGTCATAAATTTTACTGTCTGAACATACGAGAGAGCTGACGTCATGTTTCATACATACATACGTTCAATGATTTACTTGCAAAAAAGTTTATTTCTGCCAATAAAGCCCAAGAAGTCAAACAGCGATGCACAAATTTTTACGTGCAAGCGCACTAAGCAGTACCTAAAGGAATTAGTTGGCAGGCTACCATTCAATGTGCTGGTGGTGGATAATTGAAGTTTTGTCAGAAATGTTGACGGCAAAAGTATTGTGGATTCTTTGATATTGCTGGCAACAGATGACACAGGATCAAAGTACTCGTATATTAATAAAATTGTTAATAAAAGTGTGTTTTATTTTAGTTTTGGCGTTTGGGCTACTTTTTTAGGCTACCTCAGCTCCATTTCGGCTACTTTAGGCTACTCAAGCCCTAAAAAACGGCGATATTAGGTCCTGAGTTGTTGGCAACACTGGACATAGGTACACATAACTTGTTGGTTGTATTACAAGCGTTTTTATCACATCATACAATTTCAGAAAGCCACATAACATAAGTCATGATAAGGTCCGTTGTCGGAATTATAACCAACAATAAAATTATCTATCATAATTTTCCTTCCTACAAATCCTACGCATATTAACACTTACACAAAAAATATAAAAAAAAACGAATAGATACATTGAAGTCTAAGAAGTGTACGCTTTTTTACATTCACCAGAGACAGCGATGCGTACTCAAAAGTATTTGAAAAGACTCCTCCTATAGGCTTGACCTATTTTTCTGTGAATAGACAGCAGACTAGACTAGAAAAAAAAAAGAAAAATATCATGTTTCGAAGTAATTGCTAACTGTAGAGGTTTCAAAAATTACGATTATATTTAAAGCTTGTCATGTAATTATGTTTTAATGCAAACATAATTATGTATTACTATTATATTAAAGACTAGCTTTCTGGATGTGGCTTCAATCGCGAGAATTAGGTACACAATTTTTCTGTACTGTACAATTTGTCTGTTTCCTCCTCCTTCTTCTACTCCTTTTTCTTTTTCCGTTAAAATACAAGATATCTATGCCCAGCAGTGGGATGTTAGAGGCAGAATGCGAGAAGTTGTGTCACTCAAAGATAAGAAGTACAAAATAACCGACATATCCACAGAATTAGCAAGTTGAAGTAGCAGTGAGCCTGAGCAGGTCATCTGTGTCACAGGACCGATGGCCGTTGGAGCAGACGGACGCTGGACAGACGATCTACGTAAGTTTTCCGGTGTAGGCTGGATGAGGAGGAGGAGGATTGCGAAAAACCGAAATGTCCGGTGTGAACTTGGGGAAGCCTATGTCCAGCAGTGGACTGCAGTAATCTAAACTGACTGATTGACTGACTCAGTGATAGCATATCCTTCAACTGGTTGGTGGAATAGAATTTAAATAAACAAACTAAAAATCAAATCTTTCTTCTTAATTATAAAAGTTTTATAGATTTGTGAGACCAAGTAGGTACTTATCACAGTACAGTACTTTTCTACTGAGCACTCAATATTTTAAAATAAAACAGTTATATTGTTAGGACCTTATTGAGATCTGTAATTGTTACTGAAACAAAGTATTCGAAATAAGAATCGTATGTACCTATATACAAAAGCCGGGGTTAAGGCGACTACTCGAACAATACTCGTAGTATCCAAGCTGACAGAGGCTATATTACATCGGGTTCTAGTTTCACTGGTTGCTCGTCAATTTTCAGATAGTTGTCTGGCGTATAACATTATCCAACTTATAAAAGGTTTTTTTTTTTAATACATTTGTCTTATTTAGCATCAAAGCACTTTATTTTTCAAATGTATCTACATTTGAGACAAAAAAGCTTTAAAAAATACTAATTACCTAACTAAAACATACTTTAGAAAATTCGGATTAATTTATTTAAAAATGTTAAGTGGTTTTACTGACAATGTTATACAAGCAAATATTATTTTTAATTTAAATTTATTCAAGTAAATTACATTTGTCTATAAAAACAGTAATTAATAGCGGGACCCAAACTAAGCTATGCTTGTATCTTGGGCCCCCATAATAGTTACCACAGAAGTAGACGTATACAATTTTTAAAATTAAGTTTCATTACATGTATAAAAGTACAACTGAAAGAGAGAAATTTAAGTATAAATATAACTAAAGTAAATAAGAACATAGTAATAATATTTATCCCAGCACTATGGTACAATCCTAGACGTTAAATTTTCAGTTTCGATGTAATCCAGGTCTAATATACATTTTTAAAATTAAGTTTAATTATATGTATAAAAGTACAACTGAAAGATAGAAATATAAATATAAATATAACTATAAATATAACTAAAGTAAATAAGAACATAGTAATAATATTTATCCCAGCACTATGGTACAATCCTAGACGTTAAATTTTCAGTTTCGATGTAATCCAGGTCTAATAGATAATTAGTCACTTTTGTTTTAGCTGTAAACAAGGTACAGTCCCAGAGAGAGCATTTGAATGTAACGTTATTGAATACGGATGGATGACTGTACGAAGGGAATCTTTTTGCGAATGAAGTTTTAGTGTATGGTAGAGGTATCTTATGGGAGCGTTTAGACTTGATATCATCATACAGTGGAGAGTTTCTGATTGTTTTGAGAACGCTTAGACAGCTACGGAGAATGAATAATTGTCTTACTCGCAGAACTCTTGCTTCTATGTACAGATCGTTGGTGGAGTAACGATAGGGTTTCATTAATATCACTTTTAGTTAAACTATTATTATTTTTCCGTATGAAAACAATAATCACTCGTTATAACCTTATAACGATAGACTTGTGACGAAGTGTAGGCGATAGTTTAATCGGTAGATAACAATTCAGGTTACCTATTTTAATATCAACAAAATATACCTATCTAATGAGATAAAAGTCGCTAAAATCGGATTTAGAAAATACTTTGTTTATCAAATATAAACAAACAAACCATATGTGTTTTCTTTGTAATATTAATAATTATATCTAATAATACATTACACAATATTAAAATAAATATGCAATTAGCGGTTCCTTCTTTATTCAGAATTCTATTTCAAAATTCTTTCAAACACCCAGACTTGAAATGTAAAAACCTAATATTCATTACGCAGCTCCTGATGTTTCGACATTTCAATCACATCACAAGACATCACAATCGATTTGGTCGGTCATCATCTATAAACATATAAAAGCGCGAATAAACACAAAAGTTTTGATTTTCATATTATAATTGATTTCGTCAAAGGACGAATAATATACTATAAAGATAGAATATATCCCTAGATCATACTTTCTAGTTGGCCATATTTATGAATCATTAACTATTGAAACGGTTAAAACATCAAAATAACTTTTAAAAAAATACCCATGTAATCAATTTAGTAGCGTTATAGCACCCGCTACCCGAAGGCTTAAAAATTCAAAATCTTAATAACAGTGACAACTTTTAAAGGTAACTACAGAAACTCTAACAATATTAACGAGTTAAAACGACTATGGTACACGTGATGGTACACAAGCGCGCCCCTCAGCATCATAAACGAGATGTTGTAATCTTTAAAAGTGTAGTTATTGACGTCTTAATTATTTTCTTAATTAATTACTGACAGACCAACATCGTAACAAAAAATACATTATATTGATCTTCTGTAGCATCCTACTGCTGGGCATAGCCTATGCCGCATAGGCCTCTTTCTCCAAGTAGGAGAAGAATATATCATTCTCTATGATAACTATATAATTAAAATTTAAAAGATCCCTACGCAATAGGCATACTTCCTCATTAAAACTTACCTTAATTTAAGCACGATATGTTTGCATCAAGTTTTTAAAGTGTTGAGTTCTCTGCAGACCATCCTGGTTGTAGCTTTAGGTCGCCGTTGATCTAATGAATTCAAACATTATAATATGTCTGTTGTAGCATCAGGGCCGGTTTTCCATATTTTCGACATTTTAATTTTAGATTATACTGGCATAATATTATGTGAATCGTTTAGTCGAATAATCAAAGGAAAATAAAAATAATTCCATTTTATGCTGAAAACGCCTTAAATAATTTTGGAAAAGATTTGATACTCTTCAAATTGCTGGATCGATTTTCACCAAACACAGCTAAGAACTACCGAAAGCAAACTCGTTTTCAAGCATAAAAATCGCATCGAAATTGGTCTAACCGTTCGAGAGTGGTTTGCCGTAGGTGTGTTTTTTTTTTATTGTTCATTCGTTATTTACATCAAATTTAGAACGACAATAAGCAACGAAAAAAAAAAGAAACAGAAAAAATAATGATACAACATCAGTAATAAATGCGATAATAGAATACTTACGTTCACCCCCAAATCTTCTCAGGTATAAATCGAAGAATATCGATCCTACGAAAAAAAATGATAGAGACCAAAATTGTAGTAAATTTAATCTTAAACAACTTTTGTAATAACTATTTTTCGTGTGAAATTGAAAATAAACGAGTTATTCAAAACACAAAAACTAACCCTTTAAATCAAGATGGCGGATGAAGCAACAAGTCTGGTACCCCTACTTTTTGAATTTAGACTACCAGTGACCCTTCAACGAATTCCGAAGGAAAATTGCTGCTTCCAATTTTTGTAAATCTCAGCCCGTTTTTGAGCTAATTCGACTGGGCTAATTAGGTGTAATCACACAACATGTAGTGTAGAATATCATTCTCTAAAAAATTAACAATATTAAGTATTTTTTATTATAAAGTAGTCAAGCGGCCAAGCGCAATTATAGGCTTAGTCATTTTGTTGATACGTCGACGTTCCAAACAATATACAATATACAGGGAAATTTATAACTAAAAGATACAAAATTATATTAATTATATTAATCGATTTATTTTACAAAGATTTTTTTTCCGAAAAGTCACATCCCGCTGCTTTTACCCTTTTCCCTTAATTTATGGGGTGGCAAATTTGATTGCCCCGGGACGCTGAATCTTCAAATATGCCACTGAATATATCCAGGAGTCATGCGGAGATAGAGTCTGCAACGTGCTTGCAATAGTCCTTGATGATGCAAGACTTTATTTGCTATGGTATTCGTATCGTATTACTATCAGGAGAACCATAAGTTTGATTGTCACCCTAGTGCTACAAAAAGTATACAAATAACTTATAATTTAAATGATAATAAAATAGGAATAATAACAATGTTCTTCCCACGAAATGACCAAGAAATCGTTGAAAAAAATAATATAAAAATTATAGATGTTATTTACTATTGTTTATTCTTAGTGATCATTTCACTGTTGATTAGCTTGTTGCTATCGAAATGAGTTTCTTCCTTATCTATTATTCAGCACTAAACATATTATATAATTATGTAAAAAAATGTTAAAGATTTTTATTTAAAAGTATGTCCGTCTCGGATTATGTAGCTTTGATCCACGTGGATGTTTATAAGTATTTTTATCATGTAATAAAAAGGCTGCTTGATTTAAATCGTATTATCAGAAAAACAATAATGTTTACAACGATCACGCAAGGAACATCTGCTTATAATGTATGAGCAAACTATTTTAACATTAACTGATTTATAATCTACACAAGGGTTATAAAAGGAAATTAAATTATAAATTATAGCTTGCTATTTATAGACCAAATGATAACTCGTACAACTTCATCATTTCAAGCTTGGATTACTACTGAATTGATTATACTGTGAATATCCCACTGTTGGGTGTAGCCCTCTTCTAACACGAAAGACAAAAACAAAGTATAAGTGTCATTAGTCATGTGTGAAATAGATGATAGTTTTTGTATCATTAATTGCCATAATTATCGAGAGTTTATCATACAACCGGAATCTTGAGGTATTCCGAGGTAATCCAGTATTCTTTGAGGCACGGAGGCTTAGACAGAGGACAAGAGAGAAAAAAACCGACTTCTATTACGTCGACAAGTAATACAACGTAGGAAGACGAAAAAATAGCCATGTAAATACGCGTTAACAAAGATTACTCAAAAAGTAGTAATTAGATCTCAATCAAATTTAAACGAGACCACAAGATAAGCATCAGCTTTTGAATAAAACAAGTATAATCAAAATCGACACTCCCAGTGAAAAGTTATGCGGTATAATACAACGTAGGTCGACGAAAAAAATTCAAGTAAATACCTACGCATCTATACTAATATAATAAAGCTGAAGAGTTTGTTTGTTTGTTTGTTTGTTTGTTTGAACGCGCTAATCTCAGGATCTACTGGTCCGATTTGAAAAATTCTTTCAGTGTTAGATAGCCCATTTATCGAGGAAGGCTATAGGCTATATATAATTACGCTAAGACTAATAGGAGCGGAATCCACGCCGACGAAGTCGCGCGCAGAAGCTAGTTATAGATATAGCTCGAAACGTACTGGTCAAATTTCAATTAAATTTAAATTAAAAAAAAAATCGTTGAAATCGGTCCACCCAGTCAAAAGTTCTGAGGTGACATAGGTAGGTACCTAAAAGAAATACAATCGAATTGAGAACCTCCTCTATTTTTGGAAGTCAGTTAAAAAGCAAAAATAAAACTTCAAATTAAGGCAAAGCAACAGACCTTTACATTTATTGATCAAACGATGTAACGGCAAACATATTACACTAGTTTTATTATTTGAATGTTATTGCTTAGCGAGTAAATACTGTTACAGTCTGTTAATAACCCGCTATTGCACCTTCGAGACGTAGTTGTATGTAATAGTTTTCTATTTATATATAGATTGTTTAATACGTCTCGCTGATACAAAGCATTGTTTTTTATCACTAGCCGACCTGTGCCCACTTCGTTGGTCGTTAATTATTTTTGTGATGCAAATATATAGTTAAAATTTTCATCTCGCTCGCATTTCTCCGACTTGATTTACATATATTATTATTTTTCACTGAATTTTTTTGTTCAATAACAATAAAATATAGCCTAAATCACTCCTGAACAGTGTAGCTTTCAGTTAGTGAAAGAATTTTCATGATCAGATCAGTATTTGCGAAGATTACCCCCTACAAACAAACAAAGATATATATGGGATTGATAGTCATATGTCTTCTAATTTTCTACAAACAACAAAATACAGTTATCTTCACAAAATGCCTCGCGAAAAATGGAATACAATAAGGTCTGGACTTAAATATTAAATAATCAGCTATGACAATGCGTATTGGCTGAATTAACCATTTTGTTACTAACTCAGGTCATTTTACTATTTATTTTAAAAATATTGTAAAATAATCCTTTACATAGCGCATGTAACATCCCAATTAATGAAATTTTATGTTAAAATAAGATTATTTCATAATCGTGTTACAAAGTTCATAACACAACTTGTGCAGGCGCACATATTATGATGTAAGGACAGTAGGTGAGCGTATTTTATCCATATTACATAGAGCTAGCAATAGACTATTACAGATATTTCAGATTTCTTAACATTTTGTCATTATTGCTAGTCTCATAACTTCGAATATAAACAAGGTTTTGAAGATTATTTTGATTAAAATTAAAATACACCAGTACCTATACTACTCCAATGGAAACGAAATTACTATTACCAAAGAAAAAGTTATATTTTCCCCTGAAGCAAATTTTACCCTGTGATGGATTTGCGTATAATATTCATAATTTAATATATTCATAAAATAAAAATCTGTTTTAAGCAATCAGAGTTAGGTAATAGTAAAAATTAATACCCCATACTCCATAGCAATGCGACAAACGTATTTTAAAAAATGTAGCTTAATCGACTACTTGCCCATGATTATATCACGTCGCAGACATTACATACTATAATTTTATACCACTTAATCATCACGCTATTGATTTAAACTTCAATTCATATATTCGGAGCCATATATCACCAAAGAAGTAATCCCACTTACAAATGATAATGAAATTACGACTTATTTGTTCGTTCAACATTATTTTTAGATCAAACTTATCTTTATAGTATTTGAAAGTATACCTCATATTCTACTAACAATTGCTAAAAATAGCTTGACGCATATATTAACAAAAAGATTACAAAAATCTGATAAAGAATCAGTATAAAAACCTTGTCGAACTCGTAAATAAATAAACACATTTGCAAATTTGCTTTCTAAAGTTCGTCAATAGCGATTCTTGTCAAGGAGTTATAAAGGTGCTTTTTATTAATCAACTTTTTTAACAAGTAAGTTTTTTATTGGTTTGGTTTTTTTTTTTTATATAACTAAGTCGGCAAACAAGCGTACGGCTCACCTGATGGTAAGCAAATACCGTAGCCGATAAACGTCTGCAACACCAGAAGCATCGCAAGCTCGTTGCCGACCTATCCCCAATTCCCCCCCAGGATCTCTGGTCACCTTACTCACCAACAGGAACACAACACTGCTTGAAAGCAGTATTATTTAGCTGTGGTCTTCTGTAAGGTCGAGGTACTACCCCAGTTGCGCTAGTTTGACTTTACTGTCATTACATAATATATTTACTAAATTCTTATTTTTTTTTTGTATTTTATACTTTGCAACTGAAGCAGATTTGTTTTAATGAAGATTTTTATACCTTTCCAGCATGCAGCGTCCAGTAAACCACCCAATGATGGCATGTGGCGGACCAAGTAGGCGGTATTCCGCTCCGCTAGGGAACACATATGGCCCACCTCGTGTGTACAATATGGGCCCTGGCTTCAATCCGTCAGCGCCTCCTAAGTTCCAGCCTAGCCCTTGTTTCATGACTGTTTCATCTTTAAGAACTGCATACCCAAACCAAATGCAACAGCCCCGCTTCGATCCATCTTTTAAGTGAACTCATTGATTATAGTATCGCAAGGAATCTCGAAACTTAGTAACGTTAATCTAAGTATAAAAATTGTGGTTAAAATTGTTTAATTAAGGACACTTTTTAATTTCAATAATAGTGATATAATGATTAATACCAACAGTGTTTATGTTAATTGAGGCCGAACAAGTTTTGTCTTTAATAATATATGAATATTTTGCAAGACACGAAATTCTCAGTAAATAACGATAGATCTATGTACCTATGTGTATTATGTAAATAAATGATAAATAAAGTTTTTTTTAAATAATACATCATTGTTTAAACATAGTCTTTCTGTTAAAACCTTTAAATTGTTAAAACTAATACGATTTTAGTTATCAACACTTAAGAGCACATGGTCACTCAGATTATGGTCCAAGAGGCAGAGCCAAAAAAAATCTCTGAATTTATTAATCCTGGTTTCTTCTCAGGTAACTATAATCATAATTTACAATAAAATGCTACGGTCAGAGCGGATGTTGGAACATAATAAAATAAATTCCTTAATGCTGAAACGTTATGAACTTTTGTTTTTTTATATGCAAATCAAAATTTTGATAGCCAGTCAACGTCCTATGGGGACACAGCTGGTCAGTCAACTGTAATGTACGTAGCGAGGTTTACAAGGGTGAAATTCATTTATTAAGCGTGAATTTTTTTTTGTAACTACTACTGACTATATTATTAATAAATAAAACGGTCAGTCAACCATTCAGTAGAACAACGCCCGTCAGTCAGTGACCTAGGGGGATTGAGGATAGGGTCGGCAACGCGCTTGCAATGCTTCTGCTGTTACAGGCGTCTATAAGCTACGGTAATCGCTTACCATCAGATGAGCTGTACGCTTGTTTACCAACCTAGCTGTATAAAAAAATGTATTCTATAAAATATATACTAAAAACGGAGAAAATATCCGTCTTATATTTTAATGAAGATGTACTTTAATTAAGCTTTAGCTTATGCCTACGTTCAAGAATAAAGAGAGCCTAGTTTGCGATTTGGGTAAAATCGGTAAAAAAATCGGGATAATATTAAAAAAATTTAAAAAATCGTTGTATTTCAGTATTTCGGTAGGGTAAAGCCCATATACTTAAACACCGAAAACTCGGTAGGTTCGAGGCCTCTGGTCGCGCCTGCTGCCTACGAAGCCGACCTTACCATGACTTTACTACCTACTTGCGCACGACCCTCCTGCACATCGTGGCCTCTACACCGACCACGGCGCGGCCGGGTTTATTTAGTAGTACAATATTTTGTTTTGACATTTTTAATTTAGGAATATCTTTTGAATGGAATGTCTGATTTAAATAAATCGAAAGTAATTAAAAGGAAAAACAATTGATTGGAAGTAAAATAATTTGAAACAGCCATAAATAGGAAATGATTTGTTTGGATAAGAATTAATATAAAGGTATGGATAAAATGGTTTGATTAGGCTTACGCTTCAGCCTGTAATATCCCACTCCCACTGCTGGGCATAGGCTTCTTTCCCCATGTAGGAGAAGGATCAGAGCTTAATCTACTACGCTGCTCCAATGCGGGTTGGCGGATATAATTATAGCGGATATTGGCGGATGTATGAGTAACGATCGCTATCATGTGTACGGCACGGTACGTGGCACGGCGGGGAGATCCACTAGGACTAACAGCCAGATCGAAAATAAATATTTGAATAAACACAAATATCCACTCGGATACTACGTGGGTACTACGGTCGGTGTTTGGGCGCCGCCGACACGGCACATGCATGTAACTATTTACATCAGAGCGGTCGTCAATGATCTGATTATAAATTGTCGGCATTTCTATCAATATTTAAAATGTAGAAAAGTAGTCATAGGGTCATAACTACATATTGATGTATTCTTTAATATTTTAAAACACTTTTTTTACACCTTCGGTTACATTATTGAACCTTAAGTAGGGATACCTAATTCTTTTTCTAATAATAAATATACTCTATATTACTCAGAGATAATGTACCATTTTAATGGTCAAAGTATTTTTGAATTCCGTCCAGTAGTTTTTGAGATTATCCATTACAAAAATCCAAAAATACAAATCTTTTCTCTTTATAATATTGGTATAGAGTTATAGACTGGTTGGTACATGCTTTTGTTTTTCTTGATCGATTATTTAGAGAGGTTTATAGATTACGATATATTTTTTTTGAGTTTCGCTGCAGTAGAAAATATGCCGACAACCTTATCCCACTATCTGCATTATTATCAATTGTTTCTAAATTTGATTTGCGTATTTTGTTTTTAAATCACGTCATCTACTTATTTATCAATATTCATGATCATATTCAATCTTTGTTTGCGAGCAAACACAATTCTTATTTATTCCGATTAGAAGTCCGAAATCCATCTTGAGTCAAGCCTAGTAACTTTCCTCCTAATTTTTTTCTCTAATTTTCCAAATTTCTTCCTGATTTTTTTTATAAAGTAAATGTAAATATCCTACCTGGCCAATACATTACAGTCCTCATAGCTGCTAAAATATTCACAAACTCTGTAAATACTAAATATTATTCAAAGTTAAGCATATCGCTTCAAATTCAATATAGGTAATATACATATTTTTACTGTTTTATTTTTAGAAAAATCGATTTTATCGGCCAATATTTCTTGCCTTATTAGGTATTGTGTACTAAAAATAGCTTAAGAAGGAAATCGACATCGAGATAAGAAATATCTGATAAAATAATAGTATAAAAACGGACCCGATTTCGTCAATACATAAACATAATCATAATCTGCTTTTAACAGCACGTTTATTGTGAATCTAAAAACAAATAACTTTTTTTGTTTTTAATTTATCTTTTGAAGTTAAATTCCAATCTTATTCGAGTAAGTTATTTCTATATTTTCTTTTCTATTCATATTCACGAAGATTTTTTGATGAAATTTATATTGCCTAAACTTCTTGGATTATGTTAATTTATAAAGTCGTTTTAACTTATTTATTTTATTAATGATTCATTCATTTTTACAGCATGCAGCGTCCAGTAAACCACCCAATGATGACTTGTGGCGGACCAAACAGGCGATATTCAGCGCCACTAGAGAACACGTATAACCCTAACCGCGTGTACAACATGGGACCCTGCTTCAGTCCACCGGCGCCTCCGCAGTTCCAGCCGAGCCCTTGCTTCATGACTGTTTCATCTCTTAGAACTGCGTACCCAAACCAAATGCCACCACCGCGCTACGGTCCATGTTTTAAGTAAAGCGCACTACTGTTCTGATTGTGATATCGGAATGAATCTCAACAGTTAGTCACGGTTTGAGCAATATTTGTAACCCGTTTGATTATATTTTTGAAATTGACCATCGAATGGATAAACGAGTAATTTATATACTGATTTTAGTTCAGGTCTAATAACTAGTCTATGTAAGTTTTATTTATTTTAAGATGTATATTAATTGAGTTTTGTCTACGAACGTTATGAAATACATTTGTCAGATAAAGTGAGTTATCTAACGCCTGTTTGTAGATACTACTCTTTAAAATGTATAATATTTAGACATCAATTTAATTGTCGCCTCTGTAAATAATTCCTTAAATAAACATTTGTAAAGCTACTCTAACTTTTTATTTGAAACATCTACAATTAATAACATACTCTGTTAACAGTCCACCGAACATCTTCAATGTTTAACAAAACATATATAAATTTTAATACAAAATTTTATATTAAAACTAGGCTCATAATAAGTTAATAACAATTTCTGCATAAAAAGTTTTGGAAGTCCTTAAAAAATGCCTATCACGTATGTAGATACATTTAAAAACTTTTGACGACTTTCGCTACAACTTATAAATAGAAATAAAAAATTGTTTCTAGATAAAAAAAATTGTATTACATGTACCTTAACAGGTTAAAAAAATTAGTAAGTGTGTAATGTTACGGTCAATATAAAGATATAGGGTAAAACCCGGATAGTTGCCCCACTTTTCGAAAAAGCTTTATTTAACAAAAATATGAACTTGCTGAAAATTATTCAGTATGTATCTCAAAACATAGGTCTTTTATCTTCTATAGCAGCCTATTTTCGTATAGATAATTAACAATGGTTTTGAATAAATACTGTTTTATTTCACCTCTCAAAAAAGGGATAGTTGCCTACTGTGGCGGATAGTAGCCTAGCGTGGAAAATGCTTCGGGGGATACTTGCCTCATGCGGGGATAGTAGCCTTGGTATGATTTTTATTTTGGATAGAAATTAATTTATAGCAATTACCAATCAAAGTAATCTTTATTATTTATTTAACAGTCCTTAAAATTAATTCGTATTATGTATTTTTATTTTTGTGTTTCCCACACGTGAGGAAATTCTAAAATGTTTTTTATGATAATATCAAAATTTCGATCCAGCGGGATTCGAACCCGCACCCCCGACATACCGTGTCAGTGCTCTAGCCATTAAGCTATGGAACGATGTAATCGCCGAATCAAAATTTTTTAAATGATTTTATTCGGTTTTAAGTTTTTTTTCTTTTAATCAACTTTGGTATTAACCAAAGTTGATTAAAATAAAATAAAAATTAATTAATAAAATTAAAAATTTCTGCAGATTGTTTAGATTTTTTTTGTTATGCTTAGTGGTATTCTTGGTATAGGAGATGCTTGATGTAAAAATTTAGACGGTGTTTCTTTTTCAAGATATTTGTTATGGGATTCTTTTTGTTCTGAGATTCATTTAAAGATATCAGCGATGGCAATGATAGCTCAGTATTATCAAAGATGTATTCTTCAATGTCGCTATCTTCTAAGGCTATACAATCTTGAGAAAAAATTAAAAGGCTTGAAAACGGCCTCGTTGGCGTGTGATTTTGGTTCATGCTATTCTGCTCAGACTCATGTAAGATAATTTCCAGATTATTAGTATTACTTGGATCTTGATAACCTGAGGGAAGCAGTTCGTTTTGATGATGTAGACCCTGATTAGACTCAGATTCCGGTACAGTACAAATATCTGGTTCTTGTTCGTTCTTTTAATTGATAAAACCTCAGCTTGTGTCAAAGCTATTTCAGGCTTTCATGAAAGCTTTTTAGCCATTGCGGCTTAGAAGTGACAAAAATACAATTACGTCAAATAAGAAGGTATGTTGATAGAATTTTGTATTTATACTGCTAGGTATAAATACAATTATATCTTTATATCAAAAATATGCCTTGAGTTAGCAGTTGCTGGTTATTCTTTTCGTAGCGTCTTCTTAAGGTTCGAGAGGATATTCCGTATGATCGAGAAATTTCATTGATACTTTTTTTGTCTTAATTCTTCCAAGCTATCTTCTATCCAGTTGATGTTGCGTGGCTCCACGCCTGGTTTTCGCTTATATTTGCGAGTCATTTTGCTCATCTAGAATAAATATATAAAACAGTTAATTAGATATTTATTTTATTTACAATAAGCTAGCCATATTAAATTCGTAAAAACAACAAAAAAGTAAAATCAGTCTTTGCTTGTTAAATTTTTTTTACTTACTTAAGGGGCAACTATCCGCGAAAATAAGCAGGGCAACTATCCTTTTTGATGCGGATACTTGCCCTTTTCATTTAGAAAATAAATAAAAAACATTTAGCAATACAGCATAATAAACAATGTAGTTTAAAGTCTAATGCATGCAAAGGAACAAAAAGTTGACTAAAACTACGATCAGTAAAAAAAATATACAACAGAAATTACTTACCAATATAATTATAACGCCCGTCAAAGTTGCGACGCGGAAGATTTTTGCTCACACGGACGAAATAAGTGCACCTATTCCGATGGCTTACGTGGCACTGAGGCCTGAGGGAGGTCACTACTTATTGTAGTAAAGCGCGAACACAACTCATATTCCTAACATAGTGTATTAAGAACCGGGGCAAGTATCCCCCCGCGGCAACTATCCGGGTTTTACCCTATACTTTTCAAAATGAATCACAGACCCTTTTTTTTACGTGGGAAAAATCCATCATGGATAACCTCCGGCGCGGGGGCACTAGAGGGTTATGTCAGACTCCTACTGACCAAAAACCATCCACGTGTGAGCAGACTTCCGCCTGAGTGGGGCGAGATAGGGTCGCGTTAGCAGTCTCCATCCCGCCCCGGCATCACAGTCTAACCTAGTCTAGTGTCATAGAACAAATCCTATTATATATATTTGATATGATGCATGTTTTCCCTTTCAACATTTTAATACTGAGGATGCTATGCTGTTTTGCTAAGCAGATAGAATTCCACTTTGATTACCATAATATAAAGATTAAACATCTTATCTAAAGGATTTTAAAATTTTCCTATGTGTGAATGTGCATTTTGTTATTTCACTACAAATATTACACAAGAAAAACTTTTTCTTTATCTCAATCAATCAACTATATCAATGTCTACTGATTAGAAAAATAATCAGTAGCCTTATTTATCGGAGTAGGTATAGCCTACAAAAGTCACGCTGTGCACACGCAGAAACTGAGACAATTTTTCTAATACCGTTTTTATACTTTCATTTCAAACTATATAAATCTATACTAATATAATAAAGCTGAAGAGTTTGTTTGTTTGTTTGTTTGTTTGTTTGTTTGTTTGTTTGTTTGTTTGTTTGAACGCGCTAATCTCAGGATCTACTGGTCCGATTTGAAAAATTCTTTCAGTGTTAGATAGCCCATTTATCGAGGAAGGCTATAGGCTATATATCATTACGCTAAGACCAATAGGAGCGGAGTCCACGCCGACGAAGTCGCGCGCAGAAGCTAGTAGCTTAATAAAATATTATAAGTTTTATAATTATTTTATATTTATAGAAAAAATGTCAAATGTTTATTAATAATTTATTTGTACAATGAGTACGAATAGTCAATTTGTTGGTATTTTATCAAAGTTATTCATGTTTAAGGATAGGCGACCGACGCCGACGTTTACTTATGGAAACTTAAAAGGGTGGGTCCATTTATATCTAATTACGATTTCATGGAAGCAGGAGAAAAAAGGAAACTTTTCCTGAAGACTTAATAAAACATCTTTGATTCAATGTAGCGGAACTTTAGCTACAGTAATTTATTAAAAATAAACAGAAAATACTTGAGAAAATAAGTCAATTCAAATTGAAAAAAAGTTAAACTTTGCTGTATAAGGTGTAATAAATGGCAAACATGTAATATATTTAATACACTAGCCGACCCGTGCCCACTTCGTTGGGCGTTATAATCCATTTCACATAAGAAGGGTACGGTGAAATTTGATATGTTCCAATACACTCTCACTATTTTCAGCAAATCAGATAAATATAAATGTTTTAAAATCACCAATTAATTTCTAAGGCAAATAATAATGCTTGATTAGATTGAATTGTTGACACGGCACGTCAGAGGGCGCAGGTTCAAATCCTGCTGGGTCGAAAAGTTTGATAATTTTTATCTTTTTCCTTTTATCTTGTCACTCCTGAATAGTGTAGCTTTCTGTTAGCGAAAGAATTTTCATGATCGGATCAGTATTTGCGAAGATTACCCCGTATATACAAACAAAGTTATAAACTTTACCCCTTTATAATATTAGTATAGATTAGTAGAAAGTGTACAAAAAGTAAAAAGCAATGCAATAAAGTGATTTATAAACATAAAGATAGATAGATTCTGTTGAAATAAAAATATCACAATCACATGATGTAGATATGATTGTCAAAATACTGAACCTTATACTATTTATTATCTTTAATACCTCTATCATCAAACGATAATCTTTGAAGTACTATATTTTATTAAATATATAAAGAGGTAAAAACTATATTTATTTATCTTCTATAAATTATTACGTCAAGCATAAACTTTGTACCCCTTTCTACGATAATCGCGCGGACGGAGGAGTATGAAATTTAGCTCACGTTTATATACAGGTGTCCCGCGATAAAATGCAACCCCGAAAGGGGATTAAACTAGACCATAAATTATCGACAAAAAACATAGATTTTTTTTAATATTTTATTTTTTATTGACGAATTAAGATTTTTATATCTTACGTAGACTCTATGTACAAAAATGATGATTTCTTCCAAAGTAGTGGGTCGATTACTTTAAAATAAAATAAAATATTACGCCACGTACTTGGCGGTAAGGATAAAATAACAATTAGCTCGCAAAAAAGTGGCATTATGACTTTAACTATGCTTCTTGTGAAACAAAATCCATTTTTTGTGACTTTTTTTTTAATGATCTCTAATTGGCCTCAATACCAGGAAATTTTATGATTTATTATTATTTCTCACTATATTGCCATTCAAATAAAATAAAAATTTACGCCTGTATCCCGAAAAACACGCAAGAAATAATCATTTTTTTTCTACATAGAGTCTACGTAAGATATATAAAAATCTTAATTCGTCAATAAAAAATAAAAAAATTTTTTTATTTTTTTCTGTTTTTTGTCGATAATTAATGATCTAGTTTCACCCCTTTCGGGGTTGCACTTTATCGCGGGACATCCTGTATAGAGAAGGAGTGCAGAATGCTAATTTTTTTTTTAATTATGCATAAAAACACATTAAATCAGTAAAAAAAATTACATACACTACCATGTATTTGACACACACACTCATATATAATATACACTTTTGTTTATTATTATAGAAGTATAGTCTTTAACAACAGAACCATAATAATGTTCAAACTTATAATTAAAATAAATTATAGTCGAATTTCGACCACTGGTCGACCTCTAGTTAATAAGTAAATCCATGACAGTCACTTAAATTTAAACTACCTAGCTCGACTTTACGAACTTGGTACTGCCATATTTTATTTTTTTGAATATACTATTTAATTTTCTTTTCTACAAACCTCGTCCTTATCCTTGTCGTCTTCGGTACGACAAAGCCAGCTCTACGGTCACCAACCCGTTTGCCCAGCGTGGTGACTATGGGCAAAACACACGAGTTCACGCCTTTTTGGCGCGAACTTGTCGAGGCCTATGTCCAGCAGTGGACTGCGATAGGCTGAAGTGATGTGATGACAAACCTTAGCATTAAAGATTAAGTTGAGGATCCGTTCAACAAAGAGATGTATCGTACGATACATCAAAGGGGCGATACTCTTACATCGAAGGTATGTCGATTGGATTCTTTTCTCTACTCAGAAGAGTTTTCCTTTGTATATATATATTATAGGACTGTCTCGCTAATTTATTAGGGCTGCAATATACGCAACTTGTAAAACTGTGCCTGTCACTTCGTCTAGTCACCGAGTTTCCGAAGTTCGATTTGTCTTTCGTGTACGCTCGTTGACAGTCTCATACCATGCATGGCATCCACGACTGCGGTCGACTCGTGCGACAGTGCGACACAAAGGTTTTAAGCGGGCTTTACACGCAACGATAAATTGTAACAATTTATCGTAACGATCAGATTGTTACAATTTATCGTTGTGTGTAAACGGGAGATCGTAGCGATTTATTGGGATTGGAGACTGGAGTTGGAGTGAACGGTGCTCTACTCTTTCGATTTGTTGGAGCGATATCGAAAGTTTATACGTCTTTAAGTTTTCTCTCTCGAGATGTTGACACACCTGCTAAATCTAGATAATATGTTTATAAATAAAAATGTTTTCTTCTGTTTTTGTTTGTTATTGACAGGATAAAGTTTGTATAAAAGTAAATTTGAAAAAATCGGTATGCTTACCTAACTAGGAAAAGATAGGTATAGCGGTTCGATGTTCATCGGGTGAGGTAATAGAAAAGAAAATTCAGTGTATAATTTTTTACTATGAGTCATTTTTTTACAGTAATAATAAAATAGGTAAAGAAGAGTATGAATAATAAAAATATTGTTTTTCGCAAAACGGTATCACAACACGTTTTCATTGATATTATTGCGTCACTGCTGTTATAATATTGATGGATAATATACGAGTACCTATATGTATAATATCATCGATAAAATTATACACAAATTTTGGAAAAGATAAGTAGGATAAATTTACAGGTGAATCATTTTATAGACATTACAACAACAACAGTTAACAAGTACCTACTTATAAATTTTACAATTAATTGTGAACAATTTATCATCAATTTTCGTTATTGTTAAGGGGTTGGCGACAGTAACGCCTCCACCGAACTGTTTTCATGGCAATATGTTACGCTAGGAAATTCAAATATTCTGTTACACAACAATGATTCATTACATCATTATATATCTTACATTATCACGAAACCTCAACAAGCGGTTGACCGATGTTAACGAAGACTATAGGTATCACACAATATTACATGAGTGATTTTTACTTTAATTATAAAACTTTTTTTTTTACTACACGGTGAAAAACAAGCTTATTATCCGCTTGATGGTAAGCGGATACTGTATCTCATAGACGCCTGCAGCACCAGAAGCTTCGCAAACCCGTTGCCGACCGACCTCATATCCGACCCTCCCTAGGTGTCTGTCTACCTTACTCGCTTGAGAGCAGTGTTATTTAGCTGTGATCTTTTGTAAGGTTGAGGTACTTTCCCAGTCGGACTAATAAAGACTTTTAGCAGGATATTTTCTGCCCTAGCTCAATAATTACAACACTCAACACAGAAAAACAATACTTCTTGAGGGTAGTAGGGTTAATTACTAGTGATCGTCGTCTGTTTCTATGATTAGGGAAAATCCCTTTGTTTTAGGTAAAAACCAACTATGTAATATATGTACATCAGTCGAATGTGTTAATATGTACAATTAAAAAAAATCTCAATCAGTACTAATTAGAGATTGCAACCCGGTATGTTTTTCAACGCGGCCGGGCCCGGTTGAATTCGTCACCAACCCCGCTACACACAACCCACGGGTTGTGTGTTAGCGATGAAACCTAAGTATTTTATGAAAATTTTCTCTATATGAATGAAAAAACACAATGATTCAAGGTTAATATTTATTTCAAACTGGCTTATGAACAATTATCACAATAATCAGCCTCACTCAAGTCTCAAAATCGCACTGAATACAGAATTTATTACTTTTACTTATGGACGGAAAAGTAACATTAGTATTAGTTTTTCTCTTTACTCCTTATAGTGTCTATTTGAAAACATAGTATTTAAATAATTGTGCGTGCTCGCAAACAAATAAAAAACCTACATCAATTACATCGACAAGTAATACAACGTAATAAGACGAAAAGATACTCAAATAAATACGCGCTAACAAAGATTACTCAAAAAGTAGTAATCACATCTCGATCAAATTTAAACAAGTCTACATGACAAGTATTGGCCTTCGATTAAAGTAAAAATCATCAAAAGAGATAAACCCAGTGAAAAGTTATGCGGTTTAATACGAGATACGATATAACGATACGATATAGGTACGGTCGACGAAAAAGTAGTCAAGTAAATACGCATTATTAGATAACTCTAAGTACTTGTCAGATTTTAATTAAATTTAAATGGGACCACATGACACGCAACACCTTTCAGTTAAAATAAAGTTCATCGAAATCGATCCACCAAGTCAAAAGTTCTGATCTAACATATATTTAAAAAAATTCAATCAAATTGAGAACCTCCTCTTTTTTGGACGTCGGTCAATAATAAACTAATAACGCAGCTTAAGGTACTAAACGTGTCCTAAAGACTTAGATTAGATAGATAGATAAACTTTGGTAGCTTTGTTAATTGTTATAAACAAAACAAATTCTTGTTTGCTAAAAGTAAAGTATGTTTATTCTTAAACTTTGGCTATTAAGAGTTTAGACTAGTGAGTGTTACTATTACTAATTGACTAAATAGCGAAATCTTATATGATAGGTGTACTGGAACTGTAAACAACCAAACTTGTATGGTCGCGGTTTACGTACCGGGTCCGGTGACCGGGCTCGGTAAGAATGGCCGGGCCCGGTTTGCAATCTCTAGTACTAATATCACAAAAAGGAAATATTTTATTTTTCTTTTCTTTGTAGTAAATAAACTCAAAAACTACTAGATTGATTTTTTCCCATTCTTTTAGCAGTGTACTTATGGATCTCAGAACCCGGAGCTAAGTGTCATAGCCAATTCAGACCTTGGGTAGACCTAGAGTTTGAAGTGCATAAAATATGAAATCAAAGCATTGTTTTCAACATATTGAGCACTATTTTAACGTAGTATGAAGATATTACAATAATAATAAGTGAAATGGGTGCAGCTGAATCCGACATTTTATTTAGGGCCTGTTTCGCCATCTGTTAATATAGCTATCTGTCGTATAACGCTATTCAACAGATAATAATTTATTGTACATTTTACCTTTTTACTATCGAAGCCATTTGTTAGATATTTCTATACACAGTCTCTAATCTAGCGAATCTAAAAGATATACTTAGGTTATAAGGTTGTTGTGGTAAAACAGACTCAAAAGGCCTGCTTGAAATCTTGTATACAAAGCCGTGTGAGCGATAAATTTTATCAACAACTGGCAAACATGGTCCTCATGTAAATACGTAGTATACTCGTAGTATTAAAAAAATTGAATAGATATAACGCTATAAGTCATAACGCTTACAACCGTCCCGAGAATTGTCGCATAGTTCAGACGATACAAATTATAAGCTTTGAACTGCAGCCGATTAGAGTTCACGAGTAACTGAAATGTCTGCAAGGCTTCCTTTTTCGCAATATCTGTAAATAAATGTATAAAGTAATTGTTAACTTTATGTATTTTTAACGAAAAACATAAACTTGTTATTTTCATTTTTTTTCCTTTTTCTGGTACTGTTGCTAGGATATACATACAACGGCAGTCCGAAAAATACTTAGCTTCACTGCCTGATTACGCCACTATCACAAAAGAACGCTCGCTTGAAAAAGTGATTCGCCGGGCGAAATTGGAGTCGAATGAAGAGGTTATCGCCGCTAAAAAGGCCTGTTTTGCAAACCTCCAGAAAATTTATTTTTCAGGCAGGTTAAATAAGACGGAGCATCTGTGAGTCAAGTAGGTATATCGAAATAAAAGGAGACTACGTTAGAAATATTTTTTAAAATTTTCGTTTTTTAAATATAGGCCTAGTAGGTACTTATCGGACCATCCTCGTTTAGACTACTTTTTACCTCGTTTAGACTTATTTTTGTGCAATAAATAGCATATTGTGAATAAACAATTAGTTGTTGAAATATCATTACTTACTGCATCTGAAATCGATTAAATTTTTAATAATAAGCATCTCTGTCATATCAACTTCCTCTCTTATTTCATCGTCCACATAACACGCTATTGCGAACCAGATATAAACTTGGATGCCACGGATTACCTCAAGCCAAGGGTATTTGGTCTGTAATTATAAATTATTATCATGTTAAATCAAAATTAAGTATATTTTAAATATTAATACGAAAACAATAATACGATTATACGAAGTACCCATACCAAATAATTTATTTAACCAACTTCAAAAAAGATGGAGGTTCTCAATTCGAATGTATTTTTTGTGTTACCTCAGAACTTTTAACTGGGAACACCGATTTCAATGATACTGTTTTTTAATAGAAAGGTGGTCCTTGTCGTGTGGTTCCATTTAAATTTAATCGATATCTGACAAATATTTTTTGAGTTATCTGTTGCGTCTTTACTTGAGTATTTTTTCGTCGACCTACCTCATAACTTTTTACTTTGTGTACCAATTTTGATGATTCTTTTGAATTTGATTGGAATCTGAAGAGTTCTTTTTGCGGTATATCTAATAATGGGTAGTTACTTGACTAATTTTTCGTCTACCTGTGTTGTATTAGTGGTCGATGTAATTGAAGATGACTTTTTTCGTTTGCGTATTAATTATTGATTACTTAAACCCTTAAAATTATTGTAAAGAGATATTTTGACATTTCAGTTAAAAAAATATTCACACTTTTTTTTATAATAATATAAACAAACTATGAATATTTTTTTAAGTTTAATGGCGTGATCTTGTTAATTATGTATATAAGAAAGGCTCTACGAAGCGAAAAACTTTTTCGACAATGTTTAAACATTATTTTTTTCATTTACAATTGAGACATAATTTCGAGAAAATTTAGCTCATTAACAATCGTTTAGCTTGTTGAAAAATTAAGTTTTCCAACGGGAATCAAATATCAAATATTTATAGTGTTTAGAATACACCATAATTTTTTCAAATTAAAAAAATATATATTCAAAACATGTCGACTGAACTTAACGCAATATAGAATTATGACACGTATAAACGCGTGTTGGAATGGACTTTGCGCCTCTCGTACGCTGAAACTATTGATTTTACAAAAAAAAAAAAACGTTACTACATAAATTATACGAAATTTTCTCTAGTTTCATTTATAACACAGCTATTTTTATCGTAAAATTAGTTGGAACGGAGTTATTCTCAAAAAACTGTATTTGAGCGCCATTTTTACAATATGGCGGCGCGAGCGGCAAAGATACGAGGTGGCAAAGTGAAAATTCGAAAAAAGCACGTCGAAATCTATAAAATCACCAATTTTCAAAACTACCGGAAAACTTTCCAGGTAACCCCCTTTTTGAGCACCAAATGACTGTACTATATGTAATTACGCAGTTACGCTTTAAAAACATTAAATCACCACTATAATAAATTAGCTCCTGTTCATACATAAATGCAATTTATCGTAACAGATAAATTAGGCGTAAACAAATTGAATAAAGATAGGTACAGACAAATGATAAAAATAAATAAAAAAGTGTGTGTGTCAGCTCCGACACACGACTGGGGTTCACTTCTTCAGATCGACTGTCTAAATAGGCACAAAAAGGCTAATTAGTCTAAGAAAAAGATTAATACCATATCAAATGGTAAAAAATCGAATCAAATAACGCCATCTATGATGAGATGGCGTTATTAAAAAAATGTCGAAATGCCATTAATCGGAACCCTATTGGGTGGCGTTAGCGAAAACGTAACGAAGTCACTCGTTAAGTAGATTTTACTCCTCGTATTTTTTTTCCTACCGGGGGCCTTATAAGAAAATCGACTCATAAGGAGTAAACTCCAATAAACTGCAAAAAATAAATAAACTTCACACAATGAACTAATATTATTGATGTATTGTACTTAGCACATATTATTATGTCGGGAAAAAGTTTCTTCGTATTTTATATAGAAATTCAAGGTAAGATTTTACAAAATTTATTTCATCAGTTCAGCCTATTGCAGTCCATTGCTGGACATAGGCCTCCCCAAGTTCGCACCAGACACCCCGGTTTTCCGCAATCCTCATCCAGCCTACACCGGCAATCTTACGAAGATCTTCGGTCCAATGGGCCGGAGGACGTCCCACACTATGTTTGCCAAGACGCGGTCTCCACTCCAGGACACGTCTGCTCCAACGGCCATCGGTCCTACGACACAGATGACCAGCCCACTGCCACTTCAACTTGCTAATTCTGTGGGCTATGTCGGTTACTTTCGTTCTCTCGCGGATAGTCTCGTTTCTAACTCTATCTTTGAGAGAAACCCCAAGCATAGCCCGTTCGACTTTAAACTTGTGGACCAGTCCCTTCGTCAGTGTCCATGTCTCGGCTCCGTATGTCATTGTTATGGCAGGACGCATTGCTCGAAAACTTTTGTCTTTAAGGATTGTGGAATCTTCGAAGTGAAGACTCGACGAAGCCTGCCAAACGCCGCTCAGCCCAACCGAATCCTCCTATCAGCTTCCTTCTTGAAATTGTTTCGGCCCAATTGAATGGTGTGGCCAAGGTAGACATAATCCTGAACAACTTCGAGAAGGATACCGGTCTCGGTATGACAAAATTTATTTACATTAATTATAAGTACCTGGGTGACCGAGCCCAGCTCGGTATTTTTATTTTATTTTTTGTTTTTTTTTTCGGTATTTTTATATTTTAATTTTATTTAAATAATAAATCACGAGTGAAATTAAAAAAAAAAAAAAGAAAAAAAAAGTAATCTGGAGACTGAGATTCGAACCCGGGTCAAAACGATTTGAAATCCGTCGCTTTCCTAATTACGCTGTTACAACTATATTAATAATGGTGAAATTAAGCTTCGTATTCTAATGATATTTTTTCATTGCTGGCTTCAATACTATCTCGAAGTGGCTAAGAGGCAACCTATTGACTTTAAATAGCGCGAAAACCACTTATATTACTTTCTCCTTTAAAGGCATTGTACCACAGTCTACAACTCACGCCATACAAGTTCACTCGTGTCCTGAACCGCAAAACGCTACATGCGACTGCCCACGCTTGCAAAAAAAAAGAGACGGTAAAGTACTTGGGAGTAGTGATTGACAATAATCTTAGATTTGACGAGCATATAGATGCGATTAATAACAGGTTGCGAAAACTTATATACGTTTTTAAAACAATAAGAAACGTCTTGGATGCTAACCTGTTGAAATCTGTCTACTTTGCCCTCGCTCAATCGGTGCTAACTTATTGTATCACGTCTTGGGGTGGTGCACCGAAAACCAGACTGATTGGCCTGGAGAGAGCGCAACGAGCTATCCTAAAGGTATCGTTATTTAAGCCGTACCGTTACCCCACTGTATTGCTATACAAGGAGTGCCGGGTCTTAACGGTGCGCCAATTGTTTATCCTTAACACCCTACTTAAAACAACATACAGTTCTTGAATACCACCCGTCATTGTCAGAAGCTAAAAGGCGATACAATCCTGTACAACGTTGTAAATTTTCTACAAGGTTCTCAAAGAGATTCTTTTGCCGCTTGGGTGGCTTCTTATACAACAAAATCAATAGATTCCTACTTATATTCAACCTCACTAAAAATAGGTGTAAACGGAAATTAACTGAATGGCTACAGGGGTTGAACTATGATGACACTGAACCCAGACCCCCTTGCTGGGTGCTAGGGGAGGAGTTGCTGGTCTCCTACTGGGCGCGTCCCCGGGTGGCGGATAGGGGAACGTCACTCGCTCTTTTGCGTGTGGCAGGGGTCTTCGGACCCCCGTGGACCAAACCAGCAGGTGTGGGCGCACCTTGAGCAGCTTGTCAGCCGCGCGGCCTAGGGGATTAAACCCCGATTAAAAATCTAAAGCTGTAATACAGCCTTTATCATGAATTCGCAGCCAAAAATAAAACTACCCCAGGAGGGTACCGGCGCCTCCAGCGTCGGGGAATCCCTCCTCGCTACGGCGAGCAGCCCCACCGAATCTGGGGGGGGCCAACTACGAGTTCGTGATACACCCACTTTGGGTGCTGATGACAGTTCTGTGATGCCCGAGACGGGCGGTGAAACAACGACCATTGCACGAAATACGGACTCTGACAACAGCCTTCAGAGCGTCCGCTCAAACGAAGCGGAGCGCTCGCGGACTGGTCTTCCCTCTCAGGGCAGAAAGGGAAGATTACACGGATATAACCTACGGGAAAACAAAGGCCCTTCTCAGGGCCAATTCAAGAATGGGAACCGCTTCGCGGCTCTGGCGGCGGATGAGCTCTCCGACATGGATCTTGAGGCCGATCTCGGGTTGAGGTCTCCGGACTTGGAACGTTCGGCGAAGGGAGGGAAGAAGCGGTCTCCACCCTCGACCTTCGTTTCCGGTCGCCTCGGATCAGATTCGGAGACCGAGGGCTTGGCGCTGACGAAAATCAGCACGTCGCGAAGGGGGAAGTCAAGAGGAGCTAAGGCGGGCCCATCCCGCGAAAGCTTCCTAAAACCTGCTCCCATCAGGCCGGACGACATTAGCACCGACGACACTGAGTCCGATGTTGGCGCACGGTTGGACGACTTCTTTGTGCTAAACGCGCAAGAATTAAGAGCGCACGCGGGCGAGAGACTCGCCACTATCCTTGAGGTTGCCCGCAAGTCCGGGAACCTCAAGGGGGAATTTGTTTCCCGCCTAAAAAAATCAGCCACGGCCCTCAGCGAGATCGTCGACTCCTTGGCGAGCCGAACTGATACGGAGGAAACGAGGCGGCTTAGGGGGGAGAATCGCCGCCAAAAACTAGAGATTGATGCTTTAAAGACGGAGACAAAATCGCTGCGGCGCGGAATCAACGAGGCTAAGAAGGCGGCGGCCGAGGCCGCAGCCTCTGCCGCCGCCGCTACCGTTGCCGCTACTAGAGCGCAAACGGCGTCGGCGACCCTGACGAGCCAGGAGCTCGTCGAAGAAATTAAAAGGTCAGTAACTTGCACGCTGGACAGCAAGATAAACGACCGGCTTGCAAGGATTGAGGAGCGACTGATGCTGGCCCCTTCGGATCATCAGCAATTGAGGACGGATATGGTGTCCGCTGCGCCTCCTAGGCCGACGCCTGATTCTCAACGACCCGAGAAGGCGGCCACTCCATCGGTGGGCCCGTCTACGGTCGCCCAGGAGGAGACCTGGGCGACGGTGGTGAGGAAAGGGAAGAGTAAGGGGAAGGGCAGGGGGAAGGGAAAGTCCTCCACCCCTGCCCCTACACCTGCGAGCCAAAAGGTGAAGCCAGCCGGCAAGACGACTGCTGCGCCGTCCGCGAAGCCGGCCGTCAAGCCGACCGCCACGCCGTCCAAGCCGTCCGGAAGACCGGCAGTGAAGGCGACTGCCAAGCGTAACTTGAAGGCGCCGAAGACTGCGGCAGTCGTTGTTCAGCTGCAGCCGGAAGCCGCTGAGAGGGGGCTTACGTACGGCTCCATTCTCCGGACGGCTCAAGATAAGGTCAACCCGCAAGAGCTAGGAATCGACCGCATTCGCTTCCGCCAAACGGCGACGGGAGCGAGAATGCTGGAGATTCCCGGCTCCGAGAAGGACGAGAAGGCAGACCAACTTGCCAGCAGGCTGCGGGAGGCCCTGGTAGACGTGGCCACCGTCTCCAGGCCCGTCAAGTCCGTGCAGGTACGGATTTCGGGTCTGGACGACACGGCCACTCCTGAGAGGGTGGCGGCGGCGGTCGCGAAGGCGGCGTCGATCGACGTGGGCGCGGTAAGGGCTGGGACGATCCGTCCCGGCTTCGGCGGCACGGGCTCCGTGGTTGTGTCCTGCCCAATCCCGGCGGCAAAGGTGCTGACTGAGGGGGGCAGGCTGCTTATAGGCTGGAGCTCGGTACGGGTAGTGGCCCTGGAGGCGCTCCCAATGCGCTGTTATAGGTGCATGGGGTTGGGCCACACGCGCCCTCTGTGCCCATCGTCCGTAGACAGGGGGGAACTCTGTTTCCGCTGCGGACGTGCGGGTCATAAGGCAGCCGCATGTGAGGAGGCCACTCCGCGCTGCGCGATATGCGCGGAGACAGGCAGGCCCTCTGATCACAGAATGGGAGGTCGCAGGTGTAAGCCTGCGACTACGAAGGGGAAAACCGCTGGGGCCCGGGCCACCCCAGCACCAACGAGCCAAGCATCGGAGGCCGTCTCTTTGGTGGCGGACGGGGAGGTTGTGATGTCTGATTAAATGGACCAGTTCGGACATCACAACTTCCTTCAGACGAACCTTAACCACTGCGCCCGGGCCCAAGACCTGCTCATGCAGTCCCTGGCGCAGTGGCGCATAGATGTGGCGGTGGCGGCGGAGCCGTATTACGTTCCCAGCTCACACCCTTGTTGGGCTGCGGACCTTAGCGGCTCCGTTGCTATCGTGGTTCAATCCGGCGGCGGCAGCCCCCCCCTCTCAGTCGAAGAGAGGGGTCCCGGGTACGTAGTGGCCAAGTGGGGAGAGTATGCGGTGGTTGGCGCATACTTCTCCCCCAACAAAACTGTAGCGGAGCTTGAGGTCTTCGTAGACCTCCTGGCTGCTGCGGTTGGAAGACAGGCGCCACGTCAGGTCGTCCTCCTCGGTGACCTGAATGCCAAAGCTCGGGACTGGGGCAACCCCTCCACTGACTCTCGCGGGGAAGTAGTCAGGGAGTGGGCGGTCACCGCGGGACTGACCCTCCTCAACACGGGGTCGGCCCACACGTGCGTGCGACACAACGGGGGGTCCGTGGTGGACGTATCGTTCGCCTCCCCGTCCGTCGCCGCACGTGTGCGAGCTTGGAGGGTGCTGTCGGAGGTGGAGACTCTTTCAGACCACAAGTACGTGAGGTTCGAGGTTTCCACCTCCCACAGCCGAGGTGCGCCTCGGCACGCCGCGTCGCAATTTCCGCGCTGGGCCGTCAGCCGACTCGATGTGGAGCTGGCGAGGGAGGCGGCAATTGTCCAGTCGTGGTTCGCCGCTCCTACGCACCCGGAGGTAGACATTGCGGCGGACGACTTCCGCGACGCGGTGACGGCCGTGTGCGACGCGGCTATGCCGAGGTCCCGGCACCGCCCCGAACGCCGTGGGGTCTATTGGTGGAACTCGGAGATTGCGGATCTCCGAGCCGCCTGTATAAGGGCTCGGCGACCCTACGGACGCTGTAGGAGGCGACGCCACGGCCGGACAGACGAGCAGATGCCGGCCGTGGAGTTGGAGGTCGAGCGCCGGCTGTACGAGGCCTACCGTGCCGCCAAGCGCGAACTACAGCTGGCCATCGTCAGGGCCAAATCGCAGGCCTACGGCGAAGCCCTGGCGAGTCTCGACAGGGATCCGTGGGGGCGTCCGTACAAGGCTGCCCGGAAAAACTTCCGGCACCAGACGCCCCCGGTCGCCGAGTCGTTGGACCCCGCGGTCCTGGACAGGGTGCTGGATGGGCTCTTCCCCGCAAGAGACCCCAACCACACCCCTCCGTTGATGATCACTTCCCCTCTCGTCGAAGAGCTAGACGAGGCCTCCATCCCGCCTGTGTCGGAGGCGGAAATGGAGGTTGCGGTCCGCCGCCTGCGTGGAAAGAGGACGGCGCCCGGCCCGGATGGCATCCCGGGCCGGGTACTGGGAATCGCCCTCCAGGAGATGGGTGACCGGCTTCGGGAGTTGTTCAGCGCTTGCCTCGCGTCTGGACGATTCCCGAAGCCGTGGAAGGAAGGAAGACTGTGCCTGTTGCGGAAGGAGGGGCGACCCGTCGACTCGCCCTCCGCATACAGGCCCATCGTCCTGCTGGATGACACGGGTAAACTCTTGGAGAGTGTCGTAGCCTCCCGTGTCATTCGGCACCTGGAGGGAACTGGGCCCGGGCTGTCCGAGGCCCAGTACGGGTTCAGAGTGGGGCGGTCCACATTAGACGCCCTGCTCTGGCTCAAAAGTTGGACGCAGGCGGCAGTCCGCGAGGGGAAAAAGGCGTTGGCTGTCTCACTGGACATCGCCAACGCCTTCAACAGCCTCCCGCACGCGACAATACAGGAGGCGCTTCGCCACCACCGTGTGCCCCTGTATCTGCGGAGGCTATTGGGCGACTACCTCCAGGGTCGCGAGGTCCTGGTGCCGGGGCGCGACGGTCTGAGGCGACGCCGCGTCTCGTGCGGAGTTCCGCAGGGGTCAGTGCTTGGACCGCTCCTGTGGAACATCGGCTACGACTGGGCGCTTCGGGGCACGCTGCCTGCAAGCGTGCGGGTCTCGTGCTACGCCGACGACACCCTAGTCGTGGCCAAAGGAAGGGACCTCGCGGAGGTGATGCGGTCGGCCACGGCTGGCGCAACTCTCGTGGTCGGCCGTATACGGGCCCTGGGGCTGGAAGTCGCCCTGACGAAGACCGAGGCCCTCCTGTTCCATGGGCCTCGGGGGGGACCCCCTCCAGGTACGTGGGTAACTCTGGACGGGGTCCCAGTCCGGGTGGGGACCCAGATGAGGTATCTGGGCCTCACCCTGGACGGGAGGTGGGCTTTCGGGGCTCACTTTGCTCAGCTGGCCCCGAGAGTCGTCAGAGCTGCCGCCTCACTCGGAAGGCTGCTGCCAAACGTTGGTGGTCCAAATGCCAACTGCCGTCGGCTGTACTCCGGGGTCATCCGGAGTATGGCCATGTACGGGGCGCCCGTCTGGGCGGACGCCCTCAGTCGCGCTAACAAGACCCTGCTGCGACGTCCGCAGCGGGTCATCGCGACGAGGGCGATACGCGGTTACCGGACGGTGTCCTGGACGGCAGCGTGCGTGCTGGCTGGCGATCCCCCCTGGGAATTGCAGGCGGAGATCCTCGCCGAAACGTATCATTTCGTGGCGGCGAGGAGATCCCGGGGCGAGCCCCCAACGTGGGAGGAGGTCGCACGCATGCGGAGGCAGGCGCAGGACACCCTGTTTCGGCGGTGGACGGAGGACCTGGCCCCGCCGGTCCCCGGGCAGTGGACGGTGGACGCGGTCAGGCCGGTCCTTCAGAAGTGGGTGAGGCGGCGGTTCGGCCCGCTGACCTTCCGTTTGGTGCAGGTGCTTTCCGGACACGGATGCTTCGGTAAGTATCTGCACCAAATCGCAAGACGGGAGGTGACTCCAGCCTGCCACGAGTGTGGGGTGCCAGAGGATACGGCGCTCCACACGCTGGAGGTGTGCGCCGCGTGGGAATCGCAGCGGCGCGCGCTTTCGGCGGTCATCGGGCTGGATCTCTCGCTGCCGAGCGTCGTAAAAGCCATGCTCGACAGTGAGAGATCGTGGCAGGCGGCGGTCTCCTTCTGCGAAGAGGTAATGACGCAGAAGGAGACCGCGGAGCGAGCCAGGGAGAGTGACGCCTCCGCTGACCCGCTCCGGCGCAGACGTACGGGAGCAAGGAGGAGGCGGTTTGCCCACCTCCTCCCCCCCTCGTAATAGTGGGGTCGCCGGCCGAAAGTCGGGGGAGTGACGCCTCCGCTGACCCGCTCCGGCGCAGACGTACGGGAGCAAGGAGGAGGCGGTTTGCCCACCTCCTCCCCCCCTCGTAATAGTGGGGTCGCCGGCCGAAAGTCGGGGGACTTCGGCCGGCCGGACGACGTGACCCCACAGGTCTGCGGGGTGGCCTTGTTGTGAGCGAGGCCACCCCAACTTTGTGCCGGGGCCCGGACGTTTACGTTCGGGCCTACCGCCGGGGCGAGGTGGCGACTGCTAGCACGACCCCATCTCGCCCCACTCAGGCGGACGACGGCTCGCACGTGGCGGTTTTTAGTCAGTAGGAGTCTGACATAACCCTCTGGTGCCCCCGCGCCGGAGGGTGTCCATGATGGATTTTCCCCACGATAAAAAAAAAAAAATGATGACACTGAAGCGACTCTTTCTGGCCTAACTTAGAGTACTTCTAACATACACAAACACACGCCCCTCAAACACGCACACACACACACACACACACACCAACTAAACCATATCGAACCATGAATAACATAAAATATACTAACCTTAGATATAAATATATAAATATACTATCTCATATTATATTGTTTGCAACAAAATTGTTAATGCCCGTATGATGATGATAATTGAAATGTACTTTATTAAGGGGTGGAGACCTGGTGTCCTGAAACACAGGCCTCGAGCCTAGCTTAGGCACCAGTCTCCCACAATATTAGTGCTAATATTTTTATGTACCTATCAAATGTCATGTATGCAATATTGTGGTGAGAAAATAAATAAATGTTATTATTATTATTATTATTATTGCCTAAAAACAGGGATAAAATGACATTTTTTTTAAATGAGTCCTAGCTATATCAATTTTTCACCCCCGAAATCCCCTGCATACTAAATTTCACGAAAATCGTTGGAGCCGATTCCGAGATTCAGAAAATATATATATATATATATATATATATATATACAAGAATTGCTCGTTTAATAGTATAAGATATATACATATGTACCATTTAAGTACTTAAGAGAGAATCGCTAGTTAGTACACGGTCATACATCAGTACATTAGGTTTCTTTCAGTGAGTTCATGTGGCATCTGTATATCGATCTTTTTTGTATAGCCAGCCTTTTTTTCAATAGATCAAAACTGTTTTATGGTCAATTCTCAGATCTCCCGCTATATCGTAACAACTCATTTGTCGATCTAGCTCCACTTTTTCAAAAATTTTGTCATGTTTGTTAACTGTGCGACCAGAGAAAAAGGCATCTTTGACATCAAAAGTTCCTGACTGAAAATACTTAAACCAGTGCTGCTGTTACTGATACTGGACTAGGTCTATAAACTTCATAAAAAATTTTCGAGACTTGAGTCGCATTTTTTCTTTTTTTAAACTAAAACTTTAAAATGTACCGAATTTTTTTATTGGATTAACCCATTTTGGCGGACAGAAAAAAAAGGGGGAAAACTCTTTACTTTTTAACTTCATTTATAAAATGTCACCTTTTCATGGTCTCAAAAGCAGCCAGTTACAAAAAACACAACCAAAAAGATTTTATTCCAAATTTTTACTAAAAAATACGAAAAGACTTTTTCCCCTACAGGCTACATACAGGCCGGATTTTTACTTGAATTCTTCGACGTAGCTGATGTTCGAGCTTATTTTCTATATATTTTTTATAGTAACAGTTGGTCTTACCTCAATATTTGTAATTACAGTAATCATTGTAACCGCGCTTGTAAACATTACCCACATTGAGAGAAGAACCTGAAAGTATTTTCGTTTATATATAATAACAAATCTAGCTTAATGTCGTAAAATTAACAACTATTTATAATAATTCGACGACGAGTTGGCGCAGCGGTCATGGCACTGGCTGGTGCTCGCTCATGGCGAATATTTAACTTGGTCGTAGAGATTTTTGTGGTGGTAGGGACGTTTGTGTTTTATGTATTACTAGCTGTTCTCAACGGCTTTCACCCGTGTGCGCAAACAATTTCCCGTAAAATATATGATAAAATGTAGCCTATGTTACACAGGATAACTTTTAAATGGTGAAAGAATTTTTTAAATCCGTCCAGTTGTTTTTGAGTTTATTCATTACAAACATATACACAAAAATACAAATATTTCCTCTTTATACTTAATATTAGTATAGATATATGTAGGTACGTTTCCGGACTTCCGGCACCTCAAAGATTCCTAGTGAAGGCTGTTGAGTGTGAGGTGTTTATTTTACTCATTTATTTAATGAACTATTCATTATCTAATTTTGATATAATTATGTTTTTTTATTATTTTTAATCTCGATTTTATATAATTACACTAAACGTTAATTAGTATTACTATTTTTTTACATTAATGTATTGTAACCCACCTACCTCCACACCGTGACATTTTTGTAAAAGTTGAATACAAGTGCACAAATCGTCGTATGTTTTACATAAAACTTTTAAATCTAATTTCAAATTTGGATTTACATCGAAAAAACTTATTTTAAAGTCAAGTAAATAAAGTAAGATTGACTTTGATCGTTTACGAGTAGATTTATTTTTAACGAAGGAATCATACACTATGTTATTAGTTTTGAGCATTTCTTTCATATTACAATTCACTATTTTCAAAATCGACACAATCAAATATAAATGTGTCGTTAAGTGAAAAATCGCCAAAAATAGGGGTATCCGTACAACAATTAAGTACGGTGGATTGTCAAATATCATTTCCAAAGATATAAAAATAACAAATATTATGCTTTGCAAAGTAAACAATATGCACAATTTAGTAGAAATCAACCTTATGCGTGTTGGACTTATTTTTAATTCATTAAGCATCTTTATTAAAACACCGTATATTTCAGTATACGTGTGTTCTTTGAAAATGTTGCGAAATAGAACGATTGTGGCCACTATAAGATTGTTAATATTTGAAATTTCACTCAAGTTATGTTTGATGTGAAACTGAAGATCAAATTTGATCGCTATTAAATGCGTGGCTACAGCACAACACACTATGAAGAGACACCAAACTTTATTCCAAATGGATATAAAAGCTTGATTTCGTACATGTGGGTATATAAAAGGCTTTTTCAGTCCAAAAACAGTACAAATAACATTATAGTAACGGAAATAATAATAAAACATTTTAGATGTCCGTTCTAAGGGAAACTGAATAACAGTATATTTTATTTTTATTATCAAAATCGATCTAGAAATTTTTTCAACCTATCATTACAAGTAGTGTTATGACAGTTATTAAGACAATGATAATTGAAAAATATTGATTTCATATATGGACAGGGTAGAATTACATACTATTAGAGGTATTATAAAAGTTGAAATGAGATTATTGGTTATTATTACAATTATATAAAATTGTATTTCATGCCTGTGAAATATTTTCGATAATTTTCATAATATCTATAATGTTAAATGTACTCTATATAATTACATAAAACAATAAAATAAAAAATAAAAACTTTTGAAAACTTCATAGTGACAGTATGTGTGTACTAAAAACAGACTTTTAGATTGACAGGATACAAGAGTTCGGTAGAACTTAGGAATTAAAGTAAGACTCTTCACTGATGCCATCATCCCTATTTATAATAAGGTGCCGCCGAAGATGGCCCGGCCCTTAGGATAATACAGTTATGATTACATATTACACAATTTATTTTCACTTACGTACACATATGTGTAACATACGAACGTACTGGACCAACACTTTTTTATTTATATTATATGTTACTGTTTACAATATGTTAAATCATACATGTAAAGGATAAAGTGTTGGGAGATTGCGCTGATGTATAAAAAAAAATGTTAAAACTACAACAATGATCCATTTTTGAGAAAATTCCCAAAAATATCCTATTTCAAACTATAAACAATAACAAAAATATTTATCAAAGGCAAGATATATTATGCAAAACGCACAGCGTCGGTAGTCTAGTATTGAAAAAATATAGCAGTAAGGCTCTGTGCAATTATTTTATTTTTCGTGATTTATAGGGGAAACTTAGGTTATTAACACCCATCCTTTTAGTAGAATACTGTTCTACTATACATTTTAATAGCAAATGTACATTTTTACGCATAATATTGAAATAACATTGCTTAATTAAAAACACAGGCTTTGACATGTTTTTCTGTACATTTAACTGAGGGGCACAATAGGAAATAACTCGCTGAAAATCTGGAGCAGCCCGACTAGGGAAGTACCTCGACCTTACAGAAGATCACAGCTTAATAATACTGCTTGCAACCAGTGTTGTGTTCCTGTGGTGAGTAAGGTGACCAGAGCTGGTCACCTTGACCAGCAATTTAAAAAAAAATACTTACCTTAAGCGAGCTTAAATAAGCTCGGCATTCTTTTAAATAACTGAATTATATACTTTGCTGGATACTATTTAATAAAGTTATTTGGTAAAACAATATCTTAATTACTTCAAGCTAACATTTTTAAACAGGGCTATCTAATCAATACATAGGAATGATATCGATAAAAACATGACGCTGATAGAACGAGTCATTGATAAAAACATTCAGTGTTCCTTAAAATCGAAACAGTGCTGTTTAGAAAACATTTGTGTTGTTTTTGTTAAAAAAATTGTCCCGACAATTGTTTTATTATAAAAAATGTCATGGAGTAAGTAAAATTTTTATATATCATATAAAGGAAAAGTTAATTACGTAACATTAATTGAATTCACTTTCAGTTATTGATTTTATGAGTCATATATTTTTATGTTGCTCTACAGATCTACCCCCGAATGGCCCTCCCCATAGTGGTCCTCCCCCTTATCTAGGTTATCCTCCTCAGCCAGGCGGGCCACCTGGATTCACCTACATGCCAACACCGGTCATGATGCCGATCTACCCTCCGGAACAAATTAATACGCAGCCAGCCTATATTTCGGAGCAAATCAACATGCAGCCAGGTTATCCTCCGCAACATATCAACACGCAGCCAGGCTATCCTCCGCAACCAGTGAACATGCAGCCAGGATATCCTCCGCAACAAATAAATATTCAACCAGCCTATGTTTATCCACCACCTGCACCGGCGCCTGACCCCGTTGTTGTGGTTAATGGTAATATACATAAAATTGAAATCTCAATACATAATTGTATTATATACAGGGTGTCCGGTAATTAATGGATAACCCCGCAGGTGCTTGTAGGGGGGCACGAGGCCAACTCAAAAAAAAATTAAAAAATCTATCTGCAACGGTCTAGGATTTTTTTTAAATTTTTTTCTTAGTGGGAAATTTGATACCTTTGTCCAAACTTTTGGGCACTACGGCTGCAAATTCAACTATAACGAATTGATTTTCTCTGGAAATAACCGTGGATCGTGGAGTCTTGCTATCGCGCATTACAAAGTATTTGTAGCCACAACTGTTTCTTTTTTTCAAATGCTTAAAAATAAAAAATGGTGTATTCGATTTTTTTATGATAAAGTTTGAGCACCTGTTGTATAAAACAAAAAATCGGCCAAGTGCGAGTCGGACTAGCGCACGAAGGGTTCCGTACCATTGACTAGGTACATTGATTGTAATATCGGGCAAAAAGCGGCTAAAAAAATCACTTTTGCTGTATGAGAGCAAAAATAGGCAAAAATGACGTTTTTTTGTATGGGAGCCACCCTTAAATATTAATTTTATTTTAATTTTATTATTTATTATTAAAGTAAAAATAGAACTGAGTATTTTGTGAATATTTCAAGTGCCTACCTGTTGCCATTATTGATATCGAGCAAAAAAAGGCAAGAAAATCGCGTTTGTTGTATGGGAGCCCCCCTTAAATATTTATTTTATTTTGTTTTTAGTATTTGTTGTTATAGCGGCAACAGAAATACATAATTTGTGAAAATTTCAACTCTCTAGCTATAGCCGTTCTTGAGATACAGCCTGGTGACAGACACACGGACGGACGGACGGACGGACGGACGGACGGACGGACGGACAGCGAAGTCTTAGTAATAGGGTCCCGTTTTTACCCTTTGGGTACGGAACCCTAAAAAGTAGGGAAACCTAGGTGGCCTATAGCTTAAAAAACATGCCTACTTCATGAAGTTTCTTAAATGGTATTACACTCAATTTTTTTATTGTGAAATTACCGAGATATGGCTATTAATAGTCTAGAACAATGATTTTCAAAAATTGAAGATTTATTAAAATGACAAAAAACTGCTTGCAATCAATTTAAGTAACTGATTGTGTTCAAACGCTGACATGAGCTGCCCTTGAAAAATTTAACCTGCTGCCAGTGTTGCTTATTGTGTGAAGGAGATAAACAATATTAACTGTGTGCGAATCACAAGGATGTGGTACAGAAAGCTTCCTTGCCTGAATTCTATGATTTGATTTTTGTTAATTCGTGTTTCGATACCTTCGACATCACATGTTATCTTCGATTAACGACCACTCGGCATTACTATTGGACTATAAGTGTTTTGCATTACGAATGGGCTGTTATTTGGTGATATTTCAACGACTCCGCATTCTACTGGACTTATTGTTTTGTGCACTACGATTGGATTATATTAGTGTCAAGACGATACTGAAATGCCCCGCACACGGTACCTTGATCAGGAGTATGCTAAGTGCTAACATGCATTTCATTTATTGGGAATGTGGCGGCAATGCCAATGAAGCTGATGTACTTTATCGGGCTATCTTTTTTTATTTTTTTCTGAGTTGGCCTCGTGCCCCCCTACAAGCACCTGCGGGGTTATCCATTAATTACCGGACAGCCTGTATACTAAATAAACGACGAGATTTAGTTGACTTATTGTTTTAACGTAAAACCATCGATAATAATCTTTACAACAATTATTTCTTACATCCCAGAATATAATATTTTTTTACAGATTCTGAACCACAATCTAATGTTATACATTGGGTTCCCACGGAAATGAAAAAGGCTAAAAAGCTAAAAAATGAAGCTCTTGTTGTTGGGAAGGAAGCGTGGGGTGGAAGTCCTTTATGGGCTATCAGGTCTCACCATAGTGGGCATCTCATACCTGGCAAGTTGGTTACTAAAGAGAAAGCCGCGTATATAGCATATTATGGTAAGGAGTTACCTGTGCACAATTTCGAGGTAAATAGTAATAACTATACTGGTACTTTTAGATTAAAAATTAAACTAGATTTATATATATTATATAAATTATATTCTTATTTGTATATATTATATATTTATTTATTTATTTATACTTCATGTACACCGAAATACAGACACATACAAAGAGAGATACAATACAAGGTGTACAAAGGCGATCTTATCGCTAAAGAGCGATTTCTTCCAGATAACCTTTGGGTAAAGGATACATGTGTAATCTATTCTAAAATTATATAGCTTAACACTTTGTTTGTTTGTTTGAACACTCTAATCTCAGAAACCACTCACTGGTTCGAATTTAAAAATTCTATTTGTGTTTCCTGTGTGAGGAAGGCAATATAATATTCAAATAATCGCGGGTGAAACTGCGGGACACAACTAGTTAATTATATGAGTATAAGAAACAGTTAAAAAGGAATTATTGTTTACTAGCGACCCCCCCTCCCTAGACTTTGCATGTATGTATAAATCTTCCTCCGGAATCACTCTGTTTACTAAAGAAAACTGCATCAAAATCCGTTGCGTAGTTTTAAAGATGTAAGCATACAGATAGCGTGAAGCTAATTTATTTTATACTATGTAATGATATGAAAAGTATATTTCAGTCACTAAGGTAAAATAATATTTGTACATTCTTTATTTTCATATCACAATTTTTATTTTGCTATTAAGGTTCTTTGTGCTCCGAGTGAGGCAGTCCATTGGTTACCCGCTACTAACGGAGACATACCAACAAGTGCGATAATCGCAGGAAACACTGACACTGGCGAACCTCTGTTTCTTGGCAGAGCACGCCATAAAGGATCTATGACCCCAGGCAAGGTAAGACATTAATAGCTACAAACTGCAATCCTTTTAACGTAATGTAGTAGGTACGCACGATGTAGATAATATTATCTATACATCTATACAAATAAATTAAATTGGAGTGTCTGTTTGTAATATTAAAATAACCACTTTTTACTAAACGCATATGGATCTATACACGATACATATACCAAAATAAAAATTTTTGCAATTTTTGTCCGTCTGTCTGCCTCTCTGTCTGTTTGTTCCAGCTAATCTCTGAAACAGCTGGACCGATTTTGACGGGACTTTCACTGGCAGGTAGTTGATGTAATAAGGTGTAACTAAGACTAGTTTTATTTTACATTTTTAATTTTTTTATAACTGCCAACTGAACAATAACTTTTTTGTTAAATTCCACGCGAATGAAGTCGCGGGCACAGCAGCTAGTCTACACTATGATACGAACAGATGAAAAATCTTATAAAAATATTTATTAAATAGCTGTGCAATTCTTCAAACATTATTGTCAGATATATATTAATTAATAAAATTATTCCTTTACAACACAATTATTATCAGATCTTACTGCTCATAAGGCACGGTAGAAAAAAATAGAGAAGTGAAACAAGTGACGTATGACAGTGAGAGTAACGCTTTTAAAAGCGCTTGTAACTCTTACATAGGGTATAATATTATACCAGCATTTGCAGTTCCTACCAATATGATTAGCAAGCGTCAATTTATGTTTTATTATAAACAATTTAGTAGAGTATTTTAGTTTTTAAATATGGTTATCGTTTTAAAGTGTAATAAACTCCAGGTGCAAATGGGAGCTGACAGGCACACTTTTTTTATCATAATCAATTTGTACTTATTTAGTAATTGTAAATCTAACTTCTGTTTTTATTTCAAATAAATATGTAACAACTTAAAAAGCTTAAAATTTGCTCTACAGGAAAAATTATTAATTTTTTTTTGCTATATCAGGCTGTTAATCCTGAATCTAGGTTGATTTACAAATTATTATCGATTCAGTACTAACATGGCTTATGTAATTACAGAGTATTTGTCTAGCTGTTTACATCATAACTCGATTAAATCGTTACCAATAAAAGTCAAGTTCATTGATAATGTCATGTATAATAATGTTTGTTTCAGGTTCAAGGTAGCAAAGGAGGTATATTTATTCCTTACTCTGGAAAAGAAGTGTTCTACGATACTTACGAGGTCCTGTGCAGAATGGATGGCTTTTAGAGAGAGACATATAAAATAAAAAAATAAAGTGTAAATATTCGTTTAAAAAAATTAAAAAACTTTACTGTTTACATTGTTTCACTATTAACATTTACACATTTTATAAAAACGTGTTAAACATATTTATTACATTAATTTAATATAAATTTTACAAAATTGTACAATAAATTTTTTTCTCAAAAAATGCTTCAAAATACGATTAAAATGAATTATCCATTTCATTTATTATCCAACATAATTTTCTGAGAATAGGACATTTTTATTATTTTTCAAGCAACGTACAAGAATGATGAAAATATATAAACACAGGTATACGATATAGTGGCACCTGTACAGCCACTAATGTTTATATAAAAGATTTCGAAGACTATCTAGCCATGGGTCCAGTAGGTTGGTCAACCACAACCACGTTGGAAGGATGATCGACTACAGTGACGCCTCCACCATTGTTGTTGTCATCGCAACAGCAGGAACAACAACAACACAGGCTTTGACATGGGTTACACGAGCTACTACAGAGTCCCATTGTTCGCTGGAAATGTTAAAAAAAAACTAGGATTAATATACATGCAATAAGCTAGATACATTGGATAAAAAATAAATAACTAACTATTAAGATATGAACTTAGTCTAACTATTACTATAGACCAATGGTCAATAGTACCTACATAAACACTGTCCGAGAGCAAATATGTACATACATTGCAAGTCAAATAAAACCTTTTAAAAATTAGGCACCATGATTGTCATTCAATAGCTTCAAATTTTTACACCGCACTGTAGAAAATTGTATATCCAATCCATTGATTAAGTCAAACTTTAGCATTTTACAAGTACATACCGTGTTGGCGCAGCGGTTACAGCAATGGATTGCGATTGGCTGTTGCGCGAGCGGTTGCGGGTTCGATCCCCGCACACGACAACATTTGTATTGGCCATACAGATGTTTGCCGTGGTCTGGGTGTTTGTGCAGTCCTTGTGGGTCTCCCCACCGTGCCTCGGAGAGCACGTTAAGCCGTCGGTCCCGGTTGTTATCATGTACACCTGATAGCGATCGTTACTCATAGTAGGAAATATATATTTGGGTTGTCTGGAAGAAATGGCTAAATAGCCATAAGTCCGCCCATTGTACTTCACAGTCTGTAAATGATATTTCTAGTTGTGATGTACAATAAAGTATAAATAAATAAATAAATAAATAAATAAATACCTATGTACATGAAGCCGTACAACATGTACTTAGTCTTTATGTTGTTTTATGTACTTTTTTGTGTGTTGTTGTTACACTTATTTGTGACAATAAGTGACAAATAAAAAAAAATTGTTAACAGTGTTTGAACGAAAATTATTAACTGTATTTATAATGTGCTGTAAAATATTAGATTGCATTATATTACAATTTTTAGGAAAAAAAAATTAATTAATTAATCATTTTATTCGTACTTGCGTGAATTTTCCGAAAATATGATATGAAGACATTTGCCTAATAGCCCTTACGTAATGTGAACTTTTAGAAATGAAACAATAATATATTTTAACTAGCCGACCCGTGCCCACTTCGTTGGGCGTTAATTATTTTTGTGATGCAAATAATATACTTACATATACTTAAGTTTTCATCTCGCTCACATAAAACTACCACCCCCCGTTTCAGCCCCAAAAAGGGTTGATTTCTAAAAATACATTATTAGTACACCTCCACGCCATCTATAGAGCATACATTTTGAATTTCAAGTCTCTTACTTCAAAAACATAGGACTTTCATACAAACTTCCAACCCCCGTTTAACCCCCTTAGGGGTGGAATATCGTAAAACCCGTTCTTAGCTGACCTCTACTCGGCGAAAGGAATATTCCTACCAAAATTCAAGTCTCTACGCCTTATGGTTCTAGAGATATCGTGATGAGTCAATGGGTGGGTAACTCTTTTATATATATAGATTAGTGAATTCTTAGTAGTATTCTTCTTAGGTAATTACTGTTCCACTAGGTATAGACTATAGACCTATTGAATTTAATCTAGTTGTAAGGGCCAATATACTTAAGTTGTAGATGTTACAAAATACATCTTATATTATACATATAACAATTTGTTATGAAAAATGTTCTAAAAATTTTTTAATACTTACAGTATTAGAGGCGCTGTATATTAATAAAATATTTTACAAGTCTTTCACAGTCTTACTTCGGCTGAATACATACACAATTTGTTAATAATGTTAAATAAATCTGAACTGTGTCAACGCCGAAAAGATTAGATAAACCAATTAAACATTTTTAGTTTCCATATCGTAATGTATCGATATATTATCTATAACAATTTGTAGCACTAAGGAAAATATTGATTTGGATATTTTCCACATAATCTATGTAGTTGAATATTTTATAATTATAGACCATTATATTTCACGTGCTATGACTTATGATTAGAACTTGATTAACAACATTTTTCCGAGAGTCCATCCGATATTTATACAATTAGAATTTATTTTTATAAAAATATGGTGGCAAACACAATCATATACATGTGCTTGGTCCGCTTTTAAAAAAAAAAATAAGAATTCTTTATTTGTAAAACTGATGATGATTAATAAACTTGATGGTAAACAATTACAGTTACCATTGGGTATGTATCTACCTGTAACACCAGTAGCATTTCATGCACGTTGCCGAGCTTACCCCTGCTGTCAACTCAGCTCATGGCAAAGAGCTTTGGATAGGTACACTACCTGATTCTACACAAAAACATATGAGAGCAGTTTTTAGATAAAACTAGTATGCTTTTTATATATATTTATTTATATTCTTTATATTTTAATCAAAGCCCTTAGAAAATTGGTAGGGATCTGTGAGAGGTCTGCAGTGATGGCTCATGGCCTTAGGTATAATGCCGAAAAAAGCGAAATGCTTGTCTCTAAAGCAGGTAATAAATGTTATCTCACAGTACCACCGGTAAAAATAAGTGGCACTTCGCTCAAAATAGTAACGAAATTCAAGTACTTGGGGCATTGGGTGAATGCTGACCAGAGCGATGATGTAGACCTGGAACGGGAACGTAGGGCGCTGGCGGTCAGAAGTAACATGCTCATCCGCAGGTTTGCAAAGTGCACAAAGGAAGTTAAAATAACTCTATTCAGAGCATACTGCCAATCTTTTTACACTTGCAGCCTGTGGATTAAATATACCAAGAAGGCCTACAGCGTCCTGCGTGTCCAGTATAATAATGCGTTTAGGGCGCTGTTGGGGCTCCCGCGACACTGTAGTGCCTCAGGGATGTTCGCAGAGGAGCATACATTCAGGCAATTATGCGTAAGCGTGTGGCATCTCTGTGGAGGCGGGTACGCGCGAGCACAAACAGCATCCTGGGTACAGTGGCGGACCGGTTTGACGGACCCATAATAAAGCATTGGATCACCATGCATGATATGCCGTCGGACCGAGCCGCTAAATAAATTAGTAATTTTAGCATGATAGGTACGATGTGGATGAAAGCGACGAAGAATGAAAGGAGGAATGAATATTATATCATTCATTTTATATATTCATATATTATTTATTTTATTATGTCTATTTGTATTTTGTGTTTTGAATTTTTTGTATTTAGCTCCTTAATTACTGTGATTTATTAGTCTGCCAACAAATCGTCGTCTTTTATCAATTATATTAATGTCATCAATACAATTTAATAATACGAATAAAATAATCCATACTAATACTATAAATGCGAAAGTAACTCTGTCTGTCTGTCTGTCTGTCGCGCAATCACACCAAAACTATTGAACAGATTCAAATGAAATTTGGTATACAGATAGTCTAGAGTCTGAGAAAGGACATAAGCTACTTATTAAGGCAAAAAAGGGTGTAAGGGGTTGAGAGGTTGGAATGAAAATTTGTATGGCAGTATGATGTATAATATTCGTGTTTCGTAACTGTCAAACATTTAATGTTCATCCCGTCGATATGGTAAACTCTCCCCTAAAATTAAAGAACGTATTTAAATAAAGATTTCGAATCGACAACATATATCATATGTTATATATATATATACTCAAATATAAATATATATTATATTTATATGTAAATATATAGTTTATATATATAATATGTATATGTATGTATATTTACGTGTATGTGTATATGTATATATAATTATGTATGTACACTCCCATGCCGTCTAATTCTTTGTCATGTCCTTTTCATGCTAGAGGTTGTCTGGAAGAGATCGCTCTTTTAGCGATAAGACCGCCTTTTGTTAAGCCAGTAAATGACCCTTAACCTAAAATTTTTTAAATTGGATCGGAAATTTAGTGCGAGGTTGACCAAAAAAAATCGGCACGGACTGTTGATAATTTCGTATGAACATCGAAAGAAAGGCGTATACTTAAATCTAATTTTTCCCTTGATTTCCAAAACATAAAATCTTCCCACCTTTTCAACGCCTAGAATACCAACCTAAACTATCAACAAAAATACACAATTAGCCTAAGCGCGCACTAGTGACTTTTGTCACCGTGACTTTTCGTCACTGTCACCGCGTCCATGCATTTTATTACGTGACTCACGTATCCAAATGCGCGCACCTTCATTTGATGATGAATTGATGATGGACGCGGTGACAGTGACGCAACAGTCACGGTGACAAAAGTCACTAGTGCGCGTTTAGCCTTATAATAAAAAAGTAACTGGCTGCAGTCTGTACATGGAGGTGTATATGTTACTCATTAGTAAAACTTTTGTGAGAGAATTAACTAACGCAATAGAACACAAAACAACTATCTATTTTTAGAATTTTTGTCTGTACCTACTATATGTCTACGTGTTTATCCACACTAATGGCAGATATGGCTTAACCAATTCGAATGCAGTTTTCACTGATGTATTTAGGTAAGCCTTATTTTATATTAGGTGTTTGTTTTAATTAATCGAATCATAAATTAAGAAGTTGTAGTGATTTAAATAATGACGTCGAAATGTTACAAAGCGAAACCTAACCTCCTAATGATTGCATTACGAAATAATGACAAACATTGGACGTACAAAGATAAAATTTGACAGGAACGTAGTTTCTAGACTCCCACGAAAGTATTTTGAGAAAATCGCGAGGTATTAGCTTTTAGACAAGTAAATTAAATAAATTGTTGTTATAGATTTTAACTATTAAAATTTTCAAACTAAGGAAATACGAGTACTCATATCCGCGACAAGCTTTTATATCACATAGATTATGTAATGACTAAGTAGATAGTAAAAGTTTTAAAGTAAAAATTTATTTTTTCGTTTTAGCGCATTCAAATAAAAGCTTGTTTTTTAAACAGTTTAGAATTCTAAGTTTATTTTTAAGCTTTTGATTGCATATAAAACACAAATATTTCAGTGTTTGTGAATATTCTGGATAGTAAAATAGTGGATTATTTCGTAAAAATAATTAATATTATACCTCAAAATGGCTGGTGTAGACCACTGTAAAGAAAACTGTTTGGTATGACTGTTCTATATAGCATAGATTACTATAATTATAGTCTGACCGAGAGGGAGCTCAGCGAGTAGTCTGATAGTTTCAGCGCACGAGTCGAACCATAAATGTAGTTAATAAAGAGGTCCTAAATTATTGTAATATAATAATTAGGGACTACTTTGTAATAATAATCAATTTCTTTTCAAACAAAACCGCAGGCATCAAATAAAATTATTACATATTACATACTAGCAAGTATAAAGTAATAATTTTATCTACAGCCATTCAATAATCGCGTAGGTATAGACATTAAAAGTAGATTAATTTAATGATATTTTTTTAAACTCAAAAAAATATAAGTACAAGAATACTTATTTATTGCGATTGTGTATAATCCGTAGTCAGCGATAATAACTTAGGTACGTTGTTAGGAAGGCGTTCTTAATACATTTCCAGAAAAAAAACCTTTTTCTTTTCATTTTCATTTTACCGACACAGTCGGTAGAGTCATTGCTTTAGTTGAAGACTTTTTTAAGCTTATAAAAGCCCTTTTTACTCGCTGCACTGTATTCTTCCACCATTTCTAATGTAATTTCATTAGATGGATGCTAATACTTACGGCAACACTTCTGATAATGGTTGTCTTAACTTTTAACTAAAGCTTATAAGTTATAACAATGATCCAATACGAACACCCTCGAATGTTTTGTTTGTACTACGCCGTTGGACGCCTGCATCACCAGGAGCATTGCGAGTGCGTTGCCGAATCATCCCCTTCCTGAGTTATGGCTACCCTATTTACCACACTACTTAAAACCAGTAATATTTAGCTGTGATCGTCTGTAAATTTAAAGAAACTTCTTCAGTCGGCCTGCTCCAAATTTTGAGCGAGATAGATCCTGCGGTGCCCAACCTCAATAAAAGTATCATAAGTAATTTAATATAACAATTACTTTATAATCTGTTTAAAATCTGTGTTTTATCTTATACTATTAAACGAGCTATTCTTGTATATATATATATATATATTTTCTGAATCTCGGAATCGGCTCCAACGATTTTCGTGAAATTTAGTATGCAGGGGATTTCGGGGGCGAAAAATTGATCTTGCTAGGATTCATTTAAAAGAAATGTCATTTTATCCCTGTTTTTAGGAAATGAAAAAATATCATGAGAATACGAAGCTTAATTTCACTACTTTTAACAGAGCTGTAATGGCGTAATTAGGAAATCGGCGGGTGTCAAGTCGTATTGACCCAGGTTCGAATCTCAGTCTCCAGGCTAATTTTTTTTTCTTTTTTTTTTAATTTCACTCTTGATTTATTATTTAAATAAAATTAAAATATAAAAATACCGAGAAAAAAAAAAACAAAAAATAAAATGAAAATACCGAGCTAGGCTCGGTCACCCAGGTACTCTTATACTATTAAACGAGCAATTCTTGTATATATATACATATAGAATCTGAATCTCGGAATCGGCTCCAACGATTTTCGTGAAATTCAGTATACAGGGGATTTCGGGGGCGAAAAATTGATCTAGCTAGGATTCATTTTAAAAAAATGTCGTTTTATCCCTGTTTTTAGGCAATGAAAAAATATCATTAGAATACGAAGATTAATTTCACTAATGACATTATAGCTGTAACAGCGTAATTAGGAAATCGGCGGGTGTCAAATCGTGTTGACCCGAGTTCGAATCTCAGTCTCCAGATTAATTTTTTTTTCTTTTTTTTTTAATTTCACTCGTGATTTATTATTTAAATAAAATTAAAATATAAAAATACCGAGAAAAAAAAAGAAAAACAAAAAATAAAATGAAAATACCGAGCTAGGCTCGGTCACCCAGGTACTTATATTTATACTGTAATTATTATGTTCAACTCTTCTAAGCTACTGTATCAAACAACCTCGGTAAGAGGAAAGTTGGAAAAAGGTTACCAGTAGTCTTGTGCCAGTATTTGTCCTAACCAAATTTTAGGTAATTAAACAAGGTTTTATTTCGTAGACATACCACACGTTTCGTAATATCATTTATTAAGCGACTTCCAAAAAAGGAGGAGGTTACCAATTCGACACGTATGTTTTTTTTTTTTTTTTTTTTTTATGTATGTTAGCTCAGAACTTTCGACTGGGTGGACCGATTTCGATCAATTTTGTTTTATTTGAAAGGTTTTGCGTGTCATGTGGTCCCATTTTAATTTAATTGAGATCTGACAAGTACTTTTAGAGTTATATCTAATAATGCGTATTTACGTGACTACTTTTTCGTCGACCTACGTTATATTATACCGCATAACTTTTTACTCGGTGTACCGATTTCGATGATTCTTACTTTGGTCGAAAGCTAATACTTGTCTTGTAGTCTTGTTTAAATTAGATCGAAAACTGATTACAACTTTTTAAGTAATCTTTAATAGCACGTATTTACTTGACTATTTTTTCGTCTTATTACGTTGTATTACTTGTCGATGTAATTGAAGTCGCTTTTTTTTCGTTTGCGAGCAAACACAATTATTTTAAAGTACATAAAGGTCTCAACATAAAAACTGTTTCAACTCTCCTTGGTCTTACTTACCATTGTAAATACAAACGACGCGTGACAGTAACACCACGGCATAATGATCACGAAATGATTTATTAGGCTGTGGTAACACTGAGAATGAAGTTTTATAGCGCTTTTTTTTAATCGGTTCTTTATTTTTGGAGTTAACTCCTTAATAATCGATTTTCATATAAGGCCCCCGGTATGAAAAAAATATGAGGAGTAAAATCTACTGAATGAATGACCTCGTTACGTTTTTGTGCGCCATCTGTCTGCTACGACGTTTACGATGGTACCGGCTACGACGGTTACGACGGTATCGGTTACGACGTTTTCTAATAATGCCATCGATAGATGGCGATATTTGATTCATTAATTTACCATTTGATATGGTATTAATGCTGTGCTGGTGCTGTGTGCTTACGGCACTAAAGAATGTAGCCACCCCCTCTCTTCCCGTGGGTGTCGTAAGAGGCGACTAAGGGATAACACAGTTCCACTACCACATTGGAACTTAAAAAGCCGACGGATGGCGGGATAACCATCCATGCTGGCTTTGAAATACACAGGCCGAAGACGGGCAGCAGCGTCTTCGGTGCGACAAAGCCAGCCCTGCGGTCACCAACCCGCCTGCCCAGCGTGGCGACTATGGGCAAAACACATGAGTTCGCGTCATAATATCGGGCGCGAACTTGTGGAGGCCTATGTCCAACAGTGGACTGTGATAGGTCCATATTTAGACAGTCAATCTGAAGAAGTAAATTTCAGTCGTGCGTCGGAGCTGACACACACACTTTTTTTTTAATTTTTCGTTTTTGATACACATAGCGATAGCGTAGTTACTACAGCGCCACGTCATTGTATGACATTACTAAGTCCTTTTCGTCGATAAATCGAGTATTACCTGCAGTCCTAACCGTTAAGAAGTTCTTTAGCTGTCAGCCTTAAATGATGACTTTTAGCACATACACCTGACGAACTTATGAAAAAAGGGAAAATTACGCTTTGAATTTTGGACAATTTGTACTTAAATAGGTATATCGAAAAACATACTCAAGACGCATGTTGGTTGTCATCTTAAAATAATAAATACATCTTAACTTGTTTTTAACAATTTATTTTTACATACAGACCAATGAAAAGAATGTACAGCTTAAAATGTAAGTTTTAAATAATTTACAGCAACTGACAATAGCTATCTGTCGAAGGGCGTAGTCAATTGCTGCAAACAAAATTTGTAAGATTTGCTTAATAGTTTCCCAATTTGTTGTTACCCATAATAAGTTACTAATGTATATGTATACAAAAATAAAATTAAGAATAATTTTGACTTTGAATAACAAAATCATACTTAACATAAATATATAATAATGGACTAAAGTATTCTTGCTGCTTTATCATGTACGAAAATGTTTTAGGCGTATAACGTGACAATGACTTTTAAATTGTATAAAAACAATACGTACTTATAAGTTTACAAATCTATATAAAAATAATAGTGATCTACCTAGCAGAATGAAATACAAAAGTTATTTATTTGAAGTCATTCACCATAAGTGCAACGTAAGATCCACACCGATCACTCCTATTGATTACAATTTAAAAAAAATATATTTAATTTTTTTAAATAAATAAATTTATTAAAATATACGTTAATAAAAACCTACAGGTTTCATTCATCATTCATCAACTACAGTTGAATAACCCTCTATAGAGATTATATCCCTGATGTATTATTCTATAAATAGCACTATGCTATCTATTTTATATGTTTAAATTTACAATAATTGATTACAACCTCGTTCTTTTACCACTATTATCGTGTAAATAGCACTTTAGATCCGAGAAGCTAAATCTTCCCTCATCTGTTAATTAGATGAAACAATTTTTATAGGCTTATTTCAATATTGTGAATTTATAAAAACAACCTCTGCCACCATAAGCCTGCTGCAATTTTTTTTTGTCATTTCCCTCTCAATCATCACGGTTTTAGCTTACTACATGTAACCGTCAATATTTTACATTATATACAGTCAGGTTACCTGACTGTATATAATGTAAAATATTAACGTTACATTAACGTTAACGTAATATATTAACGTTACGTCAGGTTACCTGACTGTATATAATGTAAAATATTAACGGTTTTAGCTTACTACATGTAATTAACATGAGAGGGAAAAGATAAAAAAAAATATTTTTAAGTATTATTATTTGCAGCAGGCTTATGGTGGCAGAGGTTGTTTTTATAAATTCACAATACATATTGAAATTAGCCTATAAAAAATTGTTTCATCTAATTAACAGATAAGAGAATATTTTGTTATATCCCGGATCTTAGACCATATAGGAAAGGTGCTCAGAACTGTTCTATTAAATTATTTTATATACTAGACATCTGCCGAATGCACGTTTATTATTCATCATAGTTGTCAGTTGGTTCGTGCGCCTGTCACAATAGACAACTGACACAATACTAACAAAACTTTACACAAACACGTTAATTAAACGCATGTACTTGAAATCATCTAGGTACTCTATATAGATGATTTCAAGTATATAAATTTGTGAACTTTAAATGTATTTATGAACTAAATAAAATGTTTTTTTTTTTATACTAGTGTATTAAGCATGTTAATATGGGTTTTTAGAAATATAAGTATATATTTAAAACATACCTATGTACGTATATATAATTTGACTAGTTGTGATTAAAAAAATACTTAAATTTTGTTTTTAATCTCGTTTTCCAGAATAAATAAAATTTCATGAAACAGATATGCTATTAAATAATTATATGTGCACAATAAATGCGTTTTAATATAGATACCTACACATGTATGTGTTAATGTTTAAAAAAATAGTATACTTTTTATGAAATCGATATTACTTTAAAATCACCGTCCCTTATAGGGTGGAGGTGGATGACTTCTAGCACCAGAGTTGGGTTGCATTACGTGGACGACATTGACCACGTTAGGTTTTGGACGTTCCGTACAGCAGTCGATGCATAGACATGGGATACAACAGCAGCAGCACGGACGGACTGACATATTACACCCCATCCTGAAATTAAACAATAAATATATTTACATAATGAGATATGTATATTTATTTCACCGTATATTACAAACACATAAAAAATATAAAACATTGTGGCAATTGCATTTTTCCAGTTCCCAACATTTACTTTTACAGGAAGTCGAATGTTCTATATCTAAAATACTGACAAAAAACAAATAAAAAATTGGCCTTACCTTACTTATAATGTTAGACAATTAGATTTAAATTACACTAAAACTTGATCATCTCGCCATTGGATCCGACGGGTATTGTTGAGGATAACCAGGGTAATCTTGCGCGGGGTACGGATACCCTCCAGGCTGAGGATAGGGGTAATTAGGTGGAGGTAGCTGTTCTACTACTACAGGTGGCTGTTCTACTACTACAGGAGGCTGTTGGATGATGACGGTTTCCGGTGGTTTTTGTTCCTGTCTGTTCGCACAACAGCAGGGTAACAAACAACAAGCGGTGAGAGCGGCCAGGCAGCAACAATCGTCACAATCGATCGAAATGCACATGTTGCTATGTTGCTATTGTTACAACTAAAACGAAAATTCACAAGGGTGGTGTATTTTAACTCTTGATATCATTCAATCTTATCATTTACGTTATGTTTATTATCTTGCACTTTGAATGCAAAATAAAACTTGATATTTACAATAATAAAGGTTAAAATGAATAAATGCTGATGTTTATCTTTTATCACTTCTGTGGGTTTGTACCTGATGTCATCATCAGCTTAAATAGCCATGACTTCATTTAAATTATATTTGATATCTAGGTACCTCGAAAATATTTTGATAACATTTCGTTTTTCAACTTATGATATAGGTACAAATAATTTTAGTATTTTAAAAAAACAGACTACTAATTTCCGTATTTTCATATATCCCACCAAAAACATAAATGTGAAAAATGACAGCCAAGCTCAATAATAAGAATATGTTGTTTGTGGACTTCGCCAAAAAAAGTATTGAAATCTAAATGAGCGCCAAGTTCTACAGAAAATATTAAATTAAGCTAAAGATTTCACTTGGCTAGTTTTTACTTAAAAACAACATTAAAAAGCTATTAGCCAAATAAAAGATGAATTATTAGATTTCAATACTTTTTTCGGCGAAGTCCACAAACAACACATTCTTATTATTGAACTTGGCTGTCATTTTTCACATTTATGTTTTTGGTGGGATATCATTACTTTTTGTAGAGATATTTATTTGAAATTTATTCTTTTTTCTGGCTCATCTTTTAACGGATTCGATGTCGGAGACCAACCGGATCCTAAGATATCGATTTTGAAAGCAATCGGTCGAATAACTAAAAAGTTCAAGATGGCGGCTACTTTGTCTCATTCTGTTAACGGATTAGATGTCGGAGACCAACCGGATCCTCAGATATCGATTTTGAAAGCAATCGGTCAAATAACTAAAAAGTTCAAGATGACGTCTACTTTTTTTCATTCTGTTAACGGATTAGATGTCGGAGACCAACCGGATCCTCAGATATCGATTTTGAAAGCAATCGGTCGAATAACTAAAAAGTTCAAGATGGCGGCTAGTTTTTCTCATTCTGTCATCAGATTCGTTTTTTGAGACCAACCATGTCCCCAGATATCGATTTTGAAAACAATCGGATGAAAAATTACAAGTTTTTTGTATGGGGACATCCTTTATTTTTTTACTTCATTTTATTTTTATACTTGTTTTATATGTATAGCAAATGTAATCAATTCATATTTTGTGCAAATTTCAAATATCCACTTATAACGGTTCAGACGCTCCAATTAAAAAATGTTTTTTTTTTTGTATGGGGACCCCCTCTATTTTTTTAATTTCTTTTGTTTTCAGATTTTTTCCTGCACTTACACGTAATTACCTAGCTAGATGCCAAATTTCGACTTGCTGGGTCATCTGGAAGTGGGTTAGGTTTTTGATCAGTCAGTCAGTGGAAAATTGGCGACTTTTGAACCTTTATATTTTTGTAACCGAATAAAACCGAATTTGATATGTTTCTGTTGAATAGGTTTTGAGTTATGGAGGGGTCAAAAGTCGCTCCAAATGGTTCGTGTAAATATAACACGGCGCTGAGTCGCCAGTTCTTTTGCTTGAACTTGGCTTGACACGCTGCTGCGTGTCTAGATTTATGTATCAGCAACAAAAGACATATCATCTGTCAATTTTATGCTCTTCACGAAAAGATGTACTTATTACAAAAACTAGCAAAGCATTTAAGCAGGAAGATTTGGAGATGCAATAAAATATATCGCTTTATTAACTTAAAGTACATAATATATTATATGGATGAGTCAAATCAGTCTTAGTATAGATAATTATTTGTCACACCACAAGAAAATATAGAATGACACACAAAAACTAACTCTTACACACTATCCGTTTGGCTTTCTCGGTCTGTTCTCTTTATAAGAGACAAATGAAAAAGGCCGGCTAAATTGCCTTGATGGCTACGTAGCCTGGAAAATGCGAGCATTCAGCCTTGACACCTCTACGTGTAAAATAAAATAAATAAAAACAAAATAAGACTTTATTGTTACGTGTAAATTACTTGATTGCGGTAATACCCGTCAATGTTATTAGCCATTTTATAATTGCGTTTGCTCGCAAACGAAACAAAAAACAACGGGTTGCACTCCGGGAGTGCCGACAGAAGTGAAAACTTGAATGCGTAGAGATTTGAAATTTGGTAGGAATATTCCTTTCGCTGACAAGAGGTCAGCTAAGAACGGATTTTTTGAAATTCCGCCTACAGAGGGGGTTGCGGGGGTTAATAAAATATATAGTAAAACAATGTTTGCGGGGTCAGCTAGTAATTAATAAATTAACAAACGCACTAGTCGATACTATGATTTTCGAGGGTTTCCCTCGATTTCACTGGGATCCCATCATCAGATCCTGGTTTCCTTATCATGGTACCTAAGTTGGGATATTTTCTTTCCAACAAAAAAAGAATTATCAAAATCGGCTCATAAACGACGAAGTTATCCCCGAACATACATTTACAAAAAAACATACGAGTATATACGGTCGAATTGAGTAACCTCCTCCTTTTTTGAAGTCGGTTAAAAACTCCTGGGGGGGATTGGGGATAGGGTCGGCAACGCGCTTGCTACGATTCTGGTGTTGCAGGCGTCTATAGGCTACGGTAGTCACTTACCATCAGGTGAGCCGCACGCTTGTTTGTCGACTTAGTAACATAAAAAAACCGGTCAAGTGCGAGTCGGACTCGCGCACCGAGGGTTCCGTACAAACCTGTAAGTATATAAGTAAAAGTTATGGTATTTTCCTGCTAAATGAAATCCATAACATTACAATGTGGAAAGATGGAGGAGCATAAATTTAAGACAAAGGTCTTTTTATCTTTTCAGTAATCCTTTAATTTATATAAAATAAAACAAATAAATAAAATAAAAAAACTAAAAAAACACGCTTTAATAGCAATCGAACTAAAAAGTAGAAAATAAAGTGAAAAAGCGTGGGGTGCTTGGCATCGAAGGTGAGGATCATTTTATTAGTTACTGTATGCAATATTAGAATTATTATAATAGTACTAGCTGACCCGACAAACTTCGTACCGCCTAACAGTCGATTCTTTAATTTATTAATTTTTTTTAATACATATCCTTTCCGGAACCCCTCCACTAACACTTAAAATCTATGGTATGTTATTAAAGTTCAAATTGACTTTTAAGTATTACATATTACGAATCTTTTGTATGGGAATATAGAAAAGGGTACTTTTTTAGACTTTTTAAACTATAATTTATTTCCTGAATTTTTAGTGTCAAGACGACAATAAAAAAAAAGCGTGTCATATTGTATTGTCATCGGCCCTTGACCCCTGTGCAAATTTCCAAGTTAATCAGACTCCTAGAAGTAGGTGAAAATGAAGTTCAAAGATTCCGTTACATACCTTCATACAGGACAAGCTAAAATAAAAGCGTGTTTAAAAAGCGTGTTAAAAAGCGTGTTATATTGTATTGTCATCGGCCCTTGACCCCTGTGCAAATTTTCCAGTTAATCAGACTCCTAGAAGTAGGTGAAAATGAAGTTCAAAGATTCCGTTACATACATACATACAGGTCAAGCTAATAGAAGCGTGTTAAAAATAGCCTTTCTTCTATAAAATTTCAATTAATAATAGCGTAAGTATTCTTAGTTTAAACATAATTATGTATTGTATATTAACCTATGTTTATGTTGATTCTATACTAGTATAATTGACTCGTCTATATGTTTATAACATCACTTAATTAATATTAGTAATAGTAATAGTCGCCTCTGCGGCGTAGGCCTCTCCTAAACATTTCCATGTATCCCTATCCCGTGCTCTCCGTATACATAGCGGTCCACATCTCGGTCTCCTTTTTTTCGTTGACCTGTCTCTTGGTACCCATTTTGTTAGGCAATCCTTTAATTTATATTGACAAAAATAATTTATTTTATATTTTAAACAACTTTGTTCATTACATTTTTTGTCGTAAAATTGACAATTAACGTGATAATACAATGATAAGATTTCATCCCCTCGCACCTTGTATAAATCGAAACTGTACCCCTACTTTTTGAATTTAAACTACCAGTGACCTCCCCCAACGAATTCCGAAGGAAAATTGCCGCTTCCAATTTTTGTAATTGAGCTAATTCGACTGGGCTATATAGTGTATACATGTATGTATGTATTTATATATGTGTGTGTATGTATGAGTAAACTTATATGTATATATGTGTCATTAAATATAGCATCTATTGTTATATAGTTATTTATTTATATCTGATTTTTCTTTCTTCCAAAATTTTGCGCCCTTCCCCTACTTTACATGGAAGTCCTCTGCCCAAAGATCGCTGTATTAGCGATAAGGCCGCCTGTTGCAACTGATACAAGTTGATTGTTATAAGTTATAAGTATTGTTTTTTGTGTATTGGTGTGCAAAAAGAGTTAATAAATAAATATATCTTTGCAAAGCTTTATAATTGAAAAACAAAGCAGAAATAAACAACATTAACGACAAATTATTACAAATTTTATTTGTTTCGGTACACGTGTGAACAGCATCCGGGCGCTCGTGCAAATACTATGTATTTCTGTGGTTGCGATGTAACTATAAATTTAAGGTTTTCGTAATTTTTCCTTTATGTGTGCTATAAAACGTTGCTTCATACCTGAAAATTTTAGATCGACTGAAAATATCCATTATTTTTTGATTCCCTTGGGACTAGTTGCGATACAAAATATGCGGCTTAAATTGCTGTTTATTTTGATTGCGTTGATATAGAAGTTTGATTTTGTTACAGCTTAAAGTTGTTATAGATTTGAGTATTTGATATAAATTTCAATTTAATACCTTTACGCGTTCATAAAAGAAAAGGGGTATTGAGTTTGAAATTATTAAAAATTATTAAAAATATTTTTATTTTATGATTTAACTAAAAATGTATACTTTTCGCAATTTTTCCTTTATCTGTGCTATAAAACGTTGCTTCTTACCAAATTTCAAGTTTCTGAGTTCACGGGAAGTACCCTGTAGGTTTTGATTCCTTTGCGAGTAGTTGCGATGAAAATATGCGGCATAAATTGCTGTTTCTTTTGATATCGTTGACATAGAAGTTTGATTTTGTTACAGCTTACAGGTATTATAGACCTGAGTATTTGATATGAATTTGAATTTAATACCTTTACGCGTTCATGAAAAAAGGGGTAAAAATTTAAAATTATTAAAAATATTTTTATTATATGATTTAACTAAAAATTTATAATTTTCGCAATTTTTCCTTTATCTGTGTTTTAAGACGTTGCTTTGTACCAAATTTCAAGATTCTCAGTTCACGGGAAGTACCCTGTAGGTTTTGATTCCCTTGCGAGTGTCGAAAATTTGCAGCATAAACGGCTGTATCTTTTGATTGCCTTGGCTTTGAAGTTTCATTTTTTCAAAGCTCTAAGGGACAGCAGATCTGAGTATTTGATATAAATTTCAGCTTGATACTTCCACGCGTTTCTGAGAAAAAGGGTCTTGACAGACAGACGGACAACAAAGTGATCCTATAAGGGTTCCGTTTTTTCCTTTTCAGGTACGGAACCCTAAAAAAACGGGTTGCACTTCGGGAGTGCCGGCAGAAGTGAAAACTTGATTATTAACGTTGTGCATTTTTGATTTTTTGGAATAGTTAGGGAATAATTTTGAACGAATTGCTTTTATTATCAATATAAAAGTACTATCATTTATGTGGTAGAATACAATATTTATTTATTGCGCTATCGTACACAAACATTACAATTTATATTACATTAAAATACATTATATTACATTAAAAAGTTTATCTCTCAGAAAAATCAACTTACATCCATAATTTATTAAAATATTTAGATATTAAATATAGAGTTAATTATATCTTAATTATTATTATATAATTATTATTATTATATATTTAATAATTTAATAATTAAATAATAATTATTAAATATCTACAATCGAAAGAAAACAATCGATTGTTCGATTAATCGATTTCGATGTTACAACAATACTCTCCAACCGTCTTACGTCTTACCGTCTTACGCCCACGTGTTCTGACGCGAGTTTCACAGTTTTTACCCATCCCACAAAAGTGCTCAACGCCGCTAAAGAAGTTTTCACTTCAAAAACAATTTTACTCGCTATATGTACTGCCTTGTTCCACCGTTTGTAATGTCACTCACATCACACATCACTCATCCGTGATCCGTCTAATATTTCTGGCAACACTTCTGATAATGGTTGTCTTAACTTTTAACTACAGCAATCATCGTTATGGATCCAACCTGAGAACTCTACCTACAACTTCGAATGTTGCTTCTGCTTCAACTTGTTTTACTTACCACATTACTTCTCAGCAGTATTATTTCGCTGTGATCATCTGTAAAAATGTAGGTACTTCTTCTGTAAAAATGTACGTACTTCTTCAGTCGGCCTGCTCCAAATTTTCAGCAATATATATCCTGCGGTGCCCTATCTCAATAAAAGTATCATAAGTAATTTCATATAACAATTTCTTAAAAATCTGTCTTATTATATTTATATTGTAATTATAATGTTTAACTCTCCTAAGCCAATGTTTTAAAGAACCTCATTCAGAGCAGAGTTGGAAAAAGGTCCTTTCGTCTTCGACTTCCTTCGAGTCGTCTTGTGGCAATGTTTATCCTAACCAATATTTAGGTAATTTACCTGTTTAGGTAATTGTTTAATTAAAAAAAGGTTTTATTTAGTAGACATAACACACGTTTCATAATATAGTTTATTTTAAAGTACATAGGTCTCAAGGTAAAAACTGTATAAACTCTCCTCGGTCGCAATTACCATTTTAAATCGACTCTGTTGCGTTATACAGTACCTACAACATGTACTTGTCGGAATCAGAAGAGGAGGAGGGCCGAACTGGTTTATTAACAATGTAATTTAACACAAGATAGTTACACAGATTAGTTAACGGGGTGGAGACGAACTACTTAGTATTCAATGGACTCACCGAGCGGGTGCTGGGTCTATCGCGTGGCAGAGGGACAAACTCAGAGCAGTGCCCGGGACTTACGACCACGGCTGTATGTTTAAGGCCGCCTTTAAAATGCGCATTAACGCTTACCTTCACTGCCCGAGTTTCCCGCCCTGTCTTAGTCAAATTATAGATCGTAATACAATATGCAACAATTAATTCGTTGGTAGAAATTAATTATTGAAAGAGTCGAGGTTAAGCTACTAGCAGGATACAAAGAGTGCATCACGCCAAGCCAGAGCCAAGACTGCCTTAGCTGTGGTTGCATCGGTCTTTTATGCACGACAGAATGACTCGAATAATAGAATGAGTGAGGGTAGGTGAATATCGACAACAGCGCTGGTACCGACATACTAATTTATTGTTCCGAATAAAATGTTCGTGTCAGTCACTAGAACCAAAATTGTGTCATCATTTACTTAATAATAATTGTAAATTATTCTATTAATAATAATAATAATATATCCAATTTACAAGTATTACCTATAAAGTTATAACTTGGAGACTAACATAGGAGATGTCACGTAAGAATAAGAAAAACAAATACAGGAAGTACCTATATAATAAAAGAAAGATAGTGATGACAATTTTATTACTTAGGAACCTAGGACATTAAATTAAAAAATTAAACCTAGGACAAGCTAGGACATCACGGACTGTCATGCCAAAAAAGTGCAGGCAGCTTCTCGAGACATGCCGCACTAAACGATATCATACGCCGGTCCCTTGCCACCGTCAACGTACCAAGTCTACTTGAGCCGTCTGGTATTGCAAGAGACGATGGCAAGAGACCGGACGGTATGAGTTTGATTCCATGGAAGGTAGGGTGCTGGTATGGGATGCAACCTGTTCAGACACGCTGGCTCCTTCCCATCTACATGGAACCAACAAGAGAGCTGGTGCGGCTTGTGAAGCGGCTGAAAAAGCTAAACAAGGCAAATACAGGGGTCTAGGCTCCGAATATGATTTTGTCCCATTCGGTGTAGAGACCCTTGGTCCGCGGGGTCCTAGCGCCATAAAGCTGTTTAAGGAAATAGCAAAAAGGTTAGTCGACATCACAGGAGACCGAAGAGCTGGCAGCTACCTCGGACAAAGAATTGGTCTAGCTATCCAAAGGGGGAACCTTGCCTAAAGGGACTCCTTTTAATAATATATTTTAATTATTATATTATATTTTTTAACGTTTTTAGTTTTAGGTTCATTGTTTTAGTATATATGTTTTAGTTATTAATCAATTTTGTGTTATTTTTAGATCTATTAGATATAATTTTATAATTTATTGTATATTTAAGCTGCATAAATCGTATAAAGAGATCTTAGGAACCTAATACTAAATTAACGTGTTGAAAATCACTTCCAAAACTTTGTATAAAATGTATCGCCTACAATTGACGCGCGACAGTAACGCTAGGAATGACGTTATATAGCGCTTTTAGCTGTTTGATATAGACCTTGTCCAGAAGGGGCGAAAACGCTGCGATTCTCTCGTGCGTATTACGCGCGACCGTTGGGTACAGAAGATGCGTACCAACGCGCGAGCATTTGGAGACGAATAAATTAACTCAGTAGAAAACATAGAGCTATATCAAAATTTAGGCGCCCCCATTTCCCTTGATATGTGAACTCGTTCTGGAGTTCGCGCGCGTCCACTGGACCGTGGATAGGGTTGCCACCCGTACTTTATAATAAAGTATTGTACGTTATTTTAGGTAAATGTACTCTATACTTTATGAGAGCAATAAAGTACACGAAAATACTTTATTATGCATGATTTGATTTCTTTAGGATTTTAGAAAATTTTGCTGTCATAGATGTCGCTACTCACCAGCGCCACATCACCTAAACACTCATTTTTAACAATTTCTGATCATATCTGATGATAATTATGATTGAAATTTATTTGCATTTTTGTAGTCACTTATTAATTTTCTATACGAATATTATAAAGAGGTAAAGTTTCTAACTTTGTTTGTTTGTAAGAGGTAATCTTCGCAAATACTGATCCGATCTTGAAAATTCTTTCATTAATTAAAAGCTACACTATTCAGGAGTGATATAGGCTATATTTTATTGTTATTGAACAAAAAATTCAGTGAAAAATAATAGTATATGTAAATCAAGTCGGAGAAATGCGAGTGAGATGAAAACTTTACTATATTTGCTTCACAAAAATAATTAACGCCCAACGAAGTGGGCACAGGTCGGCTAGTATTTAATAAAGCTGTTTAATGTCTAGAAGGCAACTGCATAACAATTTTAGATATTTATGGGATTATGGTTAGTCTTAGAGATAATATTGTTAACATAATTGAAAATTTAAATCTGCGAAAACTTAATGTAAATATCGATGATCTTTATGGAGAAATTGCTTTACATTAATATTAAATATGTACTTCTAAGGGTTTCGCAGAACTTTCAACTGCACAAAAATGGCAGCAAGTATTTAATAAGAGTGATGACAATTTAATAAACTTGTATAAAGTACGACGACGCCGCGTTGGCGCAGCGGTCACAGCATTGGATTGCGATTGGCTGTTGCGCGAGCGGTTGCGGGTTCGATCCCCGCACACGACAGCATTTTTATTGTCCATACAGATGTTTGCCGTGGTCTGGGTGTTTGTGCAGTCCTTGTGGGTCTCCCCGCCGTGCCTCGGAGAGCACGTTAAGCCGTCGGTCCCGGTTGTTATCATGTACACCTGATAGCGATCGTTACTCATAGTAGGAAATAGGTATATCCGCCAACCCGCATTGGAGCAGCGTGGTGGATTAAGCTCTGATCCTTCTCCTACGTTGGGAAGAGGCCTAAGCCCAACAGTGGGATATTACAGGCTGAATCGTGTATAAAGTAATTTCAATCTTATTACCTATTCCCACTACGTCAGCATTCAAAGATTTTTTGTTGTGATGAATAAAAAATGTCGAGACGAACGAAACAAAGCGTCTCTGAATTCGATAAAAAATGAGTTACTTATTTAATTTAAATAAAGACTGTAAAGATGTGGCGTGGGCTGCTGTGTGGTTGCGGCAGTAAAGAATATAGCCTCCCCCTCTCTTCCCGTGGTTGTCTTAAGAGGCGGCTAAGGGATAACACAGTTCCTGCACTACCACCTTGGAACTTAAAATGCCGACCGATGGCGGGATAACCATCCAACTGCTGGCTTTGAAATACACAGGGCAAAGACGGGCAGCACCGTCTTCGGTACGACAAAGCCAGCCCTGCGGTCACCAACACCTGCCTGCCCAGCATGGTGACTATGGGCGAAACACATGAGTTCGCGCCATTGTTGGCGCGAACTTGTGGAGGCCTATGTCCAGCAGTGGACTGCGATAAGCTGAAGTGTGTGTAAAGATGTTGTGTAATTGTTTAGTAGAGATACTAATTTGATACAAGCTGCAAAAAGCAATAAAAAATATGTTTTCAAATTTAATAAAAAATAAAAATATATTGTACTTTATGTTAATACTATGTACTTTTTTTTCTTACCTATAATACTCAATGTACTTTAATTGAGAGAAAAAAAGGTGGCAACCCTAACCGTGGACGCAACAAGGCGTCTCTAGTATCTCGACTCGCGCGCAATACACGCGAATCAAACGCGAGTCGAGAGTCTGGCCACAGATTAGTAAATAGTACTAGTCTGGCGAAGTTCACGCGATTTACTTATTTTTTCTTTTCTTTTAATTTTTTGTTTATAATACACATAGCGTAGTTAGTACAGCGCCATGTCATTGTATGACATTACTAAGTCCTTTTACGTCGATACATCGAGCATTACCCGCAGTCCTAACCGTTAAGAAGTTCTTTAGCTGTCAGCCTTAAATTACGACTTTTAACACAAACACCTGACGAACTTATGAAAAAAGGAAAAATTACGCTTTGAATTTAAAAAAATTTGTACTTAAATATATTTAAAAACATGCTCATGACGCACGTTCGGCACGTTGGTTGTCATCTTAAAATATAACAATAAATAAATCTAAAACCCTTTTTTAACGATTTATTTTTACATACAGACCAATAAATAGAATTTACAGCTTAAAATTGTAAGTTTTAAATAATTTACAGTAACTGATAATAGTGGTAACCATAATTAATTTAAATTATAAGTTTGAACATTAATAAGGTTCTGTTGTCAAAGACTATATTAAGATAGTCGATCTGAAAGAGTCAACCCCAGTCGTGCGTCGGAGCTGACACACACATTTATTTATTTAATGTATTTTCATGCAATATTTAAAAAGAAAATATTAGCATTCTGGACTCCTTCTCTACATAAACTATAAGTATGCGAAATTTCATACTCCTTCGTCAGCGCAATTTTTGTAAAAAGGGCTACAAAGTTTTTGCTTCACGTATTATAAAATTATATATAATAATAGAAGTATGTTTACAAAAATAAAATTAAGACTAATATTCTTTGAAATAAAGTTTAAATTACTTTTACTATAAATACCTATATACATATAATAATAGACACATGGACTAAGTACCTATTCTTGCTGCTTTATCATGTACGAAAATGTTTTAGGCGTATAACGTGTCAATGACTTTTAAATTGTATAAAAACAATACGTACTTATACGTTTACAAATACATATATATAAATATAATAGTGATCTACCTAGCACATAATGAAATACAAAAGTTATTTATTGGAAGTCATCCACACCGACCACTCCTATTTATTAAAACTTTGCTTAAAGTCAACATTACGTATATTAAATAAAAACTACCCCCTTAGCCAAGTTGACAATCTTGAATCTACAATCGATAACGCTATCAGAAAACTAACAAATGTATGGGAATGACACTAATATAAAGCCTGGGTGACACGCAACGATAAATTGGAACAATCTGCAGAGTGTAGACGGGAGATTGTAACGATTTATTGGGATTTGAGTTGGAGTGACATCGACATCGATAAATCGTTCAATAAATTGTTACAAGTTATCGTTGCGTGTCACCCGGGCTTAACGTTCGTCGAACAACGTCGAACGCTAGTGTCATTCCCATAAGAAAGAAAGAAAGAAAGAAAGAAAGAAAGAAAGAAAGAAAAAAGTATTTATTTAACACAAACTACAACACATATAATATACAAAAACACATAATCAAACATTTTTATGCCAAATTGGTTTGCCAAATGAATAAAGTGTGGCTATTTCATTTGAATATTTCTTTTAATTTTGAAAGTAATTTCTAAATATGGTCCCTACTTCTCTTAGCTAGGTAGCTGAGCTATCTGTATAAGGGAGAAGCTAAATAATAAGGGTGGATTTAGACCAAATGAACAATAAGGGTGGTAACTAATAAGGGTGGATTTAGACCCAACGAACAAAGAGCTAGAGCTAGAACAAGAGCATTCTTTCTTCATTTTCGAACACTCGTATTCATATATATAACAACGAAAGAATGCTCTATGCCTGTTTACACTAAAAGAATTTGATAACAATTTGATGTAGTGGGGATAGAATAAGCATTCGCTCGTCTGATGTAAATCGACCATAATATTACATTATTTTGTTAGTTTTCTAATAGCGTTATCCAAAGACAATTACAAGAGACTATCAATTGTAGATTGTCAACTTGACTAGGGCGTTTGTAGTTGAATAATCCCGCTATAGAGATTATATCCCTGTTGTGTTATTCTATAAATAACCCTGTGCTATCTATTTTATATGTATAAATTTACAATAATTTATAAGATATAAAATCGTTCTTTTATCACAATTACTTATCGTGTAAATAACACTTTTATTATTGTTCTATTAAATTATTTTACTATAATAATTTAGGGTATGTAGACATCTGGTGAATGCACGTTTATTCATCACAGTTGGTTCGTGCGCCTGACACATAATATATAGAAGTAGATAACTGTTATCAACAAAAACTTTGCACAAACACGTTAATTCGCTAGATGAGGTCGCACCCTTACTCGTAGGTACTATCTAGATGATTTCAAGTACATACATTTGTAAAATTCAACTGTATTTATTTACTAAGTATCTATCTATCTATCTAAGTAAAGTATAATTATGTGTTATACTAGTGTATTCAACATGTGGGTTAACACAAATATAAGTAAATATTTAATTAAAAAAAAAAAACAATATAATTTGACTATAGTTGTGATATAAAAATACTTAATTTTTTTTATCTTGTTTTCCAGAGTAATAAAATAATATAAAATTTCGTGAAACAGATATGCTATTAAATAAATATGTGCACAATAAATGCGTTTTAATAAATAGATACCTACACATATATGTAGGTATGTGTTAATGTAAAAAAAAGTACCTATACGTGTTATGAAATCGATATTACTTTAAAATCACCGCCCGTTATATGGTGGAGGTGGATGACTTCTAGCACCAGAGTTGGGTTGTACTACGTGGACGACATTGACCACGTTAGGTTTTGGACGTTCCGTACAGCAGTCGATGCATAGACATGGGATACAACAGCAGCAACACGGACGGACTGACATATTACACCCCATCCTGAAATTAAACAATAAATATATTTACATAATGATGTATATTCATTTCACCGTACATTAGAAACACATAAAAAATATAAAACACTGTGGCAATATTGCATTGTAAATATATCGTGTTTATTATTCATCGACGCTGTCCTTTATATCATTTTCCATAACATAAACCTTATAAAAACTTTCACAAAGTACCTATTGTTCGTCCGTGTTGTTTTTATGAAAAAGATATGAATATACTGTACACTTTATCTAATCAAAGACTGAAGTGATTACAAACTTTATATATATACTTTTGATAGTATTATCAACTTATAAGCCAGCGACAAAGATATCATTTTACCTTCTAGCTATTTGATTTTATCTTCTTTTTTAATAGAAAATGTCACATATATTATAACAATGATTTTGCAATATTATCTCCGGCAAATAAATAAAATAAAATATTGGACAGTTGTAGTTATAGAAATAATTGACATCATAACATGTGCGAACAGATAAACGCTTTTTCCGCTATCGATTCCAATTCACAACATCTACTTTTACAGAAATGTTCACTGCCAAAAAAGCAAAAAAAAATTGGCCTTACCTTACTTATAATGTTAGACAATGAGATTTAAACTACACTAAAGCTTGATCATCTCGCCATTGGATCCGACGGGTATGGGTATTGTTGAGGATAACCTTGAGGAGGATAACCAGGGTAACCTTGCGGGGGGTACGGATACCCTCCAGGCTGGGGATAGGGGTAATTAGGTGGAGGTGGCTGTTCTACTACTACAGGAGGCTGTTGGATTATGACGGTCTGCGGTGGTTGTTGTTCTTGTCTGTTCGCACAACAGCAGGGTACCAAACAACAAGTGAGAGCGGCCAGGCAGCAACAATCGTCACAATCGAGCGAAAGGCACATCTCGCTATGTTGCTATTGTTACAACTAAAACGAAAATTCACAAGTGTGATATTTTACCTACTGATACCATTCAATCTTATCATTCACGACATGTTTATTATCTTGCACTTTAAACGCAAAATAAAACTTTATACATATAATTATAAAGCATAAAATGAATAAATACTCATATTTATCTTTTATCACTTCTGTGGGTTTATACCTCATGACAAGAGTTACCTAAACAATGTGTTATTAATCATCAGCTTGAAAAACCATATCTTCATATTAATTATAATTGGAGATGCAATAAAATATATCGTATTATTAACTTAAAGAAAATGAAAAATATTCTTACCTTATTAAATGTTTAATGCGAGGTAGGTGCACGGTAGGTGTTAACGAGCGATAAAACGTCTAAAATGGTAATGAGTTGCACTGTCATGTAATGAATAATTATATGGATGAGTCAAACCAGTCTTTAGTATAGAATATAGATATTTGTCACACCACGGGAAAATTTATTATATAATGACGCACAAAAACGAACTCTTGCACACTATCCGTTTCGCTTTCTCGGTCTGTTCTGCTTTATTTGAGAGAATCAAATGAAAAAGACAACGGCTAAATTGCCTTGATAGCTACGTAGACTGGAAAATGCGATCGTAATTAGCCTTGTAGCCTCTACGTGTAAAATACTTATTTGTAAAATGCCATGAATCGTGCGGTAGAGGTAATACCCGTCAATGTTATAAGCCATTTAAAAACAATTAATACTGTCTTACTATCTTATTTAAGGAGCGAGTTTAATTATTGGACTTTCCTCTTTACTAATGACATCCATGAACATAATAAGTACGATTTTTTACCTAATTTTGCCTAACATATTACTAAAACAACTATTAGCAATTTGAAACCGTAATAGTTGTCGACAGTGTCGTAAAGTCCGATATCAATGACAGTTTTAATGATATCCGTCTTTACTTGTTTAAGTAATTGAAACAGGTACCTATATATATCACTCGTCTACTAGTGACTCACCAAATTATACAGAATTCAATTTAATGAAATCTTATGATAAAATAATTTCCGGTACCTATATTAAATGATAAATATTTAAAAGAGTTTCTTTATTTGAACTAAAATAAAGTCAAATAAAGTAGAAAAAAAAGGAAGGTGATCACGGCTTGTGCACACAAGGTTGAAACCTTGATTTTACTTTGCTACTGTTTTTTTATCTTTCTTACGTTGTTTACTCAGACAGTAAAATAATGATTTTGAACATGTAAATAAAAAAAAGAACAACAAAATGTCACAAAATATACAAAAATAATTGAACACGACTATGTACGAGTCACCCAAAACTTGTCATCAGTGTTCTTTAATTAATAAATACCTACAGGTGTCCAGTATACAACAACGAAGAATTATGTCTGGTACGTATAGGAGCTGCACCAAATTTATTTATTTATTTATTTATTTATTTACACTTTATTGTACACCAAACAAGAAACAAAATAAATAAGCAACATTAACAGCGATTATTAAAAAAAATGTACAAAAGGCGGCCTTTTTGCTTGAAAGCAATCTCTTCCAGGCAACCTTAAATTTTGAATATTTAATTTGTTTTTTTGGGAATAAATTGAAAGAGCATAGTGTTTGCCATGATCTGGAAGTTTATGAAAATGGTTTTTACATTTCCGAGCTCCCTATCGACACATGATTCAATTCTTATTTCTTTCTGAGAGCCATAACATTATTTGTTGTAGCGGATCTGAGAGACGTAGCAATATGGATAATCAAAAAAAAAATCTGTCGAAAGAAAGTATAGAACTGTAATATTAATTAATTATTAAATCATGGTATCTTAGAACCTATAAGTAAATTATACTCGTATTTTAATAGGTAACACGAGGTGGACCGACGATCTGGTCCGAGTCGCGGGAAGCCGCTGGATGCGTGCTGCGCAGGACCGATCGTCGTGGAAAACATTAGAGGAGGCTTATGCCCAGCAGTGGGCGTCCGTGAGCTGACATGATGATGATGATGATGAGGTAACAAATAATAAAAAGCTAAATAAAATTTTCGAAGAATGAAATAAGTACCTAAGTATGTCGTTTATTTTATGTTAAGTACTTGTACCTAACTCTGTATGTTCCGTTTGGTTATGTATAAAAGTAGGTATCTACACATTAGTAACAGATCAAAAGCCACCTTCTCGTAGGCAGTGACAAGATTCCGTTGCTGTAGAAATTTTGGGACATCTTCTTTAAAAAACTGCGACAAGTAGTTTTGATAGTCCTCTCTTGATATAACTTTACACGTTGAGCGGTAAGGACGTATCGCTCACCTAGGAACAGTACTGAGGACCATTTAGACAAGGTTTTCTAATAGGTTTCTACTTTCTACTATAAGAGGGTAAGGGACTATGACGGCTGTTTAGTGCACAACCATTAGGAAGAAAGGAAGGGATGTCGCCAACAATGGTTTGATAAGTTTGTTTATCATATCCTTTGCCTAGAGCGGCTACAGGATGAGGAGAATTCGTTACCATTTTACATTTTACCAATTTACTCCATTGGACAAGACAAAAGAATGCTCTACTACTCGCGGCTAAATAGGTTTTCTCAAACCGGCGCAAGCTACAAACTAGTGAATGGAATTGTGGATAGTTCAGAACTCCTGAGCAAAATTTCAATTAACGTTACCTCTCGTATACCACGATATCCCATTTCACTATTTGCTTATAAAACCCAAAGAACAAACCTCGGTTATTATTCCCACATACCTAGACTGAGTAGACTCTACAGAGAATTTACAACTAAAAACGAGTCATTAGACATCTTTGCAGATAACTTTGTATTCAAATTCGACCTGGATATCACCCGTAAATGGGTTACCCTGCGATATCAAAAAAAAAAAGTATTCAAGAAGAAACTGTTAAAGTGATTTGATCATTTGATTCCTTAATTCAAAAGCTATGTAGTACTAATATTAATTTATAATAGTAATAATTATTTATTTCTTAATGTTTAAAATTTTTAGAATAGACAGACGACTTAGGTAATTGTCTAAAACTCAAGCTGTAACAAGTGGTTGTTACTAACAACCTTTAAGAGGAATTATATGTAACTATATTTAATTACGTAAGTTTGTAATGTACCTAGTGTTAGGATATAAATTTTTATTTTATTGTTTGATTTTTTGCTGCCTTAACTTTCTGTTATTATTGTTTAGTTTTTTTTTTTTTTTGTAAATCATTTTTTTTTTTCTTTTTGACTTTCGTTAAGTGTATTACATATACCTTATGGCGAAATAAATAATTTGAATTTGAATTTGAATTTGAATTTAATACCTAGGCATACCTATAACTCATTGTAATTTTTTTAAACATGTAATTCTGTTGGTGGTGCTTATTAAATAAATAAATAAATTATACGGTAACTGGTAAGGAATTATACGCTTCAGCCTGTAATATCCCACTGCTGGGCATAGGCCTCTTTCCTTAGGTAGGAGAAGTATCAGAGCTTAATCCACCACGCTGCTCGAATGCAGGTTGGAGGATATTATCCCTACTATGAGTAACGATCGTTATCAGGTGTACATGATAACAACTGGATCCGACGGCTTAACGTGCTCTCCGAGGCACAATGGGGAGACCCACAGTCCCACACGGCATACATGTGTATGGCCAATACAAATGTTTGTCATGTGCGGGGATCGAACCTGCAACCGCCAGTGCAACAGCCACAAACCGGTGCTGTACCTAACTGTTGCGCCAACGCGGTGTCACCAACAATACCAAATGATTAGCTATTGTTATCGTTTTATTTTTTTTTTTTTTTTTTTTTTTTGTAACTAGGTCGGCAAACAAGCGTACGGCTCACCCGATGGCAAGACCGCAGCCTATATACGCCTGCAACACCAGAAGCATCGCAAGCGCGTTGCCAACCCTATCCCCAATCCCCCCCAGGAGCTCTGGTCACCTTACTCACCAACAGGAACACAATACTGCTTGAAAACAGTATTATTTAGCTGTGGTCTTCTGTAAGGTCGAGGTACTACCCCAGTCGGGCTGCTCCATATTTTGAGCAGGAAATTTCCTGCTGTGCCCTACCTCAGTTTTAATGTGTAATAAACTCCACAAAGAAACTCCAGGTGCAAATGGGAGCTGACAGGCACACTTTTCATCGTAATCATTCATACCTACTGCTTTAGTAACTGAAATTGTGTAATAGGTAAGCTTATCCCCAATAAAGATAAGAAGATGATTCTTATCTTTATTTGGGATATAATTATACAAATAGAAAACTAGCGGGGCTGTACTCCCCTTTCCCCTACAACCAGTGTCAACTAATCTATTATTAGATTGCTTAGGTATTAACCATTGAATTGTAACATTATTCGTAGATAACATTATGTTTATTATGAACGTATATGAAGAGTTAGTTTATAGAAACCGGTTTTTAGAAAAAGGGACTGTTAATTTAGGAATGCGTCAAAAAGATAATAGGTAAGTTAAGAAGATGAACTTTAGGGCATTATGACACTCATATTTTATTTCGTTTCTATTTAATTGAATAAAAATAATAATTCATTGTGTAAAATAAATTAGCGATTGAAATTCAAATCTGCGAAACGCGCAACATTCGTCGAATGGAAACTGACGTCGTTATAGGTATACCTACATGATATACATCGTGGGATTTATGGCCTATGGATGTATATAGGTACATGACATTTTAATGAAGTAGGTATATTAAATACCTATAGTAAAAATAGAAAATAGGTTACTTAATCTGTTAGATGGAACACGGCGGAACACCCATTAAAAAGTGCGATTTTCTTATCCACTTTATCCACTCACGTGTTTCGCCTCGGTTCAAAAAACTGAGAATAAATTGTTAATGTTCATTCCTATCTTCTTCTATTAAATAAATTTATAATTAGGTACATATTATCGTAAGTAATCACTTTAAATTTTTATTTTTGTAAAATTTGAAAGTGCTCATGGGGCCTATATTTGAATAAAGTTATTTTTTATTTTGATTTTGAAATTTATTATCATTAGGTAAAATTATAGGTAAAAAATGCTGTGTGGCTACGGCAAAGAATTTAGCCTCCCCCTCTCTTCCCGCGGGTGTCGTAAGAGGCGACTAAGGGATAACACAGTTCCACTACCACCTTGGAACTTAAAAGCCGACCGATGGCGGGATATCCATCAAACTGCTGGCTTTGAAATACACAGGCCGAAGACGGGCAGCAGCGTCTTCGGTGCGACAAAGCCAGTCCTGCGGTCACCAACCCGCCTGCCCAGCGTGGTGACTATGGGCAAAACACATGAGTTCACGTCATTTTTGGCGCGAACTTGTGTAGGCCTATGTCCAGCAGTGGACTGCGATAGGCTGAAATGATGATGAATGATAGGTACAAAAGAATATTTATCAACACAACTATTGTTTCGCATGAATTCAACCTAATATCGTTAGTGATAATAAAAAATTCCCAAAGGAAATAAAAAATATAAATATGTACAGGATGTCCCATAATTCAACGTCAAGGCGAAAACTGGAGGTAGGGTAAGTAGTGACAGTTACCACAAAAATATAAAAAAAAATTTAAGTCCTGAACTTTTCATGTTATAAGCCTTCAAAAAAAAATCTATAAAACTGATACCGTGTGATGAACTTTCAAGTACTACGACTATAATATTGTATTTTTCTTAGTTTTTTTTTTTAGAATTGTAATCCTGAATAATTCTTTTGTAAGTTACAAACTAAAATTTAATCATAACTGAGTACATTTTAAATAAAATGTAACTTTTGCTCTATCATGCACTCAAAATTATTACGTAATCCAACTTTAACTGACTGTACTGAAAAAAAAATGTACTTACGCTATTATGGCAAGTTATTTATAAAGTTGGCGCATTTAGTCTAGAATCCAAAAGGGTATAAGTAATACTTACGAGATTTCTTTAAATTCCATAATACTTTTTTTAAAAACCCATTGAAAGGTGATTCTATTTAACTAATTTGTAACGTTTAAATTAGAGTTAAATTTTTGTTTTACTAAGTGTGAGACAGCCAGGCTTTATCGCGAGATACCCAAGTGTTAAGCGTCATCCGGATCACCGAGTTTTTGTAAATGTGCACCAGTCATTCTCAAAGGGTCGATTTCCTAACCAAGTGGTAAGTTAGGGTAGACCGGACTCTTTCAATAAAAAGTTTTTATTTGTCACGTTGATAACAAATTACCTATTCACTTTTATTTCATACTAGCTTCTGCGCGCGACTTCGTCCGCGTGGAATAAGATCAATTACTTATGTCATACATGATTTGTGCGAAACTAACCGTTTACGCACCGGAAGCTCTCAAAAGAAAAAAAAAACCGATTTTGAAACATTCTTCATTGGTGCTACGCTCCTATTGGTCTTAGCGTAATGATATATGTACCTATAGCCTATACCTTATAGCCTTCCTCGATAAATGGGCTATCTAACACTGAAAGAATTTTTCAAATCGGTCCAGTAGATCCTGAGATTAGCGCGTTCAAACAAACAAACAATCAAACAAACAAACTCTTCAGCTTTATTATATTAGTATAGATTAATATAATTTAATTTTACAGGAAAATCAGAGTATCCATTTCCTGTAAGTTTAAAAACTAGCAAAGCTAACTGTGTTATGAAACTAAGAATTTACAAAGCAAACTCGACGCACTACTGTTTGCTATAAACTTAGTCCAGTCAAGTTTTACTTCTCAAGATAAAAAACTATTTTACAATCGATCGTCCGATCGACTAGTGTGTTTGACAGAGTTACACTTTCGCGCCTAATTCGTAAATATACTTAATAATATAATATTGTTTATATAGACATTTTTGTACCTAGTTCACAATTGACATTAGGTATAAAACTTATAAAATATAAATCGGGTACAATCAGTAGGTACACTGAATCTTAATAATCTTATCAGTTGCCACACATCACACTAAATCAATGCCATAGTTAAGTAGAATCTCTACTGTGATACCCAATTGCAATAATATGTAAAAAATATATATATTACGCATTAATGATGTGACAATAAAACAAAAGTGATGACTTCGGAAGAATTCCCTTTGATTGCATTATCCGAAACAACAAAAGACTACGATAAACTAATCGATATTAGTGATATAGAATTTTCAGTGACCGAAAAGAAAAGCCCTAAAAACAAGAGACATGACGACGTACGTTCCTTATTTTTTCGTGTTCCGAAATTAACAATAAAACCAAGTTTTAAAAAGTTTCGCCACAGTTTTAAAAAATTGAGCTGTTTGAAAAGAGAAGAAGATGAAATATCCATGATAGATCATCAAACGCGTAGAAGTATTGATATAGGAGTCGGACTAGCTCGAAGGGTATCCCTGTTCCTTTTTACGAAAAAATCCGTGTGCATACACCCATATCATCCATATACACCGAAGCAATCAACGAGGAAAATATATTTACGTCACGACGAAATGTAAAACTAAGCACATACGTTCAGAAAGAATCTACCTCATCTTCTACACCAGTAGAGAAGAAGCGAAGGTATGATAATGCAATTTTAAGGAGAAATTTAGACATAAAAATGGTTAATAAAGCACACGATTTCCGTGATTTGAATATTTAATATAAAAAGAGTAGACCGGTATATTTTTATAAATAGCTACTATACTCCGTTTTTTTTCGGTACGGACTAAATTGACATAAGCTGTGTTGCTAGTTTTTTGCAAATCATTAATAGTGATGTGCCACTACCGTAACTTTACGTAATTTACAATATAGTATCGGTTTTTAGTAATAATTACAAAAATCTTTGTCTTTAAAATTTTAGAATGTGGCGACAACCGTAATGTACCTATAGGCATACCTATATAATATATGTACCTGTATGGCTAATGTATAGATTTATGATAAATGAAAAACACTTATTTTTTAAAGTATTTATTAATCTTAGTAATCACATGCAATTTAAAATGAAATGAAATGAAAACATTTATTTCGCCTTAAGGTGATACACACACTTAACGAAAGTAAAAAAAATGTCATTTACAAAAAAAAAACAACTAAATAATAATAAAAGAAAGTTAAGGTAGCAAAACATCAAATATTCATAAAATAAAATAAAAATATTTTTTTTTATCTTAACATTCGATACATTACAAACTTAGGTAACGTACCTAGTGTTATAAGCAACCTTAAGTTAGGTATAGGTAGGGATCCCTAGTACATATTTTCACCTGATTTACTAAGCTAATTTTCCGGGAGTAGCTTCATTTTGATGAGACGAACAAAAAGTTCCTCTTCGAAAACTCTCGATTGTGGTAGATATTAGAGTTAGCAGGAGATAAAGCAGCAGTGAGCGTGGGACCGGGATAACGTACCCCGCAATTTGTAGGACAATATTACCATCAAATTATATAAATATTAAATAACTAAAAGAAAAAAAAATCAGCTGGTTAGTAATCATTTTTGATGACCTTACGAGGTCAAGGAGAATTGATTTTTTTTCTGATTTTTTTTTTCTTTTAGTTAGTTAATATTTATATAATTTGATGGTAATATTGTCCTACAAATTGCGTGGTGCGTTATCCCGGTCCTACGCTCACTGCTGCTCTATCTCCTGCTAACTCTATTATCTACCACAATCGAGAGTTTTCGAAGAGGAACTTTTTGTTCATCTCATCAAAATGAAGCTACTCCCGGAAAATTAGCTCGTTATTAATCAGGTGAAAAATATGTACTACGGATTCCGTACTATTAGTAAAAATATTAAAATATTAAATTACTCAAAATTTCTATCTATTTTATCCTCGGCTTTATTAAATATTACAATAAATAACATAATGTCCCTAGTGTAGGCCGAGAGAAAAAAAGCCAGAGGGAAAAAACTCTCTGTACTCTTTTAAATTTTTAAATCATATACAAGCTAAAAGCGCAATAGTAGATGAAATGATCAGGACAAACACGAGACAGCATATAACTATTTACAAGGCGGGTCATAGACATAGCCTGGTCGAGCTATATTCGATTCCATGTCTTTTCATCATTACGGTTATTATTTTATATATCACTAGCTTCTGCGCGCGACTTCGTCGGCGTGGACTCCGCTCCTATTGGTCTTAGCGTGATGATATATAGCCTATAGCCTTCCTCGATAAATGGGCTATCTAACGCTGAAAGAATTTTTCAAATCGGACCAGTAGATCCTGAGCCAAACAACAAACAAACAAACAATCGAACAAACAAACTCTTCAGCTTTATTATATTAGTATAGATTACCATGATTTTTAAAAGATTCGTATATTGTCAAATAATAATAAAATTATGTGCTAAAAGTAAAAAGTTACGATTCATACAATCGGTATCGTATTCATAAAATCGGTATGCAACACTATTACTAAAAAGCTGGTATCATTATTTCGAAAATTGACTTTTGTATGTGTCAATTTAGTCCGCACCGAAAAAAAACAGGGTATAAGTACTAAGTATTTCGCATGGAATCTCGTAACGTGTGGGTCAATAACTTATACTTAAGTGTTAAAGAAAGAATCACAATGTGTATATTATTTTAAAGTCCTAGTAAAGAGATTTATTTATTTATAATAATATATTGTTAATGCACAGATTTACGTATGTAGTATATGTAGTTTTTAAATTACAATAAATTTAATTTATTATTTTAGACTCCTACTATAACTTGGAATAGATTACTTTTTTCATTGTTTTTTTTTTATTCCTTCAAGTCATAAATTGATAAGGTTTATAGCCTAATATGTATGTATATGGTCAGCATAAACTTTTGAACCAGTTCTAATACGCTATTGCGATTATTTTTTAATTCTTAAATTTCAATCTAAATCGCAATTGTTTATTGGCAATTGTTCTAACAAAAAATGTAAATCAAAAATTGGTATCTATTATATCTGTATAGTATTAAAATTGCATCAAGTCATTAAATGATAAGTTTATATAGACTTATATTATAAGCGGAAACTTTTATACCTACCTGTTATGATAATATTATTATTCTTAATATTAGATAACAATTGTTAAAAACAAAAAGTAATCAAAAAGTTATAATATTATGTGGATGTAACAAAACTTAAAAGTGAACGATGAAAATGAGTCAAAAACATGAATCCTGCTAATATCATAAATATAGAATGGATGGATGAAGGATGGATGTTTGTTACTTTTTTAACGCAAAAAAATCACCGAATGGATTTATGTACTGCACTTAAAATTATCTATATTGTAACAAAAATCTTGTTTAACAATTTTAATTAGTGGTCCACCTAGGTCCTGGACCCAGCCCAGGGGGGTCACGACCCCCCCCCCCCGGATCCGCCCTTGTCTATAAGGATATGTATCCTCAACAATTTGTAGGGTAAACTGAAGCTCTGAACTAGCTGGCATACATACGCTAGATAATTGTGTTTGCTCGCAAACGAAAAAAAACCGACTTCAATTACATCGACAAGTAATACAACGTAATAAGACGAAAAAATAGTCAAGTAAATACGCGCTATTAAAGATTACTCAAAAAGTTGTAGTCAGTTTTCGATCTAATTTAAACAAGACTACAAGACAAGTATTAGCTTTCGATTAAAGTAAGAATCATCGAAATCGGTACACCGAGTAAAAAGTTATGCGGTATAATATAACGTAGGTCGACGAAAAAGTAGTCGCGTAAATACGCATTATTAGATATAACTCTAAAAGTACTTGTCAGATCTCAATTAAATTAAAATGGGACCACATGACACGCAACACCTTTCAATTAAAACAAAATTGATCGAAATCGGTCTACCCAGTCAAAAGTTCTGAGCTAACATACATAAAAAAAAACATACGTGTCGAATTGAGAACCTCCTCCTTTTTTGGAAGTCGGTTAAAAAAAAACTAAGAATTTTATACCTGCATTTTTGTTTTTTTAATTTTAAAACAAAATGGTAATAAATTTAAAAAAAGAAATAAAATTGTTATACTTATATATTTTTATTTTATAAATATGTTATGTACCTACTAACAAATAAATACCACAATTGTTTATATGTTTTTACCATAATAAATGATCCAAATAATTCACCAAAGGTTTTATTACAACATATTAGAAACAATTCAAAACATTTTTCATGAATGAGAACATTCTAGAGGTTTTAATTTTATTTTTTACTAATATAGTAGGAATAAAAGCATTTAATTCTTTTATCGATTTAAAAGACCAAACTATTATACATATACTCGTATACAATATTGATTGATGCATACTGAAATTATTTTTTACTGTTTTCTTTTAAAAATTGATATTATATTATTGTTATAGTAAAGAGACCAACTGAGTGAGCAGTAAAATTGATTATTTTATACCTATAAAAACTTAAAACAAATTAAAACACTTTCGCGTTTTAAAATAGTTCAAACTATGAGAAACATGCAATAACGTGATTTATCAATCCCCGTTGTCGTATTTAATATAAGAAAAACTCTTAAAAAATAGTAGTAGTGTGTTCTACTTTAAAATGTATTTTTTTGTTTTATTACAACATCTTAAATAATAATACTGTTTATTCGGGAAAAATTATGGTTAAAAAAAAAGTAAGCTATGTTAAGTTTAAGTTTTTAGAAACAACCAGACCACAAATAACAAGGAGCAAGATTTTGTAGAACATTTAATTTAAAAAAAACGGAAAACGAAAAAACTTAAAATGAAAATGCCCGCTTCTCCTAACCTTCTTCTTCATTCTTTGTATTAAAATTTTGAAAAAAAAAAACAATTTTAACTGTAAATAATTTATAGTTAAAAGCATTCATTATTGATGCAACAAAAATAACATTAACAATTATACTTTTTATGTAAAGAAAATATTATATAGTTCTGTTATGAATCTAACGCATTCGTATGTCATTCAAAGCCCTCAAACTGGTAACATTATTTTAACACTGCCATTTAAAAAAGCAAATTTGTTGTCGCTAAACCGTCTAATGTAACTAATTTGCTTTAACGGATGGTGATTTACTATATTATAGGTATAGAATCAAGACCCAGAAATAATAATTAAAGCCATATCACAAAATTTTAAGCATACTTTGTCATTTATATCTTATTACAGATCTTGAAATGTGAGATTGTTTCTAGTTATGTAAAATATTTAGAAAATATTGAGTAGACCTAAATTTTTTCATTAGCAAGCTAGCTGTTATTGTTATTCCAACAAATGTACATAATATCTTAAAAACTATGACACTTTTACTCACTAATTGAGAATCAAAATCTAATTCCATAAGTATGTACACCTACTTCCATCTAGATACTTAGGAGTGTATGCTACCTCAAATTGCTTATTTTCCACTCGGCAGGATCTCCATATCTTCCAAACTACTGAATATTTAAGTTTAATATTTATGTATGGTAAAGTTCAGGACATAAACTATCTTTCATATGTTTCGAAAACACGATTCCATAAAATTTTCTCGATACAAAAAAATCGCAAAGTTACCTCTATTTTTTGTATTAAAACCCTAATATCTCAGTAAATATAGAAGTTATGGACTTGAGATTAAGCATGGTAATTGAAATAAGTATGAAGAACATTTTATATGTTGCGTTTTTTAAAAAATAACTATTGATAATGTTTGTGGGGAGAAATAACATATAATTCGCGCGATGAACAACCAAGCGCTCTCAATTCTCATGTGTGTCGGTATAGCACGTACAAATTAACTTGACACCTGGGCCGATGACGGCAACTTCAATGTACGGTGTGAAAAATAATGTAACATATTATGATAATATGTTACATTATTCTACTATATATTTTATTGATATATTAACATATATTATGATGTGGTTACATTATTTTTCACACCGTATATTGAAGATGCCGTCATCGGCCCTTGTCAAGTTAATTTGTACGTGTTATACGACGAAGTGCGGATGAAATCTGAATTCGAGCTGAGGTAGTGTAGCCTCTTAACCTCAAAATTATTTATTTACAATAATTGTAATCTAATCGAATTATATTTGAATGTATGAACTTTTCTTTACTTAAAGCCTTTTAAAAAGACAATAAAACTCACAATACCAATTTAGGACGTAATTTTCAAAAGTAGTCAAGTCCTCTTTTCCATTAATCCAAGTATGATAACATTTGAAAGTAATTTGTTTGTAAAGTCTATTTTCTAATTTAGGGACAAACTTAAAAAAAATAGGAATTTACAAGTCTTGGGTTGAATGGAAATTAATTGGTTCCAATTCTCAGCAGCAGTACCAAACATTTTGTTAAAAAAAACTAAAATTTGGGTATCTCTACTTTTATAACTAACCCCTGATTATATGTACCTATATACATTGTAATTTAAAAACGAGATTCATTTAGAGATAATATTTAGTTAAATACATTATGATATTTTTGAAGATTATGCAATACAGAAATAATTTAAGTATAAGGATATTCATATCACATTGTTTGTCATGACAAAAAGATCATCTCATCATCAAGGATGAGCCGCACGCGACCCGTTAGTGAGGCCGCACACCACAGCTACATTTGTATTACGATAATTGTAGCGCCACAATTGAAACGCGATACATTTATCGACCCCCTATATTTGTATGTAAACCCGCACATCAAGGACACATTTGTAGTAGGTGCGGTTTGTGGCAAGATGTCTGCCACGCCACACGAATTCAAGATCGAACACGTTCGTTTTATGTGGCGCGAACATAGAATAAAAACGCGCCAAAATGAAAGAATGTTGAATTTTATGTTTAATTTATTGCAGATTGAAAAAAATCCTGTTTGAATAAATTTATTGAACTGATTAATTGAAAAATTTATAATTTATTGAACAATTTGATTTGATTGAACTAAATTTAATAATAATTGATATGTGTTTTCAGACATTCTATAATATAAACGGAACTTTTCTTCGTCGGATCGTAATTCTTGCGCAATTTTGAAATTTCCGTAAACTGTACAATTTTGATTAAACGGGTGAACCCAATAACGTCTTTTTTTTCTCATTAATCGCCACATCAAAAAATCGTCATCGTCAGACGATGATGTCGACATTCTGACTTCTGTTGTTAGTGCTACGCTACAATTGTGCTTCCAATGTGCGCATACACGACACATTTGTGGCCGCTTAAATTGTATCGCAGTAATTGTGGCGCCGTAAATGTATGTTGAGTGTAGCGTGTGGCGGCGGTGTGCGGCCTCACTTAAAGATGTTTATGCGGGCCAATAGGTTGCTCATCCCTGATCTAAATTATTACATATTGCAAATAAATACATTTATACACAGACTACATTAATTTCCAGTGTTGTCCAGCAAACACACCAAATAATTGTAATACCTCATGTATTATAAATATTTATAATAATTATATCATTAGAAATATTCTTTTTAACTATACACAACATTGACATTATATAATTATTAATACTCTTTACATATGAGTATTTTTAATTTGCTATTGGAACTAAACTTAAAAAGTTATGAACAGGATCAAAAGCGAGATTGACAAACATCTCTGTTCTCATAAAAACTCATTTATAGACTATTCCACAATCGCATCAAACAAACACTTCAGATGTTTGATCAAACAAATTCGACAAATTTGACAATTGATCATTTGCAAGATACCTTAACAATAAATAATTGTATTAGACATTTCATAAACTACTTCTTCCCAATTTCTTTCGTTTTGTGTACTGCAGCTTCAATAGCATTTATAAGAGTAGCCCTGAAATACACAAGATATTATTTAGTTAAAAATTCAGCTATTGTTAAGAAAGCGATACATTTAATTTATTAACAAAAAAAAAAAAACTTTCATTTAAGCCTACATCAAAGTTTTGTAGCATTATTTTTACTGTAAGCTTTTGGATTTACAAAAGAAAAAGAAAACTTGACCCTAAAAGTTGCACATTTAAGTACTGCTTGAAACCTATATTTCTTAGGAGAAACAGTTTATGTTTACAGGAGAGGCAGTTTCGACATGATATGATGATTCAGTGATATTATTGTGAACTATATGAGTCGGTATAGGATCTGTTGAGGTCTCTGCTCAGGAGCTCTGGCCACCTTACTAATCACAGCAACACAACACTACTTGAAAGCAGTGTTATTTAGCATAATATATCTTCTGTAAGCTTGAGGTCTCCAAACGGGTAGCTCCAAATTTGAGCAATATACATCCCGCTATGCATTACCTTAATAAAACACACTTTTACAATTTACCTCAATTTCCCATTTTCAAGGGCAGCCACACCACAAATAGTACAGCCACCTGGAGAGCATACTTCGTCCTTTAATACTGCAGGATGTTTACCAGTTTGTAACACCATTTCCCCACTACCTACAACCATTTGTGCTGCATGTCTTATTGCAGTAGCTCTTGGTACCCCTTGTTTTACTGCCCCATCTGCTAATGCTTCAATTACAATGTACATCTGAAAATAATATAAAGCTGATTTTAACTTTATATGCCAATAGAATAGAAATAAGTTTTCAAATTAATATAGTTGCTTCCTATAGGCTAAAAGGACAAGGACTTCAATATCTTCAATAGAAAGGCAATAGGTAAAATAAAAAAAGAATTATTAAACATTACATGAAGAATTTATTTGATAACTTATAAAATATTTAAATATGTTATTCTTGTTTTCACAAATGTTTAAAGTGAACTGTATTCTTTTTTGAAAAATAATTTTTTAAGACTACATACATTAGATTTTTAACCACAATAACCGACCAACAATTGATTTTTAACCACAATAACTGACCAACAATTAAAAGTTAAGTTTATAAAAGGATATTATGAGTTCTGTCTTCAAATATATTACATCTATAGTAATAGCCCTAGCCAGAGGCGGCCTTACCCATTGCGAGGCCCCGGGCGGAAAGTCTTTGCGAGGCCCTTTGTCCTTCGTGAAATGCTAAATTTATAAAAATAACTAGAATTTGAGTTTTAAAAATATTTTACATTGAAAAATTTACAAAATTAACAAATATAGAGATGATAAATTTTAAAATTGATGTTTACTTGTGGCTTTTGCTACCACTAAAATCTTTAACTAAAGCACAATAATCTAACGAATGACCAATACTAGACCAGTGCTTTTAGCCTTTGAAATGGTAAACAGTGAAAAGAATTATAGTAGAATGAAACCCATTGAAAAAGGAAGAGAATACAACGAAAATGAAAGAAAAAATAAATTACGGGCGACCCGAGGTCGCAATCCAGTGCTGTGACACCGCGTTGGCGCAGCGGTCACAGCACTGGATTGCGATTGGCTGTTGCGCGGGCGGTTGCGGGTTCGATCCCCGTACACGACAACATTTGTATTGGCCATACAGATGTTTGCCGTGGTCTGGGTGTTTGTGCAGTCCTTGTGGGTCTCCCCACCGTGCCTCGGAGAGCACGTTAAGCCGTCGGTCCCGGTTGTTATAATGTACCTACATAACGATCGTTATCTACTCATAGTAGGGAATATATCCGCCAACCCGCATTGGAGCAGCGTGGTGGATTAAGCTCCGATCCTTCTCCTACATGGGGAAGAGGCCTATGCCCGACAGTGGGATATTACAGGCTGAATCGATCTGAGGTCGGGATGTGGTAGGGAAGGGGGTTTAAGGGTAAAAACGGTTTATCTCGATTGCGGGTAAACTACGAGTCCTTGTGGAAAACAGTCAAATGGCAAAGTTGTAGGTAATAAAAAGATCTACAACTTATGTATCTACACTTTTTTCGCTTAACCTCAAAATTCATGTGAAAAATTCAAAAAACTAAGTACCTACCTATTTGGTTTTGTATTGTTCGTTAGCAAAAAAAAAAAAAAATTTACGTAATTTAATATAAACTTACCTTTTTATGTCCCAAACGCACTGTAATTTTTTTGATTTAAAATATAATTTTTTCACCTTATTTTGACCTCTAGGTATATCGAAAAGGCACCCTTATTTTCAATCGAAATTTCTTACGTCAAAATATCAGCTTATCAGCAGCTAAAAATAAATGTTTAGAAAATGAAAAGAATATTTAATAAGATACCCTCAATATTTTGAGAATTTCATAGAGAAGAGGGGAAGGGGCTAGGAGAGTCTGGGTCTTCCTACCTGTTATTTTTATGCATTTTCTGAGAACAATTATTTAGTAATGTATATTTTTTACACCATCAGAAAATAGAGATTTTAACGAACAAAAATCCCAACGACTTTTTTAAAAAGCCGATATTTTGACGTGAGAAATTTCGATTGTACATCAGTGTACTTTTTCGATATTTAGGTCAAAATGAGGTGACAAATTAATATTTTAAATCAAAAAAATTACTATGTGTTTGTACAATAAAAAGGTAAGTTTTCAACGATTTTTGTAAAAAAAAAAAGAATTTTGTAAAAGATAAAACTAAAAAACCAAAAACTTGTGTTTTTTGATGTTTTCAACTTTTGTATTTGCACTTTTTTCACAACAATTTATGTGAAAAAAGTGCAAATAAAAAAGTTGTAGATCTTCTTACTACCTACAACTTTGCCATTGAGGTTTTTTCCATAGGACTTGTAGTTTAGCCAGTAATCGAGATAAACCATTTTTTGCCCTTAAACCCCCTCCTTACCACTTCCCGACCTCAGATCGCCCGTAATTTATATCTCCCCTTAATTTTCGTTGTATTCTCTTTCTTTTACAATGGGTTTCATCCTACTATAAAAAAATTTTAGTTTCAAAAGCTAAGAGCACTGGTCTGGTCTATTAGCTCATTTTTGATTGAAAAAATAGCAAGGACTGAAAGCCGATTTTGTGTCATCGAATTCCTCAAATATGTTTTAACAATTTTAATTTAAAAAAAAATACAGTTAAAAATCTATATTATTTTGAATTTGCTTGGGTTGTTGCGCGAGGCCCCTGCAAGCGCGAGGCCCCGGGCGATTGCCCCGTTCGCCACCCCCTAAGGCCGCCACTGGCCCTAGCTACAGTACGCCTGCACTCACATCAACATGCGTACAGCCAAGGCAAATCAACAGAGTCAGCTCTACACGCAGTGGTCAGCAAAATAGAAGAGGCCATTGAAAACAAATCAATGTGTCTCGGCACCTTCATTGACATCGAAGGAGCTTTTGACAAGACCAACTTCAGCAGCATCACATCGACCCTTGTTAAACACGGAGTGCATCCGGTAATGGTTGACTGGATAGGTAACATGCTCAGCAAAAGAGTCATCAAACTCACACCATCTGAGACACAACATGCACTGGTAGGTAGAGGTTGTCCACAAGGAGGGGTGCTTTCCCCACTACTGTGGAACATAGTTGTAAATGACCTCATAACCAGACTGAACCAGCACAACTACTTCACGATCGGGTATGCTAATGACATCGCAATTTTAATCAGTGGCAGAGTGAGCAGCAGGCGCTACGAATTGTGGAGAGATGGTGCATAGACAACGAACTGACCGTCAATCCTACAAAGACTGAACAGGTAATGTTAACTAAAAACGACTACTGGGGAACTACAACCCCAATAGACTCTTTGGTACGGAGCTACAGTTCAGCTAATCACCGTTGAGGCAAAGTTGCAACGACTTCAAAGGCTGGCTTGCACGGCGACTACGGGCTGCATGAGGACTACTCCGACTGCGGCCCTGGTAGCCCTAGTGAACTTGCCGCCGCTGCACCTGTTTATACAACAGGAGGCGGGAGCGGCTGCGGTAAGACTCAGGAAGCTAAACCTAGCAGGGAACCGCTCATCGAAGGGGGAGAACTCAACTCCGACTACTGATCGGGGCTCTTACTGGACATGCCTTGTTTAACAAGCACTTATATAACCTGGGTGTTACAGACAGCCCCCTATGTAGAGCGTGCATGGAGGCAGAAGAAACGGCCGCACACATCCTGCTGGAATGCGCTGGTGTGGCGAACTACAGTGCACGACACCTCGGGTCACTGAGGTCGCTCCAGAAAGTCGTCGGCAACGAGAAGGGTCTGCTAGGCTTCCTGAAGGAGCTGGGCTGGCAAGAGTAGTGTCCACAGCCAGCCACCTAGGCAGAATAGGCGCATGTAGACGTCGAGCTGCTGAAATGAGCTTGTGTACAAGTAACAAGTAGTAATATTATAAAGCTGAAAAGTTTGTATAAAACATGCTAATTTCAGAAACTACTCGCTCTAATTGAAATATTCTTTTTGTTTTGGATAGTCCATTTACCAAGGAAGGCTATAATTATAATATGTTAGTAAGTTTTCCTCAAAATATTGCAGGTGAAACTGCAGGGCAGAGCTAGTAATGCTATATCAGAAACTGTGATTTTCTGATATAGCATTGTATAGCATAATGGTAAAAAGAATTTTCAATACAAATAAAATAATTAGAGGATCAACACATTCTAATATTGTAATTTTTTTACTCATTATCTATGAACAGTGTTGCTTATAAACAGGGACCGGACAACACTGCTTAAGAGTTAAGCCTTTTCGCAGGGTAACCCCTACATGGTGTAGCCCTTATCGCAGAGTATCCTTTTATTCGAATTACACCTCAAAACCCAGCGAAACGGGTAACTCCTTTAATATAGTAACCATGTGAAGGGGTTAACCCCTTCAGTGGCTTAAGCCTATGAGGAGGTTACCTACACGAAAAGGTTTTATTCGGGTTACCCTGAATTAACTAATAAAAAAATAAAGTAGGCACTACAAAACACACTTAAACAAAATCACTGCTAAATAGTTTTTAATTCCTTCCGTAGTTTCGTCCGAGTTACGACTTCCAATTTTCTAATTGAAATGATAATACATATTAATATTATAATAATAACTCTGAGAATGAACAAGTTCAGACACGAAAAAACCGGCGCGAGCGTCGGCGCGGCGGGAAAATGCCACGTGTGGTAGTGGTTAAGCGATTCTCAATCTAATGTCGACTACGAAGAGTACATATTTAATGTACTTTGTTGGATTGGCTTACCATGTTACAGTGTTACAGGGTTTTGAAAGGGTATCCCTTATCGGAAAAGGGTTGGTTTAAGCCGTTCGCAGGTGTTACATGCATCAAAGGCTTTATTTTTTTAGCGCTTCAAAATACCCCTTCAAAAACCCTTTCAACGAGTACCCGGCCGGTCCCTGCTTATAAAATACTAGCTTCTGCGCGCGACTTCGTCGGCGTGGACTCCGCTCCTATTGGTCTTAGCGTGATGATATATAGCCTATAGCCTTCCTCGATAAATGGGCTATCTAACACTGAAAGAATTTTTCAAATCAGACCAGTAGATCCCGAGATTAGCGCGTTCAAACAAACAAACAAACAAACAAACAAACAAACAAACAAACAAACAAACAAACTCTTCGGCTTTATTATATTAGTATAGATTAGAGCAGCAATTACTCATGAAACAAATGTATGTATACTATTCGGAAATTTTTATTATAAGTAATAAAAAATTGTTTTCACTTACGAAAGCTGGCCCACATCCTGTAAGAATTCCCAAATTATCCATAAGAGATTCTGGTACTCTTTCACATACTCCACAACCTTTTAATAATTTTTCTAATAATGTGCATTGTTCTTTTGTTACATTGTCGTCTTCAGTGTACAAGCAAGAGCCAGCACCAATAGCCATAGGTGTGTTCGGTAAAATACGAATGACTCTTGACTGAACTGGTAGAACTTTTAATGCCTGAAATTATAGTTTCTTTCTTTTATGTTTATGTTTTTCCTTTATTATACCCTACATTTTTATTTTCTTATTTTTAATAAATGATTCATTATAAAAAATATTAATTTATTTAAGTATCTATCTAATGGGTCTTCCATTAATCATGTAATGAAGCTAGAAAACTAGCAAGTTTTTAGCCCCACGCCCTCGTCATGTGTATTTTCTTTGAGAAAAATTTTGGAAAATTAAGAAATTTGATACAAATTACAGTATGAGTGTTTGTTGGTTGTTTTTTGGTTTACGAATAGCATGTACAACAAAACTAAAATTTACAATTGAAAAGAGTTAGAAATATAATTGTTTGAAATTTTAAATATTATGTATTTCATTGGTATGTTTATTGGTTATAACACTATATATAGTAAGTTATACCTAAGGGTTGTTGGTGCTTGATGTACATATACATATGTAAATTATGACATGGTTGTTAAAATATAAAGCATTGATACATAGTGTATAATGATTAAATATGATATAATTGAGGTAGGGCACAGCAGGAAAATTCCTGCTCAAAATATGAAGCAGCCCGACTGGGGTAGTACCTCGACCTTACAGAAGACCACAGCTAAATAATACTGTTTTCTAGCAGTATTGTGTTCCTGTTGGTGAGTAAGGTGACCAGAGCTCCTGGGGGGGATTGGGGGATAGGGTCGGCAACGTGCTTGCGATGCTTCTGGTATTGCAGGCGTCTATAGGCTACGGTCTTACCATCAGGTGAGCCGTACGCTTGTTTGCCAACCTAGTAACATTAAAAAATATATATATTTAAAGTAATAACAAATAAGATAGATACCTACTACATATTCATTCGGAATATTTTTTAAGAAGAACCATTTTGATATGTGGTAAATTAATTATTATTAATGAGTGCAGTGCTTCTGGATCCTATTTAATAAGCTATAAAACTACAATCTACTATTCAATAGTAGCCATTTGTATGACAATACTAGAAACTATTACTTTAAATTAAGCACCATATTGATTAGTTTTCACACTGTATCATTTTACCATCAAAATTATGAAATAGTTTAGATAAATTATGAAATTATTTATTTGAATTACATATGATTTAAATTATAATATCTATGTAATGAAAATTTGATTAAACTACTCGTCATAATAGTAACAAGCATTAGATAACTTATTCAATAAAACAGGTTTTAATCTAATGAAATAATTGATATAGGCATCTTCTACTAACCTTATGTATATTTTCTATATTGATACCAACTAACATAGATACAAATAGTACACTTTTAGATTGCACAGAAAGAGTATCACTGCAACCTGCGATAGCATTGCTTAAAATCCCTGGTTTTACACCAAGAAATATGATATCACAATTATCAACTACTTCACCATTTTTTGTTGTTATATTAGCTCCTAAATCTTTCCAGTGTTGAAGATTTTCCAAGTGTGGACCCGCTACCCAAATTTTTGAGACTAGGTGATCATCTAGAAGTAAGAATTTACAGTAAGTTAGTGTATTACGTAACAACATCATTATGGTTTTTTGAACTCTCAATAAACTGTGATGTATAATAACGTTGATTTTTAGAAAAAGTAAAAAATGTACATTACATTTTAAGAACGTAATTACTTAGTTAAAATTGTATTACCACTTTTTAATATCCCTTTAAAAATTCCGGAGGACATATTTCCGCCACCAATAAATCCTAAATTGAAAGACATGGTGAAACTAGAATTTATTACAGGATAAGCACTAATTTGCGAGAATCGAAGGCAAACATCTGTTCTGATATAATTATTTATGAGAATGTATCGTATTAGATGCAAATTAAAATACAATCAAAATTTTGTATAATTTTTGATCGATTCAATCATTTGATTTAAATAGCCACGATTAAATAGCTTTCAAATTAATATCCATGGTGCAAAAAAAGTGTGGTTATGTGGTATACAAATTACAATGTAAATAATGTAGTGTAGTAATGTACTCTTTGGTAAATAATCAGGGTTGCCACCCAGAAAAAAAATTCCCTCGGTCATATGCAGCTAAAAATCTCGTATTTTGACTTTCAAACCTCGTACCAGGGGCGTATCTACCGCCGTATCAGCCGTATCAATGATACGGGGCCCCCGGGCTACAGGGGCCCCCAACGTCTATAAGCAAAAAAAAATCGTAAAATATTATCCACGATGTTACTTAAATTCATGCTTCCCGGGAAAAAGCATATAAAAAAAAACTGTCATACGTGCCTATAGAGTTTTTACTTCAGAAATGACAAAATCAAAGAGTAATCTCTTTTTTTTTTCGAGTTAAGCGTGCGCCCAAAAGTTGGCAACATCCTACACGGGGGAATCCCGCAATAACAGATGCATATTACGAGAAGAATATTTACGTGTTTTATTTCATTCCGGTTCATACGTTATCACGGTCAGTCAGTCAGACAGTCAGTTCAGCCCATTGCAGTAAACTGCAGGACATAGGCCTCGTCAAGTTCGCGCCAGATATCCCGGTTTTCCGCAATCGTCATCCAGCCTACACCGGCAATCTTACGTAGATCGTCGCTCCAGCGGGCCGGAGCACGTCCCACACTGCGTTTGCCAAGACGCGGTCTCCACTCCAAGACACGTCTGCTGCAACGGCCATCGGTCCTGCGACACAGATGACTAGCCCACTGCCACTTCAACTTGCTTATTCTGTGGGCTATGTCGGTCACTTTCGTTCTCTCGCGGATAGCCTCATTTCTAATTCTATCTTTGAGAGAAACCCCAAGCATAGGCCATTCCATTCCACATTGAGCGACTTTGAACTTGTGTACCAGTCCCTTTGTCAGTGTCCACGTCTCGGCTCCGTATGTTAACACAGGCAGGACGCATTGCTCGAAGACTTTTGTTTTCAAGCATTGCGGAATCTTCGAAGTGAAGACTCGACGAAGCCTGCAAACGCCATTACGTTATTACATTTTAATACAATACAATCTTGTACTTCTCATTACTTATTGGTTAATTACTGTGGTTTGTGAAAAGAAGGAGTGAAAGGAAAAGAGATTATCCCAGTGGAGCTATGAAAAGAAATAAAAACAGAAAAGAGAGTAGGTTATAAAAAAATATCCAAAATTTCTTCATTTTTTCAGCAGTCAGCTTCTGTGAGTGATTTAGATTGCAATGCAGGGGCGTAGCTACCACCGTATCAGACGTATCAATGGTACGGATGCCCCGGGCTACAGAGGCCCCTAATGTGTTTAAGCAAACTTAGTAAAATGTTATCCACGATGTCACTTAATCTCGTGCTTTCCGGTAAAAAAGCATACAAAATAACTGTCAAACGTGCCTATAGAGTTTTCACTTCAGAAATGACAAAAGTAAAAAAAAGGAATCCCCTTTTTCCCGAGTTAAGCGTGCGCCCAAAGTTAGCAACATCCTTCATCGGTTATTGCAGGATTGAGTTAATCTTGATTAACAATCAATTGCTCTGAAAACATGCTTAAAATGTAAAATACGAAATTCAAAAAATTCATTCCATTAAGGAACTCCTGGAATTGTTGCTGATAAAATTCAATAGTCTTGCATCCAGTTTTACGTTTGGTAATTACATCATGCTTTCTATTCTTGACCCTTCCAGTTATAACAGCAACAGCTGAAATAAGTTTTTCAAATTAAACTGAACAAAAATTACCTAAGGACTTCGACGAGACAAGAACGGCTATCAGACTTGTCACTATTGTCTATTCTAGGAGGAAGTGATAACTTATATTAAATAAATGTTTATTTTAATTAAATGCAAGCATTTTTGTTTATTTTGTGAGAAATCGTTACCCTTCATTTGGGCCCCCCAACTAATTTTGATACGGGGCCCCTCCAAGGCACGCTACGCCACTGCCTCGTACATTTATTTTTATTTATTATGCATCGATAACGTTATCTATTAATTTATATAATATAATATTATATAGCTAAAACCATAATTAAGGCATATTAAGCTACTGAATTAGGGACTGTTTACTCAATGAAATAAACTATTGTAAGTTTCCTATTAAATAAATCATAACTATATATTGTAATTCAAATAAATCTTTAGTATTCTTCAAGTAAGATAACAAAAAAAAAAACAAAAAAAAAACTAAATGTGCCTATATTATTACGAAATTTTGCAAGGTAACTTAATTTACATCTCCTCTCCAAATATAATGTCAGGAACATCCTCATTGTGATCGTTTTTTCTGCCGTATATTTTATCTTTTGTTATGCGGCTATACACACATGTCTTTTGTGGGTTCAAAATTGACGCAGTTTCCAGGACGACTTAAACCTTTTACGCTCTCTGCAGCAAGAAGTGTGCCTTTTACTGTATCCACAGTTAGCCAGTTTCGTTCGTATGGCCATATTATGAAAATCTCGTACATAATTGTACGAGGTTGATAGTGTCCTCGTACCTCGTACGGAAGACCACAAATCTCGTATTTGTACGAGGAACCTCGTACAGTTGGCAACCCTGTAAATAATGTAAAAAGATCTGTCATTGTCATCTGTGGCAGTTGTGGGCAGTGTTGCCAGACTTTGTTATCCGAAGTAGCTTGGCCTTATTAGTGCGCATGTAGCCGGTTGTAGCCCCGAGATAGCCCCATCATGGCGCTGAGATAGTTGAAGCAGGAAATTTTAAATATATTTTTTCTACAAAAAAATAAGCAGGTGATTTAATATTTCCGACGAAAAAAAAATGATAGCCGCTGGCTACCTATATTGTCGCCACTCAGTAAGAGAGATAGCCATTTTAGCGCTTAATAGCCCTATCTGGCATCACTGGTTGTGGGCTGTGGCACCCAGTGGCCCATAGCAGTGGCCCATAGCAGTAGCCAGTGTTGCCAGAACTTTGTTATCTTAAGTAGCCGGGCCTTAAGGCCAATGCATACTTAACGTGTTTTTTCCCGTAGGTACTGCTTGAAAACAGTATTATTTAGCTGTGGTCTTCTGTAAGGTCGAGGTATTACCCCAGATGGGCTGCTCCATATTTTGAGCAGGAAATTTCCTGCTGTGCCCTACCTCAGTTAAATCTATGGTTATGGCTATTTTTTTTTTTTAAAACTTTAACCATGGTTATCTCCATAACCATGGGGTTGCTGGGGGTGGGAGCGGTACCAAAGGATAACTCACCCCGCCCCTCGCCCCTTCCACCCCAAAACCCCATAAATCGACGCCCGAAGAAGTCCTTAGACCATCCTAATCTCAAAACTTTAAAAGTTAAACTGATTTATCTATTAATTTTAAATGAAAAAATGATTTAGGAATATAGATTCTCTCGCTCCATCGATCCAATTAACCAATAATGTATAACTCACTTTAAATTTATATACATAAATTCAATTTATATTTTAATATTATTTAACAATTTAACAAATATCTTTTCTATATATGTAAAAATCAATGCCACTTTTCGTTGTAATTTTATAACTCAAGAACGGGCTCACATATGTTCGAACTATTTAGTAGATGGTTTATGTGGAGTTTGCACAAAATCGGTCGAGCAGTTCTTCATTTATCACATTTTTTGTAACAAAGGAGGATCATTTTGTTAATGGGGATTTTGCTGTCAATTTGAAACTTTTTTCAGTGTTGACAGTACAAACATGTTGTAATGTCATTCATTTATGTTTATGTTTTTGATTAAAGCAAATTAATCGAAGCACGTCCAAAATGAAATGATAAAGACAAAAAACCCAGGGATATAGTAGGTACATCACAAAAATAATTAACGCCCAGCGAAGTGGGCACGGGACGGCTAGTTGTATTATAAAAAAACTTAAATTTTTAATAAGTTGAAAAGTTATTACTTATGCGAAAATTTTATTTTACTGGCAGCACCTGCAGTTTGTAGCTTCATTTTCGAGGGTGAGGTGCGTTGATTATCTTTTGGCGTATTTTGATGTCGTTGGTCAATTTTAAAATGCTGAAATAGTGTTATAATTGTAGAAGTGCTCAAATATGTGTCGTGATAGTGATTTATTTAATAATTGTTCGATCATAGTGTAGTGTCCAACATGTTTCGATGTATACCTTTGTTTAAATGTAATCGCCAAGTGGAATGTGTAGACAAGCGGCATTGCTCGTTGCCAACAGTACCTGAAGACATTTTACGATATTCCAGGAGTTTAGAGGAACTTTTTTTGGATGCTAATCACATACGAGATTTACCCAAAGTAAGAATATAATTTTTAACCTATTTTAAAATTTCCTTCGTGGGCGTTCACCTTATCACTGAGATTGTAAATAACGTAGCTCTACCTACCTAATTTTTTTAACGTAGCGTAAATGAAAAAAAAAACAAGATTCTGTAATAAATTTTTCATCTAAACTTATTGTTATTTCAGTTACGTATTTACAGACGTGAATAATCTTAAAAAGTTAATACATTTTACCGCTCTAAATTCTAAATTGATTATTTAATTTCGTTTTAGTGATACTTTGAAATTCAAAATGAAACTGCGTAAAGGCCACATAATGAAGACATATTATTAATTATTTCAGTTAAATGCTTATAGAAAAATAGTTCCATATTATTTCATTCACACAAATACTTCAATTATTACAATTTTATCAAACTTGTTATGATCATATCCTATACCTCTTGCCTTGCCAAAGATTTTCGCTTGTCTATTTACAAACAGTTAATATTTGAAACCATTATATTTCATTTGTAACATGTTTTATATTTTAGTCTAGAGGTGTTCGTTATATTAGGTAGGGGATAAAATCACCTATTATTTTTAAATCATTTTATCACCTATTATTTTTTTTACCTGGGAAGCGTGATATAATATCACGCTTCCCAGGTAAGGTTTGAAAGAATATTTTTATTTTTACTACTTTACCTCAAATGTACAGTACAGAGCCAAATTGTACTCTACGGTCACAAAATTCCTTTTAATGTCCAGAACATCGTATAATATGTTAGTCCCATGTCAAATCGTATTCTATTGTAACGGACTAAGAACTATTTTCCTTTGAATGTCCAGAACATTCATAGCTTAGTCCCATGTCAAATTGTATTCTATTGTAACTGAATAAGAACTAGTTTCCTTTCAATGTCTTTTGAAATAAATTTTAAAAATATTTTAGTTCGTATTATTATTTTTTAACCGACTTCCAAAAAAGGAGGAGGTTTTTTTTTTTAATGTATGTTAGCTCAGAACTTTTGACTGGGTGGACCGATTTCGATCAATTTTGTTTTAATTGAAAGGTGTTGCGTGTCATGTGGTCCCATTTTAATTTAATTGAGATCTGACAAGTACTTTTAGAGTTATATCTAATAATGCGTATTTACGTGACTACTTTTTCGTCGACCTACGTTATATTATACCGCATAACTTTTTACTCGGTGTACCGATTTCGATGATTCTTACTTTGATCGAAAGCTAATACTTGTCTTGTAGTCTTGTTTAAATTAGATCGAAAACTGATTACAACTTTTTGAGTAATCCTTGATAGCGCGTATTTACTTGACTATTTTTTCGTCTTATTACGTTGTATTACTTGTCGATGTAATTGAAGTCGGTTTTTTTTCGTTTGCGAGCAAACACAATTATATTATACTATACTACACGTTAGACTTATTTTTTTTTCATATTATTTCGTTTTGTTTAACGGTTAAATTGTCAGTATGGACAACGCGTTTGTTCTCGTATGATGTTCGTCATTTTCGGGAGTTTATTTAAGTATAGTTGTTTAGTGAGTAGAGTAAAATGCCTCGAAAAGGACAAATGTGGAATTATTTTACTGTGGTGGATGAAATTGCAAAAAAAGCGGAATGTAAATATTGTAAAAATATACCTACTTTCATTTAAAACTACTATAACGAATTTAAAAAACATATGAAACAAAAGCATTTAATTATATATGAAGAAATAAGTACAGAAAATAACAGGAATGAAAATAGCGGTAATTTTATTTTATCTTGTATCTGTTAACGAGTAATTCTTGTATTTATTGAAGTGAAACTTCTTTAGAATCGTTGTGATTTCAAAACGGATGCAACGGCAAAAAGATAGGGAAGGACGAGCCGCGCTGCAAGCCGCTAATTTTAAATTAGTTTGCCATAGAAGTTTCACTTCTATCGTGTGTGAATCGCACACACACCTTTTTTTGTTATACTTTGGATATCTCAGAAACGGCTGTAACCGTTTTGATGAAATTTTGTATACAGATAGTCTTTCATTTTAAGTATCCTATATGTAATATGCATTTGATCTCACAAATAATAAGAGTTGACCTAAAGGTTATAATTAACGGGTCAAAAAATCCCAAAAAAAATTTGATCTCACAAGGGTTTCACAGTTGGTTAAAAAAAAAAAAAATATCACGTAAAAAATAATAAGTGATTTAAAAGTAGCGTAACGTTATAACGTAATATCCAAATGTAGCCGTTACGCCCATCTCTATATTTTACTATAAATCTTAAATAAAAAAATATGTATATGTTACTGGAAATGTATGTCCGTCATTGTATACAATTCCTAGGAAATGTATGTAATTCCTAAAATTGCACGGAACGGTGTAAAATAAATTATGTTAGACACATTTCCTAGGAAATCTATACATTGCCTAAATAGCAATCAGAAATTTATTTATTTTATTTATTTATTTATTTATTTGTTGCGCCAACAAGAAATACACTAATACAAATGTTAAGAGGCAAGCACAGTTATTCGGCAAAGTGTATCCTCAATTACAGGCGCAAACCGCATGCACTTGACCGAACAATTTATTATTATACTAAATATATGTTTAAAAGTAAAAACAGTAATAAATTAACAAAACAAAAATTCCACCAGAGACAATTACTAAACGGGACACAATTTTCAAAAAACAATTACCAACAATAATAAATTATAATACATCATCTGGTCTGAAATTAAAAGTACCTAAATAATAATAACAATAGCAAATGGAAATGTAAATATTTGAGTTTTCGTCACGAAATTATGCCAATAAACGGTCTAATTTTGAAGTTAGATAGGTTAGGGTTTTTTTTTGTCACAAAATTATGCCATTAAACGGTCTACGGGTCTTAATCTAAAGACTTACCAAAAACCCTAAACCTATCTAACTTCAAAATTAGACCGACGCGGGTCTTAATCTAAAGAATAGCCATTAAAGTAGTTAATTATAGAGGGTTAAAATATGAATCTTATATTTGTTCTAATATATTACAAAGAAAAGATTTGGTCTTTTATTACAGAAAGCATTCTTTTTATACATTTCCTAATACGATATTGGAATTCCTAGGAATTGTGCACATTTCTGAGGACATTTATGTATTAAATAGTTTTTGAAACAATATATTATACATTTCCTAAATAGCTTCAGAATTATATAAATTTCCTAGGATTTGTATACAATTCCTAGATTTCATACATTTCCGGTAATACACACACATATATGGGTGTTTCTCTGCTATTTGGAAACTCGTCCATACAAGACTGTCCTGGAGTAATTTTATTAAATGTTGAGAATGTTTGTTAATAAAATGAAGGGCAATAGTAAATTAAATATATATCTTAAAAAAGCCCACGCATTTTCCTCTTCATTTTTGAGTAATGGACGATTATTCTGCAAAACCGTGACAGGGGACTGTTGTAACGATCCAGGGGAATGTTTTATGGACAAAAACAATTAGTATTTTTGTTTATGTAATCAAAGTCTTTATTTTTCTTTGCCATTCTTAAAATGTGTAATTTTCTTTTTAAATAAATTAACAGTATTAAAACAAATCTTACTTATTATAGTGACTTTTCTTAAGCCTAATAACAGTTGCGTTGAACTTAACAAAATCAACTTATTAGTTCAATAGTATTTTTAAGACTAAATTGTATGACAAAGTCAGTCTTTATAATAATGAAAAATATGGTATTCTTCAGCTGTATTTCCCATACAAAAGTATTTGTTATGTCTTTCATGACTTTTTTGCACGATACTTAGAACAATGCTCTTTCCAAACTTTTTTTACAGCCTTATGCTCACGACGACTCATCTTTAACTAATTTTCTTTCGCTTTTTTCTTTTGATATTTCCGCCTTTATTTTTCTTTCAATTTTTTTTTTGAGTGTCATTTTAAAGTCGTCGATATCTTAAACGCTCAGCTGTAGTTTTTGTTCTACTTTTGGGTGGCTTTTTTATCGGTAGCATTTTGAGATAATACCTACATTATAATTGTGTTTGCTCGCAATCGAATAAAAACCAACTTCAATGACATCGACAAGTAATACAACGTAATAAGACGAAAAAATAGTCAGGTAAATACGCGCTATTAAAGATTACTCAAAAAGTTGTAATCAGATCTCGATCTAATTTAAACAAGACTACACGACAAGTATTAGCTTTCGATTAAAGTAAGAATCATTAAAATCGGTACACCGAGTAAAAAGTTATACGGTATAATACAACGTAGGTCGACGAAAAAGTAGTAAAGTAAATATGCATTATTAGGTATAACTCTAAAAGTACTTGTCAGATCTCAATTAAATTAAAATGGGACCACATGGCACGCAAAACCTTTCAAATAAAACAAAATTGATCGAAATCGGTCAACCCAGTCAAAAGTTCTGAGCGAACATACATTAAAAAAAATACAGTCGAATTGAGAACCTCCTCCTTTTTTGGAAGTCGGTTAAAGAGGGACGATACTTTTAATGGTCAAAACCAAAGAAAAAAGTCCCCTGCGGTACTAACAGTGTGTTGTGTGTTATGAAATGACAGGGGACTGTTGGCCAGGGGACTGTCATTTTTACATTAATACTCAATAAAACAATATCATTTAAAAACATTCGGATAAACGAAACAGATGTGGCTACATACTAGATGATCAATTGTTTTAATCAAATTGTCGTAATTAAAACTCTTAAAATCATAAAGAAAATGCTTATCAGGGGACTGTTTTCACTAACGGCCGCGACGCGTGGTTCACCAGCTGACGTAGTAGTAGCACTAAACAAAATGGCGGCTGCCTACTTAGCTACACAACCGAACGATCTGCACACCAGTTTCCTTCCGTTTCACGATATAAAAGCTTCGCGCCAAAACTGTGTTTTACTTTAGCGCGGTTTAAAATTTTAACAGGGGACTGTTTTAATAATTTGAGGACAGCATTCGCACAGATATCTTGATTAAAATTTTATTCTAAAAATATAATTGCGATGTATAAAGATGCTTACTGTTTTTGTTAATGTTTTTGGATATTTTTTATTCAATTATCAACGGCAAAAAAAAAAATTTGTAACAAGATTTGTAATTCTGGAAAAGGGACATACCAGGGGACTGTGTTTTGAGATGTTTGAGGTTTATTTATTCGAATATTCCGTTATTAAATTACAAAATAAGCTGTGGCGGGCCAAGAATACCTAATACTATATCGGTATTGATACAAAAAATTGAGAAATATTAAGATTTAACACGTGGTTCAATAAGTCCCGAGACTAAGTACTAAAAAAAGGTCTTTTTTATAAAATTAATTTTTATTCATCAACATAGTCTCCTCCAAGAGCGATACAGTCCCTCCAACGCTTTTCTAACTTTTCTATCCCATGTGTGTAGAACGATTTGTCTTTGGCTTCAAAATAAGCCTCCGTTGCTGCGATAACTTCACTATTTGAGTCAAATTTCTTACCCTGAAGCATTTTTTTGAGGTCTGCAAACAGCCAGTAATCGCTGGGGGCCAAGTCTGGCGAATAAGGGGGACGAGGAAGCAATTCGAAGCCCAATTCGTTAATTTTGGCCATCGTTCGGTTCTCACGGACTTGTGACAAGGCGCGTTGTCCTGGTGAAACACCACTTTCTTTTTCTTCATGTGAGGCCGTTTATCCGCAATTTCGTACTTCAATCGCTCCAATAAGCACATGTAATAGTCACTTTTTATATTTTGCCCCTTTTCAAGGTAGTCGATGAAAAGTATTCCATGCGCGTCCCAAAATATAGACGCCATAACTTTACCGGCCGATTTCTGAGTCTTTGGACGCTTCGGGCGGCTTTCACCAGCCGCTCTCCACTCCGCTGCCTGCCGATTGGATTCCGGAGTGAAATGGTATATCCAGGTTTCATCCATTGTTACATACCGACGTAAAAAATCCTTTTTATTATGATTCATCAGCGCCAAACATCGCTCTGAATCATTGATACGTTGTTCCTTTTGATCAGTTGTAAGCAAACGCGGCACCCACTTAGAAAAAAGCTTTTTCATGGCCAAATTTTTATGTAAAATAGTGAAAACACTACCAGCTGAAATCTTCACTATCTCGGCTATCTCTCGCACTTTTACCTTCCGATCTTCCAATACGATTTTGAGGACTTGGTTAATATTTTGTTGAGTCACTGCTTCATTTGGACGACCTGAGCGTTCCCCATCATCGGTGTCCATGCGACCGCGTTTGAAGTCGGCATACCACCGACAAATGGTTGCTTTAGAGGGAGCTGATCCTGCATAACATTTTATAAGCCATTGCTGTGCTTCAACGGTATTTTTTCCCATTAAAAAACAATGTTTTATCAACACGCGAAACTCGTTTTTTTCCATTGTATCGAAATTACAACCGTAGCGTCACTTAAATGTTTCAAAATCAATAATTTTATTGTTCCATTTTTAAAAATTTGACACATATTCTTGTATTGATAGCCAGTACTTTTTAAAAATCAAAAGAGTTTTTAATATATGCGCCATTTCCAGGTTAGTCTCGGGACTTATTGAACGATCTAGTATTACATAAAATTAGCTTGGGACAGTGATTTTCCATTTAGTGGAGAAATACCCATATATATTTACATTTAGATAACAAATTAGATAGCTAAATATTATTCCCAGATATCAAATAGATAATTAGATAGGTAAGTTCTAAATTTAGGCAAATTTGATTAATTTACTAAAAAGTAATAAGTAGTACCTACTTATTACTTTTTAGTACATATAATTATTGAGTTACAATTTTATGCACTTATTGTTATTTCTGTTATTTATTTGCAGCCTTTTTTATTAGCTTAGCTCCGTGTAAAATTTAATAAAGTATACATTGAATCTAGTTATGGTTCTGTACCTCAAAAGGGTCCGTCTGTCTGTCAAAAGCGTTTTTCTCTGGAATGCGTTTAGGTATCAAGCTGAAATTCATACTAAATACTCGCTACTAGTCTACTGTGCTTTGGAGATGAAAAAAAAAAACAAACTACTAAGCCAAAGCAATCAAAAGATACAGCCGATGGGCATGACGAAAGATTTTGAAAACCTCTTCCGTAATGTTTTAAAACATTTACTATTTACGAAAATACCTATATTTCGGTAATAAACTTAAATTTAAGGAAGATTAAAACTATTTTTCTAATATGTTTTCAATGTGCACGTCAAAACGGCAGCAGGTGTCATGTCGTCGGCTCTGACGTCATGCTATGGCCTATGATACACTTCGGACGTGTTCAACCTAAGACCAGCATGAAATTAAAATTATAAATAATGGAGATAGAGTTCCAGGAGCTGCAAGTTTTTTTATTGGAAATTTCCTCCTCTTTCAGAAACATGTTTTGAAATTTCTTAAATATTAATAGTTTATGAAATATTGGCAAAAAACGGAAAGCCATTTTTTCCTTTTTTTGATGTGTAAAACACACTTTTAGAACATTTTTCTAGGCGATTCCGAATCCAATGAGCTATTACACATAATTTTAGGAGCAGTATCTCTATTTTCGACCTTTTTCAACTTGTCGACTAGAGTGAGTTGTAGGTGAATGCGCCTGACGTATTATATTGGTTTTATAGCGTGACGTCATGCGCTGTAATTTGTGTTTCAATCAAAATGGCCGATTGCAGTATTTTAATGTTTTATTTTATTGAAAATCACAATAATCTTATTATTTTACATAAACATAACCAGTATTTTGAATTTTTTTAATATGAGTGTTCCCCTGAAATCATTAAATTGACGATTTTTTGATACTGTCGTCATGCTCTATTTTCGACACTCGTAAGGTAATCAAAACCTACAGGATACTTCCCGTGGACTCAGAATCTTGATATTTAGTATGAAGCTATATCTTATAGCACAGATAAAGGAAAAATTGCAAAAAGCATAAATTTTTAGTTAAATCATACTTATTATCAAAATATTTTTAATAATTTTGTTTGTACGGAACCCTCTGTGCGCGAGTCCGACTAGCACTTGGCCTGTTTATTTTATAGTAACACAGTTGTGAACAGTTTTATTTATTGTTGTTGTTGTTAACATAATATCTACAATCATCATCAATTAGTCAAGTAGAATAATAATTGCCATGTAATGGTAAATACTATCTGTCTCTCTGGACTTCAAGTTTTCAATACAATCTATCTATTCCTTAAAATCCAATTTAATGTTAAAAATTTTGTAATAGGGTAGTTTATACCATGTTAGTCCTACAACTTCAGGAGCTACTGTACTATCAAAAAGCATTTAAATATTATTTATATACATAGATGTGACCGGACTCCATAGTCATATAATAAACTGGAACTCTGTGTTGTTATTAAATGCATAATATAAATAAGCCCACATAGATATTTCAACTTTGAAATTATGTCTTAAAACTTTTATAAGTATTGATCATTTTTATTTTTCTTTGTTACAGAACTTCTTCCGCCTTCATAGGCTGCGACGGCTAGGACTTAGCGATAATGAAATTCACAAGCTTCCACCTGATATACAGAATTTTGAAAACTTAGTGGAGTTAGATGTTTCTAGAAATGGTAAGTACTAAGTTATTTAGCAGATATTACACGTATAAACTTATTATTTTAACTGGAATTTCATATGAATATTAGTAGATACTGCATATATTACTAAACATAACTTATTAATAATAATACCCAGAGGCGGCCTTACCCATTGCGAGGCCCCGGGCGGCAAGTCTTTGCGAGGCCCGTTGTCCTTCTAGTCTAGTCGACAAGTTGAAAATAGTCGAAAATAGAGATACTGCTCTTAAAATTATGTGTGATAGATTATTGGATTCGGAATGACGTCTAGAAAAATGTTCTAAAAGCGTGTAAAAAATTGCAAAAGTTATAAACAATTAAAAAAAGGAAAAAAATGGTATTTCGGTTTTTGCCAATATTTCATAAACTATTAATATTTAAGAAATTTCAAAAAAAGATTCTGTAGGAAGAGGATATTTCTAATAAAAAAACTTTTGACTCTCGGAACTCTATCTCCATTATTTATAATTTTAATTTAATGCTGAAAATGGGTCTCCACGTGACAATTTTAGGTTGCGTGCGCGGCGTCAAAAGCGAGCACGACACATTTATTTAAGGTTTTGATTATTTTTTTATAAATTTGAAAAAAATATGGTGTATTTTGGACACCATAAATACTTAGTTCACATTGGAAATTTTACTTAAAGTTAATTTTTCAACAAGTTAAACGATTCTTAATTAACAAAATTTTCTCGAAATTCCGGCTCAATTGGAAATGAAAAAATAAATGTTTAAATAATTGTCGTAAAAAATTTTCGCTTCGTAGAGCTTTTCTTATATACATAACTAGCTGTGCCCGCGACTTCGTCCGCGTCGAATTTAACAAAATGTTTATTGTTCAGTTCGCGGCTTGATCGCGGCGAGCATCTCAAGGAAAGAACGACTACTTCTAACGACGATATCTCAAAAACTATTCATCTGATTGATATAGTGTAAAGGGCAATTTTAATCTGCATTAAATGCCTAAGCTAACTAACATATTCATTTGGATAAGGGTTACTACTGAACTAAATAAAATAGCTTTGAAAATAACGTTATGTTTTTAAATAAAAATTTGAACATAAAAGTGGTTATTGTATGTCAACCGTAAGAGATGAGAGATATGCTATCGCGGACTTTTTTGTAGCATTTTTATAGATTTTGAATTCGCTAGTACATCCATTACTTAACTATATCTTTGCTAGTTTACGCGGCGTTCGCGTGGAAAGCTACCAGTTGGCGAGATTTTTTGCGACCTCTTCAACATTTATCGTATTTCTGCTCATTTTCATAAAAACATAATAAATTATATACCTAAACCTTCCTCAAGAATCACTCTTTCCATTGTTGAAAACCGTATAAAAATCTGTTCGGTAGTTATCGAGTTTATCGCGTTCAGACAGACAGACAGAATTCAGAGGGACTTCTTTTTATAATGTGTATAGATTAACAAGATCACGCCATTAAAGTAAAAAAAATATTCATACTTTGTTTACAATAATTTTTGTACTTGAACAAAAACTAGAGATTTTTCCAAAAAAAATGATGATTTTTCTGGCCCTATTTACTATTACTGCTTATTGGTAATACCCTCCTCTTTCAGAATCTTTTTTTAATTTTTTGAAATTTCTTAAATATTAATAGTTTATGAAATATTGGCAAAAAACGAAATGCCATTTTTTACTTTTTTTAATTGTATATAACTTTTGCAATTTTTTACGTGCTAATTAATACACGCTTATAGAGCATTTTTCTAGACGTCATTCCGAATCCAACTAGCTACTACACATAATTTTAATTTTTAAGCGCAGTATCTCTATTTTCGACCATTTTCAACTTGTAGACTAGACTATTCGGCTTTTCCTAAGACTAAAATCTTTAATTAAAGCACAATAATTTAACGAATGAGCTACGTCATTTTCGATTGAAAGAATAGCAAGGACTGAAATCCGATCTTGTGTCATCGAAATTCTTAAATACTCGTATGTCTTAATAATTTTAATAAAAAAATACAGTTTTCAATCTATATTATTTTAAATTCGCTTGGGTTGTCGCGCGAGGCCCCTGCAAGAGCGAGGCCCTGGGCGATTGCCCCGTTCGCCACCCCCTAAGGCCGCCACTGATAATACCTATATAAAAATTAGTGTATTTTTGTCACTTTTTATATTGTATGAAATATAACTCGTTTTTCGTCTGTAGTAAATGAATATTAACACACTGTATAAAAGACCTGTTAAGTGCAAGTTTTGCTAAGCAACTGATTATGGCCGACTCACATTAGGGAAATAACAGTCTAACCCACATATTAAAGATTTACACTATAAATCAGGAAAATTGCTACCTATTTGTATAAACCAAGAAATTGCATTACAAAGTGTTAAATGGCCTATTGTCTGGTTTGGTATATTTAAATGGTATTTATGTAAAATGTGTATTTTATATTACTGAAATTTTCATGTTCTTTTAGTTTCTTTTGTAAAAAATCTTATAATAGGCAATTTTTTTATCCTCTATTGTCACTGTTCAATAGGTCTGTTAACTTTCGATTAAATATTCTGCTCTTCAACTTTGTATTTTTATAATGTTCACATATAATATTAAAAAATACACATCATAATTATATGTTTAGTTTTATAAAAGCAACATCTTTAAGAATTCACAATATAATATTTATTTCATCTCACAGTAAAAAATTAGATTAACAAGACGGTCATAATGGCAATTATTACATAAAATATGATTGTACCTATTTGCCCTTTTTAATAATATCTTTACATTCTTAATGGCTTAAAACCGTTACGTAGTATTTATTGGTATGTTGAAATTCGTAAGGACGCCGATACAAAAACGGGTGTAACCAAATAAAGTGAATTACGTTTTATTATGCATGCTGCGTGTCTCTTTGGCGTATCCATTACCAAATGTGTTAGTCAGGTGTGAAATAGCAAATACTGACAAGTACTTTTATACTACTAAGACTAACATACTCAGGTTCTGTGGCCCACGGTTTTACCCGCGCAATTCCCGACCCTGCGAACATAAAAAAAATAGTACAATAATATATATGATAAAATATAGTAGGGTGGGTGCACCAGTAGCAAACCAATTAAGGAACATTTTGAAAGAAATACTGATGATGTTACTCGATAATTGCAACAATTATTGCAAACAAAAAATCCTCGTACTCCTTATATTATACCACATAATCATGTAGCCTATTCGGAATTTCCTAATAGCTATTACATTTTTTTTAATTTAAAAATGAATGCGGCTAGTCGCCATGTGCCTAAGGTGGACCAGATAACAGATTGTACCAGTAATAGACCAAACATTGTGCCAATAGTGAACCAGTAAATAAAACGAATACTTTTAATGAATAAAAATTTTATTTTTAATACTAATCAATATAATTAAGTTTTGTACTCAGTAATTATCACAACCTTTAATCAGTCTATAAGTTTGATATATTTTATTTACAAAAATACTTTAAATTACAAAAATAATTAGCGCCCAACGAAGTAGGCACGGGTCGGCTAGTAACTAATATTAGAGATTCATATCACTGACAGAACTGCTACAGTTTACAGTAAAATATTAATGAATTAACATAACACTAAATACGAAACTTAAAGGTTCTGAAATAAAAATAAAATTAACTTTTGACATTAAATATACTAATCAAATTTTTGGCTCAAATTTTTGGCTCAAATTTTTGGCTCAAATTTTTGGCATAAATTTGCCAAGGATGGAATTGCGATCTTCTGCTCTACCACCATATTATATCACATTGCCATTGTTCTGGCCAACGGAAAGTATTTCCAGCAGAAAATGTCTTAGTAGTTATTTTATAAAGTTTTCCGCCAGTATTTTCTACAGTCCCTGGAAAATATTCCCCATCAAATCTAACAATTACATATAATTTTTTCTTCTTTTTATTTCTTGTTTTTTTTTTTCTTTTTCCGATATTTCATCCATTCACTGATGTTTATTGCATCAGTCAGGCGAAACCTCTTAAGGTTTTTCTGGTTTCCTTTAATTGAGGACTCAGACAGCCATACTATTGCTGTTGAAAAGCAGGACTTATTGGTTGAACTTGAAAAAAGTTCTTTTCAGCGGCATTGTATCTGTAGAAAAAGTGTAGATGGTCAACTACTGGAAAAAACTAGTAGTATAGACAACACCGGTAGTAAACCACTGGTCAACCACTGGACCGAAGTGAATTATTGTAGAGTTTATTATATTAAATTATGTATTGCAATATGATAAGAGAATATAAATGTAAAACAAAGAATAAAAAAAGGCACAAAAAGTTTTATCACCAGTTGTTGACCAAATGGAATAATACTGGAACATCATAGAATTCGTGTTCCATTAGTTTACCATTGACAAAATTGAATGTAAACTAACATTTTTTGATAAAATAAAAAGTAATATTTTCATTATATACTTTATATTATGTAGCTAACTTGAAAATAGGTTTCAATAATTGATATAAACTAATTTTTAAAAGAATGAAAATAACTTACCGTCATACGCGTGCTTAGTAAAATGGCCGCCCGGATCAAAGTGAGCGATTTTCGTTTCGTATTTTGTGTTCTTTAGGGATGTAGATGGTGTGTATGATGCTTATAGTTACGATTATATGATTGGTTAAAGTACAGCAAGGCTATTAATTTAACAAAAAATGGCGGGAAATTCAAAAAATGGTTAATATTTAGGTTTGAAGGTCGAAATGGTCTACTACTGGTGCCTGGTGTGGGACTGGCGCACCCACCCTACGTTAGGTAATGCCTCTTCAAATATTTATCATACTTAGTTTTATTCCAAATTTTTTAATAGGTATTTTCAGTACCTACTGCATAATAATAATAGCCATCAAAATGACTAACGCCCGGTTTCCCAAAGGCTTATCAACGCAAAAATTAACTAATCATCTGTCAAATAGTCCGAGTTCCCTAGTAATTTTTTTCACTTGATTACTATCAAGCAAATTTTCCGGGAGTAGCTTCATTTTGATGAGACGAACAAAAATTTCCTATACGAAAAATCTCGATTTAGATTTCTGGGCTCCCCTATAATAAAGAAATGTCTGTATAGAACTCTTTATTATAAGATAAGATCTAAGATAAAATATATATAAGATCATAAATCATAATTATTACTTCTTAAGCCCTCCCGGCTGTTATCGTTAGTAAATCGCACCCATACAAACCCTAGTAGATGATAAATAAAAGTATACCGTTGAAATCAGAAAAAAATTCTGCTTACTAAGCGACACTATTTCTTAAAATATTGAGAAAATGAATAATCTTTAAATACCAGTTTATAAAGCTATCAAATTTGATTTAAAATTCGTTAGAATCGAGGAGCTATGACTAATAGGCGATTTATAATGAATTTTTTTTCAAAAAAAAAACTTTAAAATGCTCTAGTGTAAAGTTGCCAACATGTCGCTTAGGAATTATTGCCTTTCAAGCGTCGATATATATACTTAAGTTGATTTGCTAGATTTTAACTATGTAGCGGTTTGGGAACAAGAACGTGTAAAATTAAGCGTTTCATTTGTAATGAACTTTCTCGTGAATGTTCATTACTAGTAATTTATTTTTTGTTTACACAATGTGGGTGTTTTTATTCTAGCTAGCATTCAGACGAATCAAAAAAATTTGCTACAATATTTCTTTGATTAGTGAGTCAGGCAGACTTACATCTACCTACAGAAGAATAGAAATCTTGATTACATACAAAATTTGGCTTTCGTTAGGGTGACGGCAATGCAAATGACAAATCCGTCTTTTTACGAGTCCCTTATATGCTTAAGTTTAACAGAAATTTTATTAGGTTATAACTTATAACGTTGCTTTGCTAAATAGACAATTTTTATTAAAATTATTAAATATTGTATATTTTTGTATCAGCTTGTCGCCTCGAATAGAACTGCTGGCATATAAAACCGTCACGCTATAATTCAATTTAGCGTTTATCCGAAATATACAGAATTCCTCACAGTTTTTTCTTTTACTGGCTGGCTGAAATGAATATACCTAATAGACAAAAGTATGTACTTGAAAAATGCAAGGTAGGTACCAACCAGCTCGAACTTGAACGCGCGACTGTGTGCTATCGAAAAAAAATCAGAAAAAAAATCAATTTTTGATGACCTTACGAGGTCAACAAGTTGATGACCTCTTGAGGTCATCAAAAATTATTACTAATCAGCTGATTTTTTTTCTTTTAGTTAGTTAATATCTATATAATTTAATGGTAATATTGTCCTACAAATTGCGTGGTACGTTATCCCGGTCCTACGCTCACTGCTGCTCTATCTCCTGCTAATTATTTATTATCTACCACAATCGAGAGTTTTCGAAGAGGAACTTTTTGTTCCTCTCATCAAAATGAAGCTACTCCCGGAAAATTAGCTTGATAGTAATCAGGTGAAAAAAGGGATTCCCGTACTTATAATACCAAAGCAGACGAAACATGTAATTTTAATTAAGTATAATAAGCAAAAAATTCCGTATTTTCTCAGATTAACTTTAAATGAATTTCAAATTCTTACGGCTTCACTTCCTCGAACGTTTATTTATAAAAGTACGGTTTGTTTTGTCAAGACGTTCGTCCCGTTTGTTTTTATTCACTGCACTCGATTCATTCGCGTCATATGTAGGTAGGTATTCGGGGTCGTTGTAGTTAACAAGAGCGAAGTTTGTACAATGAACGTTATTGACGCTCCGCAATGTGATGCCCATTCAAGATGTAACCCTGGATGCTATTAGAAACTACACACGTAATTAACACTGATTTTAATTGATTTTAAAAAAAAGGTAACATTGAAACATGTGATTTTTTGTCATTTGTGTTTAATGTCTATTCTGTAAACACACGTCACTGATTTCTCGACCTATTTTAATGATTTTTTTTTGTTTTTGCTAAAATTTCTAGAAAATTAACAACTGGACCTAATAGATCGAATTGCAGTCGGGGTCTAGCATATTTTTCGGACGGGAAATCGTCAATCAGACTCGTTAGTATTAAAATATTGTTTTGTCAAGAGGCGTGATCCTTATCAAATAAAAGCGGCTCTATCAAGGAATCGCTTTTTAATGACTTAGTTTAATTACATGTCAAATCATAACTACTTAATATATACTATTTTACAGTAATTTAACATAAAACTATTGCTATATTGTACGATAGATTTTATATTACTTAAAAAATAGTACTTAACAATATATATTGCTAATTGAAGTAAGAATCTGTAAAGATACATTTTGTTCTGATATTACTAAAAATATTTGCTTTTAAACCTGTGGAATCTATATTATTGGACAAATATGTTTGTCCCATTCTTTTAACGATGTCTAATATATTTAATTCAAAGTCACTATGTGATGTTGAAGAGAGCGTATAACTACGGTACAGCATACAGGTACCGTTCACTGTCGACAGCGGTCTTGTGAGTACATACTTGTCGTTAGAATTTATACATATACATATAACACACCTTCCTCGTCGCGTACTAAAACGTGCAAATAAAATATTTTGGCAACTGAAGAATCCATTAAAATTTTAATCTTGTAAGATGTAACAGATTGTTCGTTTTCAAAGGTTGACAAGTTACCGCACTGCTGTTCGTGACATACTTATAAATTAACTCGCACGTAAATAAATACGAGTACCGAATTTAAATTGACTTTCATCGGAATCGGCTCCTTCGTTCTACGTCATTATTACGATGTGTCATTAATAAATGGCAAAATTATTCATGACATACCTAAGCATTTGTGGTAAAGGGGCTAAAGAAGTTTAGATAAAAATTAGTTGCTTCATTTCCATAGATTTTAATTCCGTTACGTATTTTTAATGCAACGCTTTTTAAATACATACGAGACATATAATACAAGAAAGTATAATATGAAGAGTAAAGTTTTCTTTTGCGAATTTTAACGAAAATGGCCGCATCGATTAATTGAAACTTTCCTATTCTATTTTCGTACAACGGGTATAAAGGAGAGAGTTTAGTTGCAAAGAGTAGGTACCTATTAGTTGCGGTCGCCTATGAAGTTAATGACAAAAAGTCATGATAATCGGAAAATTAGGATTCAGAACCAATCATTTGTAAGTATAAAGGGGAGAGTTTAGTTGCAAAGAGTACCTATTAGGGGCCGTCTCCACGAGCGAGCGTATCGCCGGCGATACGCCCAACTATCGTCGGGTCGTTTCCACGAGCGAGCGAGCGTATCGCCAGCGTATCGTCGCGTCTCGCGACGGAATCGCGGCGCGTCCGCAGCGACTCGTCGGAAGCCGTCTCCACGAGCGAGCGTATCGCCAGCGTATCGTCGCGTATCGCCAGCGTATCGCAGCGTGTCCGCGACGGATTTGACGATGCGTTGTTTATTGAAAAACTTTATATGAATAATAAACTGTGTAAATTATGTTTAAAGCTGATGAAATATAATTGTGTTTGCTAACAAACGAAAAAAAAAACGGACTTCCATTCCATCGACAAGTTAATAAAACGTAATTAGACAAAAAATAATAATTTAAGAAACGAATTTAAAAGACAAAAAAAAAACTAATTGAAAAAAGAAACAAAAAGTCAACGTCACGAGGTGTTCCCAGGCGGTCACCCATCCAAGTACTGATCGTCATGACGCTGCCATGTTACCGGTCGCTCAAATTTTACCCCTCATGCGCCTAAAGAAGTTTCACTTCAAAAATATCGATTTTTTTTTCGATACGATACGAATTTCTTAATAATAAAAAATAAAAATAAAATAAAAAATACATCAAACTCCGATATTGATATATTTATAAATATCGATATATCGAGAATCTGATATTTAAAATAATTGTTTGCTAGCAAACGAAAAAAAAAACCAACTTCAATTACATCGACAAGTAATACAATGGAAGTAGATGAAAAAAATTAACAAACGCACTAGTCGTCACTACGATTTTCGAAAGTTCTACTCGATTTCTCTGGGATTCCATCATCAGATCCTGGTTTCCTTATCATGGTACCACCCTGGGGATATCACCTTTCCAACAAAAAAAGAATTATCAAAATCGGTTCATAAACGACGAAGTTATCCCCGAACATACATTAAAAAAGAATATATACGGTCGAATTGAGTAACCTCTTCCTTTTTTGAAATTGGTTAAAAACGCTGTGTTTGAGAGCGCGCTCGCGGCGATACGCCGGCGTGTCGCTGCGAGAGCGCGGCGAGTCGCGACGCTAGCGCGGCGATACGCTCGCTTATTGCCACTCGTCGCATCGCCGGCGATACGCTCGCTCGTGGAGACGGCTCTGGACGGCTCCATAGAGAGTGTATAGAAATAGGTGGCTCGACGATACTATCGCCGGCGATACGCTCGCTCGTGGAGACGGCCCCTTAGTTGCGGTCGCCTATGAAGTTAATGACAAAAAGTCATGATAATCGGAAAATTAGGATTCAGAACCAATCATTTAATTTTGTAAGTATAAAGGGGAGAGTGTAGTTGCAAAGAGTAGCTATTAGTTGCGGTCGCCTATGAAGTTAATGACAAAAAGTCATGATAATCGGAAAATTAGGATTCAGAACCAATCATTTAATTTTGTAAGTATAAAGGGGAGAGTGTAGTTGCAAAGAGTAGCTATTAGTTGCGGTCGCCTATGAAGTTAATGACAAAAAGTCATGATAATCGGAAAATTCAGAACCAATCATTTGTAAGATTTATTTCCTAAATATTTGAATATATTCTTGTATACCTATTATTGGAATGTAGATTGTGATATGTTCATGGTTTTTTTTTATAATTGTCAATAATGTATGTATATTTATTGTATATGTTAATAGTCGAACTAGTGGGTACAAAAATGTTTTCGTGAGTTGCCCTAATCTATACTTCTATAGTATAGAAGTATAGATTAGGGCAACTAGAACAGAATAAACATAGAATCTATATCTATACTAATAAATAAAATTGGAGTGTCTGCTTTTAATATTAAAATAACCACTTTTTACTAAATGCACTAATACACGGAACATATACCAAAATAACATTTTTTACAATTTTTGTCTGTCTGTTTGTTCTGGCTAATCTCTGAAACGACTGGACTGATTTTGATGAGACTTTCACTGGCAGATAGCTGATATAATAAGGAGTAACTTAGGCTACTTTTAATTTCGATTTTTTTTTAATAACTGCGAACTGAACAATAATTTTTGTGTTAAATTCCACGCGGGCGAAGTCGCGGGCACAGTAGCTAGTTGTATAATAAAATTGTACTTATGACTGTTATAGTTAAAAACATAAATTTGAAAGAATTTACACGTCACGAGAAACTGCTAGGTACCTAGTAAATAGCGCAAAGGTAAAATATTCCGTTACTAGTTCATTAGCACATAGGTAATTATAAAATACGTGAAACAACTTGTCGTTTTGAAATTATGATGGTCATTGACTTTCCAACTATATGTTTTGTATTTATCTGTATTAAATTAAATAAGGTTCGGAAAACCACGTACCTTTGTATTAACTTGTAAATCTTGTAACACTAACAGTACATAACAAAACCTATTGTGTTTTTAGTGGATATTTAAGCTTTAATGTTTCTTAACTCAATGGTTTCGTAGTTAATAATTGTGTTTGCTCGCAAACAAAAATAAAAACTGATTTCAATTACATCGACAGACGACAAGTAATGCAACGTAGGTAGACGAAAAAATAGTCTAGTACTACGCGTTATCAAAGATTATTCAAAAAGTAGTCATCAGATCTCTATCAAATTTAAATGACTACAAGACAAGCTTCCGCTTTCGATTAAAGAATCATCAAAATTGGTATACCTAGTGAAAACTTATGGGAGGTTGGTAAGTAAAATACTGTCGAATTGAGAACCTCCTTCTTTTTTGAAGTCGGTTAAAAATTAAAAAAATGATTAAAAACTTTCTGACGTAGGTTGTCACTTTTGAGACTATAATATTGAAATAGATCATCAGTTCAGCCTATTGCAGTCCACTGCTGGACATAGGCCTCCCCAAGTTCGCGCCAGACATCCCGGTCCCTAGACAATCCTCATCCAGCCTACACCGGCAATCTTACGAAGATCGTCGGTCCAACGGGCCGGAGGACGTCCCACACTGCGTTTGCCAAGACGCGGTCTCCACTCCAGGACATATTTGAAATAGATACAAATGAGAGAATACTTAAAAATTAACGATGTAGGTATAATTCTTATAATATAAGGATTGCGTTTGTTGTTTTTTTACAGTTATAGTTAGATCGCTAAAAATTGGTAATGTTGTCTTTTAAAGTGGTACTGAACCGGAACCCTTCGTGTTTTTTTGAGTTTAACCCATATTTCTCAACATTTTAAGTTTTTGTATTAATTTATTGGACGGGTATGTATTTAATGTTACATAAAACTTTGAGGATTCTAAAAGTATTAAATTTAAATCGTTTTATTGCTAGGCGTAAAATTCGAGAACGGTTGGACTTTTCTAAAGTTTTGTACGTTGTCGCAGTTTCTTATGAAAAAAGTTTAAAAAAAAATCCAGCGAGAATATTGTCAATTTTAGAATAGGTAAAGAGTAAAAAGACTAAACTTAATGCATTTCACAATTCGCAAGACAGGAGACAACGTCTGTCGAAATAGTAAAAACATATTAAAAAGGTCAATATTTTATATAGCTTTATATAATACTAGGAGCGAAACCCAGCGTTGCTCGGATTAAAATACATCGCAGAAACTTTCTAGACCATTACAGAAATTTTGAGATCTTTTCAGATGTCCTAATGCGTTAGAAAAGGACAGAAATATATGTTTTAACATTTCCACCGCCCACCACCACCCACTTTCACCAACCGCGACCAAACTCCCTTACTACCTGGAGACCAAGGGGTATTTAGTAATTACCACATCAACGGGAAGTTGATTGGGTTTGGTGGTGATAGAGAAAACTGTGTATTTACGTACTAACAAAGCATTTTATATACATACTAGCTTCTGCGCGGGACTTCGTCGGCGTGGACTCGCTCCTATTGGACTTAGCGTGATGATATATAGCCTATAGCCTTCCTCGATAAATGGGCTATCTAGCACTGAAAGAATTTTTCAAATCGGACCAGTAGATCCTGAGATTAGCGCGTTCAAACAAACAAACAAACAAACAAACAAACAAACATACAATCAAACAAACAAACTCTTCAGCTTTATTATATTAGTATAGATTTAGATTTAGATTATACAAGTTTCAAAAATTAATCGAGTACTATATTCAATTCCAAATAAAATAACAAAAATGCGTAAAAGCATTTTTGTCATCAAAGGGCAACCTTAATTCAGGATTTTTAGTAATTCATATCTGCTTTCAACGATATCATGGTCTAAGATCCGGGATATAACAAAATATTCCCTCATCTGTTAATTAGATGAAACAATTTTTTATAGGCTGATTTCAATATTGTGAATTTATAAAAACGACCTCTGCCACCATAAGCCTGTTGCAATTTTTTTTCCCTCTCATGTTAATTACATGTAATAAGCTAAAACCGTTAATATTTTACATTATATACCTGATTGTAGTAGGCACCCATCTCTATGATTGCTATACTTACCTGCAGCCAGGTTACTGCTGACTGAGGTTACTGACCTGGCTGCAGGTAAGTGTAGCAATCATAGAGATAGGTGCCTACTACAGTCAGGTATATAATGTAAAATATTAACGGTTTTAGCTTACTACCTGTAGTTAAAAGAGGGAAAAGATTTAAAAAAAAATTGCACCAGGCTTATGGTGGCAGAGGTTGATTTTATAAATTCACAATATTGAAATAGTCCATTGAAATGTTACAATTTAAGGACTAAGTATTGCATTTGTTAGAGGACGCAATTTTATTTTTGGAACTTGTGTGGGGGGTCAGTAGAAGCTTAACCCCAAGTTTGTGGGGTTGCCGCCCTTGTCCCCCGGCCGCCATCTTGGAAAAAGGGGTGCAAACACTTTCATCGAGATATCTCGGAAACTATACGTCCTACAAAAAATTCGTGAAAACATAATTTGTAGCAAATCATTTTGCCTACATATATGTTCATATAATTTGATGCCCTAAATTTAAAATTAAAGAAGTTATAAGCAAAAAAGTGAGAAAATTTCTATAATATTTTTCTTTTTTGCTCTATAACTTTTTTTTATACATTTCACAAAAAATTACTTCAGACCAATCTTGTAGATGGTCTTTTGAGGAAACTTTTCTATTATAATTTTTTTTTAATTTCATTCATTTAAAACGCTGTTACAGCGCTCCAAAATTGACTGGGTTCGTCAATGCTCATGAGAATCCGGTCAAAACGAAATGTTTAACTTAGTTTTATGATCTTTTTTTTTTTAAATACATACATTCTTAAATTTTTTTTGTTAAATCCGTACAACCGTACTTATTCATTCCTAACTGTTTTATATCACAGAATTTGCTGTTTCTTCGTGCTTTCTTAGGATCTGGTACAACATCAGCAGCCTATAATATAGGGAAACTCAAATTTATAACAATTATGGAGACACATCTTGAATTAGCTGGTGGTACCGCGCTATTCCTGAGTTAGAAAGTCGATCCATCTTTGCTCACTCTTGTTGGCGAACGTTTTTTCGTAGCTTTATACGGCGGTAATAAAGACGACTCACTAGACGGCATGCGATACAAAAGATTTGCCAAGATAGTGACTAAAATTTCATTTAGTTTATCATAGCTGCCTCCAACACAAGATGCAGCTCGTTTTCATAGTCTCCGAGTATATCACCAGCTCTAGTCGTGGCTCGAAAGATATCAAAATCCTGAAGATTGGGGCTGGAAAAAGCATGCAAACATTTGAATGCCAATACAAGCTTTCAAGCCTCCAGCACCCCCCGATCTCATGAAATTAATTTTCTGCAAATGCAAAGGAAATTGTGGAAGCATGTGTGGCTGCTGAAAAGCAGGCCTCAAATGCTTCATTCTGGCGAAACATGCAGCAACATCATGGAAATATCAAATTTAATGAAAGAAAATGATTTTATTCGGTTTTAAGCAAACCGAATAAAATCATATCAAGAATTTCGATTCCGGTGGATATAGATCCATAGCTTAACGGCTAGAGCACCGGACACGGATTGTCGGGAGGTGCGGGTTCGAATCCCGCTGGATCGAAAATTTTGATATGATAATAAAAAACATTTTCGAATTTCCTCATGTGTGGGTAACACAAAAATAAAAATAATAGGAAAGAAAATGAATTTGAAGACGAACCACTATGACTCCAATTTTAACTCCTGTCATTCCCCAAACCTTCACATTGAGGAAGGAACTGCCGAGGAATACCTCATCGGCAAGATGTCTGTGGAGTAGGCCTACTGGGGATACCACGTACCTACGTAAAAAAACGCGCCAACCGACTACCTCATAGGTGGCGGGGAAAAGAGTTAGCATTGAATAAGTAAAGTTGTAGGTAGGGATTTAACAAAAATGTCTTAAGAATGTATTTACAATTAAAAAAAAGATCATAAAACTAAGTTAAACATTTCGTTTTGACCGGATTCTCATGAGCATTGACGAACCCGGTCAACTTTGGAGCGCTGTAACAGCGTTTTAAATGAATAAAATTAAAAAAAATTAAAATTAAAAAGTTTCCTCAAAAGACCATCTACAAGATTGGTCTGAGGTATTTTTTTTGTAAAATGTATTAAAAAAAGTTATAGAGCAAAAAAGAAAAATATTATAGAAATTTTCTCACTTTTTGCTTATAACTTCTTTAATTTTAAATTTAGGGCAAAAAGTTATATGAACATTATTTGTAGGCGAAATTATTTGCTACAAATTATGTTTTCACGAATTTTTTGTAGGACGCATAGTTCCCGAGATATCGCATTAAAGGTGTTTGCACCCTTTTTTCCAAGATTGCGGCCGGGGGACAAGGGCGGCAACCCCACAAACTTGGGGTTAAGCTTCTATTGACCCCCCAAAAAAGCAAATGTAACATTTCAATGGACTAATAGAAAATTGTTTCATCTAATTAACAGATGAGGGAATATTTAGCTATCTCGGATCTTAGACCATCACCTTTGATGTAGAGTAAAGTATTACGTATTCTGATTGAACACGAACAGGTTACATCATCAATTATTACTATAGGCAGAATCTGATTTTAACAATAGAGCTTAAATTCTAGGTACATTAGAAAACTAGATACACGCAATTACAATACTAATGTTTGTGTTGATAACAGTAAAAAAAAAATAACAATTGTAGTAACAATTCTATTATTAAGCGACATTTTACTAAAAAACATAAAATATATCTGTAAATGTTCTATAAAAACATATTACGTGAAATAATTTTTTCATCATCGGAAACGGCAAGTTCACGGTTTGTGATTCGATTGCGATCCCAGCGACCCGTGTAGATGAACCAGATTTCCTGCGAACTCAACATCACACGGTATGGATGGTGTTAAGTATTATTTACAGTTAATAGTTTTGCTCTATATTTAAAACAATGCAGACGCCATTCTATGATTACGTTCGATGCTTGGAAACATAAACAACGTCGCTCTACATTTAACCTTTGGCGTTAATTTATAAATTTATTTCATATAATAATAAAATAATATAAGTACATCAAATATTATTATTAAACAATAAACGTTCAAGTAAAAAATGGTATATACAATTTAAAATAGATACATTTTAAAACCGTTACATAACTATTAAATATGGAATTCGATGTCGTTATAGCAAAAATCAAGTTTCTATGATATTCTAACTGTAATACTGTGCAGTTACCTGGCTAAGCAAGCTTCGATTTGCATAAGATTTTCTACATTCCTATATCGTACGTGGAATGCCTAACGTGAGTCTAAAACTTGTAGCTTGACAGCTGCTTCCTGAGCTGTTACGAAACAGATAACAGAAATGATAAAATTTCTACTTTCAAAGTACTCCACATTCCATGCGAAGATAAAGAAATATAAACTACTTATTACAATTGTTTGTCCGATATAATTGGGCTTTGATTATCTTTAAAGAAATGGTCAACATTTTGAATTACTTTCTCATAAAGCTCAACCAGCTTAAGGCTATCTTGTATTCCAGTTATGGTTACAACTCGTCAAACAGTTGATAAACAGAATGTTTGTATTCAATAAGACATTATTAAAGTAGTTTCTTTGAATAACCCGTTTGTTCGGTTCGATGGCTATGGCTTATTCGGGTGTTGAACCTAACCGCATTGTCCTCAGCTCCCACGCCGCCGCGCCGCATCGCAATCTCGGATCATATCTCTCCCATACCCTTCTTTACACCGGCGAACTTTTACTCGTTTAATTCGTTCAGATATTTAATTAAAATACCTTTTTTCTTGAAATACATGTAAAAATAAATTTCATATTAAAATGACATGATGATGTGACAAAATCTTGAAAGCAAAGTTCACTAAGTAAGTTTGAAATAGTCTGGACTCCGCTCCTATTAGTCTTAGCGTGACGATACATAGCCTATAGCCTTCCTCGATAAATGGGCTATCTAACAGTGAAAGAATTTTTCAAATCGGCCCAGTAGTTCCAGAGATTACCGCGTTCAAACAAACAAACAAACAAACTCTTCAGCTTTATATATTAGTATAGTTGTAAACTCCTAACCGTATTTTAGTAATTTATATCGCTTCAAACAACACGTATAGAAATTTTTGAACTCTTATCAGTCATTCTATGGCGTCGCGTTATGCCGCCGGATCACTAGTCTGTGAGATCACTTTTAAACCAGTCCGATTACGTTATTTCTACCGTATTCAGTGATTTCATTGTCAGAATTTTGTAATGTGGTAGTACGTATACTAAAAAAATTTTCTAAACTTCTATTCTTATACGGTAATCTTATAGAAGAAATCATGACTGTAGAACTTCCAGTCTCTTGAATAAATGTATGACTTAGAAATTGTAGTTATATATGGCAATATTTATATTTTATGAGTAATAAATGTATTCCTAAAACTCTGACTTTGTACTCGTACGTTCATGTCATAATAAATTTTGAACAGTAAAGTAATAAAACTAAGACATCATGAAATGTTGCAGAAAATTCGTTTATCGTCGCAGGTGTGACTAATTCTTACGCAGGTTCAGATGCACGATATTATAAACGAATATAAATACCAGACCATGGTTATTAAATGTTATAAACAAATATTGTACGCTTTTCAAGGACGAACTTCAGCCGCTCGAACACTTCTCGATTCTCATGTAAATTGCGAAATATCAATCGTCGGTTCGTTTAAGGCAATCACTTAGCGTATCTCTTTTAAATGCTTTAGAATTAATTTTATCTTGTTGGTGTGTTGCTTTCCTTTGGTATTTTATTTAACCCAATTCTGTATATAGTTAATATACGTTAATACAAATAGTCCTTCCATTAAACCTGCTGTGAATTGTGGGCGAGACATGTGGATTGCGTTTCGCGTGTCATGTAGTTAGAGTTACGAACACGGTAACCATATTGAGCGCCATAAGCGACGTTAGCTGACCTATTACGTAGCCTTTCAAACATATGTTACAAGTTTTCGTATAAATAATCGCCTGCAAGCTATACATTGTATTCCGTCGGTCAGACGGCTTCCATTACTGTGGGCGGTGGATCGGCACAGTCCACTTGCTCATCGCTTTTGTATTGCAAACAATTCAATAACGCTATAATAGGATTCCACTTCGTCTAGTGTAAACCACGCGAGACTGTCCAACCAACCAACTTTTACTCCGTAGGTAATGCATTTTATAGCTCTACATGGTGCGAGAGGTATATTGAGGACGTATCGTAATTGAATTCATACATAAATTACGTTTAACTTAATTTTACTTTCTACAGTTTTATCACTTTCATTGACATGACATTAATAAAAGCATCTTTGTATAATCATTGAATGAATATAAAATTTTAAATAAGAGTGATGATGATGAATGATGTCACAAGTCACTGATCTAAAACCAGATTGAGTATTCGAGTATTTATTATACAGAATGTCCCATAAATCAACGTGAAGCCGAAAACTGGAGGTAGGGTAAGTAGTGACAGTTACCAGAAAAATATAAAAAAAAAATTCAAAAAAAAGTATAAAAAAAGTCCTGTACTTTTCATGTTATAAGCCTTCAAAAAAATCGATAAAACTGATACCCTGTTATGAACTTTCAAGTACGACGACTATAATATTTTATTTTTCTTAGTTTTTTTTTTTAATTGTAGTCCTGAAGATTTCTTTTGTAAATTATTCCAGTATTCCAGTGTACGTGCTGAGGTACATTGAGACTGCTTGTAAAACTTTCTTCTCGCAGGGCATGGCCGGTCTACCCTAACTTACCACTTGGTTAGGAAATCGACCCTTTGAGAATGACTGGTGCACATTTACAAAAACTCGGTGATCCGGATGACGCTTATCACTTGGGTATCTCGCGATAAAGCCTGGCTGTCTCACACTTAGTAGAACAACAAGTCTCAAACGTTACAAATTAGTTAAATAGAATCACCTTTCAATGGGTTTTAAAAAAAAGTATTATTGAATTTAAAGAAATTTCGTAAGTATTATACCATTTTGGATTCTAGGCTAAATGCGCCTACTTTTTAAATAACTTGCCATAATAGCGTAGTACATTTTTTTTTTCAGTACAGTCAGTTAAAGTTGGATTACTTACGTAATAATTTTGAGTGCATGATAGAGCAGAAAAGTTACATTTTATTTAAAATGGACTCAGTTATGATTAAATTTTAGTTTGTAATTTACAAAAGAATTATTCAGGATTAAAATTCTAAAAAAAAAAAACTAGAAAAATAAAATATTATAGTCGCAGTACTTGAAAGTTCATCACAGGGTATCAGTTTTATCGATTTTTTTTGAAGGCTTATAACATGAAAAGTATACGACTTTAATTTTTTTAAATATTTTTCTGGTAACTGTCACTACTTACCCTACCTCCTGTTTTCGGCTTGACGTTGATTAAGGGGACACACTGTATACGAATTTATCGGTTTCATTGTTTCAACTATACTACTTTAAATAAATAAAATAAATAAAGCCTTTATTCACTGACATCATCTCCCTGCCCTTATCCTATTTATATAGGGTCGGCACAACATGTTCTCCTCTTCCACAGACTCATTCATGTTGTAAGTGATTTGGCATGTTATTTTTTACGACCGGCCGCCTGCCTGACATCAACCCTCCTTGGGAATGCACAGTATAATACAGAAAATCAGTAAGTCCTTTATTCACTGACCATATGTTTAATTTTGATTATTACAAAAGTAAAATATATAGGATATAAAGTAAATTAATACAATGACAAGTAGCACTACACAATTACAGTTTTTTACTATTTTCGTAACCGGTTCCTTTGTCAGGTTGTCCTTCCACATAGGCCTCCCCTAGTTGCTCCCACACTTTTCTTTCACGAGCTAATCTTCTCCATCCTTTTGATAGATCGTCATCCCATCTTTTTATTGGACGCCAACTTTGCTTCTTACCGTTCCTAGGCTACCACTCCATAATATTTTTGGTCTATTTTTCTCTGTTCGTTCTCATAATATGTCCGATCCAGTTCCATTTCAGTTTTTTTATTTTTTTGCACCGTCCTATTTCTTATTTTACCAAAGCTTAAAGAAGAACAGGCGAAGGGAAACTTTGCATACATCAAATATGATCAGTTGATAGTCAAGGAAGGCAACATAAATAAAGAAAAAAGGAAAAGAGAACAGCCTACGTCTCCCGAAAATCATAACTATACTTCTTTACCTATAGGTAGGGATCCCTAGTACATTTTTTTAACCTGATCAGTATCAAGCTAATTTTCCGTGAGTAGCTTCATTTTGATGAGACGAACAAAAAGTTCCTCTTCGAAAACTCTCGATTGTGGTAGATAATAGAGTTAGCAGGAGGTAGAGCAGTAGTGAGCGTAGGACCGGGATAACGTACCACGCAATTTGTAGGACAATGTTAGTATTAAATTATAGTAGGTACCTGGGTGACCGAGCCTTGCTCGGTATTTTCATTTTATTTTTTTTTTCTTTTTTTTTCTCGGTATTTTTATATTTTAATTTTATTTAAATAATAAATCACGAGTGAAATTAAAAAAAAAAGAAAGAAAAATTAATCTGGAGACTGAGATTCGAACTCGGGTCAACACGATTTGACACCCGCCGATTTCCTAATTACGCTGTTATAGCTATGTTGACACGTAGTGAAATTAAGCTTCGTATTCTAATGATATTTTTTCATTGCCTAAAAACAGGGATAAAACGACATTTTTTTTAAATGAATCCTAGCTAGATCAATTTTTTGCCCCCGAAATCCCCTGTATACTGAATTTCACGAAAATCGTTGGAGCCGATTCCGAGATTCAAATTATATATATATATATATATATATATATATATATATATATATACAGGGTGAGGCGTAATTAATGGATAATCCTTTACCTGCAGCTGGAGAATATCATAACGGATCAGAAAAACACAATTCCTGTTTAGTAAAAGTATCATGGTTTTTTAGTTATCGGCCATTTTTTAAAAATCTAGAAAAATGACACCCTTGCTCACTAATTTTGTTGTCACAGTCGCAAAAACATGAATTATCTCTATAAGATTTTTATTTACTAAACTTGAATAGATGTACTATCAAATCTATTATGTCATTTTTGTGCTGTTGCCTAATTTTTTTTTCAAATGCCACCGAATTTTTTTTTTCTTCTTTCAAATAATTTTTCCTTTGTGTTTGATCGCTCATATCTTAAAAAAAATGTATGGAGACTTGAATGACCAACTTACGAAAAACTAGCCTATTTAATTGAGATTGTAAAAAGGTATAACAGATAGTATTTGATCCTTCGGTTTCAAAGAATTTTTATAATTTATAAAAATAGAGCCCATTTATTGTTTTAATCACAGATTTTTTAAAATTTTATTTTAAATCTATTTTATTAATTTATGAATTAAATTTAACGGAGCTGAAAGAAAAGAAGGTTATCTTTGCACAGTTTATTATTTACTTTCATAACAAGTGTTTAAAATGACACAAAACACAAAAAATTCCACTGAGAGTACCCATTTTTTGTACCCGCTTTCTTACGTTTTTTATTACCGCTCCGACGACGAAAAACAAACGACGGAAGTGTTGTCTCATTCTTTCATGCAATGGGTGAAAGAGACACACAAAAGAATAACATTAATGTTTGTTTGCGTAATTGTTTGTCGGCGTATTGTGTGTGAAGTTTTAGACAGTTGCTAGATTCAGTGTGCTACCATACTACTTCCACGAGATACGTGTTGTTAGTTAGAATTTATTATTATTAATAAAGTGCTGCCTACCACCTCCTTGCAAAAAATATCAAGCCGCACAGGCATATCAACAAGAACTGTAAACAGGATTTTAAAACGCGAGAAGCTTCATCCCTTTCATTATAAACGTGTACAAAGTCTTCAAGAAAATTCAAGTCCGATGTCACAGCACTTTATTAATAATAAATAATAACTAACAACACGTATCTCGTGGAAGTAGTATGGTAGCACACTGACTCTAGCAACTGTCTAAAACTTCACACACAATACGCCGACAAACAATTACGCAAACAAACATTGATGTTATTCTTTTGTGTGTCTCTTTCACTAATTGCATGAAAGAATGAGACAACACTTCCGTCGTTTGTTTTTCGTCGTCGGAGCGGTAATAAAAAAGGTAAGAAAGCGGGTACAAAAAATGGGTACTCTCAGTGGAATTTTTTTTTGTTTTGTGTCATTTTAAACACTTGTTATGAAAGTAAATAATAAACTGTGCAAAGATAACCTTCTTTTCTTTCAGCTCCGTTAAATTTAATCCATAAATTAATAAAATAGATTTAAAATAAAATTTTAAAAAATCTGTTATTAAAACAATAAATGGGCTCTATTTTTATAAATTATAAAAATTCTTTGAAACCGAAGGATCAAATACTATCTGTTATACCTTTTTACAATCTCAATTAAATAGGCTAGTTTTTCGTAAGTTGGTCATTCAAGTCTCCATACATTTTTTTTAAGATATGACCGATCAAACACAAAGGAAAAATTATTTGAAAGAAGAAAAAAAAATTTCGGTGGCATTTGAAAAAAAAAATTAGGCAACAGCACAAAAATGACATAATAGATTTGATAGTACATCTATTCAAGTTTAATAAATAAAAATCTTATAGAGATAATTCATGTTTTTGCGACTGTGACAACAAAATTAGTGAGCAAGGGTGTCATTTTTCTAGATTTTTAAAAAATGGCCGATAACTAAAAAACCATGATACTTTTACTAAACATGAATTGTGTTTTTCTGATCCGTTATGATATTCTCCAGCTGCAGGTAAAGGATTATCCATTAATTACGCCTCACCCTGTATATATACAAGAATTGCTCGTTTAATAGTATAAGATTTATATAAATATTAACTAAATAAAAGAAAAAAAAATCAGAATAAAAATCAATTTTTGATGACCTTACGAGGTCATCAAGTTGATGACCTCGTAAGGTCATCAAAAATTATTACTAACCAGTTGATTTTTTTTTCTTTTAGTTACCTAATATTTACATAATTTGATGGTAATATTGTCCTCCAAATTGCAGTAGCGTGCATCACATATAGGCAGAAAGGCACTGCCTACCCTGACATCTTACTAAAAATGATATATAAAACATGAACATTAAATATTTTTGAAAAAGACATAAACCATAATTCAATTTAAATCTCCTTCAATTTTAAAAACACGCCATCGTATAAATTATAATATGTATGCGATATCAGCGCGCCGGGCCTTTTATGAACTACTAGCCTAACTCGAAGTTAAACTCCCCATACAAATCTTAGTAATTTCAGAATGACATAATTATAATCCTACAATTTTATAAAGTCACGCGTCATATGGAATTCGAACAAAGTATTGTGTTTTTAACATTGGTCGGTTAACCAATGGTAGAGGCACTGCCTAAAGAATAACCTGTCAAATCAAATTGTCTCGTTTGTACCCATTTTGTACCAATAATTATGATTTTTGACACGGTCGCGTAATCGATTACGCAATCGCTGCCGCCGTCCAATCAAGTGGCACAGTGTAATATTATGACAATTCACTATTCAGTTTCAGTAGTCAGTATTCGCTTTGAATTTTTCGTTTGTGCGTTGTTTTTTTATGTAATTAGTGAAAATATTAATATATTAGTGATAGATAAGTTTATTTGTGAAATATGTAAAGGAGATGTGTGTTTAATGAAAGTAGTGTTTTTTTTTTGCTTGTTATTCGAAACTTCTAAATCAGTTTGGAATTGTAATGGGTACGTAGATTTGCACAATTTCACTAATGCTGTAAAAAAAACATGATCAGTCCGAAAAACATCTAGCATTTTCTATAAAATTACATACTTTTGGCAAAAACCGCATCGAAACAAGCATTCAAATGATACATTGAACGCCATAATATAGATCGGACATTTGGAATCGAAACATTTCGACGGCTAATTGATATAGTGAGTTTTTTGGGTAAATAAGAACTACCTTTCAGAGGACATGACGAGTAACTTTTTACTAAATAAAGGTAATTATTCAATTAATAATTAATTAAGAACAGTAAATAATATTCATGTAAATTATTTTCTCGTTGTAATCAAGTTGTAATATAAAAAGTGACATCTAGTGTAGAATCGAGTTTTGTTTCGTTTGGTAGGTACCTATGGATGGCGCTATCAGCAGTTTGGTGATTTTTAATTGTATTTTTGTTTTTCAATTCGTTTTTTTAAATTAGTTTGCCAAAGAAGTTTCACTTCTGACATGTGTACTTTGTGCGCACGCAATTTTTTTTTGACTGCCTACCCTGTCTAAAAACTTTATGCACGCCACTGCCAAATTGCGTGGTACGTTATCCCGGTCCTACGCTCACTACTGCTCTACCTCCTGCTAACTCTATTATCTACCACAATCGAGAGTTTTCGAAGAGGAACTTTTTGTTCGTCTCATGAAAATGAAGCTACTCACGGAAAATTAGCTTGATACTGATCAGGTTAAAAAAATGTACTAGGGATCCCTACCTTCTAATAGTATTTCAAAACTTAAAGATTGATTATTGTCTCCGGGTTTTCTTCACCACAGTATAAACAATGAACCTATGTAGTAGGTATCGGGTTTCATAGTAATTCAATATGTTGTGTATTTTACAAATAATATAATCCAACGCTTTTTGGTGAGTTAAAAATATATATTTCCACACGGCTGGCTCGTATGGTCATAATTTTGAGAATATCTTTGGTTATCAACTTATGCATTAGAGAACAAGTAGGGTTGCTTGTTTTGTCTAAATAATACGTAGATATATAGATATGAAGTGCCATCGTGGATATTAAGTAATTTCCTCCCAGTTCCCTCACTTGACGAGTTGTTTGCGGATGTTATGTTCCCGACCGTACCTAGTACTTAGGAAATGTCGATTGGCTTATTTAACGACATTACATAGAACTTAATTGAATGTTACACGTTAATTTTATACAATGAATATAGTTTTTGTAGTTTTAAAATAACGTTCGCTAGTCACAAAAAAATCTTAGATCAGTCTTTCTCACTTAGGTATTGGAAGCTTTTTTTAAATCATCTTTTGTGTTTGTTTCTTGAATAGCTTTGGGTAATGGAAGAGTAATTTTAGAATTAATATTTTCTTTACTGTTTAGAATTTTATATTTTTGTTCTGTACAAACTACATATTTTTAAATATGTTTTTTTATACCCATAGATGTTTACTAGATCTTTAGATTTGATTATCTAACCAACTGCGCGTCTAAAAATCACAATAGAATTACATTTAAATCTATTGTTTTCACTCACAAAAGATTTTCGTCTTAGATATTTGATAACAATAGGTACGTTTTAAATAATGGTAATGTTATTTTAATATCACAATAAAGTCTCTTTTAATATAAAAAAGGATACCTATTTAATTCATGTTAGAAAGAAAATTATTCAATAAGATATAATTTAAACCTTATAAATTTATAATCATTCGGACCACAGACCACAGAAATACTAATTCAGACGTATCAAAGCGCATCCGGTTTTGCCATAGCCGCAGGTTTCCTACATCTCTGAAAAGGCATTAACCTCTAAGAGTCATAAACAAAACTACACTTAAAGACAGATTCTTAGTAGCTGGCATACCTTTCCAAAAATAGTCGCACTTACCGTTTACATTACGCAACCATTAACATTTTTCTACCGGTTATCAAAAACGTTGAAAAAATAAACTAAGGGTTTTACTTATAAGTCTCTCGTTTAAACTATAAACAAAGTATTGGTAGATTTTGAAGTTAAAATTTAAATCACGAAGTTATGGCAATTATTTTTCTTCAGTTAAAGCATGTTACATAAGCTGTTGAGCGTTGACCCACATATCCATGCCTTCAATTTAGTCGTAGTTTATACGAGGTAAATGTCCTTTGTTTGCAATGCACCCATAGATTGTGCTGGCCCTAGCCTGACAAATAATTTATGACGCCACGCCTGTCGGAATGTCCGCCCGCTAAACCGGAAACCGGAGTGCACTACCGTTAATATCGTGAAATTAGTAAACGAGTTTATAATTACTTTTTAACTGTGAAGAAAGTAAGTGTTAGGTTAAAAAATCTAAACTTAATTTTATCGAAATTGCTATTGATGAATTTAGTCATTTAATTAAAACTTATTTAGTTTTGGTAGTATAATTGGATAAAGTTCCGATAAGCCCGTACCGCTTTTTTTTTTTCTTGAAATTTCGTATACTTACGTATTTTTACTCGCTGATCACAACTCGGAACAACGGTCAAAACTCGGAAAAATTGATAAAAAACTCATTTTTCATAGGTTTTTCTACGCTATCTCAATAAATATTGATCTTAGAGAAAAATGTTTCCTATAGAAGTTGTAGATTATCACAAAATGTACGTTTTATGTCTTATACATTTTTTGTCTAAAACAAATTCATTTTTTTTCGCGAAAAATAGGAAAAACGGTCGTCACCGCGGGAAGGTTGGAGTTTTCAAAGCGAGCTTCAAAGTGCGTTTATGTTACTTTTTGGTTTTTTTTAATACTAGGTTAGGGTTAGGTTAGGTTTTTTTAAAAGATTTATTTAACATTAGAAACTTTAGACGTGCTACATCAGACTTAGACTTTTAAGTTTTATTCTTAATTTAACATAAAAACATTCAAAAATTGACAATCACATGTTTTTCTATACAACATCTATAAGCTTCACGAAAAAGTCTTGTCGTTAATAATTATACTTATGGATATTCCGCGGCTCAGAGCTTCAGGCATCCTCACATACAGTTTTGGGTTTATGGCATTAATGCTTCCATCGTAACATCGCAATTGTATTCCAATATTCTGACTTTCAAATTATTTTTACTTCTTCCTCTTTAGAAACCAGTATGGATTAGACATAGCTGAGTAATTGAGATTTGACACTCTTCTTTTTTCACATACCTACTTATTAAGTGACACTTGACACAAATTAAAATGCTTTGCAGCTTTTCGTACACTGGTTTTATTGTCCAAGACTTTTGACAGAAGCGAATTCGTACACATGTCGGTTTTCCGGAGCACGTTTTCTTTTTTTAGGGTTCCGTACCCAAAGGGTAAAAACGGGACCCTATTACTAAGACTTCGCTGTCCGTCCGTCCGCCCGTCTGTCACCAGGCTGTATCTCAAGAACGGCGATAGCTAGACAGTTGAAATATTCACAAAGTATGTATTTCTGTTGCTAATAACAAAGTAAAATAAATATTTAAAGCAACGCGATTTAATTCCAACGCCATCTATCCAGAAACCAAGAAAACGTCGTCGATAGACTAATCTAATAGCTTTCTAATAGCGGCATGGATCGATAGATAGATGGCGTATTTGTTTATTTGCTAGTTTATTTTCCATTTTTATATGGTATATCGGAGATCAGAAGGGAGGAGAGGATGATGGAGGGTCGAATTCGTTAATTAACAATGTAATTTAACACAAGATAGTTACACAGATTAGTTAACAGGGTGGAGACTAACTACTTAGTATTCAATGGACTCACCAAGCGGGTACTGGATCTATCGCGTGGCAGAGAGACAACTCGACGCAGTGCCCGGGACTTGTGACCCGAGTGTAGGTTTACGGTGGCGCCGCCTTACAATGCGCATTGGCACTCGCCTCCACCGGTCGAGTTGCCCAATCAGTAACAATTAATTCGTGTACACAAACTAACTATTAGAAGAGTCGAGGTTACGCTACTAGCAGGATACACAAGTGTACCGTGCCACGCCAGAGCCAAGACCGCCTTAGCTGCGGTTGCATCGGTCTTTTATGCACAAAGGAATGACTCGAATAATAGAACGAGTGAGGGTAGATGAACAACGCAGGTACCGACATTAATAACTATCTGTATTGATTCCCCGACACGGCCATTCTGACGTGCGCGCGAAAAATAGATTTTAAAGTAGTCACACAGTTGACAATATTTTGTCATAAGTCACCTTTGTTTGTAATTTTTCAATAGTATTTAATTATTTTCGTGAAAAAAATTAAAATTTAGGTAGTATTTTCATTCAATTACACAATGAAACAATAATTTGGCTAAAAAACTATGTTTTTCCAAAAACCATGTTTTTTCACAAGGAGGGACTTTTTTTTGAAAATGCTCATACAATAGAATGGGTGCTAAATAGGTAAATAGTAGATTATAGTACGGGATCCCTAGTACATATTTTTCACCTGATTACTATCAAGCTAATTTTCCGGGAGTAGCTTCATTTTGATGAGACGAACAAAAAGTTCCTCTTCGAAAACTCTCGATTGTGGTAGATAATAGAGTTAGCAGGAGATAGAGCAGCAGTGAGCGTAGGACCGGGATAACGTACCACGAAATTTGTAGGACAATATTACCATCAAGTTATATAAATATTAAGTATTAACTAACTAAAAGAAAAAAAATTAGAAAAAAAAATCAATTTTTGATGACCTCGTAGTCGTAAGGTCATCAAAAATTATTACTAACCAGTTGAAAATTTTTAATATGATTTAAAATGTTTATAATTTCCTCATGTGTGGGCAACACAAAAACAAAAATAAAAGCGAATTAAAATAGCATGGTATCGTTCTTTGTCAAAGAATTTATTGTAATATGAAATCTTTGAGTAGTCGGGGTCTGTAAAGAACTCGCTATAGACGGCGCCAAGGTTTGCTTAAAAACCAAAATCATCATATCAAGAATTTCGACCCAGCTAGATGAGGATCCACAGCTCAGTGGGCAGAGCGCTGACACGGCACGTCAGAAGGCGCGGGTTCAAATCCTGCTGGATCGAAAATTTTTGATATGTTTATAATTTCCTCATGTGTGGGCAACACAAAAATAAAAATAAAAAAGAATTAAAATAGCATGGTATCGTCTCTTGTCAAAGAATTCATTGTAATATGAAATCTTTGAGTAGTCGGGGGTCTGTAAAGAACTCGCTATAGACGGCGCCAAGGTTTACTTAAAAACCAAAATCATCATTTCAAGAATTTCGACCCAGCTAGATGTGGATCCATAGCTCAGTTGGCAGAGCGCTGACACGGCACGTCAGAAGGCACGGGTTCAAATCCCGCTGGATCGAAAAATTTTGATATGATTTAAAATGTTTATAATTTCCTCATGTGTGGGCAACACAAAAATAAAAATAAAAACGAATTAAAATAGCATGGTATTGTCTCTTGTCAAAGAATTCATTGTAATATGAAATCTTTGATTAGTCGTGGGTCTGTAAAGAACTCGCTATAGACGGCGCCAAGGTTTACTTAAAAACCAAAATCATCATAATTATCAAGAATTTCGACCCAGCTAGATGTGGATCCATAGCTCAGTTGGCAGAGCGCTGACACGGCACGTCAGAAGGCACGGGTTCAAATCCCGCTGGATCGAAAAATTTTGATATGATTTAAAATGTTTATAATTTCCTCATGTGTGGGCAACACAAAAATAAAAATAAAAACTAATTAAAATAGCATGGTATCGTTTCTTGTCAAAGAATTCATTGTAATATGAAATCTTGGAGTAGTCGGGGTCTGTAAAGAACTCGCTATAGACGGCGCCAAGGTTTGCTTAAAAACCAAAATCATCATATCAAGAATTTCCCCGCTAGATGTGGATCCATAGCTCAGTTGGCAGAGCGCTGACACGGCACGTCAGAAGGCACGGGTTCAAATCCCGCTGGATCGAAAAATTTTGATATGATTTAAAATGTTTATAATTTCCTCATGTGTGGGCAACACAAAAATAAAAATAAAAACTAATTAAAATAGCATGGTATCGTTTCTTGTCAAAGAATTCATTGTAATATGAAATCTTGGAGTAGTCGGGGTCTGTAAAGAACTCGCTATAGACGGCGCCAAGGTTTGCTTAAAAACCAAAATCATCATATCAAGAATTTCCCCGCTAGATGTGGATCCATAGCTCAGTTGGCAGAGCGCTGACAGGGCTCGTCAGAAGGCGCGGGTTCAAATCCCACTGGATCGAAAAATTTTGATATGATTTAAAATGTTATTGAAGTAGTTTTTTTCTCGTTTGCAAACTCAATTATTTAACAAGTGTTTATTAAAATACTTTAAGATATAGTAGGTACATACATTGTGTGCGCAATAAAGTGGGTCGTCGCCTACTAGTTGATTTTTTATTTGAGTTGTTTTCAATTGAAGTCAATAACTACTGACAATAATAAACTTTTCAGAGATTTAATAACAGCGATGACTGCGTGAACAAGAAAAAGTGATTGGAATATTGCGTAATCAAAATGAGTTCATAAAAATTCTTATTAAAAATCTCATTTTCTTTATTATAAAAATGTATTATGAAATATTCAGTTCAATCAGTTCAGCCTATTGCAGTCCACTGCTGGACATAGGCCTCCCCAAGTTCGCGCCAGACATCCCGGTTTTCCGCAATCCTCATCCAGCCTATACCGGCAATCTTACGTAGATCGTCAGTCCAAACTCCAACGGGCTGAAGGACGTCCCACACTCCGTTTGCCAAGACGCGGTCTCAACTTCAGGACCCGTCTGCTCCAACGGCCATCGGTCCTGCGACACAGATGACCAGCCCACTGCCACTTCAACTTGCTAATTCTGTGGGCTTTTTCGGTGACTTTCGTTCTCTCGCGGATAGTCTCATTTCTAATCCTATCTTTGAGAGAAACCCCAAGCATATTATGCAACATTAAATGAGAAGAATGATCATAATTTGTTTGTAATATGTTACGGGCGTCTGGCCTTGTTCACAGAGCTTTCAGTGTTTAGATTAACGTTTTGTAACATTGAACAATTGTAAATTATTTTGTGAACCGCACTGTTTACGTGTCCATGTGTTAATTAATTACTGTTTCAACCTTCAAAGGTCCCACGCTAGTAGATCCTGTTTCAACATAAAACTGTTACAAAGTCATTAAATAAACAACGTAATTTTTGCAATAATGTTTATCTATTTGAAAATACTTTCAATTAAGTAATACATATTGTGTATTTATTACAATGAAATACAATACCAATTTATTAATCGTTCCAAATCGATGAGGAGTGTGGACCGCAGTGTCTGTTTATTACAAAACTATTGCGACATGATCTTAGAGTCCGTTAGTCTTCTTGCGAGTGTTCTCACCGAAGGAAATTCGTCATTAAATTATTTTTAAATAAACTGGGTTCCTTTTAACTGAGATAAAGCACGTGCTATTAATATCTTTTTATTTTATAATTCCCAAGCGTGCTAAAAACAAGTTTTAGATATATAGAATGAGTCGTCGTAATGTATGTACGCGTATAATTTCCGAAAGACAGCACCAAATTGAATTATTCTTTTTTGTGTCTGTTATTCTCAGAGCAAGGTTTATAATATAAAATAAAAAAACTTTATATAGAAAAGCAAAAGAAAATTTAAAAAAGAAATATAAACACGAAAAATATTTCGTGATATTTCGTGATTTTTGCCGAACCCCTCCCCCCCCTTTCGAACCTCACGTGATTGATGGACACAGGACAGCCCCTTAGTTCATAAGAGTTCTGCAGGAAATATCAACGTATTACGGTGTAATTTTTTTATGTATTGATATAAATTTGTTTCTTCGGTAATAGACGATCATTTGGGTGCAGTAATTTAGAAATTACCATGAATTACCATAAGCGGAATGGTTTATTTGTATCAGTATATCTTTTTATCTAGTTGTTACTCCTTACGAGGCTGTAAAAGTCTTAACTCTATCCTTATAAAGTTCGAATAGTGATCATTATTATCAGTAGAGAAATTATACGCTAATCTACAGCGAAGAAGTGACCTACATAGAATTATAAATATGAAATATCCATACAAAAAAAAAATGATGAAATAAAATTACTTAATTTATTGACATAATAATCGAGTGGAGTTACTGTAGTAATACACGATCTTATGTGAAGTTAAGCAAAATTAAATATAAAAAATGAAATGCGATCCGAAAATTTCATTATTTCGATTTCTTGACAGCAAGGTGTTAATATTCAAGGACGTTTAAAATTTTGTAATAAACTTTAATTCCTGTGAAACAAAAACAAAGGCAGAACACATGTAACAATCTTTGTACTCAAGTTTGTTTTTGTGTGTGCGTGTGTATGTGAAGAATACGCTAATCACTCAAAGTTCCCACTTAATAAATATTTTAAACACAGCGTTGTGTGTTAAGATCAAAATTCAAACCACTCATTTCAATATATTAATACGTGAAGTAAAAACTATGTACCCCTTTTTACGGAAATTGCGCGTATGGAGGAGTATGAAATTTCGCACACTTATAGTTTATATAGAGAAGGAGTGCAGAATGCTAACATTTTTTTAACATTATACATGAAATATACATTAAATTAATAAAAAAGCATTACTTACACACACTACCATGTATTTGACACACACGCATATTATACTATTTTGTTGATTGTCAAAGTCTGTAGTCAAAGTGAATTTTTTTTAAAAAAGGTTCTTATTTTTATATTTATTTGTTTTTTTTTTTTTAATTTAAATTTTTAATTATGGTCGAATTTCGACCTCTGGGCGACTTCTAGTTTTAATAAAAGTAAGAGGTCTTTTCCAGTAGGGGGGTCGCTTGCTTGTGTGGCATTGGTATCACAAATTAATACCCAGGCGTATTTTTAAAACTAGCTAAGTTTTTTCAAATGTGTAGGTACTGTTTTCGGCTACAAGAAATAATAAAACTCCTTTGCTTACTTAAATCTACTATTTTTCTCTTAGAAAATTAGTCCATTTTTCAAAAAATTCAGTTAGACGATCAGATGCGCTTTAATGCATTTGTGTGTGTGTGTGTGTGTGTGTGTGTGTGTGTGTGTGTGTGTGTGTGTGTGTGTGTGTGTGTGTGTGTGTGTGTGTGTGTGTGTGTGTGTCTGAACGTTAATGTGTAGCTTAAATACGTAGTAAACAGGAAAATGGCAAGTAATTCTAGTCACAACATCGTTTGTTGCACTAACACTATTTTAGATTGAACTGTAGCTTACTACTGTAGAGATTTATAACTTGAACCACTGAAAAGAAACAACATTGTTCTTCTCTTAAATTATATTAAATATCAAATCGTTTATCATTTGAATCTTTTATAACTGTTTACCGTAACCTTATATGCTTGGAATTAGATAATTAGATAGATAGATAGATAGATATTTATTAAAATAACTGAAGCATTTGGTTAGTTGTCACATTTTTTATATATAACAATTTCGTTCCAGACATTCCTGATATACCAGAAGATATCAAGAAGCTACGTGCGCTGCAAATTGCAGACTTTAGCAGTAACCCCATACCGCGGCTGCCACCGGGCTTTAGCCAGTTGCGGGCGCTCACCGTCCTTGGCCTCAATGATATGTCACTTACTAGTTTACCCAGCGATTTCGGCAGGTGAGTCCGACGAGAAACAAGTAGCACAATGCAATTTATGTGCGCATTTTTATCGATAAAAATAACCTTATAATTGCTACAATCAACTTTAAGCAACTCTTGTATCAAATACCTGCGAAAATATTTAAATAAAATACGCAGGTCATATTAGATTCATTAAAAGTTTTGTCGATATATAATTTTAATCACATGTGTCAAGCCACGCACATGAAGTGAAATATTCATGCAAATCAGAGAAATGAAGTCAGTTAAGTTTCCGTTTACCGTTTAGTATACATACTCAAGGACATTAATTTATCCTAAAGGCTTCAGGGTCATTAGCTCCGGCCGCTCGACTCCAGAGGGATGGATGAAGCCTGAGAACTGTATTTATATAGAAATGTACAAATTACTTAAAAGTAAATAGGTATTTGATTGCTTATAAATGTGATATTGAATGTTGTACGTACTACAAGTATCTTTAAAATATTACATAATTATATTAAACGTAGGTTGTAATTCATCATAATTTTATTTAAGATTGACACAACGTATTACGCTTATATTCAGTATTAAATAAAAGTCGTCAATCTCATACATAGGTACTTCTAGTTTTATATACCAAAGTAAAAAACAGAAAATGAATTCGTAATTTTAACTCGTTAAACATAGTTTACAATTGAACGTATTTACCTACCTTGCCATGAAAATTTAATACATTCCATTACACAAACCTTTTATTTGAATATGTATTGTGCAAATCGAATACCTACGTCAACGTGAATTTCAAACAGATGAAGGTAACGAAAAGTTTTAAATTTAATGTTCTATTACATTTTTAAGTACAAAGTCCTAAAAGTGACGAAAGCGAAAGTTAAGTGGAAAGCTACAGACTAAGGCGTACCTTTCAGCTTTCTGAGAATAATGTTATATAAGGATAGTGCAATGGCCTAAGTAATTTTTTTTCGTTCGTTTTTTAAATGTCTTTTTTCTAAGTAGAAATCTATGTAAACAAAAGCATGTCGCTAATAAAATACAGTAATGGTAAATTACTTAAGAGTAACAGATTCTTTCCAAGACGTAAATAACAATGTTTGCAGTTTTTACTGTATAAAATATATTTGAAAATGCACGTGGTGTTAATGTTACATAATATAAAGTTTAAATATTCTTTTAGTTGTCACCGTTAAGTAATCACGCAACATATGGTCAGTGTTATTACCTCGTATACAAATACGAGTATACGACCTTTAACATTCAGATCAAAAACGGTTTTAAGTGTGTTAATTCGAAAAATGCTTGCGTCAATTTTTCAAGAACACGTTTCAGGGATTTAATAGCTCATCAAGATGCTCGTTCTTTTCTAGTTCCTCTCAAGTTGTTCGAACAAAGGGAGAACACAGAAGGGCTTAGCTGGGCTTAACCCAATAAAAATACACACTTTCTCACGTTTTAAATACCACTGGTTGCCTTCAGTGAAATAAAAAATGACCAAGGCAAACTGCGTATTCATAAACGCTTTTAATTTCTTCCTTTTTAAGTTTCCAGTTCGCTACTTGTGCAGAAAATAAAGGTTACTATTTCTATATTAACGAAACGTATAAAAGTGTTACATTACATGATAAACTACTGGGGCGTGCCTTGTCAGTTGTCTCTTATCAAAGCACGCGTCTTATCTTACCTATTTTTCTTTTATAAAAATTGCTATTTCTTACTACAAAAACAATGACATAAAAATAAAAAAATGTTTTTTTTTACGTAGTCGAAAAAACTTTTGGATAGGTTAAATAAACTATAGTTATAATTAAAATCGGAATTACTATTAAACTGCAAGGTTTACTGAGAAACTAAACAAGCACCATCAATTCTGTGAATCGTTGAATTGTAAAATTATTGAGCGAAAGAGCAGTATTCAGCGATAAGTGGTACATTATTCTTAAGTTAACGCCTTTTAATTGCAGCGATAAACCTCATTTTTTATATCCAACAAACGAATTTATGACTCTTGTGATGTTTTATCATAATGTTCACAAAATTATTACGATTGTAGTGAGAAGTGGGCCAAACGACGCAAAAAATACTTGAACAAAACTTGAAGCATTGCTTCATACGTAGAGTTGACCGTGGCTTGTGATTCATCGTTGAGCGTGTTTAGTAAGCAGCAAGCATGGATCACTAAGTACTTTGACATCAGCTTAGGAATGCGTCAAGGTTTCCAATATGAAACAGCTCGGCGTACGAACGGTAAACAATTAGCGTACGATATGTCTTTTCAATTGACGGAGGTACACATTTTTCTTCGTCTCGAGATTCTTATTAGTTATTATTTTTTTGAATGACCACTTAATCAAATATGTTTAACATATTGTTATATTCGATTTACATATTGCTTTTATATGTGTTTTTAAAGCCTAAACACTTGTTCTTACAAATGCTTTTAAAACTCGTGCAAATGTAGTTACGGCATGAAATGTTACACTAAAAATAATAGAAAATATTACACTATATTAGTGTAAGACATTTTGCTTAAGAACAATTTTATTCTTCCGTAACATACGTATTGTTAGCTTAAATAAGAATACCTAATAAGTTTTAAATTATACACTTACCCAGTTTACCTTGTATGGATGCATTACTATGAAAATTGATCTCGCCTTAGTCATCCATTGTATTTTTTATGCTCATTTAATGTTTGTCACAACACGTTAGGCTTATTATTTTATAAATACATATAGTAAACTGAGTAACGTGTTGTTAGAATTATTACTTTAAGTCTCAAGTTAATGAGATTCTTATTATCTAGGTAAATATAATATTTAGTTTAAAGTTTACTCTACTCTTGGAAAGTCATATCGAGGAACTACTTTATATAAAAATGGGTAGAAGTAAGCCAAGAAATTCCCATCAAAATTCTGTAAATTATATCTGGAAGCTGTCGTTCTGTTTATACTAAATACTCTGAACTAATGCTGACTTTGAATATTAAGGACGTGTGATAATGTTTTTGTTTTTTGTCGATTTCAGTTTGGTGTCTCTCCAGTCACTGGAGTTGAGAGAAAATCTACTCAAATCTTTGCCCGAATCTCTAAAAAATCTCACTAAGTTAGAGAGATTAGATTTGGGTGATAATGAAATTGAGGAATTGGTAATTATACTTGATATTACTACTGCATTTAATACACCTATCTGGCTAAACTAGCAAGACTCGAAAACTTTTAAGATAGTTTTAACATCTATGCACAAAATGTACAGCCCAGTTTTGTCATATAAAGTATTTTCGAAATTATAAATATTTCATTCATTTCATTTAGTCATTCTCTAGAATGATGCCATTTTAAATTACCTATTTAATATATTATTTTTATTACACACATTTGCCCATGGGGTGATTTGCAAGTCTATGCTATGATATTTATATTTTACTTCTTATAATTTACCATTTGCTACATTTTCACATTCTAGCCTGGGTTTATTGGTGAACTACCGGCTCTCCAAGAACTTTGGTTAGACCACAACAAGCTGCAATATTTACCTTCGGAAATCGGCAATCTGAAAGCTTTAATATGCTTGGACGTTAGTGAAAATAAATTAGAAAAAATTCCAGAAGAAATCGGCGGTCTTATGTCACTTACTGATCTTCATCTATCCCAAAATATGCTCGAAACTGTACCAAACGGTATTGGTGAATTATCTAAACTAGCTATACTGAAATTGGACCAAAATAGATTACATACATTAAATGAAAATGTAGGAAGGTTGGTTACATTATTATCTCTCATTTTAATTTATTATTATTCTTGTAATTGATACAAAATAATCATTGTAATTGTTTTTCAGTTGTACAAATCTTCAAGAGCTTATTTTAACAGAGAATTTCTTAATGGAACTACCAAAGTCAATTGGAAATCTCAAAGAGTTGACCGTATTGAACGTCGACAGAAATTCCTTAGGTGAAATTCCTCTGGAGATTGGCAATATGACGCTATTGGGAGTGTTGAGTTTGCGAGACAACAAGTTAACGAAACTACCGAACGAACTTGGGAACTGCAAATCACTTCATGTTCTGGATGTCAGTGGGAACAGGTATATTATTTATTTTTATTGTGTACGCTTGAAATATAAAACTAACTTAATGTACCTTTGTTACAACATTAAAAAAAAAATTAATCTAAACCGCGAGCTATAAATATTTTGTTGTGTTGGTAAAATTTATGGCTGTTTTAATTATATATAGAATACTAGCTTTTACTCGCGGCTTTGCTCGAATTGAATTTTTTTTAACTAAAAAGTTTCCTAAGATGTTACTTCTAATACCTTCAAGAATATGTGTACAAAGTTTCATGATGATCGACTAAGTAGTTTTTGCGTGAAAGCGTAACAAACAAACTTACATTCACATTAATAATATTATATTAGGGATTGGCTTTAACCGGTACGAAATTTGGGGTAGGTACATACATTATGATTTTAAGCATAAAAAAAGTGTAATTAGTCATTACATTATTTCTTATTAATGCAACAAAATTTTGCTATCCATATATTTCCTATAAACCATTAAAAAAACCTAAGATTAAATGTTTATCATTTATCACAAGCATCTAGAAGCTGATAATAAATATATAATAATCGATTTTAAATTTTTAGATTACAGTATTTACCGTACACATTAGTAAATTTGGAACTGAAAGCTGTATGGTTGTCAGAAAACCAAGCACAACCTCTTCTGACCTTCCAAACTGATAGAGATGAAACAACGGGAGAAAATGTACTTACTTGCTTCCTACTGCCACAGCTCAGTTACACGCAACAGCCAGGTACACACGGATCATACAAAAAAGATAAGGAGTACCAAAAAGGTTTTGCTTTCGGTGCTATTTATAATCAAGGTGTTATGATGGTGTTTATTTAACGATTTACTATTTATTAATTTCTTAGATTTTTAAATATACACTTTAACACAACAATGCGCGCGGCTCTGTGTGCATGTTCTTGTAAATATACAACTTTATTTTTTTACATACTCATTGAAGGCTTTGTTTGAGGAAAACGTGATCTTATCGCTTCGTTCTGCTAGTACAATCTACGATAAAACAGATTTAAAAACAGATTTATATTGATAGATTTATATCAAATAACAAAATGATATGTAGATTAATGTTAAATCAATTATTTATAATCACTTCACATGCACAGTTGTCGCAGTTACATGCTTAATGCACATGTAGCATCGCACATCAAGATGAAGTTAAATACTTCTTCTTCTTTAAGATTAATGGTATTTGAAGTTAAATATTTGAACACTACATTTAGTACAACGAACTTGGGATTTTAGAAACATCATCATACACATATGATTATGCTTTTAGTGAATTTTCAGTTTTTACTATTAATATTATATATTTAAAAGAATGGAGTTTCTATGACTATTGGTACACAATTATATAACGTAAAGATATTTTATATTTTTAAAGTAGTACTAAATGTATATTAATTGAATTATATTTTGTTCAAATTAATGCTTTTGAAATAACTCTGTTCTTCTAAGTTATTATTTGCACTGTGTAGATTTTTTTTTAAATCTGTCTCGACACGGTATCTTTACGAGCAATTTACATTAAAAAACAAAACATTACAAATGTATCGTTTTGTATGTTTGCTGAATGTGTCACTCGGATGCACATGACCTTAAAACGTGACTGTTTGATGTCCTTCGCATTTTGCTTCTTTTGTGCTTTTTATTTAATTGTGCAAGGCATCTATGACTATTTACTACTGTTAAAGTAATCTTAACTGAAAAAAATTGCTTTATTTAAAATATTATAAGCGCCATATACAATAAAAGAGCCATAACTTAAATTATCCCACTTAAAAAAACTTTGTGCAAACCTTTTATAAATAGATGTAAATGTTGCATTTGTAACATATAAAGTTGTATGTAATGAAAAAGCTATTTTAAAGATATAGTTGGTAAATAGTCATAGATCTGCGTTTGTTTTGTTTTTGCCGTGTAAATACTAAATGTCACTTTTGCCACTTGCCACAACGCAAATAGAGTTGGAACATACATCAGAGGTCGGCAGTGGCACGTGGTTCAGGGAACACAGATTTAATTCACAGTCACAAGAGCTTGATAGAATACGAGGTGAGTTTATTTAGAGCCTTTGGTATTTATACATTACTTTATTAGAAAAGAACACGTCGATTTTTTACAGCCGTACCATATTATAAATACACTTTTTCTTTTCTTAATCTAAGAGGTTGTATAGGAATAAATATACTTTAAATTTAAATTGTATATTAAAAGATAAATAGTATTATTTTGTATTATAACAAAATAATTTTATATAAAAATGAAATAAATAGATAATAAATACCCGTGACGAATCGACAGGATTTAATGAGAAGTATTTAAATCATTTTGTATGTGTTGTGTCAGCGCTACGCAATGTTGTCTCGTCGTTTTCTATACATATAATACACCAATATACACGTAAATTTATCAAGATTTAACACATTTCCAACAGAATCAACATTATCAAGAGATCGAGATTCGGACGACGACTGGGAAGAGAAAGAAGCGTCTAGAACAATATCCGTCAAATTTACTGAAGACGTCCCCGAAGCGAAAGAGGTGAGCCTATGCTGTTGTCTCTTTCTATCTAAAAGAAAAGTTTACAGGAATGCTTCCAGCAGGTTCTACGGACGAAATTATTTCCACGATATTAATATTAAAACTAGAAATCGATGTAGGAAAGCGAGGTACTGGCTTAGAGACAATGTATATACTTTGTTTTCTAGACAAAGCGCGTATTTAGCTATGAGTTCAATATTAGTGGCATTAGAATAATTACGTTTTAATCAGTATTATAATACTACTGGTATTGTACATATTATGTAACACTTTAATTAATGCAAGGTGTAATTGTATATTGCGGGTAACAAACAGACTGTTTGTATTAAAATGATTATTTTTATTTATTTTTATTACTATGTTTGTAATAAATATGCCATTTCTATTGGTTTATGTTTTATTTTTACTGCATGCTATATCATTATTTCACATTAATTCACTGGTGTGGGCATAATTTAATATGATAGTAGATATATAAATTTTATTCCAAATTTCTAAATATGAAGTTATTTTGAAAATACGGATATAATTATTATTCCTGTATTTGTGGAAAAAATCATATTTTAAAATTTGTACTTAATATTAATATTTTGATTATTTAATATTATTAGATATATAATAAAGAAATATGAGAACTAATTATTTATTGTTGCTTTTAAATGTAACGCTATGTTTACGCAATAATATACCGTTATCTGGACCATAACATTTTACGCTATCTCAGCATTAAGTCAAGATTAAAACGGTAATGTCTACTGAGTTGTAACTCTCAAATGTGCGTGAAATATTATTGAGATTTTGCTTATATTCAATATAATATCAAAAAATTTCAATCAAATTAAACTAAATTGATAATTATGTAATTAATCTTTAAATGATTACAATAGTGTTATCAATTATATACATGTGCGTTCCGATTGTTATCTATCTATTTAGATATAAAATAAATATATATATGTAGATAGATATGAAATATGTAGGTATATCAATCTCTTTGCATCGTTTTATAAATAAACTCTCTTATTTCTATTCTTTGCTTTAATTAACCATAATTATTTTTGTTTATTATTTTTTTTTTGTCTATAATGTCTTCTTCTATAAATCTTAATTCGTAATGAAACCGGTAATGGGTAAATGAAACACGATACGACAACAATGCTTATATTTCAAGGCGATTTTAAAAATTAGACAGCTGATGTCAGCGCCTACGATACGCGCCCACAAACAAGCTGAGCATCTGGAACAGAAACATTACATGTATTCTTTGCTAAATTATATTTCCGGGATGAATACAGGCTAGACTTATATATCCTGTAGTCTACTCGAGATATTGTAAAGAGTTGTCCCACCTACAAAAAATTTAGTGTTCAAGCTAAAATATTATGTAAAAACGTCATCGTTTAGTAAAATATTTAAAAAGGGTTGAATTATCAACGATGGGTAAAATGATTGTACGACGGTCGCCAACCAGTGTTCCCTTAAATTACCAAAATTAGACGAGCCGTCTAAACTTTGGTTGAAATTGTTATTCCTGAAGAAACTTCTGAAAAACGAAAAAACTTTGGTTGAAATTGTTATTCCTGAAGAAACTTCTGAAAAATGAAAACAATTTTGTTACGTATTCTTAATTTAGTTTATCATGCAAATTAGAACCAAATCGGGGAAAGGTCGGGGACATCGGGACATATTACAAATAGTGGCTCTTTTTGCCCCTCTACGCCTCCGAATACATGAATTACATGGGACAATGTAGTGTTTGTATTCAAGGTCTCGTCGTTACATGAGGAAAGTGAGGAGACGACTCCGTCCGATTCGTTCTTCAGCACACAAACTATGCTAGGGCTGAGGCGGCCGTTAGACGTAGTTCGCAAGCTAGTTACCACGCAGCGGAGGACGTCACTGCAGAGACTCTCCTCCTCTATTACTAACCTCACTGAGGTACACTGCTCACTACTGAGTGCAATCACATGCATCCTTTTAACGACCACCTATCGTTCCACACTCCGTGACATGTGACCGTAAAATTAATGGTATGAATTAATACGAATACCACTACCACTACATTCTGTCACTGACCGCGTTGACCGATCATGACCGACAACGGATTCGCGATGACAATTTGTGTACGTTGATACGTTCTACTGGACATAATTTATACTAGTCGTTGCGTTTTTTGCGATGTGCCTACGTGCATAGCATCGTCATGGTGTAAAACGGTCAAGTGGACAGAATTGTTCAATACCATAAAACGGTGTTAAAAAAAAAATTGAAATGTTAATAATTTTTTTAATGGATTGTAAATCCACATAAATTACAACTTAATTTATTAAATTACGTCTGAAATTGTATCATAGTAAGACTAATCGAAAACGGTAATGTTATAATTAACAAAGATTCAGTGATTGCACTCTAGTTACGCTCCATTTGCTGCCTCCACTAAGCCTTGTTAGTCCTTTGTTTTATAAAGGTTTAGTTGTTATGTCGCTGCGAGTAGTACACTATATCGAGATAAAATCGTATTATTTAGAATTTAGATAACATTAGTTACGCATTACCTTTATTTTAAGATCTGTTATAGTTTTTTTATCACTTAATGTACCTATTATTTCTGAAATCACTATAAAAATTAACTCAGTATTACAATTATATATATTTCATAATACTTCATATATAGCACATTTAATAAGACCGCATGCTGTATTATATTACTTAGTACACTATTTATATAAATTTTATACATAATTAAAATACACGAAACGCACTTCTTTAGCTCCGTTACTCACTAATTTTTATGGATTCAGTTATATTAAAGTTATCTAGAACACGTAGCACTATTTGCACTGCACTTATGATGGATCACTCTGGATTCCGTGAGGCGCGTCGTTTTGCCGCAGAGGTGAAGTAGCGTGTGATATCATATCCTGTGATTCACGTCGCGTAGTCTTATTAGCTTGACGAGTTTAATAGGTTAAATAGCAATTAGAGTTTTTAATTGTTGTCATGTTAGGACCTTGTGTACATTACAAAAATATGTGGAATTAAAAACTTCATTTTAGTCATGCAATATGAATCTTATCGATACGTAATTGCATTATTTTAATCATCATCCAGTATAGTACATTACACTTTATACAATACTAGCTTTTGGACTCCGCTCCTATTGGTCTTAGCGTGATGATAGCCTATAGGCTAAGGAAGGCTATAGCCTTCCTTGATAAATTGGTTATCTAACACTGAAAGAATTTTTCAAATCGGACCAGTAGTTCCAGAGATTACCGCGTTCAAACAAACAAACAAACTCTTCAGCTTTATAATATCAGTGTAGATATGTATATTACACAAAATCGTTGCTATGGGGTTATGAATATTTTTTTTTCTAGAATGTCAGCGAAGTTCATATCTGAATATGCTTGTTTTATTTACTTTTCTTAATGATGCACTAAATACGATTAAGGTGAAATTGCGTTTGGAAATTTGTGTCTTTACTCAAATATCTACGTATATTTTTAAGCATTACTTTTTGCTTTTAAGTAAATTTTTTTTGATAGAGTGAAGATTTTTTGCAATAACAAAACTCATTATAGCATGTGCATGCAGTTTTCAAGTCATCACGACGTTTTTATATTTCTTTTCTCCTTAGAAATCCATTTGACTATTTAAGAACAAAATGTTAATTATTATTTATTTTTCAGACACCGTTTGTTCGTCAGAACACGCCACATCCTAAGGATTTGAAGGCGAAGGCTGTCAAATTGTTCTCAAGGACGCCCGAACAGCAACCCCAAGAGAAGGTGAACGAAGCGCCGACAACCAATGGACTGGTCAAGTCACCGCCCGAGCCCGTTCAGGCTGTAGAAGTTATAGAAGTAAATTTTTTTAATAATTACAAGTAATACAATACACAACAAATTAAAGGTATTTTAGATAAGGTGCTAAGCTGAAAGTTGCGCTGAGTTTAAAAACATTTTCGACTGCAGTAACTCAAAAGTAGTTAAAATATAGTATTAACAAATAATAAGTTAAAACATAATTTAATCTAGGTATATTTATATTGTAAAAACTTAAGAGTTATGTTTGAATGCCCTAATCTCAAAACCATTATCCCATATTAAAAATGACATATGATCTATGATAATATTACACAATACATATTAAGGAAGTCATAACACCTATGAGCAGTAGTTTCATATGATAAGAAGTCACAAGGCCTATGTAGCAGTAGTTAATAATAATATGATTTCCAAATATACAAAAGTAAGGTCTCTTTTTTTGAGTTTTTAAAGGCCTCTGTTATTACACAAATGAGTGCTAAAATACAAATTAGGTTATCTCTTGTACTAAAGCGTAGATGTTGGTTTACAGTTTTGAACTCGTTAAAATAGTTTCCAGCGGTGAATATTAGAAATATCCACCTCACAACTAGGATTACATGAAATTTTCTAGGGACATTAAAAGTTTAGCTTAAATTTTGTTTATTGAGTTAAAAAAATGAAGTGACTAAAATTACTATGTATTATTTTGTATACAGAGAGGGACAGTTAGCTCATAATTCATTATTTTGACAAAAGAATAAACAAATATGTTCAGAAACATTTATTATTAAGTAAAATACAATTTTCATCTGATAAGCAGATAACTAGAGTTAGACTTTACTTGGGGTCGACTATGTGAGCGCGTTCAACCATACAAACTCTTCAGCTTTATTACCTTTCAAAAGAAACAACATTTGTAAAAATCTTTTACTCACTATGAGTTGTCTCAAAAAAAAAAATACTTAAATTGAAATCTACAAGTACTACAACGTGGGTAGTCGAAAACAGTAAATTAAATACTCAAAAACTACTTGTCAGATTAAATTTAAATGTAACCATGCGGCAAGCACCAGCTCTGATTAAATAAAAGAATTATCAAAATCGGCACATCTCCTTCTTGTTTTAAGCCGGTTAAATGGATTTAATGTATATTTATAATATGACCAGCCGGTGCCACAGCAAGTGTTAAACGAAGATAAAGACGAAGAGAGTGACACTCAAACGCTTCAAGACAAAGAGTCGTCGGAGCCTGAAAACGAAGATGACGACTCTGACGAACTTGAGGTAGGTTTTACTTGTATTTTATAATTAATATTCTTGTTTATGGGTCCTTAAGATAAATTATATACAATATATGTGGAATTATAAAGTATGTAAATATGAGTTTAAAACGTGTTTGCTCAGAGTAATTAAACTGTTAATTTGTTTATGTTAAAGATGAATTGGAAATAATAATTTATTTAATTTTAAATGACGAACGATTTTTTTTTAAAATTCTATTTATAAACTTTTTTTTTAATTATGCCCTGGAAATTTTGTTGTCCTCTTGTTAATGGTAATTGTCTCGCTTTTGTATTGATACGTTCAAAATTTTTTTTTATTTAACCTAGCACTGAATATTTAATTTTGGTAACAAGTAAAATTATTATTAAAACAGTAAAATATGGAAATGGAGATATGCTTATAAAATGTACTAACTGGGAAATGGAATGGATATAATTAACAAAAGACATCTGTTTGTTGTTTACTTATGTCGCTTACTGCATATACTGTTGTTAATTTCTCGAGTCTAGTCAAGTCTTCTACAATATATGTATTTATTTCAATTGAGATTCGTTTATCATTATTTAAAACTGCCGTCAGAGACAAAAGTAAAAATATAAACAGAAAGTAATTGGGATCGATGTCATAGAGTTGATATATGTATGTAGAGCGGAAAATAGACTAAAATATTCTATTGGATTAGTAAAATTACTGTAATAAGGAACTTGCGAACTGTAAGGAATAACAGACTGTACCTAATAATAATATACGTAAATGCAATATTATGAAACACCACGTTCTTTAATACCTGTTTTTGATTTTAATATAATTATGATTTCTAAAGTAAATATGACATTATTATTTAAAAAAGCTAATATGGCTTAAATTCTTACGCTGGATGTGAAAGACAGAAATGAACATAATTCCTACAAACCCAATCTTACGCATTTTGCTTTTTATGCTTTATGAAGATCACAGCTAAATAACACTGCTCTCAACTAGTTTTGTGTTCCTGTGCCGAGTAAGGTGGCCTGGCCTGGGGAGTGTCGGGAGTAGGGTCGGCGACGCGCGTGCGATGCTTCTGGTGTTGCAGGCGTCTTACTACGGTAACCGTTTACCAGTTACCGTACGCTTGTTTACACCGAGTTGTATAAAAAAATAATTAAAACTCATAAAATTGTTTCTTTTTGTTTTTTAGTTATTTTTTGATACACATATTTATCTTATTACATACAGATAATATTAAAACATTATTTATTAATATTCATAGTTGCGAAAGAAGCGGTACTGACCGAATTATGGAGTAAATTTAATCCCTTGTATCATTGCAAATCCTGTAACTAGAACTCGAAATGTGGATTCCAAAATAGACAACAAAAATGCACATATCCTAACGCTAGACCAGCCCTAAGCCAAATGGACATACGGAAAGACAATGTAGTAATAAGTTTTTATTTGCACTTTTGGCCTATTGACTCTTAAAAATTATAATAAGAATGATTTGTAAGCCACAAAAAAGTAATTACGAGTAAGTAGAGAGTTCGCGAGCTCCTTAATAATAAACAAACGGTCGTACCTTCCGTACGGATATTGCTCGAGTGATACTGTGCAGGTGGGCAGTGCGTGGTGTGGTCGGGCAGATATAATAAGGAAAAATTTGGACTCAAAAAAAAAAAAAAAAGTAACATAGTTCGCAAAGTCCTCAATATAACAAAGTGTTGTATCCGCTATACGTATATGGGGTATATCGACTCGTGTGACGTTGTGCGGGTGTGGGTAGCGCGAGCGGCGCGTGGCGTGGTCGGGCGTGCGCGAGCGCGGCGCGCGCGCCGGCGGCCGCCTGCACCGCCGCGACACGCCGCACCACCTCAAGAACAAGCGCGTCACGCCCATCGACGCGGCCCGCGCGCGCGACCTCATTGCGCAGGTGCTCACACACACCACACGTCTCAGGGGTCGTCCGCTAATCACGTGACGCTCGAAGGTTAGGGAGGAGTTCAGAAAAATATCACAAGAAGGGGGTAGGCTGTGATGGAAACGTCTTACGGCCAGTTTTAATACTCTATCTCTGAATTAGCTTACTAAAGGTAGAAGTTTGACGTAAACTCCATAAAAATTGTGTCAAATCTCTATCACTAGTAGGCAAAACCATAAAGATAGATTATTGAAAACAGCTGTTAAGGGTCGTCCGTTGGTCACGTGAGGCTCGAGGGAAGACTTCGGAAAAAATCACGTGTATTTGTTTTTCTTTGAACGCGCGATTTCTCAACCAAACAACCAGCAAACACTGCAATCTTATTGTCTGTCTAGAAATTTGTATCATAATGCTTAATTTTCAAAAGTTTAATTTGATTATATCTGTATTTAAAGATAATATTCTGATAATTTCCATATACTATTCACCAAAAAGACACATGATTTGGGGCCTTAAACCTCACCACTTATCACCAAGGGGGAATAGGGGGTTAAAAAGTTGCTAGAAACATCACGTGATTAATGAACGACCCCTTACGTTACTGAACGATCTGAGTCGTTTGGCGGACTTGCTTGATTAAACCGAAGATCGAACATATTTGATCAACACCGCTCTCATCTCTTACTCCGACTGAAATTTTGTTTGACAATATATACGCCATTCTATTCATTCAAACTTGTAGGTTTTTAAAAATCGTAACTTAATTTAGATCTTGTTTAATAAGCGTCATCTTACACATTAAGGCCTCATATACGGAGACGCGAGGCGTTGCGCGTAGCGTGTGGCGTAGCGTCGCGCGTGTGGCAAAATGTATGAAAATGAACGCGTGTAAAATCGCTTCTCCGTTAAACGCACTTATCCAACGCCCTACATTTGAATTTAGTGCGTTCCGCCACGCCACACGCTACGCACGACGCCCCGCGTCTCCGTAAATGAGGCCTTAAACTTGCAATTTTAAAATCATTTATTTATTAATCAATTATTTTATTGAAACAGTCAGACGCGTCAAGTTTGCCCAACGGTTTGATCGTTTACAGTGCGCTTTAACATTGCCTGCTGCTCGGTTCAGTTGGTTTCGGTGCATTTCAATAGAATTTGTCTGAAATCTAAGCGCAATTCTCGATAACTTGTAACGCGAACAGCTTTAATTATTACCGTCGAAAAATGCTCGGATATGACTTTGTATCATCCAAACTGAAGAACAAAGTTCGATTTGGCTGGAACGTAATTACTGAACTCTCACTTGGACTTTACTTTTTACAGCAGTATTTTTATGTGATTCTCAGCATCTCATTTGTTTGATGCTCAACAGTTTTTTAAAGAAAAGCTATTATTATAATGTTATAACTTAAATGCAGCAATTTTCATTTTTTTGTTCGTTATATAGTATTTGACAAGGAAATGACACAAGAATAGAAAAAAACTAATCTAAGAAATACACAAAATTGTCTTAGAAATGTAGATCCCTTTTTGTATTTTCTTATAAAGCGAAAATAAAAATATTGAAATGAACTGTACAAATTCTATTGAAGTGAGCTATAAATACTCTGCCTTTGTTGTTTCACTCTATTCAAGATTATATTATCGGTCGATCGGTAAATCAATTACGATTTACGTCCTATTAATCTTACTGTTCTATTCGTTGCCGAACGAACTTAACCGACTTTTTTTTTGGATCCGCGATAGAGAATAAACAAAATACAGTCTATAAATTTTGTACTAAACTAATCGGCCGATAAAAATCAGTGAATATTATAGTAATTGTTACCTCTACCTAACGTGTGATAGTATTTCTTGTCTAGTAACTAACTACTAACTTTCTTTAAATAATACCATAAAATTATATGAAGTAAATACTAATACAGTAATGATAATGATTAATAAGTTCTATTAAATTAAATTAATTGTTTAATTAAAAAGACAATATTTTTGTGGTTCTCTCTCTAACTCTATACATTTTTTTTAAACGTTCTGACCCATCACTGGAAACTGTTTTTTTTTTAATATTAGCCATGTTTGAGATTGTCTATGTACTTTTTCTTTTGATAAAAATTAATAAAATAAAAACAATATGAAGGGCTTGAAAGTAGTTTAATATGACAACTTTCCCGAAATGTCATGAGTTTTATTTTATCATTAAAGTCGTGTTCTCATCATTGTTTAAATTTAAAAATTGCATGACAAACTGAAAGAAATATAATTTAATTTTAATGTGGTTTCACTATTAAACATGTTATCATTAAAGTATGCATTAAGATTTTAATCTAATAAATGTTGCGATGTAGTCATTGAGTGTTTAAATGTTGTTTTAATATGATATTTTTTGCACGAACCTTATCATTCGTTTAATATTGATTACGTATTATTTTTAATTTATATTGGTACTTATGCTTTGTTCTAAACTGTAACATAGTATTAAAGTAATCTTATAAATTTGTAATGCTTACTATTTCAAGCATGTGCACAAAAATATTTTGATAGTTTGATACTACATCTAAAAATGTATCAAACGCGTATCGCGTTTTTGTTTTTATTAAAAGAAAGTTGGTATTTATTATTACCGAACGAATTAAGAAAGTGCAACGTAATCGTATTTCAATTATCTTTATCGTGTACACATTATGTACGTAACACACTGCCTATTTACGTTTAACAACATCTAACATTTCTTGTACAATAAAAAGAACGAGAAACAAGAATTTCGGTAATAAGAAATATACGTTCATTACAATATAAAAATCAGGAAAGTAAAACTAATTATATATAAGGTATAAATAAACCCATTACTTTCGCTTACAATATACCGTTACATTAAACCGTGACTATAAAGCGCATGATTGTTCGTGTGATCTCTGAGAACTTTTATGTTTTATTGTTGGTTTTAGTAGTAGTATGTGATTCTCATATTTTAAAACAATTTAAGAGCAATTAGCAGAAACTTTTTATGCTTTTGTTTGTTATTTCTTTTCGAATAATAGTTGCTAACATCTAATATATAAAAAATAGTAGTATAAACTTATACAAAGTTTCAATAATCGTTTGTGATTAAATTTTCTTTTTTATTATAGGAGATAGGCCTATCATGTAGATACTATCTAACTTCTATAATTGTAGCTAATTTTATGGTGAAAATGTCGCTCGTGAAGTAGTGCGTATATGCATTTTTATCTAAATGCTCTCATTTTGCTTGTTTAGTTATGTATATGCCATCGTGCGACAGAGTGCAAGCGGACGTACGGTCACGTTAGAATTTCTTATTCGCGAAGAAAAAGAGAAGACAATGGATTCGTGAGACCTTTGTTAGAAGTGCATTTTGAAGTAACGCTATTCATATTAACACTTAGTCAGGATTTTACTCTCGAAGAAATCGAATCCTCGATGCAAATGGCATCTCTTATTTCTCTAGTTGAAAATAGCGTCTAAAATTTTCTTTCAAATAAAAGTAGGTTAAGACCCGGAGGGAGTTAATAAACAATAAATTTGCCAGCGAATCGGTCCGTTTCTGTAGGCACGACTCAAGCGTGGGTAATTGTTAGAATACTGCGGGTGTTACGGGCTGATGCGCGCGGGCCCTCGACCACATCATTCGCAGTAGACCCTCCGAGAAGCTTGCAGAAATGACTGTCGAGCATCGCACGGCTGCTAGAAATGCTACATTTACTTGGAATAAACGATGAGTGAAGTGAAATTTCCCCGATTTGAGCAACAATTAAATAAAATTAGCAACTTAGTATCGTTTAGCCGTATACGTCGATACTCGATAAAATGAGGTGCTTGAAAACAGCGGGTGGATGGATCGCCCGGGTGAGATACGTTCGTGAGAGAGAGATATTCAGAGCAAGATTTCAATTTAGATTCGACTGCACTTTATTTGGCTTGTCTCGCTTGTGTTTTGTAATACCATGATAGTGCAACTTCTAATTCGTGTATTGTAACTTTGGTACCTTTTGTTTATGTCTGCATACCTTGTTTTTGTACTGATAACGCGCTTTGGTGTTGTGCTAACCCACATAATAATCGTTGAGAAAATACTTAATGAAATAATTTTTTCAGGCGATCAAAAAACGAGAACAACACGAACTTAAAACAGACGATGACATTTTGGAAGATATCCCCGACGGTAAGTTTCTATGACTTACTATTTTATTCGATTATAAAAACGTACCTATGCTTTTTACTATACCTACTCGCTACTCGCTAAGACGGATACATTAACGCTTGAGAGAGCACAGTGTAGCGGAAATGAAATACTTTGTTTATGTACTGTACGAGTATATAACAATACATTATCGTTTTACACAAGCTGAGGGATATTTAAACAATCCGAGTGTAATAGGATTGCGGGGTATGGGGACATAGTGCACGATGTTTCTGAGATAGCAGTTGCGAGATTGTTTCACGCGATCGTGACCACATTCGCCCGTAATGATCACGAGCATCGCTTCAAACCCGTCACTCGCAAGTTCGTTGCTCGAAATCTCACCGAATTTAATTTTTAAGCCAACCAAGGCTAACTGTTTGTGTATTTTAATATTAAAACTATATAATAATGCCTTAATACAAAATTAAAAGTAATTTCAGTACTTGTTTAAAGAAGAAAACGTTACATGATACTTTATCAGTAAAACTGGTTAAGAAGACTTTTCATGGCTTTATTATTAGTTAAGTACTGAATCTATGTCACTATTATTTTTTGTTCCGAAATAAGTTTAGTACGCAATGTTTGCTATGGTCGTATTAGAGATGGGTCCCTCACTCATGAGGTGCCTCATTTGAGGTACTCGTAATAGCAAATTGAAAGAGTTACTCGAATTTCAATTTTGAACCGCCTCACTCGTTTGACGCGTCCTCACATTGTCATTATTGACGCGACTCGCGAGTCACGAACTCACGAGGATTCGACGAGGACGATTCCTCAATGAGGACAAATCCTCAATGAGGATGAATCCTCAATAAGGACGATTCTTTGAGGTGGAAGTACTTATTTCATAATTGAAATTTGAACAGTGAGTTAGAGAGTGCGTGAGACGAGGAGTCGAAATTTTGAAAACACAGTTCTACACACATTATGATTTTGATATTATGTACCTAATGAAATAATGATGTTTGTGATACTGATGTTTGGTAGGATATTATTCAGATAATATTAAAACGTGTGGCAAAAACTTTGTACCACTTTTTACGTGGTAGGAGAAGAATGAAATTTCGCACGCTTATAGTTTAGAGGAGTGCAGAATGATTTTTTTTTAATTACGCATTTAAAATGCATTAAATTTAAACCAATAAAAAACCTCCGTGTGGTTTTATGAAACCACGGTAAAAGTGAAAATTTTTTTTCAAGGAACTGAAATGAAATAGGAACAATCACCCTTTCTTTGCATTTGCACGCCATCTATGCAAACAAATTAATAACTAACATCAGCTGTGTGTTGTCAATAGTGTCTACTAGGTGGCCGACCGTCAAAACGAATTGCACAACGCAGACGAAAAAGTTTGAGACGATGTAATAAAAGTTTCACTTTAAAAAATATTACGCACACTACCATTTATCAATCACACGCGTCAATCAAATTGAGTTTAAGATTATAGACTATAGGATTAATCTTCAAATGTCTCATCATCTTTACTTTCTACGAGTAATTTTACCTATGTAAACCTCATGTAAAATAAATACTATAGATTTATTTTGAATCCATAACAGATATAAATATATCCATAATAGATATATTTTTATAGCACAGTTTTTTTATTTATTGGTGGATTTCTAATGAAATCCTAGCAACCCAAAAGTTTTTTAAACTGGTAACTTTAATACAATGTAATGTAGTTGTCAAATTATTGTGGATTTTTTTTTCACTTGTGGTCAAGGTATGGAGTGTAGAGTAAAAGGAGCAATATCTTTACGTCTCGGAGTGTCCGTGAAACGTCATTAAATAGGGGACGCCACTATAGCAACAGAGGAATTTTCAAATAGTGCGCTAAAATTAAAGAATAAGGAGATGTAGATATATAATAATAAGAACGACCGTCTATATTGTGTAGATATTTATTTATTTAAAATATATAATATGCAATACTATATATTTTTACAATTTTTATCACAATACTTTATATTCACTTATAAAGCTCTTTATAAATTCACAATATATTATTGATTTCAAAGTTATCTCACAGTAACTGTTTAGTTTATTTATATACCAAATATTAATATAATAATATACATTTTTACAGTTTTTAACACAATACTTTATATTCAATTATAAAGCTCTTTATAATATCACAATATATTATTGACTTTAAAAGTTATCTCACATTAACTGTTTAGGTTTATGTTAATTTTAGGTTATATTGACAATATTTGATTGGACTACGTAAAAACTGCTTATTGGCTTAATTTAAGTCGTTGTGCCTACGCTAGCGCCATTCCGGAGGCTTTTTGAACTACTATTTAATGCTGAAAGTTGGACAGGTTTTCAAGCCTTTTTCTATGACACTTATTTCTCCTTCTACTCTACACTCCATAGGTCAAGGTCAATGGTCAAATGTCAACTTCAGTAGTTAATGTTTTATTGTTTTCGTAATTTCGTATTGATTTGATTTGAAACACAGAAACAATAAACATTAGCTGATCGTATGTTTTACAAATGCGCACGCTCATTTAGTAAATTTGAAAACGTACGTTTACAAAGTGCGATGTTTGTTTATTAAGTAAAGTATAATTTGGAATTTCCTAGGGAATTTCTTTCTAAGAAACGTAGTACATAATTAATATCTCAATGCTAAGAACAAAAGATTTTTGTTGTTGTTTAAGTTTTGTTTAAAACATGTTTTACATAATATTTTTTTTTATGTTTACTTAATTTAATTTTAAGCAAAACTATTTATGTTGATTTATCGTTAAAATGTTATTTAAATACCTATTATTGTCAATCATTGAGCTATTATTACTAACGTATAGAGAAGACATCGCCGAACACTACTGTGTTCCGTTCAACTGCGGTCGGCCGGCCGCACCTCACTCAGTCGCTTGCGAATCTTAAAGCTATGCAGTCGCAATTTGGTCGTAATATTTTAAAACGAAATCGTGTAAAATCTCTTTAAATATGCCCTCGTGTGTGCTGCGATATTGTAGTAATAACTCAACCAATACGTAAAAGTGCAAAGGGGTAACTTTCCATCGGTAAGTAACTATATATTAATTTTTAATCTTAATTTAAGCAAAATGTTTAGTGGACGCCATGTTCCGTCATTTGTCATTGAGAAAAATAGCACCTCTAAGCAGCTAAGCGCTGCATGTTTTAATAATTTGTTTAGACAACAGTCGCTATGTAGCGCTGCAGCGCCGACCGGGCGACCGGAGCTCAAACCACGCCCACCCCCCGCGCTCTTGCCGTCAAGATGTGACGCGTTTTTTGTTTGGTATAGCTTCTCTATACGTTAGTAATAATCAGGGCTTGTTACCGGTACCAATTACCTTTATAAAATACCGGTAAATAGCGTTAATTTTATCCGATACCTGTTTTACCGGTAAAAGTTTTAAAGGTAATTCGGTACCGGAAACGATTTTTAACGGTAATTTTTAACGGTAAATAGAATTTTAACGATACTGGTACCGGTACCTCTGACGTCACGATTAACGATATTTTTATCGGTACCTCTACGACGTTGCCGCTCCGTGCAAAGAAAAAATGTTCAACTCGAAGCTGCGCGGGGGAGGGGGGGCTGATAAGAGCGGCAACAGCGCGTGACATTAGATTATAACGCTGTGAGATCAAAAATAAAAAAAAGTACATAGGTAGTATTCTATTAGCGTAATAATTACCGGTACCTATAAAGGTAACAGTAGCAATTAACGGTACCGGTATGGATAGGTACCGGTAAAAATAACGTTAAACGAGTTTTTACCGGTAAAAAATTTAACGGTAAAATGGCTCCAAAGTACCGGTATTTAAAGTACCGGTACTCCATAAATAACGATACGTCTGCCGAGACAAAGTACCGGTACCGAATTTTTACCGGTATTCCAAGCCCTAGTAATAATAGCTCAATGTTGTCAATAAATAATTTTCGACACCTATTTGTTGCTTTTTCATTATGGTCTAAGATCCGAGAAGCTAAATCTTCCCTCATCTGTTAATAAGATGAAACAATTTTTTATAGGCTTATTTCAATATTGTGAATTTATAAAAACAACCTCTGCCGCCATAAGCCTGCTGCAAATAATAATACTTAAAAAACCGTCAACAGTTCACTTGAAGTTCTACACTCTACCTAATAGGTAAATCAAATTAAATTTAGAATAACTTAAACACAAGTCTGGTTAAAAATACGTAAAAGTGAAGAAAATGCACTTTACGCTATTGCGTACATAACTATTACTAACATAAATACTATAATAACATATAACTATAACTAACATATTTGTAATGTATAAGTATGTTTTCTACAAATTATTACGAATGTTGCGAGACGCCGCGATATCATACACTAGAGTAGGTACCTACGCATTTTTACTAATATTATTTTTATTACTGAAAAGTTGAAAACAAATTAAAGAGAGAATATTTTTATTACGTATTGGTATTACCATGAACTCTAAACATTAACTATGAACTCTAAAAACACCTAGATTAGATTGGTATTCAAGTGTCATTGATTCGTTTATTTATTTTGTAGGCGGTCTAAAATTTATCAGCGAAAGAACATGATGTGTGAGGGAGATGTAAAAATTCGAATCAATCATTTTTAGAAAATTTCCTAATATCCCTGTTTTTAGACAATGAAAAAATGGCTACATTATTGTAATTATTTAAGGCTTCATTAGAATACGAAGGTAAATTTCCCAAATTTTTATTAAGTTGTATTAGCTCAGGGGTCAGGTGGGACGTCGGCCGAGCGGGATTAATTGAGAAGACGATGGTTCAAATCCCCCCATATGATTATTTTTTTTTAATTGCACTAGCGATTTTTTATTTAAATAACCAGTTCATATTTCTTATTATTGTCGGTAAAATTGAAAAATATTATTCATTTTTTATCAATATGTAATTCGTATATGATTTTCAAAAAACACGATTTACTAAAAATACCGAGCTAAGCTCGGTAAGTACTCCAATTTAAAAAATCATTTCAAACAAAAACATTATTTATGAATAAATATTTGGTTTAGTATTACCTAAATAATATGTAACGTTTAACAGCGCGCATCAAAACGCGTCGTTGAAGCAAAGTGATAAAGATAATTTTAAAAAATAAAAGTACTTAGTGTATCGTTTATAAGTTAGCTACTCGTGAGGCGCGCGTGACTCAAGCCTCGTTTCCACTAGGGGACATTTTGTCCCGCGACATGTCGCGGGACAAAATGTCCCCTAGTGAAGACGAGGCATTACCGCAACATGGGACAATTGTTCCGCGTCAGCCCCGTCTACACTAGGGAACATTTTGTCCCGCGACATGTTGGGGGACACGTCCACACACATGTTGCACAGTGTCCCGCAACATGTCCCGCAACATGTCCCACAGTGTGTACGTGTTTAGGGACATGTTGCTTGTTCCCGCTTCGAGATCGAAAACATTTGTTTCGCGTCAATGTCGCATGGTAGGGCTTTTGATATTTTTTAAAATATCGGATTCTCGATGTATCGATATTTTTAAATACATAATCAATATCGGAGTTAGAGATATCGAAAAAAAAATCTATATATCGATATTTTTTAACCGACTTCAAAAAAGGAGGAGATTAGTCAATTCGATTTTAATGTATATTCGGGGATAACTTCGTCGTTTACGAACCGATTTTGATCATTCTTTTTTTTTGTTGGAAAGGAGATATCCCAAGGGTGGTACCATGATAAGGAAACCAGGATCTGATGATGGAATCCCAGAAAAATCGAGGGGAACCTTCGAAAGTCGTAGTGACGACAAGTGCGTTACTAAATTTTTTTCGTCTACTTACGTTGTATTATTTGTCGATGTAATTATTGAAGTCGGTTTTTTTCGTTTGCTAGCAAACACAATTTATCAATTTTATTTCATCGCCTTTTTTTCAACCGATGTACAAAAGGAGGAGGTTATGTATTCGACGCGTATATTTTTTATGTATGACCACGCATAACTTTTTACAGAGTGGTCCGATTTTGATAATTAAAAAAACAATCGTGTCGATTTAAAAAATAATTTACACAGTTTATAATTCAGTATAATATTTGTTAAACAAATTAAATTATCAGTGATTTATTAAAATGTAAGGTTCTCAGTAATTATTGTTCAATTTTAATAAAACAATAATACGTACCAATATTCAGTAAGATTTTAAAAATATTCGTTGTTTTATATGTTCAGTTGTCAAACAACTATTACTATTATTAGGCACTAAAAGATTGATTACAGAAGCAATGAGGATCCGTAACGTTTTTAGTTGAGAATGCAGATTTATAGAACTAAGAAATCCTTAACATACAGTGCAAAAATTTTTGTTCTACGACAAAAATTGACGAAGTTATGATCAAATTACTAGCGGAGTTTACTAACCGGCCGGCGCGGAAGGCTGTGACGTCACTCGGACGTTCCATGCCAGTTAGCCCATAGTAGCGACAAGCTGCGATGGTGTTTTCATTTAAACTATCTGTCCTACAAAAAATTTGTAAATACATAATTTGTAGCAAATTGCTTTGCCTACAAATATGTTCATATAACTTTTTGCCGAAATTTAAAAATTAAAGAAGTTATAAGCAAAAAAGTGATAAAATTTCTTTAAAGATTTTCTTTTTTGCTCTATAAAATTTTTTTTATACATTTCACAAAAAATACCTCTGACCAGTCTTGTAGATGGTTTTTTGAGGAAAATTTTTCTCTACAATTTTTTGAATTTCATTCCTTTAAAACGCTGTTACAGCGCTCCAAAGTTGACCGGGTTCGTCAATGCTCATGAGAATCCGGTCAAAACGAAATGTTTAACTTAGTTTTATGATCCGGAGTGAGTTTTATGAGTCGGAGTGATGCCACACGCATCCCGCATACACTGATCCCGCTTACATGACGACGCGTTGGCGCAGCGGTCACAGCACTAGCTGTTGCGCTAGCAGTCGCGGGTTCGATCCGCGCACATGACAAAAATTTGTATTGGCCATACAGCTGATGTTTGTCATGGTCTGGGCGTTTGTGGTTGTGTATTGTGTGTGTTTCCGGACCCCCGACACAGGAGAAAATCCTACTGGGGGCCGTTGAGTGTGAAACGTTTATTATTTATTATTATTATTACTGAGACTGACGTAGCGGCAGGAACGGCATAATGTTTATAACTTAATATCTTCGTAAGTAATGGTCCGATTTGGATAATTCAAAAAGAAATATCTTTCTTATATCATAGAGAATAACGTGGATACTAGTTTTATTGAATTTGCTATAACTTTATTGATCCTCATTATACATAATTATGTGTAGAAGAGTACTTTTGAGTCTCAACCAGTTTCGGAAATGCTAATGTTTTCCAAAAATGCGTTGACTTCTCTTAATCTTCTTCGAATGTATCTACTTAGGTAATCAAATATCTCATAAATCATATTTTTTTAACGTGGTATTCCCAGTAGGCCTACCCCACAGACAGCTTATGCCAATGAATAAGTAAAGTTGTAGGCAGGGATTTAACAAAAAAATTTTAATAATATATTTACAATAAAAAAGGATCATAAAACTAAGTTAAGCATTTCGTTTTGGCCGGATTCTCATGAGCATTCACGAACCCGGTCAACTTTGGAGCGGTGCAACAGCGTTTTAAAGGAATGAAATTCAAAAAATTGTAGAGAAAAATTTCCTCAAAAAACCATCTACAAGACTGGTCAGAGGTATTTTTTTGTGAAATGTATAAAAAAAAGTTATAGAGCAAAAAAGAAAATCATTATAGAAATTTTCTCACTTTTTTGCTTATAACTTCTTTAATTTTTAAATTTCGGCAAAAAGTTATATGAACATATTTGTAGGCAAAGCAATTTGCTATAAATTATGTCCTTACAAATTTTTTGTAGGACAGATAGTTTAGATGAAAACACCATCGCAGCTTGTCGCTACTATGGGCTAACTGGCATGGAACGTCCGAGTGACGTCACACGCATCCCGCGTACACTGACGTAGCGGCAGGAACGGCATAATGTTTATAACTTAATATCTTCGTAAGTAATGGTCCGATTCGGATAATTCAAAAAGAAATATCATTCTTATGTCATAGAGAATAATGTGGAAACTAGTTCTATTGAATTTGCTAGAACTTTACTGATCCTCATTCGTTAAGATGCTACAGAAGAAATCAAATATTTAACAGCTATTTCTGAGAGCACCTGAGTGATAATATTTCAATATTTACGATCAATCCAAAATTTTAGTGCGTTTAATGACCTTGAAATATTTGGTTGATCTAAATACTGTTTAATTCAGCAGGTATTGCAACAAAAATTGTGCCAACAAGCTCATTGGCATTTGACGTATTTTTCATGAGCATATTATTAATTTAATTAAATAAATAAATAAATAAAAATAACTTCACAAATGATGGAGGTGTTTCTTTATCTCTATGAGGAACATGTTGCTGCATTTGTCCCCTAGTGTGGCCTACACAATGTTCGAAACATCTGTCCCGCAACATTGTTGAGGGACAAATGTTCCTCATTTGTCCCCTAGTGGAAACGAGGCATCACGCTTGCCGCTTCCTCGAATCCTCGAATCCTCGGACAGTCGGATGAGGTCGGCTTTCCTCGTACGTTACCTCGCCTCAAATGAGGCGCGCCTCGTGAGGCCTCAAAAGCTAAAATGAGGGACTTCCTCATCCTCAAATTAAAATGACGAGTTACTCATCACTAGGTCGTATAGTCGGTATCGCAACGTTATCAGCTTATCTAGCACTCGACGTGCCATTCTGTAGCGCACGCGCAGTGTTCCGATCACCTGTGCTGCGTTTATTCTGAAATTCCGAATTCCGATTCATAAGATCTTGCTAATTGACATACGTACGTAGCGTGACGCGTCGTGTAAACTATGCAATAGAAAATTTAGTGTATCTGTTCAATATTGATTGTGATTTCGTAGCGCGATCTCGTTGTACTTTTGTTTTGTTGTATCTAAATTTATCGAACGTTTATAAACATGATTGTCAAAAGTAACCAAGTGTTTCTCAGTGAACGGAAGAAAAGTTTCATTTAATTATAATTATGTCAACGTGATATTTTTTCTGTTTTTAATTTTTAATTACTATCGAACAAGATTGCGCGATATTAAAATAATAAAATAGTGATTTTAGTGAATCATACAACTTCCTGCGACCAATTGTTTTTTTGTCCGAGGTTATAGCGCGCGTTATCCCTGTGTTCGTTCGAAAACATCGCACTAACTCAGGCTCTGTCAGATCTGAAGGCCAAGGCTCGGTATTGTTACATTAATATCTTTGTAAATACGTCATGTGACTGGCTAGTACTATTTATCTATACATGTTGTTATTGTACCCTTACATGAAAGTCGTGATTTACTTCACTTTTCAATTGTTGGCTTATTCGCTGTAATTGATCAAGCGCGGTACTTTCGCTGTGTTGCAGACGTATAATTTCTAAGCGAATATATTTATTACTGTATTTACAGAGTAATATTCACAATACAATGTCGTGTTTCTCTCTTACATATTTGAATACGTTTTATGTAATATATTTGAAGTGGACATAATTATGTATAATATTCTTTGTATTTTTGTTAAGATTGATTAATACATCTAGAAAAAAATAGCAGTAAGTATATAAATCAATGTACTTAACCTTAGCATTTACCACACCCTTGTGATAGCATAATCACACCAGTCGATAATTATCGACTTACATTAAATTAAAAATTTAAAAGTAATAAACAATTTAGTAGGTACGTAGTGCATGATGTCTGCAATACAATCGTAAAATCAAAATGTTATGAAATTTCTACTCGCACATAAAATGACGTTTATATTTGAAATTGTTACAACTATTAGTCACGTATCTAGATATGTCAAAGTACGTTTATTTGTCAAACCTGTCTACCTCATGTTATTGAACTGACGTTATCTTATCACCACTAATAATAACGATTCGCTCGAGACTCGTTCCTGTAGTGCCCAGGAATCTTTTAGTTCGACCGCATGACTCTTGTGTTAGTGTTATTGTAAAATTTACTTGAGAAACCAATTAAGAGAAAAGTCAGATCCGTGAACGTCGTAATATGTCTCGTCAATCGACTTTAGTACATTCTTCAGTCTCTTGCTTATTGTAAAGCTGTCCCACCCGCCAAGCTGTTCGACAGTGCTTTTGTTTGAGAGCCAGTCGATGTTTCGAACAAACTTTTAACCTCAATTAAGTCTGAAAACGTTGAGCTTGTTCTCAGGCTTGTGGTCATTTGCTATGTAACAACAGTCATTAGTCATCTTACATGATAATAATGTATCCGTATTATACTTTCGTTGTGTATGTATTCGAAGATAATAGAGTGATTTAATTATATTAGATTCATTAACGGATTTCTAAAAAGTACCCGTGGATTTCTAATATGAACAAAACAAGTCAGTATAGTGACATCTTTTTGATTGGATGAATTGTGATCAGCGAAAAGGGACACTATGAAAGACAAAAGACTCGAATTAAAGTTAAGTGTACGTGGTGATGGTTCGCTGAGCCGGAACAATCTCCGGAGTAGTACGAGAAGTAACCGCAGTAATTTGAGTAATAGCAGTTCCAACTTGCCCGTGAGTGAAATATTTGCCACCGACCGCTACGGAGCTCCGCAACACAGGGCTTTTGAAATATTAGACAAGTATAGAAGACAACCTGTTCAGTACGGATATCCGGCGCAAAGTCTTCCTGCTCTTAACCAGAACCAGCAAAGTAACCGTTATGGAACCAATTCACAGGCGTACCCATACGTAGATCAAAATAGTGTACGACAAAATGCGACCCAATATCCGGTATCAGCGTATGAGTATCAGCCAGTCTATATCGACTCACCAAATCAAATATATGGTACTCTACCGCGGACTGCGCAATATAGCCGCCAACAAAATATTCAGAATCCTATTTATTATACGCTTCCAGAAAGGTCCCCAAGACGAGTGCGCATTAGCGATAATCAACCAACCGTTTATGATTATGGTACGTTATGTTATTTCTTACGAAATACTTAAATAGTTGAGTGACTCTAATTAAAGGTTAGAAGCACAATTAGTATATAAGATTACATAAGTAAAGAGTTATTTATCTCTTTCCGTTGTTCTTTTCGAAAGTAACTAGATTCGATAAATATGCTAAATAATTGTTTTATCTATTGAATCAATTAATTTCATTTAAAATAAATTTCAATTATGGTAAATACCGGTAGAGGGATGTTGCAAATACTGAAGTTATCTGGCATTTGCTTTAAAGAGAAATTTTCCTTAGAAAGCTGCTTTGAATAGAAACTATCGACTTTAACCTGTAATATATAAGTTATATTCAATAAATTTCTACTTTCAGTTATGTTGGCTATCATAGCCATCGAATAAATCGAATTTGAATAATTTGCGATCGATCATGTATGACATCGTATGTAATTTGCATAGCAATTCAAATCAGATTTTAATCGATACAACATTTAAGTAATTTTATTTATTTTCTCATTTTATGACAGTAGTGTGCTGTGTGGTTACGGCACTAAAGAATGTAGCCACCCCCTCTCTTCCCGTGGGTGTCGTAAGAGGCGACTAAGGGATAACACAGTTCCACTACCACCTTGGAACTTAAAAAGCCGACGGATGGCGGGAAAACCATCCATGCTGGCTTTGAAATACACAGGCCAAAGACGGGCAGCAGCGTCTTCGGTGCGACAAAGCCAGCCCTGCGGTCACCAACCCGCCTGCCCAGCGTGGTGACTATGGGCAAAACACATGAGTTCGCGTCATAATATCGGGCGCGAACTTGTGGAGGCCTATGTCCAACAGTGGACTGTGATAGGCTAAAGCGGTGGTGGTAGTGGTGGATGACAGTAGTTGTTTGTTAGCATATCTTATCTAGTACTAGCTTCTGCGCGCGACTTCGTCGGCGTGGACTCCGCTCCTATTGGTCTTAGCGTGATGACACATAGCCTATAGCCTTCCTCGATAAATGGGCTATCTAACACAGAAAGAATTTTTCAAATCGGCCCAGTAGTTGCAGAGATTACCGCGTTCAAACAAACAAACAAACAAACAAACTCTTCAGCTTTATATATTAGTATAGATATCGTAACATCTCAATACTTAAAACTTTGTTGATGAGGCATTGTTACTGGGGTCATAGTAACTGGTAGCTGCACTAATTTGATTGGAGGATTGCGGGATCGATTCTCGTTTTTGTAAAACATTTCGTAGCCAATGGAGAATAGCTGTCGTCTAACATATCTTAGTAAAGGTGGAAGGACTATTTTCTATTTGAAACGCTTCAGCCTGTAAAATCCCACTGTTGGGCATAGGCCTCTTTCCCCATGTAGGAGAAGGATCAGAGCTTAATCCACCACGCTGCTCCAATGCGGGTTGGCGGATATATTCCCTACTATGAGTAACGATCGCTATCCAGGTGTACATGATAACAACCGGGACCGACAGCTTAACGTGCTCTCCGAGGCACGGTGGGGAGCACGCGCAAGGACTGCACAAACACCCAGACCACGGCAAACATAATATGTATGGCCAATACAAATGTTTTTTGATTTTTTTCTATTTGATAGTAGTCAACTAAATAAACAATTTATGTACTTAATTTACTTGTGATTAATAATTTACTTGACTGTGCTAAGAGCTCATGCAAATTGGTGTTAGAGTAGTTAAAGTTATTTTAAAAAAATCTTAATCTCGCGTCGTGAAAAGTGGTGCAGTGGTAGACGATTTGTAACAGAATTTTATAATAAGTAACGTTATAAAATTCTTTCTCGTATGTTCGTCGGTAATATTTATGCGTATGTGCGTATGTAGGACGAGATATGTGCCAACCCTCCCGAGGGACGGACAACAATAGCATCAGCTTTCCCCGAGTTTATTGGTGCGGTCTAATGAACCTCACGGGCGTCAGGTGGGAACTCATTCGTTCACAGTACTGTATAAGCTTCTCCTTTACATACTCACGTAGACATATCCTCTCCACGGTGGATAAAGAAACTTTACTAAGATTTTGCGCCGCAATGGCCGTTACAAAGTCAGTAGTTCGCGGTATCATGTGCTCGATTATGGAATTCACCTTCAAAGCAAGTAAGGCCTGTTCTGTGCACGTCTTCTTGAGGTCAAGTTCGGCATTTATTTATTTTGCTGGTAATTTCCTTACTGTCTTCATTGTCATATACGTGTTTATTTTAAATTTTGTCAAAATGTTATCTTTTTTTACCCTAAATGCATTATTGTTTCCAGTTTATTAAATCATACGGATGATATTTTTATTAACATTCTAGCTAGAGTCAAAGTTATGCACTTTTTTTATTAGATACAGGTTTTCGAAGGTCATCAACTACCTCGTTTGCATTCTTAATAGGAATTTTTAGTTAATGCAGTAAACAATCCAATATTTTATAATTTGACTAAGGTATTTTAATATAATATAGCTAAATATATATAATATGACTATTAATTAGTACTTATGTAAATAATACCGTAACATGCAATTCTATTTAGTAGGTACTGGTTACTGATATGCACATCGTAAAGCACGCTTTTATGTGTTCTTCATTAATTTAATTAATGTACAAAATAACTGATCCAGATTTAAACGGAAAATTATAAACGAGAGTAATGCTTACATTTATTACAGTCATTAAAGCAGTAAAAATTAAACGTAAATCAATTGTTTACTTAAACTTTTTAAATTTTTTAAAATAAAGTCCTGCCTGTGTGTGAGAGAGAGATCTGTATTACAATTTACAGCCCATGTATTTAAATTCACTCAGTTGTATTTACTGTATCACAAATAAATAGTTTTACTTAAAACTGAAATTGTAAAATGGTGTGAAAGTAAATCCGACGCAAGCGAATTAACAGTTTTTGTTTGTTATTTCTCTACTGAAAATTAAAAACAAGTCTTTACTGAGCTGTAATTAGCTATAAAAAAACTATTAATAGATGTGATAAGTATCCGCAGAGGTCATCTCATTGAGAGACGTAATTTTTATCAACATAGTATTTTTATTTGTAAATATAAGATAAAATTTAATCTTAAATAATTGTGATTACGTTGAAATCGATTATTTTAAATAATAAACTTTACATAACACCTTATCAGCTCTCACTTTATGTAACGGAAAAGATAATATTCAACCTTTTCCATTCTAAAATATTGTGTCGTTACTAACATCTATCAGATAGAAAGCACAACAGCGGTATCCGTGGAGGCTGTCCGACTTGGCCGGATGATAATAAATATAACGGATGAGCTTTAGAAGTTCGTGCGCAGATAGAAAATCAGACAAATACGATCAGTTCCTTCAGCGAAATCGGATTCATTTCAAATAACGTTATATTCTGCTTTAATTTCAACTCAGGTTCATATTTGCCTTTGGGTACATTTTAAAGGTCACACACACTTAACTGTTCGTGAGAGTCACGATACATAGATGCTACTCTTACTCTATATGATACTGTGTCTACATACAATGAACCGTTTAAGTCTCAAACTAATACTACCTTTCTTGCAAGTCATGATCGATTAAGAATCAGGTAAAGACACCAACATTACTCGTGTCAATCATGTATCGTGAACGCAAATTATTAAGTTACACTTTCGAAATGATAAATTAGTGTTGTTAAGTGTAAATATAGAAGATGTTACTTTGATGATGTGAATAAATAAGTTTCTTTTTAACCTGCTATACATATTATATTGCACTGAAATTGTATACGTGTATTTTCTACATTATAATATATTTTACATGTCGCGTTGCCTTATCTGGAATATTTATCATTTGCACATCGGTATGTTATCTATAGGAAGCAATCTGAATAGACACATTCACCTTGCCTTTTGTGTTAGAATAGTGCACCTTTCTCTTCTAATTTATTCCATCTGTCTTAAATCAATCTCGGTCGGTAATAATCCTATGCCCTATCTCAAGTTTCTCTCATTCTGTTTTTACGTTGGCCGGCAGCGAAACCGCATTAACACGATATAAATAAAATTAATTTCATAGCTACACTATGTACCCACGTAGGTATAGGTACTGAGGTTGCGGTTAACATCCGCGTTGTGGCCGTAGATCTTGAAAGTGAACCTGTGAAATGAACTATTGAAGCGCGTCCACAACACGATATCCGATTTATTCGATCTTTAATCAAAAACATCTAAACTTTTGTAATATAGAGTACAGAGGACGGACAACCACGTAACAGATCGTGTTAAAAATATAACTCTCAGAAAATAATTCTGCAATCTCGGTAATAATGATAATGGGTCTTTACTCATATTAATACGGTTTGTCGTGAAAATTTTCGATTATATGTGAAATTTGTTTTAATATTTATAATTATATTTCGTAAATCTACACTTGTTAAAAACTCCTGGTAATGATTACTTATTTTATTTTACATTGTTTAAATGGCTCTCTTTTTTTATATCGTATATATTTTTTCATTAGTTTAGTATTTAAAATAACGAAATAAGAATTTTAGTTTAAATTAAAGAAACCGTGATTACACTGCATAACCAACTAATCGTCGAGTTTATCAGATCTAAAGCTGTCGCTCACTGGTGCAGTATAATATTGCTCAAATAGTCACTTTTGCTGGGTAGTTTAACTGTAATTTCCATTTTAAATTAATGTGTTATGGGATAAGCTGGATTTAACTGATCACTTGGCCACATTTAGCGACAAATAGTGCTGTTTACTTTTATACGTTTTTAATGACCTTTTAGAAAAACACAGTATTAAGTCCACGCCGTCGTTTTCAGAATAACTATACTACTAACTATATGATTAGTGTCCCTATTGAAATTGTCTATGTAAACATTTATGTCGTAATGATGAAAAATTTAAAATAAAATAGGAGAAAAGAAAACAATTTATAATACTCATGGTTAATTGGTGTATTATTATTGCATGTTTTCTTCAGTCAGGACATAACGAACGTTCAGATAAATACGAGTATAAAACATAAACAAGAGAAATATTTTTGACACTGTCAAACACAAAATATAAAATTTACAACTATAATAAATTTAGCTAACAGTTAAAATATTATTCGAAGCTCTATAATAAATAATTCCAATAAAACTGTTAGGTTACTGCTCGTGTCACATCCACCTACAAAATATATCCTTGTTTGTACGAAATTCTATACTACCTGCATCATCATAACCGTTACTTGAACCGTAAAAAATAAATACTATCGTAAAATCGTCCTCGTGACAGCGGCTTAATGCTAATACTACAATGAAGCGGATTTCAGAATTCATTATGCGCGTCGCGTGCTGAATATATTTGACATAATTGCGTAATTTAATTAAAACCTATATTTTGTATCGATAACTGATATCGATAGCCTTATATTTTGTTCTTGATTAAAACCTTCAAACCGTTAGACGCTGATATAAAGCAAAATAAACATGCAAGATTGTATTGTTGTGCGTATTCTAATGTTTGTTATCTAAGGAGTACGATTTCTGTAATAAATCTATTTGTTATTTAAAAAAATTGATACTAAAGAAACATTGGCTATTAAATGGAAAGCTCAAAGCTCCTGTCAGTTTTTAATATCAGCTTTATACTTGAACGCAATATCCTGGTAGGCTTAGTTCGTAATTTCTAATTTTCTCCGCAATGTAGCAAATTGTTAGCACCGCTTGTTAGTTGTCGACTTAAGATAATTTCTGTTATTAACTTAACAAGACATTATGGAATGAGCATTGGTAAGGCATTAGCTTAAAATGTATAAATAAATGAACACCATCCTTCATTAAATAGTTTATAGTTCTACTTTCGCTTGTTTCCTTTGAATTTTACATTACTTTCGATTTTAGACTGTCACTATATTTTTTTAATTGATCCCTTTGTAAGAAAACTATCAAAAATATTGGATTAAATTTTATATTGGTCAAGTTTCCGTTTCCGTTCATCGATGTATATTTCTTAATGTTATTCGACATTAAAACCTGTTTTCCAAATTAATATCATTACAAATTATATAAAGTAATTGGCACTTGTCAGTGACTTCCTTTTAAAGTAATTGTAGATTTAAGATAAAAACAATCGAAATTGTTTGACCGTATCTGTTATGTGTTATGTTATAATTATATACGTATATATTTATAATAATTGTTGTTTATGAAGACTGATAGTATTTATTATCTTGTTCAAAAGTCAATTTGAGAATTTACTATAATTTAAAATGTCTACATTGATTCATACTTATTGTAACGGAAATCTCAGAGCTATTGTTTTTAGCTCTTTTATAAATTGACCGTATCCGATCGCAGTTAACTAAGTGGCCCTTTTTATTAATACAAATTGGTATGATAATATTTAGTAAATCTCAAATTAACTTATTAAAATACTAGTTTAAAATTAGTTACTTATTCAATCGTATATAGAAGAATTCCAAGTGATCTTTAATACGAGATGAATTTATAACAAGATCAGTTCATCGTATTATAGATAATTTAGCTGTGTACCGCCGTTTCACCCGCGCTTTTATATAGCCTATAGCCATCCTCGGGAAATGGACTATCCAACACCATTAATTTTTCAATTTAAACCAAGTAGTTCCTGAAATTAGCGCCCTTAAACACACAAACAAAATCTTCAGGTTTATAATATTGGTACAGACGTGTTATCTGAGGGTGAAAAATAAAAAGGAGGCGGTATGCGCCAGGTTGCTACTTTCTATTTTTAATCTAACGGAGAGGTCGCGGGCGCCGGCGCCACAGCCTCTACATCTCTGTTGGAGCGAGCGCATTCCGTGAACGCATGCGCCCCGGGCAGCGCGTAAGCTTGCCTCGTCCTTATAACTTTAATAAATTAGGTTGTATAAGTGTTTTGAACAAAGCAAGCCCATACGAAACCGTTTTGTTTAAATAAAGAAAAAAGACGATTCTATTATTTCTTCGTGAGTCATCTGTTGTTAATATAATGAATTTTCACAAGGATCTGTGTGGAACGTATGAAGGATTTGCACCCTAACGAGCAATTCTGGCTTTTTTATTTAAAGAACCGTACTATTTAGCTCTCGATAACCCGTTATCAGGAAGGAAAAAAATTTAAAAGCAGCTATGGGCGTAATAAGAAGAAAAAAACGTAAGTTAATTAAAATAGCTAATACATTTTAACAATCACTGACAGTTATAAGGAGTATTAGTAAATAAAAATTATAAAAAAGTTTTAAAAGTTAAAAAATAAAATAAAAAGTAAATCTTTAAATATCCTCAAAACCTTAAAATGTTACTTGGAAGAGATACTTTTATGTCCTTGACAAAGACATACAAAACGTAGTAACAAATTTTATATGTTAATATTTTATGATCAATTTGATGTGCGAATTCGTTTACAAAGTCACATAGTAAAATACCACCTTTGTTCGATGAAACTATCTCATAACTGTATTAGGACCTGCATGTAAATTATTTACGTGATAATAGTGGTTACACTCAATAATTTTAAATGGTCTACCGCTTTTGTTCAATAGGTCATACGTAATATGTTTAATGGTGCCGAGAATTATGTTATTTTTGTGTGAAGGTGAAACTGTATGGGTTTGTTTGCGATGTGATCATCTTTGGGCGAGACCATAGCTTCTACTCGAGTATTGCGTAAACGCTTGTTTATATTTTTCATTAACCGTAGAATTGTTTGATTATGACACAAAATAAAACGTTACGTTAATGCTATCTATAGCATATTATTGCTTGCTGTATGTAACTTAACGTTTGTTTCAAATAGTCTTGTGTTTATAAAATTGTTAGTTCCTTTACAAAGTTTCTTGTTAGTATGAATTTACATCTTCTGAGTAAGTATTTTTTTATTTATATAATAATTGCCTTACCGACTAATTACATATCACTGGTGGTCGCCCAGTGGTCGAGCGTAATTATGAACATAAAGAAAATAGAGTTGGATTCGATGGTGAAAAAGAATAATACAATTAGTGTTGGTTATCATCATCCGTCAAATAGCATTATCCACAACTGAAAAAGCAGACCATTAGATAGTGTTTCTAAAAAATATAAAATAAAGGGAAGCATGTTTAAGCTCTTTTGAGAGTATTATTTATGCGATTTGTAGAGCGCATCTCTCAGTTACTAACAATTTTCAGATCCTTCACTTCATTGACGATCTTCAAACTTTGTCCATTAATATTGTACGCAATATAATTCAAGACATTCATTTTTTAAGTATTACAATTTAGTTAGCAGAAAATTAACATAAATTCTGTGTTTATCGTTTAACGGTATTTTATATCGCGTTAAGAATTTTGTTATCCCTGCTCTGGTGACACTTCGGTCGTTGGTCTGCGGAATACGTCCTTTTGTTTCAATATTTTTATTTCAACTTTTTCTTTATTAGGTATATTGTCTGTCGCGGAATTTGTCTTCTGTTTACTTTATTATACTTTTATTCTTTAATAAACCTCAGCCCAACATTATCCTCGTCATATGGTATTCTTGCTAAATATCACAGCTATATCAAGATAATTTTCATTCTCTTAGTTTGTTTCTTGTATGCTATTGTATTGTATTTTATTCTGTGTGACCGTACTTACCCCCTCATATATTAAATACAAATTCGCATCTCTACTGCGTGCGACTTCTATGTATCTGTTCCAAACATTGAGATCCAATACAACGTTAAGGAATAATAATAACTAATTTCATAAAATCAAACAAAAACATGTGTATTCGTAATTACTACGATGTATTTTACATTTCAACTCAATGGAATTATCATGCCATATCCTTAGTCTCTGTGTTAATTTGATATAAGTAAACAGACCTTGTAGTATAGGTGTAAAGTGTATTACGTCTTTTAAGTTTGCTACTGTATCATCTTTATTGACAACTAGTCGATCCGCGCGGTTTTTTTTACACGCGTTAATAATTGGAGCTCTGCTATAGGTAAGCTCTAAGTAAGCTAAGTAATTATTTTGTATATACGACATAGTAAAAACTTAATATAAATATACCTACTTAATGTAATTTGTAGAAAATAAAGTTTATTAATAAACTAATAAACACATTTAAGCTATCTATATTTTACTTACTAAACAAAGGATTTCTAAAAGTGTCAAAAAAGGATCTATCTTCATTAAAAAATAAATTTCCTAAAACTGGAAAAGAAAGAGGTCAACATTCAGTTTATTTTATTATTGTTTTTAATAAAGGTCACACCCACGTAAAAGGTGCGGTTAAGAGTTATTAAAAAATAAAATAACGTTCAGTCAATACTTGAAATTCTTCTAGTGTGAGCATTTTGTACTATGTATGACTCACCGTCTAGATGGTCTTTGACAAAACACAAAAACTCCAAGGTGTTTCATACATATTATGTCCATATTACGTATATGGCACGTAACGCGTATCTTCGAAGACATCTGCTTATTATTCTCTACATTTGTCAAGTGTGTGTTTACCATAAAATATTGTAAGTACAATCATACTATGTACAATAGGAGCGACATGCATTTGAGATTTAAAAAAAAATCTCAGTGGAAATATAACTACATATTATAAAACAAAGTCTCTTCCCGCTGTCTGTCTGTCTGTATATAGGCTTAGATCTTTAAAACTACGCAACGGATTTTGATGTGGTTTTCTTTAGTAAATAGAGTGATTCCAGAGGAAGGTTTATATGTATAATACATACATAATATGGTAGAGGAACACTGATAGTTTTAAAGTTTTCTAATGTGATGTCGTAAATAAACACATTTTTGCACTTAGATTTCAAATATTTATTTTATATTTATTATCAGCATTGCACCCGTGCGAAGCCGGAGCGGGTCGCTAGTTGTTTATAAGTTCGAATATCTTTTGGATTAAGATCTTTTATACATTCTGTATGTATTATGGGAATTACATAAACTTTAAATTAATTTATTCCGACGAAAATGTACGTGAAAGTATTTTAGCATTGGATGAAAGATATACTTTTGAATTCTCAGGAAGCTGTATATTTTATAAGATTGTGTAAATTGAATTTAATTTCCTTTTCCCGAGCAAGCATCTTACAAATAATTAACTTTAACTGTTATCATTAATCATGTTATCGAAGTAATTTCGAGTAATCGCTTTTATAATGAACTCTTTCTTTATGTGCGTCAAAAATTACTCTTCTTGGACTCGAAGGCCTATCATTACTATTATATTTAGATAAAGGTATTTGTAATTTATCATTGTTACTTGGACGTTGCACAGAACAGTCTTAACTTTCACCTGTCTATTACAATACTATTCAACTTAAATTACTACTATTCCTAGAAAAGAGCTTTTCCCAATGATATAAGACTACCGGTTGATAAACGACAGTCACGAGTGCGTCCATTACCTATCACGACTCGGTTCGAGGATACAATAGAAGTGCTGTTACTCCATTTAGGCTATGGGAGGGGTGAAAGTATTGAAACTGATTGCCCATTGTGGAGCGCTCAGGACGCGGATGCGACGATGATTCTGGATCATGATTTCACTACGCTCGCCTTATTTATCTTGTCGCAGTGATTGCCGTGCGAACTCCGAAAGGCTCGTTTATTATTCAATTCAACGACGACTGTACGTATCCGAGATATGAATAAGAGAAAATTCAATTGTATTCAAGTCGAACTTCTAATTTTTTTAAATGTTTTTGTTAATATTTATCTTGAAGGTATAGTTGCGAAAAGTATTCAAATGATATAATATTCAAAATATACGATAGACTTTTTAAATATTTCTTGAGGAGAAAATTCTAGCTTTATCAAAGGTAACATTGGAGGTATTTTCGTTCATGCTGCGATCTTATAACGGTACCATGTAGCCTTGCAAATGCCAAACAAACAAACGCATAACTCATTGATGTATAAAAGCATAACTCGATGCATTGTTCGTCTTATCGTCACGGGAGCTACAATTACTCCCTTGGCGGGTTGTTTCATACACCCACGATCAATTAACTATCGTGGGATCTAACATCGTTTTAATAATTAATAGCGGGACTAATGAATGTCGAATGAATTAAATTAATAATATTACAACAATGTGAAAGGTATACGGATTTTCCAATGTTACTCAAGTTAAAATATATTTATTTTTTATTTAAAATTCTACGACTACATTTCTATGTTGCAAATTTATCAGAGAAATCAATGTAATTACAGAGAAAATGATTTCTCATAATTGTTGATAGTTGTAAACATTAATTTTCTACTCTTTAAAATATCTTTTATTACTCTTACTACCAATAGATAACGTATTTATGCATACTTTTAAAGTTTTAATCATTTAAATGAATGTATTGTTACTGTTCCTAAATATCCCCATTTCTTCAGTAATTTTGTGTATTTATAAGTAGGTGATTCTTTGAACAATGCTATTGATAATTCCTTATCTACTGTTTTAATTAGTACTGTTTAACTACATATTTAATTACCAGGCAGTTCACGTTTATTTGCAAAGACCTTATCATCGAAGATGACTGCATGTTACGGTTACGTTTTAGAGTCATAAAAATCATAATATAAAACACATTGTTTTAAATTCCACTTTTACGAGAAATAACAAAATTGAATTTAGTTCTATAACTGAAATAAAAATTTATTCGGGTAATTCGTTATTAGCTTCGGGTAATGTACTCTGTTTTTTGTTAGCTTTCTCTTGGAATAAACAATTTTTGTTGGTTCAAAAATAATGTTACAACTGTTTTAACTTTTCGTTTCGATTATTAATAGAAAGAATTTCGACTACATTCTAACAGTATATTACAGTACATTTTATTTATTATTGAATTGTTTTTGTCTTGATTTCTTACTTAAGTTATGTTTCCACAATTCACGTATCTTTATAATTTTAACATAGATTTTCTCGAAATTTATATAAGTGTTTCGAGTATTTATGTATTAGTCAATAAAAAGACACATGTTTCTTTACTTTTATTATATTTTGTATTGTTTATTGTAAATACCTATGACAAACTTGCTTTACGTAACAAACGTATTACGGTATTATGTATATTTTTTTTAGGTGAATCGGTATCGGAGCGAGCAGACAGTGAAGCACGAATAGTAAACGATCAACGATGTAAAGAGGTGCACATAGCTCGCGCCGCCGGCGGCCTCGGCCTCAGTATAGCTGGTGGACGAGGCTCTACGCCGTACATCGGCGATGATGACGGCATCTTTATTTCTCGAGTTACACCTAATGGACCGGCGTATTTAGCAGGACTCAGGGTAAGGATAATTTATTTTATTTAAAATTTTATTGCACACAAAAAAGAAGATACAGTTTTGAACCATTAAATATGCAAAGGCGTCCTTATCGCTTATAGGGATTTTTTCAGGTAACTTTTATTGATAGTAGTTCAGGAAAAAATGCCGCGAAGAGTACGCAAACAACAATGCAAGGTTACATTCAGACACATAAATAAACTCAAATTATTAAACAGATTTATATAATATTCATACAGTAAACGTTACATACATGCATACCAATATCTAGTTAACGTATGCTAAAAGTTGTTTGTGTTTGTGCTTACGTGCATACGTACGAGCGTGCGTTCTTGCGTATGCACCCTTGCGTGTGTGTATATGAACATCTACCAGAAAATTCTGAATCATCATTTTCATATATATTTTTTTGTAATTGTAAATTATATGTCATGTTACTTATTCCCAGGTGGGCGACAAAGTTTTGTCTGTCAACGGTACATCAGTTGTAGAGGTCGACCATTATTATGCAGTTGAAGTACTTAAAGCGAGCGGACCAACGCTCACACTCGTTGTGACCAGAGATTCGCCGACGTCAACAAGGTTCAATTTTTTTATTACATTTATTTCTCAATTTTGACTAGATTTGTAATAATGTCATAGATCGTAATAAATAAGAACATGTATTAATCAATACCTATTTTTAGAACACACAGCCGAGCACCGAGTGGTGCCAGTCACCACTCCGTGTCAAGTACTACTGATACAGTATCTACTTTAGAAAATGGACAGGTAATTTTATCTACTTTGTCATTACACCCTGATAACCATCAATTGATTTTTCGCATCTATGTTGTGTTATTGATAGTCTACACGTATTATACGTGGCTCTTCACTCTAAACACAACGTTAAATTTTAAGAGTATCGAGTGCTTTTTTTTCGTAATAGTTTTAAACTATTGTATTCAAAATTGCATAACTGTGTTTCTTTTAATATACTAACTAAACGAAATTAGAGTTTCCTACGCGTAATTAATTACTTGCGAGTCTTGAGTAATATTACGTTTTTTAATATTATTTTATTTCCTAAAAATGCCAACTGATTTTATCCACTACCCAGGGTATTTATTTATTCTTTATTTTACACCAAAATACAGACACAAATAGAAAAGATATATATTAGAATGTACAAAGGCGATCTTACCGCTAAAAAACGATTTCTTCCAGATAACCTTTACCACCAGGGTACCAAGGTACCAGGGTAAAGGTGTTATATATGTAGTTTCTTTACGAATAAAAAAGCATCAAAAATGTTAATATGACGAAAAATGCTTGGTCTTAAAGGTATATATAATTTTCAAGAAAAGCTTGACCATTTGAAAAATGTTACTTGACTTCCAGAGCTTAAACCTGGGGTGTGTAATTTTTTTAATGATTACGATCACGATTCAGCCTGTAATATCCCACTGTTGGGTATAGGCCACTTCCCCGTGTAGGAGACGGATCGGAGCTTAATCCACCACGCTCCTCCAATGCGGGTTAGCGGATATATTCCCTACTATGAGTAACGATCGCTATCAGGTGTACATGATAACAACCGGGACTGACGGCTTAACGTGCTCTCCGAGGCATGGTGGGGAGACGCACAAGGACTGCACAAACACCCAGACCACGGCAAATATCTGTATGGCCAATACAAATGTTGTCGTGTGCGGGGATCGAACCCGCAACCGCCCGCGCAACAGCCAATCTCAATCCAGTGCTGTGACCGCTACGCCAACGCGGCGTCAAATGCGCGGCGTCGGCGTTTAATGATTACAGTGGTCTGATATGTTGAGATTAACGTTTTGATCCCAGATACCGACCGGTCGCGGGGTGGCCAAGCCGCTCATCATCAGCAATCAATACGCGCAAGAGTTTGAGCCGGAGGAGAAGTCGCAGCCAGTCGCACCCGTCACACCCGTTGCACCGGCCACACCCGTCACACCCGCCACACCCGTCACACCCGCCACACCCGTCACACCCGTTACACCCGTGGGCCGCTCGCCGCAGTCCTACCGTTTGCAGGCCTCGCCTCCACCCGTCACGCAGCCCTACGTGCCACCTGGTTAGCCGTCATACTTATAAACATACTATTACAGTAGTTTAGCGTTAGTTGTGACCTATTTTCTTGTGTGCGTATGCTTTTAAATATAATCACTTTGGTTACAGTAAGAGCGAGGTCCGTTTCCTTCAAATCAAAATTCTGGGTGATGTTTTGTATCAAGTTATTAAATTTGAAAGATTAAGAAAGTGATATAGTCACTATAAACTTTTATAAAAATAAAAGTGGAATCGACTCCACATTAGCAACTATGTATCACACACTTATCGTCTAATATCTTTACAAATTTGACAACAAGATACAAGTAGGTATATGAGATACATTGCACAAAGTAAAATATTGTTATTACAATAATATTTGTAGTCAATGAACATTTTTATGAGTGTAATGCATTACAATCCTATCACACTGTCGTAAAGTGCATTGCATCATTACTTTTAGGTTGTGAAGTAACATATAATACATTTCGACATTTCTTGTCTAATATCACTAGCTGTGTCCCATAGTTTCATTCGTGTTAATTTGAGGAAAAAAGCATACTAAAATATTGTGTAGCCTAAAGTTTTCCTCGGTAAGTAGGCCGGCTATCTATCCAACAAAAAGATTTTTTTAATTTGAACCAGTAGTTCCTGAGATTAGCGCGTTCAAACAAACAATTTTTATACCATTAGTAAAGATAATGAGAATAAAAGATCATTTGACGAGCACATTCGTAATACTTGTCAAGAGATTTTCTATGAAAATTTGTTGATGTTTTATTCCAATCAATCCTCGTAATCACCTTAGTCAATAATAAAGTTTTTTTCTTCTTCAAGTGTTTCAACAAAAAGTGTTAGTCCACACGACGCTGATCCGCGACGGGTCGGGGCTAGGGTTCAGCATAGCGGGCGGCAAGGGCTCGCCGCCCTACAGGGACGACAGCGACGCCATCTACGTGTCGCGCGTCTCTCCGCAGGGCGCCGCCGCTAAGGACGGCAAGATGCTGGTCGGGGACAAAGTCGTCTCGGTGAGGCCCCGTGCCATTTATAACTTTTACTTGTTTCCAGATACTCCATATTTTGCGCAATTAATTTCATGATTTTATAACATCAATGTCTGCTTAAAAACGTATAAAAGCAAAACAATACGTTTTTAGACAGCCACAAAGCTGACATAAAAATTATGATACAGACTAGAAATGAATATTTACTAACCTAAATGTCTGCAATTTACACAGCAATAAAATTATAATATAAATTTCAGATCAACGGTGTCGACATGGAGAACACCTCACACGAAACAGCTGTTTCGCTGCTGACCGGCCACGAACGATTTGTGCGACTTGTCCTCCAGCGGACAATCACATCCGATCAAGGTATACATTGAATTGTTTGTCAAACATAACGCTTTAGACTAGTAATGCCTGCTTAGGAAGCTGATGCATATTTTTATAAATAAATATTATTTTCTAAAAGCTGCAAAATATTCTCTTCTAATATGTTAAATAGATAGATACATAAATGTGATCGTAATTTGAGATTGTTCTCGTATAGGCGAATTGCTCCCGCGGAGATCAACATCAGAAGAAGTGAGAGAACATAAGACGAGTTTGCCGAATGTTAATGTCACAATGACGCAAAAACCCACGTCTAATCACGTCCCGCTCACCGGAAACCACACCACACCGCGAGTGACGCACATTACGTCACAACAACAACCACAACCACAACCGAAACCGCAACCCCAACAACAACCACAACAGCAACCGCGACCGCTACCACAGCCACAACCACAGCCACAAATGCAAACGCACTCGCAACCGCACTTGCAACACCAAACACAAACCACTTTTGCACAGACAGCCGCGCCGCAACCCGCACCACGGAAACTTAGTCAGACCAATGGAACGGTAAGGTTTTAAAATAATTTTAGTACTTTATTTTAATGGTAGTGTTTTATAATTTATTTATTTATTTTACTTGCTTTTGTCCCGTATTACGCTTGGTTTGAAATTAATTTTTAGATCTGTTTATTCCGTAATACTCATTTTATTTTTAATAATGTCGAAGCTTATAGTATAAACGCTTAAAAAATGTGTCGCTCGAAATACTCAAGTAACGATTGTTGACTTCAGGCGGGCACGAAACCGGCAACTAACAGTACGAGCACGCCTCTAACTCCCGGTGCCAATAAATTGCACGGCTCTAACGACGACGTATTCGACGACATTCAGGTAAGACCCGCCGGACGTATTTCGCAGGTGACGGGTAGAGTTAGTCCAACACGTTCACATCCATACGCTTGTACAATAGCTTAACAATCACACCGCCTCGCACTCACGAACCTCACGAACTCCCTCCGGCCGCCCGCGCGGCGCGACCGCCCCGGATATCCGGTTCGAAGCGCCTCGAAATAAAGAGCTCGTATTTCGAGGTCGCGGAGATTGCGATATTCGGCGCGGTCGCCGAGCGCGCGGGCGGGGCCGGGTCGGAGATGTGAACGTGATGTGAACGTGTCGTTCGCGCAGCCGGCGAGGCCGCTGACTAGTGAGGAGTTCCAAGCGATGATCCCGGCGCACTTCCTGGGCACGGCGCGTGCGGCCCGGCCCGCGTCGCCGGTGGAGCGCGGCGTGCGCGTCACGGTGCAGCGGCCCGCGCCCGCGCCCGCGCTGCTGCCGCCGCCGCCCTCCGCGCCCGGCCGCGTCACCGAGACCATCACCAAGTCCACCTTCACCGAGACGACGGTCACGCGCGTCACCGACAACCGCCTCGTCGAGCCGCTCATCACCGAAGTAAGGCGCGCCCGGTTATAATATTGTATACGTATCGCACGTCTAGGTGGTGGACCGCACACCGGTATAAGTGAAAGTTTTAATTCTTTCGTTCCATTGTAGCCATAGGCAGATGAAAATTTTACTCTGAAAACACGAATGCGCGGTAAAATGTTACGGCATGGAACAAATTTATTTTGAATACATTTTTATTTTTAGTCTCATCAATAATAACGAAATGTTCGTTTCTTATAAAAGAAGAATATTTGGGCCTTACCGCTACGTGATTTGAGTATCCTAGATTTTTGATTTTAATGTTTTATTTTAAAAAGAAAGAAAGTGATTACGTAAACTCGATATTTTCTACTTTATTTTTCCAGATTCACGACTTACTACTAAATAAAAAAAAATCCCCGCAAGACGATAATGAAGCTGAGACATTTATTTTAATATATGTATAAATAATTATTTACTCGTTATTTTACAGAAAATCGCTTAAGTGCGCAAATCCTGAATTTTACTTAAACCTTAATTTATCTTAAATTTATCAAAGTCTTCCTTTTCCTATAAACCTCGAAAAAGCTACGTATATTTATTACTTGGATATTCTTAATAGATTAAATAAAAGTATCTTTGAAAATATGTCCTTACTGTTCCTCAGATGCATAAAACATTTTTAGCTCTTACCTCGATTCCTGCACCGTGATTTTCATCTGACATTGATTCTGATCTTGGACTTCAGTGTAATTGTACTAAAATGCAATAATTTATGAACATAATTAGTATGCAATAAAATATTTTATAAACTTAATTACCATAGTCTTGCCCTAAATATTGTTACAAAAAAAAACATTCTTTCTATTGCACGTAAACGCAAGCCATACTCTATAAAACTGAGCATAAATCATAAATCCAGCGGATTAAGATTGGGACTAGATGACGACCAGTCTTCAGCTCTGATTAAGTCCGGAACGTTGGTTTCTAACCAAGATTGGGTGGATCGAGCTTTATGACCCGGCGGCGAGTCTTGCTGAAAGGACCATTCTCGGTTATTGAACATGGTGTTGTTAAGGGGCTTAACTACCTTCTCAAGAATGGTATCTTGATACATTTGTGCCGATGTTTTGATACCTTTTTTACAATAATATGGCTTTGCTACTCCTTCATTGCTAACACCTCACCAAACCATCACTGAAGTCGGATAATGACTACTTTGTACTTTATTGACTAATTGGGAAGTTTCGTTAGAGCTTTGAGCATGAATACGGTCATTTTGTTTGTTAAAATTTTTCTCAATTGTAAAAATTTTCTTGTTGTGACCTCAGTTGCGTACCGCTTAAGTAGTTGTTTTGATTTTACCACCCTATTGTTTTTTAAATTTTATCAGTGAAAACATGACCAGTGCCTCTCTTATAGACTGTAAATCCTAAGTAATTTTTTACAATACGCGACAAGGTTCTAGGTGCTATCTTCATCTTGCAAGATAAAATCTTTTGCTTTCGGACAGGATTTCTTTGAATTTTTTTCCCTTACTGCTTTGATCGCCTTTTTCGTACGAACGCTACGTGTACGGCCAGATCTTTTTCTGTCACAAATAGAGAGGTTTCATTGTACCTATCAATACCCCGATATACAAATATTTGACTAATACCAAGCGTATCCACCACCACTTCAGTCTATCGCAGTCCACTGTTGGACATAGGCCTCCACAAGTTCGCGCCAAGCGTATGCAGAGTTTTAAAAATTGTATTTGGCTCCAATTACTACTTTGTGTAATGCAATCACAGCGATTCGGTTCTTTTTATCACCCCACTCCATTTTAATATCACAAAATATTTTACAATGTATTGGCGCGAAAACAACGAAGAATATAAAAATGACAGATTCCAAATTCAAATTTAATATTTTGTTTATTTTTAATGTAACAGTATTTATGGCCAGACTATGTATAAAAACAATCCAGTTTTACTAGGTTTTTGTATAGACGAATAATCGACCAAAATCAAAATCAATGAGGATAAAATAGATGTAACAGTAGTTATCGTTTTATATTGCGAAAGCTTAAATAGTGAATGCCAAAATATATTTAATCATACGCTCGAATTAGCATTTCTTTCTATATAATGGTTGTTAAGATTATGTTTACAAATTGGCTTACACCACATCTGTCTCTATTTTCTTAAAAGTTTTATCGATAAAAATATCTTTCTCTTCTAAATGTTAAAAGCCAGACTGCGACAAATTAAGACAAGGTCTGATCAAAACTGTAATGGATAAAGTAGTAAGAGGTCGTACATGTCGACTCGACTTTTAAACTATAACCCCGTCCGCCCATTTATTAGCTTTTTGACAGTTCACGCCCATATATTACAGTTTTTTATTTTTTCGGAATAACGCACTAAAAACTCTACAATAATGTCATACTTTATTGTCGATTTGATTGATTGAGTGAAGTATCCTGTGCATAACAAACAACCACAGACTATGAAACAGTTCTTGAAATAATAAATCGATCATATGATAAAAATAATTTTACGTCATGTGATTATTGTTTCTATAAATTTAATAAAAAAAGGAAATAAAAATAGTATCTATGACTCCAATATTGATTATTTGCAAGGAATTAAGTCGAAATCTTGAAATTTAATTTCAAACCAAGAGTAAAGAGCAATAACTCTGTTCATTCATTTATTTATTTTTTATTTTATACTTTATTGTACACCACAAATATAAACAAACAAAGCTTACAGATAAGTGCTAACAGTGAAGTACAATGGGCGGACTTATGGCTAATTAGCCATTTCTTCCAGACAACCCATTTATTTATTTTTTGACGGCTTATTATTATTTTACTGGTTTATTATTTATATATTTCATTTATAATTTAAAAAAGAACTAATAAACGAATAAATAAATAATATTTTTAAACTAAAACTAAATGTATTTTATTAAATCGATTGTAAGTTCTTCTTAAATAAAATCGATTATTATTTCAAATCGAATCAATAACGTGTGAGGTAGTCACTAATGACAAAATGTCTTGAAGTGTCAAAAAGATAATAAATGGGCGGACAATTCCGCAAGGGAGCTAAAGCCAAAGAAGAAGAAGAAGAATAAGACGGGGTATAACAACCTTAATATCTGTGTGGACAGTTTTATTAAGATATACTTAAAAATAATAATTTATTTCGGATTCTTAGATCCATAGAGTTTTATTAGTGTGTAAGTAACAATATCTACTTATAAACTATGTTAATAAACGTTATTTTTAGGTATGTCGAAGATAGTGTAAAACGCCATCACATATCACAAGAGGAAGAGAGGGCTTAAAAAGATGCTAAAACATCACGTGACTAATAACTCTCCTAAGCATTGCCCTCATTTATAGAAACGGTCCTTTTGACTTTTATTCTTTTGGAATTTTTTTTTACATAATTATATTCAAAATATGATAAACTTATAGAAAAAAAAAACGACATTCTTGATGTTAACCTAACACTGCAGAATAAATTTTGAAGAGAACGAAACGGGTGAAAATTTGAGGATTTTAGACATTGAACACTTCCCCACCAAAATTTCTCAAATTTCGATTTGAAGTCAAAGATGGTCTGGAGTCTGGCGTAATTATGCTGAAAAATCACTTTTTCTGTTGATCAATTTCAACTGTTTTTTTTTCTAGTTTCTTGCTCGAATCGCTTTTGTTGTTGGCGAGGTTGTTGAGTTTCTAATCGATGATTTCATCTGGGGGTAAGCACTCATAATGAATGAGGCCCTTCCAATCCCACCATACTACGGTCTGTGAAGGTTGTCTACCCTTTGACCATGAACTATTTCACACATTCTTTTCAAATAATCAATTTCAATCAAAATCCATTTTAACAATAATGGCTCAGTTTCATTATTTTTCAATAAAATACTGCAAATGTGTATACTTGTATAGGATTCATATGATTCTTTTGGAACTCGTGTGGCACCGAAAATATCGAGCTTTTTTGTGTAGCCAGATTTTTCGAAAGGCTTATAAAACTAATGTGTGTTATCGTCGTTTTAAAATCGCAGTTTTTGTGTCATAACTACTAATCTTCTCGATCTTGTTCCACTTTTTCAAAACGATGACATCAAAATTCCTAGATTTATCACGCTAGAATCAATTTTGTGGTACTCTTACTGACACAGCGTTATGTCCTTTGAGTAGCATTTTATTTGTTATAAAACTTCAGAATGTATCGAATTTGTTAGTTAGATTCATTCATTTTGACAGAGAAAATTGTGATTGTTTTCAAACTATAGATAGAACATTATCAACGTACTTGAAGTCAATTAAATACATCAATATTCATTATTAGGTCAAACTCAAAAACTACTTGTCAGACCTCGCTCAAACTTAAATAGGACCACACGACAAGCACCAGCCCACGAAAAAAAAAATCGTCATTAAAATCGGTATAGCCAGTAAAAGTTATGAGTATAGTTAAGTTCTTGTCACATTATTACTAACACATTTCACGTTTTGTGACGGGGCTAATAGTCGAAAGTTCTGTTACTAAAATTTTATAGCTGACTAGATTATTTTTTATATAAATTTATATTACTTAAATAAAAAAATGAAATAAAAAAATAAAAAATAAAAATAGAATCTTCTTGAGATTTTAAATCAAAACTTCGTCACGCTAGGCTGTTACCAATTAGATCACTTTACTGTTGACGTGTCGGTCGAAAATTTCTATCATAAGAATTCGCGAACATTTTAAAGGCGTTTTTCTCCAAAACTGCTGGCAATTCGACTGAAATATTCCTAAAGGTAAACAACCTCATGTAGTACTACTGTTTACAACTACAATATTATAGAAAGTCTCATCATTAAGTCCGTTTTTTACTTCGTACCTTCCTCATGTGAGTTTTTCAATGAAACACTGTATTGAATAATATCATGTCAATTTAAAATTACTATTTTAGTTTAGTGCTTAAATTTGTTCTTCTTATATAATAATAATCATTATATATAATAAAACTAAGGTGATAAAATGTGCGTGCCGATAAAACTTAAAAAGGAGTACCGGCACGATAAAGAGACTTATATAGTGTTATAGCCCTTTATCCCCCCTCAAACAAGAACGTTCCCGTTTTAACCTATACCCTGTTTTTTTTCAGTACGGACTAAATTGACATAAGCTGTGTTGCAAGTTTTTTGCGAATCATTAATTGTGATGTGCCACTACCGTAACTTTACGTAATTTATAATCTAGTATCGTTTTTCACTAATTATTACAAAAATCTTTGTCTTTAAAATTTTAGAATGTGGCGACAATCGCAATGTACCTATAGGCATAGCTATAAAATGTTAAATGTACCTGTATGGCTAATGTATAGATTTATGATGTATATTGGTGATGTATATTATTTATATGTATAGATTTGTGAAAAACACTTATTTTTTTAAGTATTTATTAATCTTAGTAATCACACGCAAATTGAAATGAAATGAAAACATTTATTTCGAAATTTAAGGTAGCAAAATATCAAACAATAAAATATATCTATTTTTTATTTTATATCTTAACATTAGGTATAGTTCGCGTCATGTAAAAAGAACGCTGGCCTTCAAGTTGCGCAGAAGCGATTTATCGGTCTAACAGGTGGAATGAGGTAGGGGACGGGCGTGTGTATCACTCACGCCCGTCCCATACTCACTCAAAATCGCTCGCGCACAAAAGTCTTAAATTACGAAATAGTTTTACATAGCGAAGTGAGAAAAATTATTTATAACGTATATTGTTTTATAAAGAGAGAGGCTGATAATAATGCGGTTAAAAATTTAAAATTACGTATGAACGATACCCACGACGACTTATTGGAAGGAGTTTCACAACATTCCTTTTTATTTTTTGTAATTAGATTAAACATTCTACACTGAATCCATATGTTTTTAATTCTATTTAATGATATTCTATCTATACTTTTTAATGTACCTATCAATAACCATTATACGAAGCCGCGAGCGAAAGGCTAATTCAAAAATAAAACAATAGGCCTAGTACTTTCGTGCGCGACGCTACCTATGCGCAAACATACCCCCTCCAGTTTCTTTCAGCGTTCTTTTTACATGATGCGAGTTATACATTACAAACTTAGGTAATGTACCCAGTGTTATAAGCAACCTTAAGTTAGTCAAAATGTTAAAACATTAAATTACTCAAAATTTCTAATGTCTCGGAAAACTCTCGGTACTTTAAAAAAAAATTTAAATCATATAGAAGGTAAACAGAAAAGAGAACTAAGATCTGGTTTTTTTATTGTGTATCATGAATACTACGGAAAAGCCTATACCATTCGGACTCCTTGTGCTTCGTGCTACAGTCCATCGACCAATTTCTAGTGTAGTTCCTGTTAAAAACTTGTTATTGCGTACCTATTCTTCAACAACAAATAAGTAACTGTTGTTTTTACATAGATAATAAGTATTTAAAATTAATAAATATATTTTTTATGTGATGCTCCATAGTTACCTACCATGATTTTTAAAAGATTCGTCTATTGTCAAATAATAATAAAATTATGCGGTAAAAGTAAAAAGTTACGATTCATAAAACCGGTATTGTATTAATAAAATCGGTATGCAACACTATTACTAAAAAGCTGGTATCATTATTTCGAAAATTGACATTTGCATGTGTCAATTTAGTCCGTACCGAAAAAAAAACAGGGTATAAAAGGCGTGTTTTTAAAGATATAAGGGCTTTTCCAACCCTTCAACTTAGAAATTAAGTGTATTGGCGCCATCTGTTGTCGAGTATTTGAACTTCATTCAGAACAACTATTATTTGGGTTGCATTTCGAAAGGCGCTGTGAGCAATTGCAGCATGTGTAGTAATGGCGCGAAATTTAAAATTCCAATTTCAATAAAGTCTTAAATTAAGTACCTTTGTCTACACTAATATTATAAAGAGGAAAGATTTTTTTGTCTTTTTATATTGAATAGGCTCCAAAAGTACTGGACCGATTTTAATAATTTTTTTACTAATAGAAAGGTACATTATTAGAAAGTAACATAGGCTATATTTTATTTCTTCAAAACTTAGACATGTGCAAAAAAAACGGGTTATGTTCACCAAGGTGTAAAAAATCGTCTCAAATATTTCTTTATTTCGCGCGTGCGCTACTTAAGACAAAATGATGTAGGACTGAATTATAGGACTAAAAAAGATCTACAAAAAAGTTCGTGAGGGTGTATAATATATCTATCTATAACAGCTTAGCTAAAAAAAGCGTTTTAATATTTTAAAATTTAATAAATGGGTGTTTGTGTTAAAATAATTCTTAAGCCGGGCGCGCTAAAGTGCTCATATAAAATTTTAGTTGGCATTAAATAAAAATCGTAGTTTCGTATTATTTTTGCAGACTTGTTATAATTAACAAAACAAAATATTCATTATGAATGAATATATAAAAAAAAAAAATATAAAAAAGTAGACATTGTAACAGAAAAATACCGTCAGCGTCGGACCACGTCCTAGCTTTACAAGGCAGTCACAGGATTGACGATCAGTAGTTTTAAGTGATAAATCATCTGTAGGATAAGCATAATAATTATGCATGATGTATAGTAAAAAGCGTAGGTATTTTATCTATAGGGGGTGTTAAATATAAATCTAAAAACAAAAACGAAGTATCTTAAATACAGTTTTGTAGTAATTTTATTCTGCTTCTGTAATAAAAAGTATACCAAATATAAAAGTATATAGTATTGTACCTAAAAAAGTAACGCGTATGTACGTAGGTTCTTCGTACTCCACACAACTAGAAACTAAGTTGGCGTAGTTTGAAAAGTTATTTTTACTGCAACTATATCTCTTTTAAACTAACTTTGTCAAAAGTGAGAAAGCAATGTTTTATTCATAACATTTTTCTTTTTTGCCATTTTTTATAATATATACCGCAATATATGAATTTCATTCGGTTATTATATCATATCAACGCGAGTTATTTATGTATTTGTCTTTGGCTTTAATTTGATAATTTTTAGAGAGATTAAAATTTTCACTTCAACTATAGACAAATTATTTTGTCTAAATTAACTCTGAAAAGAGTGTTGCTTTCCTTACTGTCGTAACTTTACGGAAAGAGAGCTACTTTCCGTGTAAGTTCGATTTTTTTTTAAGTAAAGGTTATTTTTGCACCCTTGACTTGGGGAGTAATCTGGTGAATGCGTGACGAGAGCGTTACAAAATAACATTTTATTTAAGTGATATTTAATATTTAATATTCTGAACACTTAAGTCAATCAAAAATTATATCATTGCACTTAAATAGTCTTTAAATGTCCTACAACTTGACGACGCGTTAGCGCAACGATCTCAGCACTAGATTATGGCTGATACGGGTTCGATCCCCGCACAACTCATACATTTGTTTTAACTATACAGATGTCTGTGGTTGTTTATTGTATTTATTTCCTGACCCGCGACACAGGAGTAAGTCCTAGCGGGGGCCGTTGAGTGTGAGGCGTTTAATTTTTCATATTTGGGGCGGGTGGCCTACCGGCTCCTTTCACACTGGTTTCCTTCTATGTAGTAAAGGGGAGTTGCTATTTAATCGAGTACGCTGTTCTAAGGCAGTTTGAAAGATTTGTTGGTCTCAGAATTTCTTCTAAAACACTCATAAATCCTCACGATGATTTACTTCATTGTAAATAATTATATTTTAAATGTATTTTGTTTTACAATTAGACTTTCTTTTGTTACAGGACGTGACGTTAGTCAAAGAAGGAGGATCTCTCGGATTTAGCATAATCGGTGGAACGGATCATTCCTGTGTGCCTTTCGGCGGAAAAGAGCCTGGAATATTTATATCACACGTAAGAATTGAATCTCACTTAAAATATTATTAATGTAAATGACATTGAAATAGATAAAAATTAAAAATATGTCTATCTCAGAGTGTCCATTTATTAGAAAAGTTAATATCCCATAATACATGTAGTTATATCACAACTGTTTGTACAATAATTCATAATATGTTAGTAACGAAAATTTAAGTAAATTCCTCAATATATTTTGAAGATAAGACCCAGTTTGTAAGCGGAACGAAACGTTTTCTGAATATAATATAATCTGGGGTAGGTCGCAGCAGGATATAAAGCCTGCCCAAAATCTGGAGCAGCCTGACTGGAAAAGTACCTCGCCCATACAGAAGATCGTAGCTAAATAATACTGCTTTCAAGCAGTGCTGTGTTCTTGTGGGGAGTAAGGTGATCAGAGCTCCTGGGGCAGATTGGGGGTAGGGTCGACAACACTCTGGCGATGCTTCTGGTGTAGGAGTCTACAAGCTACGGTGATCGCTTAGAATTTAGAATCGCTAGATGAAACGTAAGCTTCACTTGTTTATCCGACCTAGTTGTATAAAAAAATAGAACCCAAGTTAAATTGAATACGGTAATATAACCAGATCGTGCCGGGCGGCGTGGCGGCGCGCTCGGGCAAGCTCCGCATGGGCGACCGGCTCATCAAGGTGAACGGCACAGAGCTGGCGGGCGCCACGCACCGCGACGCCGTGCAGCTGCTGCTGCAGCCCGGAGCCGCGCTGCAGCTCACCGTGCGGCACGACCCGCTGCCGTCTGGCTTCCAGGTGCGTACTCGCTGCTCCCCACTGGCCCCGCCGGCCCGTCCTCTACATTCATACCTTTCTGTTTAGTTGAAAGCTTTTGTTGATACATCCTATGAATAACTGATAATTGATTAGGAATACGGCCGTACTGGCCCCACCGATCCCACTGTCCCACCGGTCCCACCGACCCTAATGTCCCCGTCCACTCGACTACACTCATACGTTTCTGTTACTTGAAAGAATTTTTTGTTACATTCTATGAGTTCATTATAGAACTGATAACAAGAACATTGTTAAGACTACAATTATAATGTATCAATAAAACCTCTCAATTATAAAAATGTGTATATGGTACTCATTGGACGACAGGTTACTCATTCGTGACACAGGATTCGCCATCTTTCATTACCATTGATTCATTACATGTAAACTGATTTGTTCGTGTAGATTTTAAAAGTTTGACAAGCCGAAGACTAGCTTGACTTTACTTCGGCCGTGAATGACTATGTGGAATATAGTGCTACGTTATTTGTTTGTTAAGATGTTTCACCTTAGAAGAAAATATAACATTTACAGTTTTTCAGGTAAATAATAAGTAGTCAGTGATAATACTGTATGTGTAATATAATAATATAAATTGATAAGCAAATTAAATTAATACAAAGATTTATTTTTTACTTGGCGATCCTGTGTCATACGTGCAGTAAGTTTTGTTGTATTACTGATTGTAAAATGAGTGACAGACAGCTTCGTTGGTTTGTGAGTTCAAGCAGATGCATTGCAAGTTACTTGATTAGAATTTAATGTCATTTTTGAGATCATATATTGTATGGACTTACACTTACAGATCGCAACATATGCATGATCGCAACGTATTGGATTTAAAAGCGATGAAGTATATAATTATGAGTATGTTATAACGTAGCACACTAACGCTTAAGTAGTATTTGGTAACATGCGAGTTAATGCATAGTGCTTCACATCAACACCAAGTCTAAGTGACATGAGTATGACTCTGTGTTGCGAAAACTCACGCTCAGTACATTGGGGATATCGACTAGGAGTTAGAAATATAACGAGTCAAAATTAATATTTTGTGTATAAAAAGATGATCTTGTTCTTTTCCACACGTGCGCACTGCGGGCAACACAACACAAATACAGGGTCTCATTCAAGTTGAGATTGTTGACGCAACTGTAAGTGTGAACGTCACGTGAACTCGAACATCTGTGTGTTTATCAGATTATTTTGTCAAAAACCCCTGCCCCAGTACCTTCGTGTGTACCGTCGTCGTAATACCAAGCTTCACTCTATTAGAGCGTTACTATAATCCCGATATATTTAACGCTAAATTATACTTTGTTCTATAAATTATTATAATTTGGCTTAAAGCTTTCGTCTATCCTATTGAGGCTTTCTTTTATTAAATATTTTTATTTGAATTAGTTGAGTTTATAAAGAATGTACTGTTTTTGAAATGTGCGAATACACGCCTTACTGTGTAAAACTGTTTGCATGCTTGTGTTAGCTTTGCATGATGTGTGAGTGTTAATGACGATGTAGTTACAAAATTTGTGCTGTGTATTTGATATGTAAGTAAAAGAACTTAGGTCACTCTAAATATAAACACTAAATTATATCTTTGATTTTAAATGCTTAAGAAGAATTATACTTTAGCAGTGTAACTTGTGAAAATTATAAATTAGGTGTGTAAATTGCAATAAATTATTATTAAAAATATTTTTTGTTGAGACCGCAATTTTTTTTATCACGTATCTAGTGTTAAAGTATTAATACATATTCTGGTTTTATAGGAGCTTACTATAATTAAGCAAGAAGGAGAAAAACTCGGCATGCACATAAAGGGTGGCCTAAACGGTCAACGTGGCAACCCTAACGACCCTAACGATGAAGGAGTTTTCATATCGAAAATAAACAGCGGCGGCGCCGCTAGGAGGGATGGCAGACTTAAGGTATGATATGATTATTAATGCAATTACCCATTATTCTCTTCTTTATTTAAAAAAAATTTATGTATTTTAACTTCAAAGTACACAAATAAAAAAAAAAATACTACAAAAAAAAGAAAAAAAAAGAAAAAATAACAATAATTATAGTGATTGCTATTTCAAAACGTGTTAATTGATATGTGTACACATAGAGTGTGCTCTAATTCACGAAAATAAACAGCTAATATGTAATTTAAATCCTCAAATTGGCAATTTTTTGTTACATTCTTCCTTTAAAGGCTACTTAAAATTGCACTCATATATATCATTACTTTAGTCCGAAATTCTTAGGGAACGTGCTGATACTACGTGATCCATTCATGGGCTTTTCAAATTGCCACGCTTTAGTCACTGGTGTTGGTCGAAAGTTTTCGTCATGTAACCAATATCCTTAAAAAAATCTCACGTTCTGACGAGCGCATCTAATGTTTTTATTTACTTTTGTTTGCAAAAAAAAAAAAGATTTAAAACCATATTTTTGAATAACTACATGTAAACTTGAGTTGGGGGGGGGGTCTTAGCTACGAGTGGTCACCGGGGGGAAGGTAGTGGCAATTGTACGGATGTGTATAATACCGGCGGTCGCGACGGTCCGCAGGTGGGCATGCGGCTGCTGGAGGTGAACGGCGCGTCGCTGCTGGGCGCCACGCACGCGGAGGCGGTGAACGCGCTGCGCGCCGCCACGCACGCGCCGCTGCACCTCGTCGTGTGCCACGGGTACTCGCGCGCCGACAAGTACACCGTGAGTTACTGTGTCGCTTCTTACTAGTTGTATGCATTGGCCGTCTTCTTCGTCACACCTAGCAGGTTTTATGCTGCTCGACTGAGGAAGAACCTCAACTTTACAGAAGATCAAAGCTAAATAACACTGCTCTCAAGTAGTTTTGTGTTCCTGTGCCGAGTAAGGTGGCCTCGCCTGGGGAATGTCGGGAGTAGGGTCGGCGACGCGCGTGCGATGCTTCTGGTGTTGCAGGCGTCTTTACGTGGATCTTACGCTTGTTTGCCAACCTAATCGTAAAAAAACAAAAACAAAAAAAACTCGTAAAAATAACGAAATATGTGTTGTCTTATAAGTAAAACTAATAGTCGTATAACGATTAACTTATTTGAATATGTTAATCAGAAAATTAATCTCATAAACTTTCTCAAATTTTTTATATGTCAATATCGCCTTTGATGATAAATTATTGATGAAGTAATACTTTAATAGCATTAGTTATTTAAATTGAAATAAATAATTATGTACATTCAAAATTATTGTTGATTATTGGCAATTAATACACAATGTCTAATTAGTTCATTATAAAGGTAAACGTTATTTTAAGTTTACACGTGTTTGTATTGCTTAGCTATAAAATAATATCGTTAACACGCTACAGTATTGTATATATTATACTTAAGTATTAAACATGATTTTCAGCACGTAGTGTTTAAAAAAAGTGTCATGCTTTTTGCTAAAGATTCAAAGTAAACAGAGTAAAAATATCAGCTAAGCCACACTAGTTTACGGTAGCTTGCACAGAGTGAAATAGAAATTATGCATGTTTGAACAGACGGGAAGCGAGAGCGGGACGGCAGATACAGGCGGCTCTCTGTCTCACTCCACGTCGAGCCTCGACAGAGACGAATCGTTGCACCAACATCAGGTTTGAATGTGCTTTTTTATAGCCTACCATTCACAGTACCATATCGATCAGTGTTCATTACTGTCTTGCTCTTAAATATTCATAATATACAACAGCAAAAAAGTTATAATACCTCAAAATTATATCATAATTATATATTAATACGCCAAGGTTAAGATGTTTGCTTCCCAGTTTCGAAAAAACCTCATAATTACTCTACATAAATTATACATCATTTTAAAGACAATTACTTGCTCTACCGGCATCAACAACTAAAAAAATGTATTATTGCTTTCGTTTTTAATTATTAAAATTATATATATGACGGCTTTCATTTTGAAACAACGTCAACATGATTGATGGTCGGTAATTTTTTTTTTTCAGTTTCAAATCAACTCACGTATAAATACTTTTTTGTAATTTTGTAAAGTGATAATTATTATACTTATTTAGTGCGAATTATTCGCACTAAAGTACTACGCACTACTAGTTCCAACTTATTCACAATTAAATAGTAAGTTTTTGAGTTAATAATATATTTATATACGATAAGTTTTTATTCGTTACATTTTTTTAACTGGCCTAAAATGTATTATATAACTTTTGTTGATGGTTAGCCATAATTAATCTGATATGTGCCAGAAAATGAGCTATGATTGATATTGTGTGCGTATACTTCTATTATTTAATAATAATAGTGCTCACATTATATTGTTTTATGATGCTTTATTCGACTTATTTTGCATTTGTGACTGGAAAATAAACGTGTGTGCCATTGTAACGTTGTATATTCATTTATTAATGTATCGTAGGATCATCACAGTCGACAGGACTTAGTGGAGTTTGAACAGGAGAAACAAGTCGCGGAAATGCGAGAAAAGACTACGCCAGAAAAGGTGATCATTTAATATTTCATTTTTTTTTCTAAAAATCTTTTGGTTATACCCCGTCCGGCCACTAATTATCTTTTTACACTTCAAGAAATTTTGACATTAGTGACTGCCTCACACGTTATTTATTCGATTCGAAATAATAATCAATTTTATTTCAGAATAACTTTCAATCGATTTAATTAAATACATTTAGTTTAAAAATATTATTTATTTATGCGTTTATTAGTTTTTTTTAATTATAAATGAAATATATAAATAATAAATTAACAGAGTTATTGCTCTTTATTCTTGGTTTGCAATTAAATTTCAAGATTTCGACTTAATTCCTTGCAAGTAATGAATCTTGGGGTCATAGATACTATTTTTATTTTCTTTTTTGTATTAAATTTATAGAAACAATTATCACATGACGTAAAATTATTTTTATCATATGATCGATTTATTATCGATTTATTATTTCAAGAACTGTTTTATAGTCTGTGGCAGTTTGTTATGCACAGGGTACTTCACTCAATCAATCAAATCGTCAATAAAGTATGACATTACAGTAGAATTTTTAGTACGTTATTCCGATTTAAAAAAATGGTAATTTATAGGCGTGAGCTGTCAAAAAGATAATAAGTGGCCGGACGGGGTATAACAGGTATATTAGCAGGTGTCTAAATTAAAAAACAAAAAAAGCCTTCGTGCGTACAAAGTACACACGTTAAACTTCTTTGGCAAACTAATTGAAAAAAAAAAACAAATACCCAACGTCACGCGGAGTTACCAGGTCACTCATCCAAGTACTAACCTTGCCCGATGTTGTCGCGTCACACGTTCTCTCAAATTTTAACCTCACGCGCCTAAAGAAGTTTCACTTCAAAAACAAATGTAGTGACAGTATATATTTATTTAGGGGGAGAACAAATTTAAAATTGTATAGGTGTAGTAATAATGTTCGTAATGCTACATGTGCAGTGATGTCGGTACAGGTGATGGACATAGTGCACGCGGTGGAGAGCATCGCGCTGGAGCCGGCGCCCACCTCGCCCGAGCCGCACCACAAGACCACCACCGTCGTCATGTCCAAGCACACGCTGCAGCCTCAGGTACGCACGCACGCACACAGCTGAGTGACGAACGAAACGGCTCTAGTTCATTTTTGATTAAGTACGACTTTTTATAGATCTGTACTAAATAAATAAATAAATATCTACAACAGACACACGGTCGTCTGTTCCTAAAGTAAGCAACTTAATGCTTGTGTTATAGGTAACAGCCGACTGGTCTAGCTACATATTTTGTTTTTTCGATAAACGTACATATAAATACTACATATATAAATAAATATATATTACACCCAGACTCAAGGTGGGAATCGAACCCACAACCTCCGGAGCAGAAAGCAGAGTCACTATACACTGCGCCAACGGGCTAGTAAATGTTATGATACTTATTAGGTACACATTATTAACATTTTTATTTGCTTTCTGGTAGTTTTGAACGACGAGTAAAGTGAATAAAAATTTAATTCGCTCCAAAAAGTTCAGTATTACAAGTGATGACTAATTTGTAGTTGTACAACAAGTCTCGTTATATTCGTAAAATAAAAACGATATTTTTATTGTTATTCCTTTGTTGCAAACAAAGAGAATTATATTTTATCGACTTTCGTATGAATTCAAAACTCACATTCTGCGAATTGGCTGTAAAACAACAAAATAGATTTTTGATGTTTTGTTTTCCCGTTTTGTTCGTCAGATAAGTTTCAATTATTATCTAATATATAAAGTTATCGTGTCGCGGTGTTTGTTGCCAGACTCCTCCGAAACGGCTGGACCGATTTTTATGAAATTTTGTTTGCATATATAACATCTATTTTTAATAAGGGGGGGGGGGGGGTAAAGGGCTTAATAATATGCAAAACGTTTGCTGAGTCAGCTAGAGTACCACAAATGAATATCTTACAAATTTTATCCGTCAAACAGTATAAATACAAGATAAGATTAATTTAACTTAGCTTTAACCCTAAGCACTATCGTTTATTTTTATTTTATATTTACAGTTAAGTAGTGTTTAGTAACTTAAAGCCACTGAAGTTTTGGCATGGAAGTGAAGTTTATGTAGTTTAGTAGTATCTTCTCTAAACGAATAACAGATACCTATAGGTTTTATTTAACAAGCGTACCTTTACTTGAGCACGACGGAACCTCTTGATAGCATGCACCCCCTGTATTATATAGCTTGCATGAAAATATTTTGTCCCGTTATATTATATTAAGTAATTTAAGTATTTTTAATTTATCTTAATATATCTTCCAAAATAAATGTTGTTTGGTAAATGTCGATGTATTATAATTTGTTAAATGGGAAGGGTTTACGCTATAGCTCTTTGATTGGATATTTTGTTAAAGTATATAATTTTATTTTTAGATATTGTAAACTATTTGCCAATGTAGCGTCACGTCGTGGACAGCTAGCCTGAAAGTGTGCATGTTACCTAAATTCTTGTTTGTGTATATTGTACTTGAAACCGTGTTGAAACTTTAAGATGTACCCTTTTTAACTCCCAATTTCGTAGCATAACTTTAATCAATAACATGATTTTGCTAGCTTAGCTCGATGTCGTTACGTGTTAGTAAAGAAAGATTAATTTTATTGAATAAAATAATAAGAAGTAAAATTTTAAGTTACTCACAATGCGTATTACGTCCATTGCAGAAAGCAAACCTTGACGGGATGGGAGGAAACACATAGTACAGCAATTAAACATCTGTCCAAATAGTGTACATATATTAGACATATACGTGTGTGAAATGGATCGTATCGTAATTTAATTATTTTATTTATATCATTTAAATTTAAATTTGCAATCGGTTATAATAAGGAAGCAAGTGTGAAAAAAGTTTCGATTGATCGTTTTTAGACCTCCTAATATAAACTTAATTTTATAAGCGCGATCAAACGGAACTTACTGGTACGTGCGTACGTGTTTTATGATATATGAGTTAGTAATTGTTTCTTTACTATGTATTTAAGTTGCCATTTGAAATTATATAATGCTCGGAATCTCTAATAAACACAGATGTAATAATCTTTAGAATATTATTCAAAAACATTAAATTCGTATACATATTTCAAAAAAAATGAACAAATGAAATGAAACATAAAAATATGATTTTTTCAAAGATTTAATAATTACTTTCTAATAAACAAAATGTCTAAAATCTTAGGCTGTAATATATCTTAATAATTATAATATTTTGTAGTCATGTCCTTATTTTAGTAAAGGCTAGAGACGCCCTACGTTAGTAAAACTTTATTGAATTGAAATTTGATGTTCTTAACAAATGTTATGCTGCATTTATTTTCAGTGAACTTTATAAAAGTTTCATGACGGTTGAGGGTACTTAGCCCTAAGTAAATGCAGTTTACTTTTCTTACATTTGGATGTTAATAATTAATATTAGTATGAATGTTACTGTATACCCAAAAGTGAATATTTTGATGGTTATCAATATATAGAAGTTTATGAATAAGTACTCGTTTTGTGTAACACGCGATGTGTGTTTGATTCCTACATTGTTCCCTAATAATAATAATATTTAAATGATGCCTTTTGCTACTTTACCTATACTTGTAATCAGCTATTTACAAATATTTATTAAACAATAATCTGAAGTGACCAATATTATGTACTGTTCAGCGTTTAGATATATATTATGGTATTACATCCTGGTAGTATCTTGTACTTCGAACGCTTTTTGGATACTGTTTTATACCTAACATACATACTCAGTGTTTAGATCTGTAATACACGTATACACTATACACGATTATATGCATATAAAATATCTGTATAAACACCTTATATAAAATTAATTTTTCATACAAGTTTGTGCCGGATAAGAATAATATTTCTGTCCAACTTGTTTCTGGCTAGCTTCTGAAAGAACTTTCATGTCTAAAATAAAAATCAAGTAAGAATTTGATATTGATATGAAAATTTTTATTGTTTTGTTTTTTTATATCTTTCATATTGCTACTCCACATAGATAATTATAGAAAATAACATTACCAGTTTTTTTTTAATTCAAATTTTCTGCAATCACTGATGAATAACTGATGAATAAAAGTATTTATTATTCATGTCATTACGTATATTTTTCTATAAAGATAACTGTTTGGAGATTCGTTTTACACATTTTACAAATTTATACGTTTATTAATCAAATTTTTAATTTATCTTTTAATAGTTATAAAAAAGTTGCAATTCATAGGACAACATGGTAAGAATCGACGCAATACTAGGCATTCGTTTAAGTTTAAGGTAAAGATTGTATGTAATTATCTTTTGAGAGTAGCAAATATATCATAAGCGTTTTGTCATGCAATTTGTCTTTTAATCCACTTTTTTATTATTAACGTAATTTTATTAACATGTAGTAACATATATAAAATTATTAAAAATTCCACTGTATAGTCTGTATGTTTTCGATTATATGATATAATTGGAATATATTATTATCAACTCTTTTTGATGACATTCTGAAGCTGCAATATTTTTTGGCCTATATTCGATGGAATATAATGTCGCTTAATATATTTTTTAATTTTATTATGCGAAACATTAAACATATCAATAATTTATTGTACGATTTGGCCAATTATAAAAAAAGTAATTAAATATATATGAATCATTATTTATTAGATAAAATGTACTAACTTGTAATTGATGTTTGCCAAAATTATAACTGCCATTTATTTTGACGTTTGATAAATGAATGCTCTTTTTGTATTATAAATTAATTTTCACTTTTACTATGTATACAATGTATTGTAATCAGAATTATATTTTAGTGTTGAATTTAAATACACGTTGTTTAAAAATATATCGTTTTTCAATTAAAATTTTTGTTAGTGATTTTTATAACATTTATTTTGGAAGATTTATTTAGTCACAAATTTGCTATATTGATTTATTCTAACTTTATTTTATTCGAGTTTTACTTTAGACGAGTCTTTTTCTTGCAAGTCGCTGTCGCTATCCTCGTGATAATTTAAGAAAGTACAAATACACATTCGAGATTACGTTTAAAACGCATGTAATGTGACATAGCACCGAAGTATATTTGTTGATTTTGGATAGTCGTCGAGTCCAGAAGCGGCGCCGCAGTCCCCGCTCGCGGCGTTCACTCAACAAAAGGTGAAGACTCCGCCTCCGCCCGCAGCGGACGGGGCTTCAGACGGCACGCCCGTCGACCCGCCGCCCATCAGACCGAAACCACAAGTGCCACGCAAACCGCAAACGAAACGAGTTAGTTTCATTTCGGAACCTCACGAAACACACCGACCGTTGTCGACGAACGACCGACCGAGCCCCGGAATTTTAACGCATGGAACGTATGATAAAACCGCTCCGGAGCCCCCGACTACTAACGATGCATGCCAGGGCAGAAGCTCTATACTAATACGAAATCGACCCACAAAAATAGAGTTGAGCGACACGAATTCCAGTGTTGTTCGTCCCGAAGATTTTATTATACCTCCTCCGCCTCTATTCTCCACGAAAGTAAGTCAAAGTCAGTTAGTACACGATGTGGCACGCGAGCTAGATGCCCCTCTTATCACTGTCGTACCCGAGCGAGTAGTTCTACCGGAACCTATAGTGGCGGAAACTGCTATTCAATCATCTAATTCCACTAATTCTCCCGAAACTGAATATCCACCAAAAGTAAACTTTAATACTCTTCCAACTTTAGACGCCTCATTTCAACCAGATGATCCTTTTCGCTCGACCATTTTTTCTGAAGTGCCTTCGCATCAAATCTTTCGAACTGATCTTCCTTATAATGACGATGATGAGTATTACAACGAACTATCCGCCAGTCCAGTTGGAGAACCCGGCCTGCCAGCATTATTGCATGCACAGTATAAAACACTTCCGACGGTCTCACATATACCTAACTCACCTTGCTATTTGCATCCAGATAAAAGCTACATTGATGATTTCCCCGAGCTTGCTCATGAGTCGTTATTTGATTTAAGAACTAAAAATATTACATCAAATATGATACATTCGAAAACATATCCCCCAAGCAACCCCTACCCATCTTTAACGACAGTCGCGGGAACTTTCAATCCATACACGTGCACTATTCCAGTACGCGTCTCGCATGATATGTCATATTCGACTTCTATTCCCCAATCACCGCCATTAGTTAGTTCAGTAGAGAGAGACATAAACGCCAACGTTACACAATCTGTTCCAATTAAAGCGGGAGATGCCCCTAAAATTATTCAATCAGAAAGAAGAGTTCGTTTTGGCGAAGTGACGACTGCGCCTGAATTCGATAGATTTTCAAACAGTTCAGAATCGATGGGAGAGGAAAGCACTTCGCCCGCATCTACCACGAAACCCGCGTGGAGCAGCAAAATCAAATCCTTCGCCATCGGCGAGGTAATAATAAATGTACGGCATCTTAACCACAAACACTTCAGCTTCTTTTGATTGTGTTCGTCGACAACCCGTCCTGAGTTATGACTAAAACACACGTTTCCATCATCGTCCCATTATGTTACCTCGTTATCGTCATTAACTTGCATTTTTTTATAGTTTGCATGTTTTTATTAATTTACTATGTTATTTTATTATTATTCGCATATTACCACTCAAAATTATATCGACTGCATGGGTGTTTAATAATCTGGAAGAGGGATTTTCACGGCTTGTAAATACGTATATGCTTTATTATTCATAACATTTATTTTTCACTTCATTTATAAAATCTTTTAAATAGGGAATAATGACAAATACATAACTTCAATAAAATGTTCACAGGCTTCCCCACCTCAATCTGGTAATTTTGTAAAAGCGTCTGTAAGCGATAAGAAAAAGTTTTTCGAAAATGCAATGGAAGAAAGTCATAAGTCATCGCCTAAACCAGGTAAGATAATAATAAGAAATTACATTTCTGCAAAATTTCGATTTTAGAAGAATTGGCGAACGAATGCGGTGTAATCATACTTTTGTAAAGAACATTAACTATAAGAGATAATCTAATTGATTACCCTTTAGAATTAAAATTCATATAATTCCTAAAATATTGCCATAAATTATCGAGAAAGCTATTTTCCTAATTCTAATTACTCGCTGTCTGTTTTCAGAGAAAGTATTCACATTTTTATCAGCGGATGAGGTGGAGAAATTGAAGCAGGAAGAGGAGAAGAAAATGGCGTCTCTGTCGCGCGCCGAACTCGGCTCGTGGTCCCCCGGGGAGGACCGCAGCGGAGACAGCGAGCGCTCCGACGACGAGCCCTGCGAGAACGGCCACAGGTACCACCTTCAGTTAGTTACATTATACTCTCTATATATACTCTTTATTGTACACATAAAAAAAGAAATAGTTTACAATTTATAGAACAGTATACAAAAAGAAATGTACAACGGGCGGTCTTATCGCTAAACAGCGATCTCTTCCAGACAACATGCGTGGAGGAGATAATGTGAAAAAAGCGGAAAGGGTGTACATAATTAAAAAGAAATAAAACAGGAAGAAAACCAAATATACACACAAACATACATATGCATATATACAATATTATAAAAAATACATATTAACCTCTATGCGTTATAGATGCATACGTGAATGTCAATCTTTATACATCACAGACTATCTCTATCTTTTCGAAATTGAAAAGTCTAAAAAATTTAGTTTGTCAATCGGAAGAAGAGAGACGTTTGATACATACAATGTCAGAAAAAAGAATACTTAGAAAAAAAAAATAGATAAATATTTATAATTTTTGTAACGCAAATGGTCTCTGCAGTTGCACACGTACCGTATTGAGGTAGGGTTGGAGACTTGTCTGAACAAGTACCTCAACATTACAGAAGATCACAGCTAAATAACACTGCTCACAAGTAGTGTGGTACTCCTGTGGTTAGCAAGGTGAAACTCTTGCGGTGCTTCCGTACGCTCTTGTATAAAAAGCCCCGCGATCGTGACAATAAGTAACCAGGTGTGTCGCACATTCCAGCGCGTCGCTCGGAGGCGCCAGTCCGTCGGCCAAGGCGCGGCGGCGCGCGGGGCGCGAGGGCGAGGACGCGGAGGCGCGCGCCGCCCGCCGCGCCGCCTGGCGGGCCGCGCGCCTGCGCTCGCTCGAGCAGGTGCGTGTACGACCTTACTAGTCCGGGGGAAAGGCTAGAAACAATTAATATACTCTAGGATTTCTTTCATATATTTATAATATATTAGTACGTGGAGCAAAAACTTTGTACCCCTTTTTACGAAAATTGCGCGGACAGAGTATGAAATTTCGCACACTTATAATTTATATAAAGAAACATGCAGGAGGCTGATATATTTTTAAAAATTATGCATTACCAAATAAAAAATAAAATAAAATCAATAAAAAAAAAATTACACACAAGTACCATGTATTTGACACACGCATATCTCTTGTTTTATTATTATCTATACATATAATAAAATGGTAGAAAAGTCAAAACTGTGCATTGAATATTTTTTTAAAGAATACTTGGGGTGTGATCTACAATCGATACCGAAGCCAAAAATATAGTTTTTAGAATTTTTGTCTGTTTGTCTGTATGTATGTCCGGGATAAACTCAAAAAGTACTGCATGGATTTACTTCAAATTTGGCACGAATATTGTTAAGAAGTCGGGTCAGAACATAGGCTATATATTATCACGCTATCACCTACGGGGAACGAGCAGTGAACCTTTATTTCTTCAAATGTATGTCCGGGATAAACTCAAAAAGTACTGCATGTATTTACTTCAAATTTGGCACGAATATTATTAAGAAGTCGGGTCAGAACATAGGCTACATATTATCACGCTATCACCTACGGGGAATGAGCAGTGAACGCACGCAGACGACGTCGCGGGCAGCAGCTAGTAGAAGTATATTAATCTTTTAGTCTTTGACAACAGAACCTTAATGATTTTCAAACTTATAATTTAAATTAATTATGGTTGAATTTAGATCACTGGGCAATCACTAGTATTTAGAACTAAATATATTGGTACTAGCTGTGCCCCGCGGTTTCAACCGCGTTAATTTGAGGAAAAAACGTACTAAAATAGTATATAGCCTAAAACCTTCCGCGGTAAATTCGAACTATTAGTTTCTGAGATTAGCGCGATCAAACAAACAAACTATTCAGCTTATAAGTGTGAATAGATTGTGATATTAATACGTATAAAAGTAATAAAATAATTTTACTGATATATTATTAAAACAAACAGCAGTTACAAATTATTAAAACAAAAACAAAAAAATAGTTACTGCCTTTTGCCTACCCGCAGCAATATAGTGCTGTAGATTATGTCACTTCCGCTGCTCGGATTGTTCTTGGAAGCAAAATTTTCAGTCTGCTAGCGAAAAACATTAACGAACTACATGTGCCTATTGACATATTATGGTTATTAAGATATAATGCATATAATGTTCGGTTTTCATAAATGTAATTAAACGTACGAACAGAATAATACCATTGCTAAAGAAAACCTTTGAAACTTGAACCCATTTTTTCAAATACTCTTAAGTTCTTAACAATAAAAAATGTCTGGAACTGCTCGTAATTCACATAAAGCCAACACAATTGTTCGAAAATACTAAAACATAAAATTACCGTTCTTAAATATTTAAGCCTACTTTATAAATGTTCATAAAAGTCAGTATTGCAAATAAGCTTAACAATTGAAATCCTGACGCGTTACCTAAAATAAAAAAAGTATTAGAAGCTTGTACTGAGCAGATAACTAACCACTTGCTACTTAAAATTTGGCATGTTTGTTTCAATGATCTTGGAAAAGATCTAATATGAAGATTAGATCTATGTTTTTATGTTTTTAACTTTCCTTAACAATCGCGTCTTAGAATTGAAGTTTTTAACACCGTTATAATATTTTAGGACGCGATTGAATCACAAAAAGCAATTAAAAGCATGGTGGGTCCAGCGCATGAAATCATAGGAGAGGTGCCTCCGAGAGATAGGTCTCCTTCCGAGGTAAAATTGTAGCATTAATCACTGTATGTTGTCCTGGTGTACCTACTAAGATCCTTGTAGTTGAAAAGAATGACATAATGTTTTTATTTTCATTCTTTCCAATTAGCAAAACGGTTTCATTTTGTCGTAATCCAAGTACCTAATATAATATGTATGTGTCTGATAACATTGAATGTCATTAACATTTTGTCCGTGCAATAAGATGGGGTTGCAAATATCGATATAAATTTGGATACGTGACTTCCAACAGTACTTCACCAATGTCACCACGAACTCATACGATTAATATCGCAGAATAAAATAGTAAAGAGCACTATTAATTTAGTACAGCTTGATTATAACACGTGTTAAAACAATTGGTCTCGAACGAAACAATTGTGTTAACTCAATGTTACATGTCACTGTGGTTGGGTGTATCGCTTCGCTCGCATACGCTGAACGTAATATGGGGTGTGTATGTCAATATTGGCTTTAAAAATTATAGAAATGGCCCCTGCCACGTATCGCGTTACGTACGAAACCGGGCCCAATACTGGCCGTGAAGGAGAAGGAAAAGTTATTAGACGAGCGCATTACCCTTCGCACGGAGGAATACGTGTGCCCGGCCACCGGCGAGACTAAAGTGCGAACCGTCGAATACATTGAGAAAGTCATTGAGAAAGAGGTACGCGACGCGCGCTGTCCACGCGTAGTATGTACTATATAGGACGCTGTACACAAGCAATGCCGTTTCGTGTGTGGTTTTTATTGTACTTTCTTATGTATCATTTTTGTATATCATACCGAATATGCTTAGCTTTTTACGTGCAGATCTTACGACTTCCGACTGTAATGTTGACTGTACACGATTGGTGTTGACGAGAATCGACTGACTTACGTTTTCGAGATCGTCGAGTTACTTTGATGGGGCCCTCTTGCACATGATGATATATAGTACTAGGCACACTCGTGCAACACCGTATTTTAAAATTAAATTTAAAGTAGACACACACGTAGCTTTACGCAACTAATTTGTATATAATTATGGTGAGAAGATAAATTTATGTAAATATAGGTATTTCAATATATTAAAAATAATAGTTTTTTTTTATTGAAATTGTTTATATTGGATATAGAGAAGTACAATAACTATGTTGATATTTGTACACTTATTTCGTGTGTTGCATGATGTTTTGGCATGGCATGCTAACCTATTAATTGTGTATTTGTCAGACAATACCTGGATTCTAGACACGGAATCTTCACCGAAAGAAATGGTTTGTTTCTTTCTTTTATATTCTATACAGCTAAACCTGCAATCATTTCATATGAATTTTATTAAATAATTCACATGTTGAGACTGATATTTGGTTATATAAAATGATTGCAGGTGTATATTATTTGCCTGAAAGCTTTGGTTTAGCGCATCTATTTATGTTTCTTTGTTTGGGAAATATATGTATCTACTTAGTGCATGTAAGTTACCTAGAACTTTAACAGTCGTATATATTCTTCCGTGAAAATGTCCTATATTTTATTATTTTAAATAATTATAAGGGCTTAACTCATTCATATATTGTAATTTGAGATACCACTATGAAAGTTCTTATTTAGTAGTATTGTTAAATAATAACGTACAGAACACAGTGGTGAATACAAGAATAACTTTCAACATATCTATGTATATAATAAAAAATCAATACTGAAATTATTTCTAACGTATATGCGTGAGTTCAGCCCATATCCACCCTTAAATATATAAGCTCCAGTTGTACACATGATACCCACCCTTCATTCATTAAAAAGAACACCTCGATCGACCTAAACTCACTTCCGCCATAAATAACTGTAATATATTGACATTTTAATATAATATTAAAAAAAAAGCTTTACTACAAAAATAAAAACGAATCACTGACTAGGTGGAGACGACGCAAGAGAAGATAATATCGCTCGAACTGACGACCAGTCCGAGCAGCGAGACCGCGGCCAGCAGCATGGGGGAGGGCGAGGGGGAGACGGAGACGGAGGGGGAGGGGGAGGTGGAGGCGGGCGAGCACTCGCTGCAGCCCGACATCGTGCAGGTCGTGAACCCGCTGCTGGCCGGCGGCGCGGGCCGCGTCACCGCCATCCCCGTGGGGCCCGCGCACCGCCTGGCGCCGCGCCACGACCGCCACTAGCCAACACCGAGCCTCCAGAGCCCATACGACCGTATTTCTGAATTGCGTCACTGCTAACGACCCGCTCCACGGGCCGCAAACGATTTTTCGAATCTTTATCCCGTTTCCAAGTATGTGAGTGTTAAAGAACGTTTTCATTCATTTTGACTCTCTTGACAAGCGTTATTCGCCCGCTCCCCACTGTGTGAGACTATTTTCTATTTCCGACCATCTTTTATCAGTTTAGTGGTTTCGAGTCCGAAGTTCAAATATTTCTCATGACAACATTGGAAACCGTTCCAATACGAACAACGAAGTAAAAATCATTATTTTCGATTAAGGAACGATCGATTGATTTCAATACAACGGTCAACTTTACACATGACAACGGAATCGGCTTATGTACTCGGTGCGTACGACTCGACTGATTCGGTTACGTAGTCGTACATATCGAACCAAACTCGATTGTAGATTTCGTCAACGAAGCGAACGACTTTGAATGATTTTACATCTTTTATTTGTATTATAACTGTGATAATAAGTATATAATTCCACCGATTTTGCTCTTATTATTTGTATGGGAAATCGTTGAAGGAATCTACTACCGGGATTCACTTTTACAGTGGCATTTTGTTTGATCACAATTTTTATTTTTATAATAATTTTGGAATGGAGATTTTAGGTTTGTGATATGTTTTATCTATTTTGATAATGTTGTCTTTAAATACTTTACGTATATAACTTTAACTATTTTCATTCCGTGCAAGTTTTTTTTTATTGTTTGACTGAACGTTGATGCTGTCCCCGAAAACGAAAACTTTAGAGAATATGTTATTGATTTAAATAAGGTTTTTCTAGGGTATTTTTGAAATTACGTAAATTGAGTGTACAATACCATCGTCCATATTTTAAAATGTTTTAAAATATAGGCTAAATGAAATATATATTTATATTTTGGCATCACACAGCCGCCTGATCGTATTGCATTCAAGTAGTTTTTACTTATTGTAAAACGTCGCAACGTCTCGTACTTGTATTTTCTTAATTAAATTCGTACAGTATTTGTGTTAACTGGTGTATTAATATAATTTTATTTAATGTTTTAATTTTATGTATGTGGTGCCTTAATTCCTCAAATAGACTACATTGTAATTTTACGATATTAATCTTATATAATAAATAGTACATACCTACATACATTTTATCTTTTTAAGTATTTCATCGTATAATTATGTTTTAAATACATTATATAATTACAAATTTAATGTTGGAAAATGATGGTTATCATAAATAAATTCGCATCTGGCTGATATCTAAGATGTACGTTCAATTGTTCTTCACAATCTCAACAAACTGTATATTTCCGTTGATGAGGTTTTATCGTTTTGAATAATATTTAATGGTAGAAAACAGAATAGGTTTGATGTGTTAAATGAAAGAATGGTTTTTATGCGTGGTCTTTATATCTTTTTAAGGCTCTTTAGCAAACTTGGATTGTAAACTAATGAAAATATTGTATGTTTGTCCAATAAATGGTTTAATATATATTTTAATAAAATAGTACTTTAGTTTTATTTGCATCCATAAAAATAAAAGACATTTAAAATAAAACTGGCGTATTTTTTTTAAATATAACGTAACATAATATAAATTGTAATCTAATTATAAGTTCGTTACTTCTTTGGAGCGATGATGCCTTCAAGTTGTGCCTGTAAAATTATTTTATTTAATATTTACGAATAAAAGATAGCAAATATTTGTTCATATATAGTTACTAGCTTCTGTTTTTCCCTGACTTGAGACTTAAGAATTAAACTAAGGAAAAATTAAAACCAAGTAATATAGTCCTCTGTCCTATCTAGTTATAGAAGAGTATTATCTCATAGAAAATATGTTATTTTTTATACAATACACGGTCGTGCGTCCTTGTGTTATAGGTAACATTTATAGAATAAACTTATATGCTTCAGCCTGTAATATCCCACTGCATGGATGCATAGGCATCATTCCTCGTGTAGGAAAAGAATCAGAGCTTAATCCACGAATCCACCACGCGGGTTGGCGGATATATTCCTACTATGAGTAACAGTCGCTATCAGGTTGTACATCATATCAACCGGGACCGACGGCTTAACGTGCTCTCCGAGGCACGGTGGGGAGACCCACAAGGACTGCACAAACACCCAGACCACGGCAAACATCTGTATGGCTAATAAAAATGTTTATTATGTGTGAGGATCGAACCCGCAACTGCCAGTGCAACAGCCACTAACCAGTGCTGTGACTGTTGCGCCAACGCGGCGTCAGACACGTATGTGTCACTACAATTTGTCTCGCAGCTTATATTACTCCCTACTACTAGCAGCAATATCGTAAAGTATCACTTTTTACGAAATCCGGGACTGTCATAGTTCATACTTTATTAGACTGGAGAAGTTTAAAAGATACTTAGGTACCTATGGAATAAGTTAAACAAAAATTCGCTGTTTTTTTTTTTTTTTTTTGTATATTACCTTGAGCTGCGCGTTGGTCTTCTTCAAGGCCAGCAGCTCCTCCTGGTGCCGCTTCTCCTCGGCCGCGCGCAGCTCCGCGGCGCGTCGCTCCAGTTGCTCCGTTTTTTGTTTCAACTCCGTGCATTGCTTTTCTAGAGCCGATCGATCCGCTTCCAACTTAGCGACTTGATCCATAAGATCCGATTTCCCTTGTTCGGACTACGTACATTTTGTTCATTTTAGTCTCAGTATAATCTATACTAATATTATAAAGAGGTAAAGTTTATAACTTTGTTTGTATATACGGGGTAATCTTCGCAAATACTGATCCGAACATGAAAATTCTTTCGCTAACAGAAAGCTACACTATTCAGGAGTGACAAGATAAAAGGAAAAATATAAAAATATATAAAGATTTTAAATCAGCAGGATTTGAACCTGCGCCCTCTGACGTGCCGTGTCAACAATTCAATCTAATCAAGCATTATTATTTGCCTTAGAAATTAATTGGTGATTTTAAAACATTTATATTTATCTGATTTGCTGAAAATAGTGAGAGTGTATTGGAACATATCAAATTTCACCGTACCCTTCTTATGTGAAATGGATTATAACGCCCAACGAAGTGGGCACGGGTCGGCTAGTATTTAATATTATTTGTGTATTATTTTACTATAAATTGGATTTTTATTTTAGAAAGCCTTTGCAAAATTAGAAACGGTTCTTTTATATTTAATATTTTGTTTTTGATTCATTAAAAAAAAAAAAAAAAAAATAGAATGATCGATTTAACTTGTTTTTATTATTATTCTACTTAACGATTTGATTGATTCGACTTCAAACACAATAATGAAATCATAAAATAAGTAGATTGTGTTTTTAATTATATATTATGTGACATACTGCAAATTTAAATAATGGGAGAATCATTTTAAATATATAAATATTCCTAACATTCGGCTATCCGTTTTTGATATACACATAGTACAACCAGACTCAGGGCGGGAATCGAACCCACAACCTTCGGAGTAGAAAGAATGGTCACTACAAACTGCGCTAACAGGCTAGTCAAAAATGTAAAATGAAAACAGAAGTACCTGCAACGCCTTTCTCATACCAAACGCAATAGAACTACAATATAGTGTCTGATAAGCTTCCATAGTAATTCTAGCTTCATCGCGCACTCTTAACAAAAGTAGACCACGTTCACCGCAATTGATTGTCACCTGGTAAAGTAGACACCATTTTGTACAACCTAATACCTAATTAAATTCCAACTGACTGAGAATATGAATATAAGAATAAAAATATTAGTTTATTGTGTATGTGTAGATCGGATTTCAAAAACTTATATTGCTCTATAAAACCACATCTGAATAGTTTATAAGCTAATAAAATATTACAATACTGCATGTAGGTGAATTGGGACTAATCAATCATCTTGTGTTGGATCAAAACATTACCTGCCGTATAAGTTCATCAAAGCACTGTGTATAAAGCTGCCTACGCACAGGACATATGCCCGTTTCCCTAGCTTGTCGCTGTTGAAGGCGAGTGTCCAGCATTTCTTGCAAGTTTATAACGTCTAATCTCGTCGCTGGTGTCGATGATATCTAAGTCGATAATATAAATAGATTACCCATCTTACTTGTATTGCGCTCTCTAAAAAGAGACATTTTAATAATGACTCATTAAACCCACCTTTTGAGTCCATATCTGTCCATCTTCTTCCCATTCTTTAGGAGGTAGAATGGCATTAAGGATTTCCTCAGTTTCACGTTTTGCTTCAGTAGGAATACACGGTTGTGCAAGAGCACCGGTTGGAGGTGATGACTATTAAACTCAAACTAATTTTAATATTATTTAATATTTATAAACAGAACAAAACTATTTTACAGATAGGTATATTACCTAATGAAGAGACAGTGACCTAACCAAATTATTTCAAAATATCTCAAATAAATAAAAACTTTACCAATAAATAAACAATGTACTTATATTCAATGAAACAGAATTATTTGTCAGTTGTGATTTTAATTTTATTATTATTGCATAAAATATACGCTTGACTTACAATTTTTTCAGGTTGTTTTGTTACTAGAACCGGATTATCGTAACGAACTAGCGTGTCTTCAGTTGAAACAGGGGCTCTTTCTGCCATTTTGATATGAACTTAATATGATTAATTTGTTCGTTGAATTGGGAAAACTATATTTAATAAAATCTCTCAATTCATTTACCCTTACAAAATATTTGTATCCATGGTAACGACGCTGTTACATAGCAACAGTTTATTTATTTGTGTACAAATAGCTGCATCAAACTATATAATCATGTGGATTTAAATTGACAATTGTGACTGGATCTAATAGATTCTAGGTTAACAATATTGAGCTCTTATCTCAAGCTCTATTTAAGAAATAGCTAATGACTACTTATCCTTTTTTCTTCCAAATTTAATAACTTTGTATAATCTCAACCACACCGATTAATCTCCTTTGTGTAATCTTTATGCAAATATAAGACCATCTATGCCAGCGTTTACCGGGCCTTGAAAATAAAATACCGGGTCGCACAACTCGGAGAGCACGTTAATCGGTTCCGGTTGTTATCATGTACACTTGATAGCGATCGTTACTCATAGTAGGGGATAATCCGTTAACCTGCATTGAAGCAGCATGGTGGATTAATCTTGGAAGGCGATGGTCTCCTTCTGCGAGACAGTTATGTGCCAGAAGGAGGCTGACGAGCGGGTGAGAGGAGGCCGCCGACGTGGCTTCCACCCGCGGGCGACGAATGGGGGTGCGTAGGAGGCGCTACTTAATGCGCTTCCAGTAACGCCCCTGTGCCCGTGTCGGGCCGGGATGGGAACCCGGTCCTGATAGACACGGCGTCGTCGGGACTGTTCAGAGGTGAGCCGGATAGTCCCCATGGAGGAGAAGTCTGGCCTTTTCGCCGAGGCCAGCCTGTCGCTGGAGGGATCCTGTTGCCTGCAGATCCGGGACCCTCCAATTAAAGCGGCTGAAGGCTCCCGCAGGGGGTTTAGTGCGGTACTGGCACCCCGAAGTGCTGAGTCCGACATACGGTCTAGGACTGCCTACCCGGGCGTCCTGGATATCACCCGTAAATGGGTTACCCTGCGATATAAAAAAAAAGCATGGTGGATTAAGCTCTGATCCTTCTACATGGGGAAAGAGCAGCAGTGGGATATTATAGGCTGAAACGAGTGATTAACACAGTAGGCATATTAAGATTTCATTTATACTTTTTCTTTATAACAAAAATCAAAGTTATAATTTAGTATACTTTTATTTTGCACTTATACTTAAGGCCTATTTCATTAGTTGTGGATAAAGTTTATCCTTCAAATGAGTTATGATTAGACTTCAACAGCAGGTGGTAGAATATGTCTTAGGACCTGTCTCATCTCAATTAATAAACTACGGCTTTTAGATTAATTTTTGCGAATAGAAATATCTTACAAATACAGTGGAATTCGATGGTGAAAAACAATAATACATGAAAAAGTTATGTGTTGGTTATCATAATTCATCAAATAGCATTATTCACAACTAGTGAAACAGGCCCTGAATATTATAAAAGACAGTCTTAGTACATAGCTTTGCTTATCTTCCATTCTTTGAGTACAAATTAAATACATTGTATTAAAGTCCGAGCAACACTAACAAAGAGACAGTCGCAATGACTACTCAATTAGTATTGTTTATTATATTGAAATATTAATGACATCAAATGCACTCATCATATTAGCACTCTTTCATTGCGTGATCCAATATCAATTGTCTAATTGCAAATAAACTAATAAACCACAAAACTATTATTGTGAGTCACTACTCGAACTGGAACTTGAGTCAGTGGACATGACTTCTACATCTTCTTGTGTAGGGGCATCTTTACTGCGCCCGTCGATGGCCACAGAGTTGCCACCTCCCACTGACATGTGTAGCTCTCCTGAGGGATGCCACGTGAACTGGCTCGTTGCTGACGCTGGAACTGATAAATATAAAATAAAATAACAAACACTTTGCCTATGATTGTAGCTATATAAATAAAAGGTAAGTTTAAAGAAAAACAAAAAATGTTTAATACTGATTCACTGACAGATGGGTCGATCAACTATTCTTTGTACATTTTGTAAGGATTTAAACAAACAGTAAGTAAAAAAAAAGCCGAATTTCTTTAACATTTTCTTTCCACTTTATTAGAATATTTGCTAATCATTTTCTGGTGTTTACTGATATTATGTTTAGGATTACTATGGCCAACTTTGTTTTTATTTTAGAACTTTCAAAGGCCGTAACTTAGTGGACAAAAGTTTTAAAAATAATTTGGGGACACAGTTTGTTATTGGAACGAAGGTTTTTTTTTTGTAAATCGTAAAATTACACATTAAAAAACTGGAAAACATATAAATGAGTTTGGAAAGTATTATAGATTGTGATAAAAAATGGAAATTAATGCGTTTTCACACAATATTTTTAAATTGATGTGCCACTCAATAACTGAACTAGTCATGAGGACAGCAATTATTTGTATGGGAACGAGATCTTTACCGTTTAAATAATTAAAAATAATTGAATCATGATAATGAAGTGCCGTTTAATATCAATGCTGTGTATTCTAAAAACTGTTAATGATATCAAATTTGGTAAATGATTAGTTTTGTGAGTCATATAAATTAAGTGTAGGAACAATGTTTTTACAAATAATAGTTGATTGAGCCAGATATTACACAACTAGCTGTGCCCCACGGTTTCACACGCGTTAATTTGAAAAAAAAAATAGCCTATAGCCTTCCTCGACAAATGGGCTATCTAACACTGAAGATTTTATTGTTTGTTGAAGAGTTATTCAGCTATATAATATTAGTATAGATACTAACAATTCAAAATAGACATCCTCTAATATAAAAGTTAGTTTGTTGAAAATCATAAATCAGTAGTGTTAAGTCAACATTTAATTATTATTAAGTCAACGATATGTTTATGAAATAATGATGAACTAAAGTAACTATAACATAAGTAAACATAGCCTTAACTTTGATTTTCACCTAATACATATTTCTAAAGTAATTTATAACAATGCTTTATGTATTCAATGCAATTTATATAAATTTTTCTGAACTAGTTTTCAAGTTGTAATAGTAATAGATCTTTAGTCATAACTGAAACATATATCTACATAAAAAGTTCAGCTATGAAAAAATTGACAAAAGGTATATAATTATAAAAAGGGATTGTCTTACTCAGTAAAATTTCTAAGTATTAAAGCAGATATACACTAAAGTGAAGTCACCACAAAATACCAACAAGGAAGATACCAGTATCTAGTTGATGACTTAAATATAATTAAGGTAAAACATTAACATAAGAATTTTATCTGACCAAGTGTGAATAATAAAGAATTACCTCCTCCAGTGGTTATACGATGTAACTCGTTCAGTGTGGAAGGAGTGTGGCCATTGAGTGGTAGATCACAGAGCCGTCCTAGCATACCCAGTCTCATCTCCAAGTCAGTAGGATAAGGTCGTCTCGGGTCTCCAGGTTGCCAGGACAGAGGTGCACTTACAGCATTTGATGCACTTATTCTGTTGAATGGTGAGTTTTCACTACTGTATAAAGTATTTCTCTATCTCTATCTAATCTATTTTGTAATATCTAAGTTATAAAATAAATTAAGTATTCTTATTTGTGCATTTTATTAAAAGTACTTTAATACTGTATTCATTTGGAACACTACCTATATGTAAATAAACAATATACATAAAAGAGAATAATTATCACTAGTATAGTCTTAAAAAAAATTTTACTACTACCTAAATAAAACAACTTACCTGTGTGCAAATTTTATCAACTCCTCAGATGGAACTGGTCTCTTTCTTGACTTAACAATTGAAGCCAGTTTTTGTCTTGCTTGATACAAAGATGTTGCTAAAATTTGCTCTGCATCTTTTAGTTGCCTTTGTAAATGGTAAATATCTTGATCCTATAAAATTACTTAGATTAAATATTCAAATTATGATAAAAACCAGCTAAAAATATTTTAGTATGTACCTTATTGTCGACGCCGCGTTGGCGCAGCGGTTACAGCGCTGGATTGCGATTGGCTGTTGCGCGGGCGGTTGTGGGTTCGATTCCCGCACACGACAGCATTTGTATTGGCCATACAGATGTTTGCCGTGGTCTGGGTGATTGTGCAGTCCTTGTGGGTTACCCCACCGTGCCTCGGAGAGCACGTTAAGCCGTCGGTCCCGGTTGTTATCATATACACCTGATAGCGATCGTTACTCATAGTAGGGAATATATCCGCCAACCCGCATTGGAGCAGCGTGGTGGATTAAGCTCCGATCCTTCTCCTACATGGAGAAGAGGCCTATGCCCAACAGTGGGATATTACAGGCTGAATCGTACCTTATTGTCAACCTCGGCTTTAAGTTCGTTCATCTTTTGTTGAATATTAGCCTGTTCATCTGCTAATTCTAGTGTCTTCTTTAACTCTGCATCCTTGCATAGCAGTAAATCAGTTAGTTGTGCATGGTCAGCCGCCGATAGTTTCTGAGATTTCGGTGCTATAGACACTTCTATTATTTCTCTGCAATAGTTATTGTGATCATAAGTACGTAAAAAGCTTATTTAAAATTGATATTATTAATTAGATACCTTTATTATTCTAAGCTAAATACATTATTTTTGAAACATACTTTGCAATTAACTCCATATCGTCTATTAACGACAGCAGTCGATCCTTAGTGCTTAAATGAGAAGCCATAGTTAACTTAAAATTAGAATGTAGTTTATTAGAATAACTTTAGAAATTAAGATTCGGACATAAAAATTTATACACAAAACTATTAAATTCCACATTTACGTCATTTTGATTTTGACAGTTCTGAGTTCTGTTCTGTTTTTTTTTTTTTTTTTTTTTGATATTTGGCATCGCGTGGTTTGCGCGCCACTAAATCCACAATAATTTGAATTATTATGTTTAATACCACGTCTAACTCATACAAATACAGTGGCTTGCAAAAGTTTCGGGCCACCCTATTTTTTCCAAATAATTGACAAAATATTTTTTAGTTCCCTTATTTTCGTTGTTAAAGTTGTTTGAGAGTACCAGAATAAAAAATATAACGTCCATATTTATATAATTTTACAATATTTTGCTACGGGAAATGAGTTTCTGTAGTGTACACAGTGGCGGATTTACGCATAGGCCCGCGAGGCCCGGGCCTAGGGCGGCATAATTTGAGGGGCGCAAATTTTTTGAAATACCAAAATCTCAGACGAAAAAAGTAACGAGTCTCCTTTGAAAAATAATAATAGTTAAATTTTTTTTTTATTTTTTTATTCTTTATTGTACACCAAAAAAAGAAAATTACAATATATATTTAGGTAAGTCTAAGCTTTGTACAATAGGCGGCCTTATCGCTAAAAAGCGATCTCTACCAGGCAACCGTGAATGAGTTTTTTACTTTTCAGCCTATGAATAAGATTTTAATTTTTTAAAAGATCAATTATAAATAGTCTTTATCGAATGATGTTTTTTACTTTTTGTAAAGTTTGTGTTTCATTACTGATATTAATCATAATTATGCTTCATGAAGCTTTTAAAAATTACTAAATAAAAAAAATAGTATGCATGTATCATGTTAGTATTTATTCAAAGACCAAAGAACAAGACTCATTTTCTTCCAGCGTGGGGTAAGACAGGGAGATGTAATATCACCGAAACTGTTTACCACTGCGCGGGAAGGTGTCTTTGAGACCTTGGATTGGGGGCAACGAGGCATCAACGTCAACGGCGAATACATCTCTCATCTTCGTTTCGCCGACGATATCGTCATCTCTGCGGAGACGTTGGATGAGCTAGGCCAAATGTTGGCTGGCCTAAACGGCTCCTCCCGACGAGTCGGTCTCGGTATGAACTTGGTAGAAACTGGAGCTATGTTTAACAACCAAGTCATACCGAGACTGGTATTGGTCTATGGTATCCTTCTCGAAGTTGTTCAAGATTATGTTACCTAGGCCATACCATCCAACTAGGCCGCAACAACTTCGATAAGGAGGCCGATAGGATGATCCAGTTGGCGGCGTTTGGCGGGCTTCGCAGTCTTCACTTCGAAGATTCCCCAATCCTTGAATACAAAAGCCTTCGAGCAATGCGTCCTGCCTATGTTAACATACGGAGGCGAGACGTGGATACTGACGAAGGGACTGGTACACAAGTTTAAAGTCGCTCAACGTGCAATGGAACGGGCTATGCTTAGGGTTTCTTTCAAAGATAGAATTAGAAATGAGGCTATCCGCGAGAGAATGAAAGTAACCGACATAGGCCACAGAATTAGCAAGTTGAATTGGCAGTGGTCTGGTCACTTGTGTCACAGGAGAGATAGCCGTTGGAGCAAACGTGTCCTGGAGTGAAGACCGCGTCTTGGCAAACGCAGTGTGGGACGTCCTCCGGCCCGCTGGACTGACGATCTAAGTAAGATTGCCGGTGTAGGCTGGATGAGGATTGTGGAATACCGGGATGTCTTTCGCAAATTTGGGGAGCCCTATGTCCAGCAGTGGACTTCAATAGGCTGAAGTAAGTATGAATTTTAAAATAAAAATAGTGTATCAAAATTAACTAAATTTATTCTAACAGGGCGCCACGATAAACAGGGCCTAGGGCGGCATCAAGCCTAAATCCGTCACTGAGTGTACAAAAGTATTGGGCCACTCTCAATAAATTAAAAAAAAGAGAGAAAGCACAAATTTAAATAATATTTTAGATTTTCAACGTTACTTGAAATGAATTTATATTTCTATTTTTTCGTCGACCTACGTCGTTTTAAGGCCATAGCTCACTACACCCTCAGCGGAACGCCTCCACGCGTTGTCAACGGGTGGTCCGCGGGTGGACGGCGCGTGGACGACTCGCCGTCAACGGGTGAACGACTCGCCGTCAACGGGTGGACGACTCGCCGTCAACGGGTGGACGACGCGTTGTCAACCCGGTGACGACGGATTTTTACTTTTAATTTATTTAAAATCACAGTCACTGTGACAACTAGTATTGCCGTGTACCTAGTACGACACAACTCTACGGGAGCCGTACGCGGTCAACGCAAGACAAGCGTGCGAGCAGCGAGTCGTCAACGAGTGGTCCTCCCACCGTCCGCGCGCGGTCAACCCGCCGTCCGTGCGCGGTCAACCCGCCATCCGCACGTGGTCCAGCCGCCGTCGCCGTCAACGCGTGGCCAGCTTGCGTGCGAGGCGATTCGGTGTCGATACGTCGCGTTGATGTAGTGAGCGTATATCCATACAAGTCCATAGAAAGAATACTAACCGCTCGAGTCGAGGCGGTGCTGGTCGGGTGCCGGGTGGGTCTATTGAGCTTTATACCGCATAACTTTTTACTGGGCTGGGTGTACCGATTTTGATGATTTTTGATGTAATCGAAAGTTTATAGTCATCATGTAGTCACATTTAAATTTAATTGAGATCTGATTACAACTTTTTGAGTAATCTTTGATAACGCGTATTTACTTGACTATTTTTTCGTCTACCTACGTTTTATTACTTGTCGATGTAATTGAAGTCGGTTTTTTTTAGTTTGCGAGCAAACACATTTATTTATACCATACATATCGAATCGAATTACATAAGCTAACTTGAGTCGAGTATGATCGGAGTTCATTCGTAACTTATCCGTGTATTTATTTTTACAGTAATAATTTTCTAATAATATATTAATGAGTAAAATGTTATACGGTAAATCTATACTAATATTATAAAGAGGTAAAGTTTATAACTTTGTTTGTATATACGGGGTAATCTTCGCAAATACTGATCAGATCATGAAAATTCTTTCGCTAACAGAAACCTACACTATTCAGGAGTGACAGGATAAAAGGAAAAAGATAAAAATATATAAAGATTTTAAATCAGCAGGATTTGAACCTGCGCCCTCTGACGTGCCGTGTCAACAATTCAATCTAATCAAGCATTATTATTTGCCTTAGAAATTAATTGGTGATTTTAAAACATTTATATTTATCTGATTTGCTGAAAATAGTGAGAGTGTATTGGAACATATCAAATTTCACCGTACCCTTCTTATGTGAAATGGATTATAACGCCCAACGAAGTGGGCACGGGTCGGCTAGTAAATTATAAGTTCGTTTACATAAATATGAGCAAATTCATTGAAAATGTTGAATGGTGCCAATTGCAACTGTCGTTATGTACATGCAATCATGACATGCACCGAATGCGTGACGGCGGCGGTACGCATAGCAGCATTCGTGCAACGGGTGGAGGGGCAAGGGTACTGAACACGCTATGACCATGCTCCGACTACGTGCACACGAGTCTTTATTATTGTGTAAAATACAATAACGATATTTTTCATTTTTTCACTTTAAAATATTGTTCTACTCATGATTTTTTACAACCGTCTGGCGCAAAGCATACTTCAAAATTGGTTTTAATAAATCCTTAGATGAGCATTAATTATTTCATATTTAGGCTGTGCCTTGGGGGTTTAGCTACGTTAATTTGAAAAAAAAAAAAACGTACTTAAATATTATGTAGTCTATATAGCCGTCCTTGGTAAATGGATTATTCAGCACAATTTGAAATATTAGCATTAGTATAGATGTGTTCAAATGTAACAAATAAGTTATTAATATCACATTAACTTTATGATAAGTGTAAAACCATTCTATTTATTATTTTATGGTGTTTTTCTTATAATGAAAAAAAAAAAAATATATGGTAGGGCACAGCAGGAAATTTCCTGCTCAAAATATGGAGCAGCCCGACTGGGGTAGTACCTCGACCTTACAGAAGACCACAGCTAAATAATACTGTTTTCAAGCAGTATTTTGTGTTCCTGTTGGTGAGTAAGGTGACCAGAGCTCCTGGGGGGATTGGGGATAGGGTCGGCAACGCGCTTGCGATGCTTCTGGTGTTGCAGCGTATATAGGCTACGGTCTTACCATCAGGTGAGCCGTATGCTTGTTTGCCGGACTCGTAACATAAAAAAAATATTAAAATATCAGTTTTTGAAATCGGAGAAAATTAAAATGACCTTTGAATAAATTCAGTAAATAATACACTAATAAAGGCTCATTCAATTTTCAACCACAGAGTACATTTAGCAGTATAGAATAGTTATAGTAGGTTATGTATTATGTATCACAAATCCAAGGTTTGAGCATGAGTATAGTACATAATTTTGATTAGATATTTACCGTTAGAGATTTTTTTGCGGATTATGTAAAGATATTTCTATTTTTTCTATACTACATATTTATAGCAGTAACTAGTATTTGAAGTTTCAACTGTATAATTATATGTTGTGTGTTGTTTCTACTCTGTGGTCGAATTATCGAATATGATTTGAGGAGCGCGGGGAGGAGGGAAAGGTGTATTCTTTTGGTGTATTCGGTTTCGATCGCGCACTGACTAGGGCAAGTAAATAAGCTTCAGTGCCTGTTTGGCAGTAGAAGTGAATTTTGGCTCTTCAGCCAATCTAATGGAACAGCGTTTTTTCGAGCAAGTGTCAGCTGCGATCGTGTTAAACAAATCAAACATTCGCCACAAACGCGATAATTGCAGGAAACAGCAAATATTATTGCTTCTATTATGTTGTTTAAACGGATCATCGAAGGAAAGTCGATGTTGAACACGGATTCGAAAGATAGATTACCGGAGAAATGTTCTAGAAGAAAGTCGGAATGCGACAGTTGTTGGGAACATTCCACGTAAGTGAGATGAAAATTCTCGCTTTGATAATAATTTAGTTTTACACCATAATCATAATTATCTAATAATATTTGTTAATAAACATTAATACAAAAATTTTATTTTGTATTTATAATTATTATTAAACTATACTAGCTGACCTGGAGAACATCGTACCGCCTTATTTTTTTTTAAATATGATAATAATTAATTACATATATCAAAATAAAATATAGCCAGTTATCCTTCAAGTTGGATCAAACTGAACACGGTGTGCAAATTTGATTAAAATCGGTTAAGTAGTTTAGGAGATTAGGAGTCCATCGCGAACAAACAACGTAACGCATAATTTATAAATAAATAAATAAATATTATATTTATTAATTATATTTATTATTTACAAAATTTAAACAGCAGATAATCTGCTGTAGGTATGTCTAGCAGATAGTTGTAAGCATTTAAATAAATGTTAAAAAAACGAATTCGATTTAGAAAATTATTTACTATCGAGTAGAATATTTGCTTTGATTACGATTTATTGAACGACTGATTTTTGTCATGTTTTATTTTGTTGGTTATTAGATTGATTAAAAACTTTATAACAGTATTGTTTATTGAAATGCGATAAAAGTTTCAAAACATAATATTAACGTCAATGTTAAATTCAAAACAGGCGCGGTTTTATTATTATTTTTTTTCATTACCTTTACCATTTTCCATTACCATTTTATTCCATTTACCTTCTTTTATTACACTTTCGCCTTTATAAAAATCTAGCTGTGCCACGCGGTTGCACAGGTTAATTTTACGAAAAATAGCTTAGGGGGCGTTCAAGTATTATGTAACGCAAATTTTGAAGATTTTTGAACCCCCCTCTCCCCCATGTAACGCGCCGTAACGTTTTCCCGTACACCCTTCCCCATAAACGTTACGTAACACCCAACTGATCATTTTTACCCAAATGTCATAACTATGTTGCGCAAAATAACCGGAAAGTCGCTAAATTACTTTTGTTATTGTTTTAATCGCGTTTGCGGTAGTAATAAATAAATAAAAACAATAGATTTTAATACCCCAGTTTTTATAATGAAATAAAAAAACATTATTAACGTTACGTAACGAGTAGTTCGAATCCCCCCTTCCGCCCCTGTAACGCATCGTACCTAACGTTTTACAAGACCCCCCTCCCCCCAAATTAGCGTTACGTAATACTTTAACGCCCCCCTATAGCCTTCCTTAGTTAATGGATTATCTAACACAAATAAAAAGGAATTTTTCTATATGAACTAGTATTTCATGACATGGCTAGTCTTTAGATTAGGACCCGTCGATTTATGGGGTTTTGGGGGGTGGATGTCGGAGGGGGGAGCGCGTTATCCCCAGGTACCACTCCCACCCTGTAAAACCCATAGTTATGGAGATATCCATGGTTAAAGTTTTACTCACTTCCCTCTCTCTCTTAAGGTTACTCATGCTCCGTTCCGCAGCTTTCACACGTAATGTTCACATTTAATATTTTCACATGTCACTTAACTTCACTTTAGCAGTTTCACACATTATTTTAATGTTTTTACACGTTATTTTAACAAACGATACAACTGATGTTTAACGACTGCGAGATAGACGCTGTCAAATAAAATGGCGTGAAACTTAACGTTTCGCTCAAAAGCAATGTAAGCACAAATAAATTATTTTTGTTTAAATATCTGTAAAAGGGAAAGATCTAAGACCATACAGCGTTATTTCATGTTATGTTTTTTAATCGATTTCCAAAAAAGGAAGAGGTTCTCAATTCGATTGTATTTTTTTAATGTATGTTACCTCAGAACTTTTGACTGGGTGGACCGATTGCGATAAAAAAAAAATTGAATCGAAAGGTGGTGTGTGTCATTTGGTCTTTTTCAAATTTATTTGAGATCTAACAAGTACTTTTCGAGTTATATCTAATAATGCGTTTTTAGTTGACTATTTATTCATCGACCTAGGTTGTATTATATTTATATTGCATAAGTTTGTACTGGGTGTACCGATTTTGATGATTTTTAATTTAATCGAAAGCTGATGCTTATCATGTGGTGACATTTAAATTTCATCGATTTCTGATTACAACTTTTTAAGTAATCTTTGAGAACTATAAAAATAATGATTACCAGCGGTATCCTAGCCTTCTGATGAGGTTTAGATATATTTATAAACGAATTGTAACGTATTTGAATAGAAGTGGATAAAGCTATCTCGGACCGATGGAGGTGACGTGGTCACTGTGTGACAAAACCTATTTAGAAAAAATCGGCCAAGTGCAAGTCGGACTCGCGCACGAAGGGTTCCGTACCATTGACTAGGTAAACAACAGTAGGTACATTTTTTAATTTTATTATTTAATATTTATTATTAAAGTAAATATACAATTAAGTATTTTGTGAATATATTAAGTGCCTACCTCTTACCATTTATTGATATCGAGCAAAAATAGGCAAAAATGACGTTTTTTTGCATGGGAGCCCCCTTAAATATATATTTTATTATTTATTATTAAAGTAAAAATACAACTGAGTATTGTGTGAATATTTCAAGTGCCTACCTGTTGCCATTATTGATATCGAGCAAAAAAGGGCAAGAAAATCGCGTTTGTTGTATGGGAGCCCCCCTTAAATATTGATTCTATTTTGTTTTTAGTATTTGTTGTTATAGCGGCAAAAGAAATACATAATTTGTGAAAATTTTAACTGTCTAGCTATCTTCGCGCCGTTCTTGAGATACAGCCTGGTGACAGACGGACGGACGGACGGACAGCGAAGTCTTAGTAATAGGGTCCCGTTTTTACCCTTTGGGTACGGAACCCTAAAAATTAGGTTTATGCTCAATAAAAAACAAATAAATGATTATTACTTTTGATAATGTTTAGAATTTTCGTTATAAAACAATGGTGCTTAAATAATGTTTACATTCGTGATTGTCAGCGTTTGTTATGAAACATACAGATTGCGAAACAGTTGTCTTGTCATTTGATGCCGAAATAAAATCGACTTTAAATTGACAAATTAAAAGTAATGTAAGATATATTAAGCTTAATAGTCATTTGAAGTACAACTAGTTAAAGAAACATACTTTAATTATTCCCTAAAGACTTATCTTCTGTCTAATAATTAAATTATATATGTTTCGGATCTATGTAAGGTTATGTACCTACCTACCTATGTTATATAGAGCCTTGAACAGAGTTTTCTAGAGAAAATGTTGAAAATAGGTACAATTTGAGTAGGTATATTTATTCATTGTACTTTATAGCCAAATAAAAAAAAGGTGTGTGTGCGATTTACACACGATAGAAGTGAAACTTCTTAAAATTAGCGGCGTGTAGCGCGGCACGGCCGCACCACGGCCGCAGCGCGGCTCGACCTTCCCTGTTGTTGCCTTCCGGTTTGAAATCACAACGATTCTAAAGAAGTTTCACTTCAAAAATAAGCGTTACTGTTTGGAAACAATATTAAAACGTTCGTGATCATGAAGTAAAAGTCAGTAAATAAAGTGAATAATCTAACTTTGTCAATATGACCTATTTCAACGGTGATAAAGTTTATCTCGCACATAAACTGCTGATATTATGTATGTATATTACACCAATGTAAAACGGACCTTTAGATCCCCGCAGTGGCAGATTTACAAACGATTTGCCCCCATTATGCTAGGTATTCAATTTTTGCCGCTCCTATTGAACTCTAAAATTCGATATCCTGTTTTGAACTCATATTTATGACCATCAACGGAATTGAAAAATACTGATTTTTTACTTCTGTAAGATAAAAAATGTGGACCGAATTTGCCACTTCCTAAAATTTGCTGCCCTAGGCTTCTGCCTACTCAGCCTACTGGTAAATCCGTCACTGGGTTCCAGTTAACCTAAACTAGGAACCTACAGCTTTTGATTCATAACTTTCGAATTAAAATATCTTATAGATAAAAAATACTTTGATTTCATTTATTTTTAATAAATGTAAAATAAATAAAAATACTTAGTTTTCCAGTATTTTCGTGAGTGCAGTTTTACACATGTGTCGTTTTCCCGTATTTTAGTACCTACTTTGTGGCGCCTCCGCGAGCTCGTATTCTGCTGTTATGCGATATGGCATACTTTCTACTAGGATTTTGAGGCGATATGCTGCGGAACATTCTACCATTCCTCTGTTAGAGCTTCTTTCATTTATTTTCACGTAGCGTGATCGGCGGCGGATTCCGCAGTTTTATACGTCGCCCCAGTTCGTTACATGCATGCTGAATGTGGTTTAAGTCGAGGCTGCGTGCTGACCACTTCATGCATGTGATACTGACTGCCTGAAAATAGGGAAACACTATCTGAGGAGGATTCGGGGCGGACATTGTCTTGCATAAAAACGGCTTTCCTGCCCATGTCCACTGAAAATGGACCAACGTAGTTATTCAGAATTTCAGTGTCATATTTTTCTCCAGATAAAGTTTCTTTTTCTATCACCACTATCTCGGCTTACGCAAGAAATCCCAGCCCACACGTGAGCAGAGCCTTCGCTGTAGGGTAATTTTTCTTCTATAGGTAGAGTCTTGGTTATAGTACTATCCCGCTCTTCTGTACTTTTTTTCCTCCCGTCGCATTGCTTATATAGAATCTAGACTCATTTGAAAATATAAGCTATATGTATTCTTTCAAAAACTATAGCTCTTTATATTATAAAAATGTCCACTGTATGGCAATCAAGATTACCTGATATCTTAACAACCGCTCTGGTGTAGTGGTGCGAGTAGTCGCATAAAACACCGACGATTTGCGGGTTCAATTCCCGCTCGGGATGGATATCTGTATTTGTAAAAAGGTTTGGATGTCTGTTCTTGTGGGTCTCCCCACCGTGCCTCTAAGAGCACGAGCATGCTAAGCCGTCGGTCCCGGTTGTTATCATAAATACCTACCTGATAGCAATCGTTACTCATAGTACATATCCGCCAACCCGCAGTAGAGCAGCGTGGTGGATTAAGCTCCAATCCTTCTCCTACATGGAGAAAGAGGCCTATGCCCAACAGTGGGATGTTACAGGCTGAATGATGATGAAGATTTTCTAACCGATCCTTTGTCTTTGCGGTCCAGTGTAGCTTACGGTTTTTTAAAATTTCGTTGTTGGTTTTTTAGTGTTCCGTACCCAAAGGGTAAAAACGGGACCCTATTACTAAGACTGCTGTCCGTCCGTCCGTCTATCACCAGGCTGTATCTCAAGAACGGCGATAGCTAGACAGTTGAAATTTTTACAAATTATATATTTTTGTAGCCACTATAACAACAAATACTAAAAACAAAGTAAAATAAATATTTAAGGGGGGCGATAATTATTTTTGTGATGCAAATATTTAGGTAGTCTCCAACGCCATCTATCAGAAATCAAGAAAACGTCGTCGATAGACTAATATAATAGCTTTCCAATAGCGCATGGATCGATTGATAGATGGCGTATTTGACTACTTTTTTATTTACAATTTTTATATGGTATTAATCTTTTTCTTATTTAATCTATTATTATTATTATATCTAAGTATTTTGTTTAATAACAATAAAATATAGCCTTTAGTTTAGTCAATGGTACGGAACCCTTAGTACGCGAGTCCGACTCGCACTTGGCCGATTTTTTATATTTTCAACTGAAAGACATTATAATATTAAAACTTACGTGTAATATGAATGATTTCAACACGAGTTGCAATACGAACAATGAACTTGGACTGTAATCAGTATAAGAAGATACTATGATTTTGTTAAATATTTACTTGGTAAAGTGAATAACGATAAACACTGCTTAAAATGTTGTTGATTTTAGAATTGTTTGATTCTAATTGTCAACTATGGGGGCTCGTCCCTTACGTTCGATAATCGGCACAATTATGACGACACATGTTTGTGAGCATTCTTGAGGTCGTAGTACCAGAGGTCTCGATAGATAACCTGTTATAAGTGTAGTTCTTCATATAAACCCCTTTGCATTAATAATTCTTGATCAGTATTTATTGGAATTTTGTACTCGATAAACGAAATCGTGAAATTGAGACGAATCGAAGGACGCTGTAGTTAATTTTCTATATAAATCGTACATGAAAATAAAATTGCGATATATTTTCAGTATATTGGAGGAGATGATGAAGATGATACTACTCGGCTTAGTATTATGGGCAGGAGTTACCTTTGGAACTCATTTTGCTCCTTATCCCCTCAACTTAATCGTCAGTACAGGTATATTATGTCACTAACGTGTTAAGTTATTATATCATCTGCTTGTATGGCTCTTATATTAAGTAATTACTATCTCACAGATATAATTCATCCACCACCGATGTACGACTTCCCGTTTCCGAGCCCCGAAATTCTAAAAAGACTACGACCTATTACTGCTGATGATATTAACAGAGCAATAGGCCTTAGCAAGTTTTCTGTGTCGTCGCTGGCACGTTTGGAGGAAAACTTAAGTGAACCGGGCTCAGGATCTGCAGCACAGGGACTTTCAATATGTGGACTACCTTCGCAGGAAGCGATGAATTATTATAAATCGTCCTTGACTATCACTAAAGCATCGCAAAATTTAATCTATAGTAATTGCACATGGTAATATTCTGGATTTAGTTTATTGTCCTGCAATTTTAACGGCTTTATTGAGCTAGATGGTTCTTATAGATAAATCGTTCCTGCAGGTATGGTGTGGAGAAAGATGAGTGTTCCGGTTACATTAGCACAATAAGCTTACGTGAAAGCGAATATGGACCTGAATGTGCCCAGTTGGAAAGGTTCACTTGCCCTAAGAACAAAATGTCATCGAAGTATCGAATGTTCGATGGTTCTTGTAACAATCCTGTGAGGTCTTCTTGGGGTCAAGCGCTCACTGGATATAAACGCCTCTTGCACCCAAGATACGCTGATGCCATCGAACAAGTAAGCAAAATTGTTAAACCATAAACGTGTTTTGTTAAAAGGGCATTTTGGATATTTATTTATGTTTTCTTGATTGTAGCCTCATCGCGCCGCGAGTCGCAACGATCTACCTTCACCCCGTTTAGTAAGCGTAGTTTTATGTGATAATATGGATGTTCCAGATGAAAAGAAAACAATTGTTTTGCCTTTGTGGAGTCAGTTTATTTTCCACGACTTGGTACACACGCCCATAAGCAGAACTAGTAAGTTCATATTATTAATTGCGGTCATCGAACTGTCATATCATATAACATATACCTACTCGTACATACTTTTCGTTAAGTTATAATAACAGTGTCATTTTATAAGTAATTCTATTTTTCGTTAAATGATTGATAAATATTAGTCTTTGACTTTTTTTCCTACTTATTTATTATTAGGTAAAAAGGCATTTAATACTTGAGAAAAACAAACCAATTAGAATTAATGAATGGCCAGACTGCCCCAATGAATTCTTTGAGCAAACAAGACAAGTGGACAGAATCTCCTATTACGTCAGTTGTCGATTCTTGTTATTCTTTTTAAGAAAAAGCTACTCACTACTTATTGTTTAAATTGGGCGCGTTATGGATGTGATGTGTTCTATATGTCTTTTTAATGCTATTTAGTGCTGTTCGGTATTCAAGTATTAAACTAATATTAATCTATACAAATAAATAAAATTGGAGTGTCTGTTTGTAATATTAAAATAACCGCTTTTTACTAAATGCTTATGAATGTATACACGGTATCTACATATGCCAAAATAACATTTTTTACAATTTTTGTCTGTCTGTCTGTCTGTCTGTCTGTTTGTTCCGACTTATCTCTGAAACAGCGGGACAGATTTTGACGGGACTTTCACTGGCAGATAGCTGATGTAATAAGGAGTAACTTAGGCTACTTTTATTTTCGAAATTTATTTATTTTATAACTCTGCGAACTGAACAATAACTTTTTTGTTAAATTCCATGCGGTCGAAGTCGCGAGCACAGCTAGTGCTTTTCTATATCTATTCTAAAATGTAGCAAACCTTTGCTCATAAAGAAAAAAACAAACTATGTAGCAAGACTTTATTCCTTGTATTATTCGTGTAACTTTTGTGATATTATACCTAGATCGTTTTTTTGCGTAATACGCTTAACTATAACCATGTCTAACAGAACGTAATATTTATTTATAGAAATTCATTTAAATACATATAAAAACTAATTTTTCTTTCAGTTCACTCTAAAGAAGCGATTAGGTGCTGTGACAGTTCTGGTAGACACCTAAAACCCCGATACATATATCCAAGCTGTATGGCAATCTCCGTGTCCAACGATGACCCAGTGTATGGCCAGAAGTCTGTCGAATGTATGGACTATGTGCGCTCCGTTACCACCTTCAGGGGAGACTGTACCTTTGGGCCTGCGGAACAGGTTAGTTTACATATCTTTTATATCTGCTTATATTGTAAATTTGATACATAGTTGGATTGATAGTATGTTAGTACGCTTCTTCTTTTTGTTTTCTACTTCTCTTTCTCTTCTCGATTGTGACGAAACTCAGTATAATGATAGACAAAGGAATGGCACGTGAAGATAGTATAGGTATCATACCAATTTTGAGCGCTCGGTGACAGATTTGGGATCGCGTTGCGTATCGTATGGTGTACCTATATCGTATGTACGATGTCCACAGAAACAATTTTTTTTAATCTTACCTATGTATTAAACGAAACTTGTATAAGAGGAAACTTTTATATTACATCATTGAAAATAAAATGAGAAATATTAAAATGTAAGTAGATAGTTGTATTTGGTACAAAAACAAAAATAAATAAAATCTTTAGTACCTACCAATTAAATATCTCAATTACTAAAATTACGCATGCTGTTACGTGGTAACAATTTTTCATAACTAAAGACAAATTCAATAAAAAGAACGTTATATCGAAGGTACAATTAGTGCCAAAGATTTAGCGCCTCTTTCGCAAGAGAAATAAAAATCGGCCAAGTACGAGTCGGACTCGCGCACGAAGGGTTCCGTACCATTGACTAGGTACATTGATTGTAATAACGGGCAAAAAGCGGCAAAAAATCACTTTTATTTTATGAGAGCAAAAATAGGCAAAAATGACGTTTTTTGTATGGGAGCCCCCCTTAAATATTAATTTTATTTTAATTTTATTATTTATTATTAAAGTAAAAATAGAACTGCCTACCTGTTGCCATTATTAATATCGAGCAATAAAGGGCAAGAAAATCACGTTTGTTGTATGGGAGCCCCCCTTAAATATTTATTTTATTTTGTTTTTAGTATTTGTTGTTATAGCGGCAACAGAAATACATAATTTGTGAAAATTTCAACTCTCTAGCTATAGCCGTTCTTGAGATACAGCCTGGTGACAGACGGAAGGACGGACGGACGGACAGCGAAGTCTTAGTAATAGGGTCCCGTTTTTACCCTTTGGGTACGGAACCCTAAAAACGAATCATGAAAGGCAGCTTTGGCGTGAAGTGTGACTGACGACGCGTTGGCGCAACGGTCAAAGCACTAGTTTGTGGCCGTTGCACTGGCGGTTGCGGGTTCGATCCCCGCACATGACAAACATTTGTATTGGCCATGCAGATGTTTGACGTGGTGGGGGGGGGGTGCAGTCCTTGTGGGTCTCCCCCCCGTGCCTCGGAGAGCACGTTAAGCTGTGGGTCCTGGTTGTTATCATGTACACCTGAGAGCGATCGTTACTCATAGTAGGGAATATATCCGCCAACCAGCATTGGAGCAGTGTGGTGGATTAAGCTCTGATCCTTCTCCTACACGGGGAAAGAGGCCTATGCCCAGCAATGGGATATTACAGGCTGAAGCGTGACTGACCAATCATTGCACGACAATATGAATTATCCTGTATGTTTCTCAAATTCACTCACAATACTGAATTAAACATAAATTGTCTGGTAAACGCTCAGACTCGATACACTTAAGATTATAAGTACGCTACGCTAACGAAGTATTAACTTTCCCCATGGAGAAGTCTGGCCTTGTTACCGAGGCCAGCCTGTCGCTGGAGGGATCCTGTTGCCTGCAGATCCGGGACCCTCAAATTAAAGCGGCTGAAGGCTCCCGCAGGGGGTTTAGTGCGGTACTGGCACCCCGAAGTGCTGAGTCCGACATACGGTCTAGGACTGCCTACCTGGGCGTCCTGGATATCACCCGTAAATGGGTTACCCAGCGATTTAAAAAAAAACTAAGTATTAACTGAGGTAGAGCACAGCAGGAAATATCCTGCTCAAAATCTGGAGCAGCCCGACTGGTTAAGTACCTCGAGCTTACAGAAGATCAAGGCTAAATAATACTGCTTGCAAGGGTAGGGTGGTAGTTGGTAGGGTGACCAGAGCTCCTGGGGGGAATTTTGGGTAAGGTCGGCACCGCGCTTTCGATGATTGTAGTGTTGCAGGCGTCTATAGGCTACGGTTATCGCTTACCATCAGGTGAACCGTACGCTTGTTTGCCAAACTAGTTGTATAAAAAACTGCTTCGTATGCAAGTACAATATGCTTGTAACATCACGTGTTCAATATTTTATTTACAAATTTACCATGAAGTATTTTAATATAAAATTTCACCTGCGTTAAATTGATGCTGATGCGTTTCTTTGTGTAACGTTATTGTTTTATATGTAGCTTGATTACATTATATGCGAATCTAACCTAATTTGTAATATTAAATGAGAAAAATTTAAATATATACCTACAACACATATTATATATTTGTAATTTCGTACGCTTGAAAACGGATTTAACACAATGTCAACTAGTAACATTTTGCGATTTCTCGGTAATAAGAAAATTTTTATCAGATCTGACCTCGGTCGCTTCAATATTTTTAGTGTTGATTATTTGTTGTTGATAAACATTACACAATGACACAGCATCAAAACAGTAAACATAACACGTCATCTACTGATACTTGCGTGTATCGTTTCTAGTATATACGTTATAAAATAGTAAAAAAATATTCTATTCTTGTCTCTAAACGTTATCACGTGTTGACTATTTACATACATGCATATTTATTTTGTATATTTTGATAAGTATGACTGAACTGAGGTAGGGCACAGCAGGAAATTTCCTACTCAAAATATGGAGCAGCCCGACTGGGGTAGTAGCCCGACTCGACCTTACAGAAGACCACAGCTAAATAATACTGTTTTCAAGCATTGAGATATTATGTACTACGTACTAGAGAAGCTATTTCAAACAAAAGTTATGAAACACTTTTGATGACAGCGGCATTTGCCGCGCATGCGCTGTGTGAGCGAGATCGCACAGAATCGGCGCGAAAACATGGCCGCAGTAGCCGCCAGCTGCGACGCGTTGCAATTGAAAAATTATAATTAAATTAAAGATAATAATTATGTCGAAATTACTGGTGAAAAGTCACTCCTTGATTTTTACTTATGTTTCTGGAGCTGTTTGAGCAATATCTCAATGCACATGTAGGCATATTTAAAAATAAAACTTTACTCAAAAGCGTCACGTTACAGCAAGCGCTTGAAACAGACTAAGTGAGTTAGAGCGCACGCACTCTAACTCTTGTTACAAAAAATCAAGTCAAGGCGTCTCCTCTAGTACGTAGTACATATATCTCAATGTTTTCAAGCAGTATTGTGTTCCTGTTGCGCTTGCGACGCTTCTGGTGTTGCAGTCGTCTGTAGGCTACGGTAGTCACCACAGAGTACATTGTAATAGGTAGTCACTTACCATCAGGTGAGCCGTACGCTTGTTTGTCGACTTCGTAACATAAGTATGTCTATTTGTCTAAGCTGTAGGGATTTTCTTCTATACATAAGACTTTATATATGATTTCCACGATATCTAAGATAACGAGATGAGCTTATACGAAACTGTGTATAGGTAATTAACTAAAGTTTGTCTATACATATCTATACTAATATAATAAAGCTGAAGAGTTTGTTTGTTTGATTGTTTGTTTGTTTGTTTGTTTGAACGCGCTAATCTCAGGATCTACTGGTTCGATTTGAAAAATTCTTACGCCGACGAAGTCGCGCGCAGAAGCTAGTAATGAATAATGATTAAGCTTTCTTATTTTTGTGTCCTCGGAAATTCTTCCTTAAAATGCTTACTCACTTTTTTATTTCGAAGAGTTCCGGATAAGGTTTACGGATTTATAAGTTTTATAGCAAACTATAAAACTTAAAAATATTATGTAAATTATCTATTTTTGAAGATAAAAAAAAATATTTTAATTCAATAACAGCTCATTGAATAATAGGTATAATCCTAATATTGATTTTTGGCAGAAATATATTTCATTCGTAACTTCGTATACCTATAGGTATATCATTCGTAGATGTCATTTCCAGCTAAGTTTCATTCTAATAATTTATTCTTCGATACGAATTTTATTGACAAACGTTACTTTTAACGAGTTCTATTGACATCAATAAAACTACGAATATAGACATATTAATCAAACTTTAGATTCTTGGACACGTGCGAGCTAGTAATACATTAATTTAATTGACCATGTAAACAACTAAAATATGATTAGCCGCTTGACAACTGAACTAATCGTAAGACAACACGTCTTATTTCACCATTAGCCTATTGCAGGGGTCACCAATTAGTTTCCCTCGGGGTCTGTTTGAAGAAATTATATGAACGTCGCGGTCCGCACATCATTTTATAGAAAAAAAAATATATATTTACAAACGAAATAACAAAGGTATTTTTTACATATTAGACATTTTTTACATATTTGACATTTTTTTATAGACATACTAGCTGTGCCCCGCGGTTTCACCTGCGTTGATTTGAGGGAAAAAATGCTTTCCTTTTTTTCAATAGTATAAGATTTAATTAGCTTGATATATTTTCCTTAGTTTACACTAAATAAATTTCTGAACGCACGCATAAATATTTGACCAAAGAGTATATTATAACCACTACGTTTTATATTTGACAACCAATATATATTATGTCAATCCGTTTTCATTACTGACATTATTATACAATTTTAAAATGTAAAATACACCACTATCCGTATATTGTGGATATATGTTGTCGATTCGAAATAGTGTCCGACCGAAAGTCGGTTTCCGGCCGAAACCGAAACCGAAACCGAATGTTCGGCCGTGGCTACAGTTTCGGCCGAAACCGAAACCGAAACCGAAACTCACGTGGTCAAGTATAAAATACTGAAATTTGGTGCATGTTACCCATTTACACACATTTTTTTATTGACATGAAATGGAAACACAGTATATTAATTTTGTTGTAATCATTTATTTAATACTAGCTGTGCCCCGCGGTTTCATACGCGTTAATTGAAGGAAAAAATAGCCTTCCTCGTTAAATTGGCTATCCAAAACAAAAAGATATTTTTAATTCCAACCAGTAGTTTCTGAAATTAGCGTGTAACAAACAAACTTTTTAGCTTTATAATATTTTTGCTCCGATGTTTTTTAAAAACTGCGATATCTCATAGCCTAAGATATTTATTGAAATCGAATGGTATTAAGGATAATTTTGTTCTAAATTAAATACTTGTGATGAAAAAGGTATTTATTTGCACAAGGATTTATGTCATGTTTATAAAAACACCTTCGCAAATGTTGCACTATTTTAGAACAAATTTGTTTAGCATAAAAAAGGTTATAGTGAGCCAACCTTAAAAGATAGACATATGCTGTCGCGGACTTTTTTTTAGAACTTTTAAAGTGAAACAATTCTGTCATACATGATTTTTGCGAAACTTTAACTTACGCAGTGCTCGCAGCGGAAGCTCTCAAAATGAAGAAAAAAAACCTCCCGATTTTGAAATATTTTTCATTGGTGCGCCGCTCCTATTGGTCTTAACCTTACGATGTATAGCCTATAGCCTTTCTCGATAAATGGGCTATTCAACGCTGAAAAAATTTTCAAATCGGACTAGTACTTCCTGAGATTAGCGCGTTCAAACAAACAAACAAAAAAACAAACAAACTCTTCAGCTTTATAATATTAGTATAGATAATATAAGAAAAAAAATTGCGTAAAAAAAACTAATCGTTAATGCTGCAACTTACAATTATTTAAGCAGTGGATCGTCCTGGCGACCCGAGGGCCTGACCGGGTACGGGCCTTGAGGTTACCCTCTTTACCCGGGCTTTCATCACCGGGGCATGTTGCCTCCGGGGTCAAATTATTTTGGCCCGTTGTAACGGGCCAGGGCCTGTATAGCCTTTGGGGTCAATTATTTAAGTTTTTTTGTTTAAGTTTAACACGTCTACGACTAGATGGTGCCAGTAGTAGATTAAATCGCGCTGACAAAATTATTTCTTGTTAGTACATATATGGCCACCATACATTTGTGTAATTATTGAACAATCCAATATATATATGTATATCAAGTTGAAGCATCTCTAGTACTGGTTTAATTTGTGCTCCTGGAAGTGTTGGACAAGGTTTTGCAATTAACACTAATTAAAAAAAAAAACGAACTAAAATACACAAAAAAAAGTAGTTGAAAAAAAGACAACGTTTCGCGGTGTTCCCAGGCGGTCACCCATCCAAGTACTGAACGTCATGACGCTGCCGCGTTACCAGTCGCTCAAATTTTACCCCTCATGCGCCTAAGGAAGTTTCACTTCAAAAATATTAATAATATTTTGATTATTTTTTCAAATTAAGTTCTCATAGAAAATGCTTATCAGTTATCAATACTTAATCAAATCACTAATTGTTACTGTTTCATTAAATACTAAGTATTGGTATTTTGAAATCTTATTAATTAATACTTTGGTTTGTATTTGTACTTAGAAGAATCATCAATCTCTTTTCGGTACCTCTTATATAAAAATAATAATTACTAAAATTACTATTACACTCTTAGTTCCAGTCTCGACAAAGATAATCAAATCACACATTTAGAATTAATAAAGATAGGTACCTAGATCACAATTATTAGAACAGTCATACTCATACTTACATTTAGAATTAAGTAACCCACTACTAAGCAACAGTAAATATTTGAATTGAAAACAATTAGGCGAGCGTGCACGACAACTTCCGAAATCAGTTTCGGTTTCGGCAAAAGTTTCGGCCAATTTTGGCCGAAACCGAAACTGCCGCCGAAACTTGATTTTTGGCCGAAACTCGGCCGAAACCGAAACCGAAACCGAAACTTCGGTCGGACACTAATTCGAAACCTTTATTTAAATACGTTCTTTAATTTTATCGGAGAGTTTACCATATCGACGGGATGAACATTAAATGTTTGACAGTTACGAAACACGAACATAGTTCCTTACAAATTTTCATTCCCACCTTTCAACCCCTTACACCCTTTTATTCGCATTAAAAAGTAGCCTATGTCCTTTCTCAGACTCTAGACTATCTGTATACCAAATTTTATTTAAATCTGTTCAGTAGTTTTGGCGTGATTGCGCGACAGACAGACAGACAGACAGACAGACAGAGATACTTTCGCATTTATAATATTAGTATGGATTTGACATTTTTTTTATTGCGTACTATCTGTCTGAAGTTTGAAGTTGAGTGGGATATATGCATGTATTTTTATTAAATTATGCACTCCGTAGTGTAAGTTCCTATGTTCTCGGGGTCCGCACAAAATAGGTCGGCGGTCCGGATGCGGACCGCGGTTCGTCAGTTGAAGACCCCTGGCCTATTGCTTAATAAATAAATAATAAAAAAAAATGAATCTTGCTAAGCGCATAACTGGAAAATGGCTCGACCAATTCGGCTAATTTTTTTTGTATGTTTCTTAAATTCCACGGAACGTTTTTATAATAAAAATAAAATAATAATTAAAAGAAAACAAAAAACCCGCCTGCATAAAAAGTAACTAATAGAAAATGAACTGAAAAGGCTGGAACAAGATAAAAATTCAATAATTACACAAAGCTAGCGAAACAAATCGAAACAATATCAAACATTATGTTACTCTACAAGTCTACACTTAAAAATATCAATACGCTACCGTATTGATATTTTGACGGTACCGTATTGATATTTTACCGTATTGATATTTTGACGGTAGCGTATTGATATTTTTAAGTGTCCTTCAAAATTTTATGCAACATCGTACATAATATGCAGTCGGAGACATGAAATTGAAGGATAAGTCAAATCATTCTCTCTTTGTGCATGTAAATGCAATCGTTGTAGTTTATTACTTGAAGTTCTTGTCAGTAACCCGTGATAAACTTTAATATAAACAAACTATATAATTGAATATAAACTTATTTAGCTACTGGCGATACAGATCCTTGTAAATGTAAAGTTAACAATAAGTACCTATATGAAATAACAACTATTGAATGCATTTTAATCATACCGACTTGTTTATCAATAACAGCACTATATAAGTACGAGTATACTCAATGTAAGTGCAGTGATAAAAATACAGCAATAGTACAATAATATGATACCTAACTATATGAGGTTTTTAACTTATCTTATAAGAAAGCTATTTTTCTTCTTGTTTGCTGTTTTTATAACCAATTAATGATAGATATAAGATATGACTTTAAATAATATAACGTTTTATAATTTTTTTTTTTTGAACTTTTATTAAAACAACATAATATTATTCTTAACATTACAAAAAAAAAAAACGAAAAAAAACCGACTTCAATTATATCGACACGTAATAGGTACAATGTAATAAGACCAAAAAACAGTCAAGTAAATTCGCGTTATCAAAGATTACTCAAAAAGTTGTAACCAGATCTCGATCTAATTTAAACAAGACTACATGACAAGTATAAGCTTTCGATTAAAGTAAGAATCATCAAAATCGGTATACCGAGTAAAAAGTTATGCATTTTAATACAACGTAGGTCGACGAAAAGTAGTCAAGTAAATACGCATTATCTATACTAATAAATAAAGCTGAAGAGTTTGTTTGGTTGTTTGTTTGTTTGTTTGTTTGTTTGAACGCTGTTCTCTGCAACTACTAGGCCGATTTGAAAAATTCTTTCAGTGTTAGATAGCCCATTTATCGAGGAAGGCTATAGGCTATGTATCATCACGCTAAGACCAATAGGAGCGGACTCCATGCCGACGAAGTCGCGCGCAGAAGCTAGTTAGATATAACTCTAAAAGTACTTGTCAGATCTCAATTAAATTAAAATGGGACCACATGACACGCAACACCTTTCAATTAAGATAAAATTGATCGAAATCGGTCAACCCAGTCAAAAGTTCTGAGCTAACATACATTAAAAAAAAATACAGTCGAATTGAGAACCTCCTCCTTTTTTGGAAGTCGGTTAAAAAAATACCGATACAAAAATATAACACTTTTTTAGTCAAATGTATATGTTACCGGCCAAACCCGATTTCAGGACAAACTAGTTTTGCCTAGTCCAAACTAGTTTGTCCTAAGCGTGATAGGATAAACTAGTTTAGCCTAGTCCAAACTAGTTTGTCTTAAGCGTGATAGGATAAACTAGACGCAGAACTTACGCATTAGGTGAAATATATATATATATATATATATATATATATATATATATATATATATATATATATATATATATATATATATATATTTCACCTCACTGGCCTTAGCCTTGTGTAAAGGCACATCTACATCGAGTGACTATCTATATTACAGCGGTTAAATAAATATTTATTTAAATACATACATCGAAATATTTTAACGCGTGTCTATCTTTAGAAATGTATTAAATTAAAAAAAATACTTAGTCTAAAATACGAACTAGACATGACCTTCATATCTGCTTAATGGATAAAAATGACTTTATATCTACTTTAGTACGATTCAGCCTGTAATATCCCACTGTTGGGCATAGGCCTCTTCCCCATGTAGGAGAAGGATCGGAGCTTAATCCAGCACGCTGCTCCAATGCGGGTTGGCGGATATATTCCCTACTATGAGTAACGATCGCTATCAGGTGTACATGATAACAACCGGGACCGACGGCTTAACGTGCTCTCCGAGGCACGGTGGGGAGACCCACAAGGACTGTACAAACACCCAGGTCCCAGACCACGGCAAACATCAGTCTGTATGGCTAATACAAATGTTGTCGTGTGCGGGGATCGAACTTGCAACCGCCCGCGCAACAGCCAATCGCAATCCAGTGCTGTGACCGCTGCGCCAACGCGGCGCGGCTTACTTTAGGTTTAGTAAGTTAAAGCTAATTCGTGAAAGGTTTGGTAGGTGGAAATTCGTGGCCAGGCTATTTATATTCAGCAAGCGCGATTCAAATCAGATTTTAGCAGGCAACTCTATGTCATCGTATTCGCAATAAAACAGTGCTCATTCTGATGTAAGATTTATTTATTAATCATGTCTTTGAAAGTAACTAGAACAATATATTATTAATATACCTGTTTCCACCTGCCATCCAGTAGTTATACCAGGAAAATAATATACAGCCCAACGCGTTGGGTTGCAACGTTTGCATTTTCTACAGGCACATAAAAATTTTTAAACTCGTTGGTGCATTTTTTTTTAATTTTAAATTAATTGCCAGGAATTTTCAGTCAAATCTTTCATGACTATTGTTCTAATTTACTAAAATAGATATAAAATAATTTTCATCCATCAACAGATTGGTGAAGTTCGTCTCTAGTTCGGATCTCCTACTAAAACATTTTTACAGAAAACCGATTCAATGAATAGTAGAATTACTTTACCTAAGATTATTTAAACTTTTTTAATGGTTAATATGTTTTGTTTTGTAGTTTTTGTCACCTCCTTACAGTATTTAAACAAAATTATCTAACTAAATGAATGTCGTTATACTTAATTTACCAGATATGAAACGCTCGTGTAATATATCTTAATGAGTATTAAAGATAAAGTGTTATCTTTATTGAACTGAACATCAGAAAAAACCTATACATACAATATAGTCCTAATTCTCTTTTATAATATATAATACTAGCTGATACGGCGAACTTTGTACTGCCTTATTTTTTTTTCGTGAATATAATAATTATGTACATCGAAATAGAGGTAAGATTTTTATATATTTTATACATAACTAGCTTCTGCGCGCGACTTCGTCGGCGTGGACTCCGCTCCTATTGGTCTTAGCGTGATGATACATAGCCTTCCTCGATAAATGGGCTAACAGTGAAAGAATTTTTCAAATCGGCCCAGTAGTTCCAGAGATTGCCGCGTTCAAACAAACAAACAAACAGACAAACAAACAAACAAACAACCAAACAAACAAACTCTTCAGCTTTATATATTAGTATAGATATATAAAATTCTCATGTCACAATATTAGTTACAATAGATTTTTATGAAATTTTGTCTGCATATCGGGTAGGTCTGAGAATCGTCGACGAAGTGTGACATTGTGTGACAAGGGGTTGGGAGTGATCCATAATTTTGTGACAACATATTTCCAATAATATAATAATACCAAAACGTAAGTACAAAAACATGATATTTCAACTACCTATCAATAACTGACTCAAAAAATTAAAGTTTTATTTGTTTTGTTGGCGAATTGACTTTTAAACGATTACAAAAATACAGTTACATTTCATGAAAACAAAAATACAATCGAAACTGTCATCAGTTTGCTCATGAAAAATTGCAAAATATGTGACGTTACACTAGGTAGGGGGTCTTATAAATGTGACCATCTGTGACAAGGACGGGGGAGGGGTCGAAAAATTGAGAAATTCGTGTGACGTAATTTATGGCTGGCCCCTTACCAAGTTTCTTTACAATTACTTCAGTGGTTTTTGCGTGAAAGAGTGATACAAAAGTACATCCATCTTTTAATTTATTTGTTACATGATTTCATCCGCGTTAACTTGAGGAACAAACGTACCAAAATATTTTAAACCATCTCGGGCGACACACAGGCGCGCGGCGAGATGCGGCGCGTCGTTTCATTTGATCTTTCATTATCTCTTAAGTTATGCCTCTAAATTAAATGCTGTAAAAGACAAAGTTTATCTTCATAAAAGTGCGCTGTTGATGAAGTATTTGCTTTGTTGATTCATATCGAGAGCTCCTGGGGGGGATTGGGGATAGGGTAGGCAACGCGCTTGCGATGCTTCTGGTGTTGCAGGCGTCTATAGGTTACGGTCTTACCATCAGGTGAGCCGTACGCTTGTTTAGAATAACAAGAGAGAATGATTTGACTTATCCTTCAATTTCATGTCTCCGACTGCATATTATGTACGATGTTGCATAAAATTTTAAAGGACTACCGTATTGATATTTTTAAGTGTATAGTACATAATGTTTGATATTGTTTCGATTTGTTTCGCTAGCGTTGTGTAATTTTGAATTTTTATCTTGTTTCAGTCTTTTCAGTTCATTTTCTATTAGTTGTTTTTTATGCAGGCGGGTTTTTTGTTTGCTTTTAATTATTATTTTATTTATGTCTTTTTAGTTAGACAAATTACGTAATCGGTTAAATTCATTAAAATAGTTTACATCATGTGGTTGATTAAGTACCTAATTTATTAACGACGAAAAAAATGAGGCCGTTCTAAAGTTGCCACGTATAATATATCATTTTTATCTTTGACCGAGCATAACTTTTTACAGAGTAGTCCGAAGTTGATAATTCTTTTTTAAGGTAAAGGCTACACCCCGAAATTGACCGTCGGACGTTGCCTAGGAGGCGAGGAAGAAGCTCGGCTCGCATCTTGCTTGCCTTAGGCATGGGAAAGAGCAAAGTCAACATTTTTTAAACTTTCTTATTGTATTTCTTTATTATTATTACAGTAATAATAATCATAATATACATATTTGAAATCCTTGTATTGAGCCCTTTAATTTGATATCCATATTATATTATTCTAAAAAAAAAATTATTTCTTCATCAACTACAATGGCTTCGCACAGCCGCCATGTTTGTTTTTTTTAATGTCACCTATCTATGAACACTTGGGCTGCTAAGACGAATCTAACGATATCTCAATCATGCAAATCCGTTCAGCGGTTCTAGAGAAATCAGGTAATTAAGAATATTACATACATACATACATACATACATACAAGATACGCGCGAAAAACATAGCCCTTCCAAGGAAGGGCTATGACTGCCAAGGCAGTCGGGTAAAAAGCTCGTGGAACCGAGCGGATTGTCGAGTGAAATAATATCACTGTCCTCTATGGCTTTGATCATTTGATGTAACATGACACGTATGTCACAAAGGTTACGTGACATCGTGACAATCAAAATTCATACATGGAAAATTTACTGACTGAGGTCTGAGACGATGAACTGACTCTCTAAGGTTATCATCTATTATGCCAAAAATTATATTATTAAAAATGTTTACAATTATTACAATTAAATAAAAGATAACAATTAAATAAAAGATAAAACAATTATATTTAAAGTAGTATTAGTTTTTATCATAAAGTACATAATTTTATTTTTAGACATCAGTGCTTACTAAATGTAATGTGACAGTAGTAAATTTCCATTTGTCAGGTAATTAGGGTCTGTGTTCAGGTTGCGTTTTTTTCTTTGGGAAGAAGTTACTTTTGCATTCATTGTTTAATATTTTGTAAAGCGCCTTTATTTTGTTTCTATTACACGAATTATAATAATTTGCCTAACTTTTTTATCTTAACCCGCAGTGGCGAAGAGTGGTGCATTAAGCTCCAATTCTTCGCAACATGGAGAAAGAGGCCTATGCCCAGCATTGGGATGTTACAGTCTGAATCGTTTCATACCTATTTAACCCTCCAAAAGATTACCAACAGAGTTCCAAAAAGTTTTTAAACGCTCTATTAGACCTTTTAATTAAGGAGTCATAATTTACTTCCGTGACAAATAAGTTCATAGGTTCAAAAATTCTAAAATCGGGAATTATAATTAGTTAATGAATGAGTCACTTTTCGTTTTCATATTATATGTAGGTATGTAACGTGTATATAGTTAACTAATATATTAGACTATATACTCGTTGATAACTGTATACGAGTATGAGTGTATAGGTATGAGTCATATTTTATTTTTGACCAGAAAATATACAATTTTTTTAGTCGGACGAGTCCCTTCATTTCGACTTAACATCCATACTACTTAACTAATATTATAAAGATGAAGGCTCGGTAACTAATGGTCTAATTGAAAAAATATTTTTGTGATACTTAGTCCATTTATCGAGAAAGGTTGTAGAGGTTTATATTACATAATGCTTCGACCAACATGATCGGAGCATAAAGCAAAAATGTTGCAAAAGTGAAGTTGGCCGGTAGCATAACAGACATAACACACAATTCTCCTGATTTAGTTCGGTCGAAGCAAATGAAGCTATAAGTACTTCAAAAGAAACAAAAAAACATTCCACGTTTCTTATTATTTTTTTTTTTTATGTTACTAGGTTGACAAACAAGCGTACGGCTCACCTGATGGTAAGACCGTAAGCAGTGCAAACTTAGCACCTCATCGATGGAATTTTGGGTCGAAAATGACCTTAATCGATAGGTCCGGTATAGTTTTTTAATAAATAATTTTTTAAATTTAGGTTAAAAAAATGCAATTTTAGCACCCCATCCAAGGATTTTTAAAACCAAAATGACCTTAATCGATAGGTCTACGTTAGGTCCGTATAGGTCCACAATAATTGTTGTTAGGTCCCTTATAGTTTTTTAATAAATAATTTTTTTTAATTATGGTAAAAAAAAATATACAATTTTAGCACCCCATCTATGGATTTTTGAAATTAAAATTACCTTAATCGATAGTTCTACGTTAGGTCCGTATAGGTCCAGTAAATTTTTCGTTAGATCCGCTATAGTTTTTTAATAAATAATTTTTTTTTAATTTAGGTAAAGAAAAAGCAATTTTAGCACCCCATCCAAGTTTTTAAAATCAAAATGACCTTAATCGATAGGTCTACGTTAGGTCCGTATAGGTCCACAATAATTTTTGTTAGGTCCCCTATAGTTATTTAATAAATAATTTTTTTTAATTTGTTAAATAAAATATGCAATTTTAGCACCCCATCTAAGGATTTTTGAAATCAAAATTACCTTAATCGATAAGTCTACGTTAGGTCCGTATAGGTCCACGAAATTTTTCGTTAAGTCCTCTTTAGTTTTTTTATAAATAATTTTTAAAATTTTGGAAAAAAAATTCGTATTTTAGCAGCTAAAAAACTATGGGGGACCTAACAAAAATTATTGTGGACCTATACGGACCTAACGTAGACCTATCGATTAAGGTCATTTTGATTTTAAAAATCCTTGGATGGGGTGCTAAAATTGCATTTTTTTTAACCTAAATTTTAAAAAATATTTATCAAAAAACTATAGCGGACCTAACGAAAAATTTAGTGGACCTATACGGACCTAACGTAGACCTATCGATTAAGGTCATTTTCGACCCAAAATTCCATCGATGAGGTGCTAAGTTTGCACTGCTAAGACCGTAGCCTATAGACGCTTGCAACAACAGAAGCGTCGCAAGCGCGTTGCCGACCCTATCCCCAATCCCCCCCAGGAGCTCTGGTCACCTTACTCACCAACAGGAACACAATACTGCTTGAAAACAGTATTATTTAGCTGTGGTCTTCTGTAATAAAGTATAAGCTAAGTATTAAGAATAATAAATATTAATAAAAAATTACTCACATGAAAATCGTCTTATTAACAGATGAATCAAGCAACCCATTTCCTGGATGGGTCGCATATCTATGGTACAAACGCTCAAGACGCTGCAGCTCTTCGAGAGAAGACTGGTGGTCTACTAAAGACTACCACAATTGATAATGAAGAGCTACTGCCTTTAGTGGCGGAGCCGGATAAGAAGTGCCTTATTCAACAAATGTCTGACGCTTGCTTTGCTACTGGTGAGACATTTTTTATAAGCAATAATTTAGAAGAACGTTTACGTTGGTTTAACTAAGCAAGTACTAAAAGCAGGTTAAATAATTTTAGATACTTGTATGAAATAATTATATTTCTTTAATTTATTGCCTACTTATAATAAATAAACTATTTTTGTTGCTTGTTATAATATTAAAGACTTTAGAGTAATTGAACGTAGAACTATTAGGTATCTATTTGATTCCTGATGATTTTTACTTAAAATACTGCTGAAAAAAGTGTTAAAATTTATTTTGTTAACAGGTGATGTCCGAGCAAACATTCACCCAGGTCTCACGAGTCTCCATACGTTGATGGTCAGAGAACATAACCGGATAGCCAAAGCATTGGCGAATCTCAACCCCAGTTGGAATTCCGACAAGTTGTACCACGAAGCGAGAAGGATCGTCGTAGCGGAGTTACAGCATATTACGTACAATCATTGGCTGCCTGCTTTGACTGGTGAGTTGACATATACGAGTATAGGTATATATACCAGATGTAATTATAGGTGTAAATATAGGTAAGTATAGGTTATATACAATAAAAACATAAATATTATCCATTTGAAGACGCGGTGGCGCAGCGGTCACAGCACTAGCTGATGAGCTGGCGGTCGCGGGTTCGATCCCAGCTCACGACAGACATGTGTATTGCCCATATAGATGTTTGTCGTGGTCTGAGCGTTTGTGCTTGTGTATCGTGTGTGTTTCCGGACCCCCGACATAGGAAAAAATCCTACTGGGGGTCGTTGAGTGTAAGCGTTTAATATGTAATAAATATATAATTTTTTTCAACACCAAATAATAATTATTCTCGTACCAACAAAAAATTAAAGGAAAACTACATGTGTTTTCTCAGTATCTGTACTTTACAAATTACAACTTTTAACGTTAGTATGTTTATTAAATTTAAAAAATAACAGACCTCATAAATAGCATTGAATCATTCGATGATTCGATGAGGCTCATGACAGCATGGGCGTACTCACAGTGGGGCAATGTGGGTCATGGTGTAGATAGCGAAAGTAAATGAAAAGTTGCAGTAAATAAAAAGCATTTTTAATTCGTTCTGTTTATTGAGTTTTCACCTTTATTTGCTTTTGTCCTACTCCTATCCTTACAAAATTTTGGGTACGCCCATGCATGACAATTTGTCGTGGTCGGGTATTGTGATTTTCATCCTACTAAGCACTGTATAGTTTGAGGATATAAAATGATACTAAAACATTTTTGGCATATTTACTATTGCAGTATTTTAGCTAACATTATCGATGTATCCAATAACAAAAGATTATTCTTTTTTAGTATTGAATAATAGCATTTAATAGTATTTATATGTGACATAACAAAAGGTAAATATGAATATAAACAAAGTAATTAAAAATGACGATGTGTGCTAGCCACGATGCCCTCAAGTTAAGGTTTATGTTTCACTCGTTCAGCTCGTGATCGGACACAAATATCGCGTGATTAGATTCCAAAGTACTTGCATTACGAAATGTATGCATTTGCTATTGCGTATTGTTTATTGTTATTCTAATATTAGTGCGCATAAATGAGTAACACTTAGGTTTCAAATTACTTGTTTTCTATATTATAAGTTGTTTCATCCATTTCTGATAAAACTATCTTACCTATAACGTGATCCATTAGATAGAATTGTTAATATCCAATCAATTATTAATATCAATTAAATTGTACCTTTTCAGCTAAGTATGTGTCAAAAGGTCAGGGACCATTTTTCCTTTTGCTGATAAATATTTATAATACATTAAAATCAAAAATATTTTAAAGGACAGATTAAACAATTATATATAAATATGCAGTAAAACGTAGCAAATTTCTCAAGTGTTTATCTATACAAATAAATAAAATTGGAGTGTCTGTTTGTAATATTAAAATAACCGATTTTTAATAAATGCAACACGGAACATATACCAAAATTACGTTTTTTTGGAGTTTACTCCTGAATAGATTTTCATATAAGGCGCCCGGTTTGAAAAAAATATGAGGTGTAAAATCTGTTGAACGAATGACCTCGTTACGTTTTTTTGCCTTTTCAACGCCAAACCAAAACGGAAACCAAGAATGGTTTTCTAATAGCGGCATCGGTCGATCGATAGATGGCGCTATTTGATTATTTTATTTACCATTTGATATGGTATTAATCTTTTTCTTAGACTAGCCTAAGTAAGCCTTTTTTGTGCCTATTTAGACAGTCGATCTGACGAAGTAAACTCCAGTCGTGCGTCGGAGCTGACGCAGACTTTTTTTTACAATTTTTGTCTGTCTGTTTGTTCCGACTTATCTCTGAAACGGCTAGACCGATTTTGACGGGACTTTCACTGGCAGATAGCTGATGTAATAGGGTGTAAGTTAGGCTATTTTTATTTTAGATTTTTTTTTATAACTGTGAACTGAACAATAACTTCTTTGTTAAATTCCACGCGGACGAAGTCGCGGGCACAGCAGCTAGTATTTAAATAAAACATAAAATGTATATAAAGAAATAAAAGAATAAATAAAGAATCTATAAAATAAATAAAAAATCGTGTACGAGAAATTAACGTTATGATACTTAAATATATAAAATTGTAGGTGAGCCGTTAAGCCTTCATGTTTGACGTCAGTTTGACGAGTAAACTTTACATAAAGCAAGTAATTCTAAATATAACATAATAAACATACTTTAATACGAACGACTATTTATCATTATATTTATGGTTATCTAATTCAATGTTGTTATGAAGTTTGTATAGCACCTGGCGTGCTACGGATGTCGACTTTTGAACTACATGAAAGATTGAATAAAAATAACCACGACAGTATTCTGAGCTACGTATCTACCACCAACCATTCATTTATGTAAATCTAAGGTTACCTAATACCTTACGTACTTTAGTGCAATCTAATTTGATCCGCACGTCGAGCGTTGGACAACTTTTACATAATTATAACGATATTGATCGATACACAATATTGATTATTGTTTTTAACAAATTTACTTGTATTAATGTTAATGGTCAGTCTGTTTGAGTTTTTCATGTATGGACTATATTTGATCACACAACAAACGTCCTTACAATTCAAATGATATATGTATGTATGTCAGCGTTTCAATATGTAGGTATTAAGTTATAAGCCTGACGTTCATTGCATCGATTTTTTTGCCTGTAACACTCAATTTAGCTAACAATCTCAACTACACCGATCACTCTCCTTACTGTATTTTCTATCTCACTTGATATTAAGGAAATCGACAGTGCTTGCTAGGCATAACTGAAAGCTATGAAATCCAAGAGTTCATTAATTAGCTATATTTTTTTTGTACATCTACTTCAAATCTCTTTCTTGTACGTTAGGGTTGCCAACCGTCCTGTTTTCCCAGGACATGTCCTAGTTTTTATAGTGTCCTGGGACGTCCTGAATAGTTTTTATGCAGCGTCCTGGGTTTTTAAATTTTAAAATTCGCGCGCCTCTTCTCAAATTCTTACGCTACGAGCAGCCTCACGGCTCGCAGGTAAATGCGTTGCCGCGCTGCCGTGCTGTTTCATAACAAAGGCGCTAATTTTCAACTCTTATTTCACCCAAATACTTTTATTAAAAAATGTGATTATTTTGATTAAATGCGTCCTGTTTTTAAACTGAATTGTCCTGGTTTTTCCAACTTAAAATCCTGGTTTTTTAAATTTGAGGTTGGCAACCCTATTGTACGTAATAAGGCCGACTGTGAATCAGATCTGTACGTCTTTAAGTCTGCCTATTGCTTAACATAGTATGATCCGTTGTGTAATATAGTGAAGTAAATAAATGAAATTTTTTAAATTCTATTCCAGGCAAAACGTACGACGAGTTATACGATGGCTACGACACCAGCTACAACCAAGACGTCGACCCCACTATAACGAATTCGTTCGCAACCGCCGGTTTCCAGTTCGTGAACAGCCAGCTCGATCAGGACATCGAGATGTTAGATGAGAACAACAACTTGACGTTACACCGCCTCCAGCACAATTACTTAAACCCGCAATTGCTCGTGGGGAAGAAGGGTCTGGAGAATCTACTTAGGGGAATGATAAATCAAAAGAGTCAACGTTTGGATTTGAACTATGATGACGATGTAAGTTTCACTCAAAATATTTTATACTAGCTTCTGCGCGCGACTTCGTCGGCGTGGACTCCGCTCCTGTTGGTCTTAGCGTGATGATATATAGCCTATAGCCTTCCTCGATAAATGGGCTATCTAACACTGAAAGAATTTTTCAAATCGGACCAGTAGATCCTGAGATTAGCGCGTTCAAACAAACAAACAAACAAACAAACAAACAATCAAACAAACAATCAAACAAACAAACAATCAAACAAACAAACTCTTCAGCTTTATTATATTAGTATAGATTTGTAATCTATATTTATACTAGCTGACGTGGCGAACTTCGTGTCACCTTATTTTTTTTCTTATAATAACATACTTATATCAAAATAAAATATAGCATATCTTTCAAGTTGGATCAAACTGCACACGGTGTGCAAATTTGATTAAAATCGGTTTAGTAGTTTAGGTATCCATCGTGAACGAACAACGATTGGGCATGACGACAGTATCAAAAAATCGTCAGTTTAATGATTTCAGGGGAACACTCATATTAAAAAAAATTCAAAATAGGTACTGGTTTAGTTTTATGTAAAATAATAAGATTATTGTGATTTTCAATAAAATAAAACATTAAAATACTGCAATCGGCCATTTTGATTGAAACACAAATTACAGCGCATGACGTCACGCTATAACATCAATATAATACGTCAGGCGCGTTTACCTACAACTCACACTGTAGTCGACAAGTTGAAAAAGGTCGAAAATAGAGATACTGCTCTTAAAATTATGTGTAATAGCTCATTGGATTCGGAATCGCCTAACAAAATTAGACTCTGAAAGAGGAGGAAATTTCCAATAAAAAAACTTGCAACTCCTGGAACTCTATCTCCATTATTTATAATTTTAATTTCATGCTGGTCAGAGGTTGAACGCGTCCGAAGTGTGTCATGCCATGACGTCAGAGCCTACGCCATGACATCTGCTGCCGTTTTGACGTGCACATTGAAAACATATTAGAAAAATAGTTTTAATCTTCCTTAAACTTAAGTTTATTACCGAAATATAGGTATTTTCGTAAATAGTAAATGTGTACCCACATTATGGAACAAGTTTTCAAAATCTTTCGTCATGCCCATTTATATAGGTACTAGCCGACCCGTGCCCACCTCGCCTCGTTACGCATTATTAATTTTTAACAATTACTTCTAACGGTGATATCTCAAAAACTATTCAAGTGATTGATTTAGATTATAGTGTAAAGGGCAATTTTAATCTGCATTAAATGCTTAAGCTAAATAACATATTCATTTGGATGAGGATTAATATTGAACTAAAGAAAATAGCATTGAAAATAACGTAATGTTTTTAATAAAAAAATTGAACATAAAAGTGGTTATTGTAAGTCAACCGTTAGAGATAGAGATATGCTATCGCGGACTTATTTGTAGCATTTTTATAGATTTTGAATTCGCTAGTACATTACTTAGCTATATTATCTTTGCTAGTTTACGCGGCGTTCGCGTGGAAAGCTCCCAGTTGGCGCGATTTTTTGCGACCTTTTCAAAATTTATCGCCGCATTTCAGCTTATTTACATAAAAGCATAATAAATTATATACCTAAACTTTCCTCAAGAATCACTCTTTCTATTGTTGAAAACCGTATAAAAATCTATATAGCTAGGCATCAATAAGTCAATAGTCAAATAGCAAATAAATCAACTACTACTACTACTACTACAGCCTATCACAGTCCACTGTTGGACATAGGCCTCCACAAGTTCGCGCCCGACATTATGACGCGAACTCATGTGTTTTGCCCATAGTCACCACGCTGGGCAGGCGGTTTGGTGACCGCAGGGCTGGCTTTGTCGCACCGAAGACGCTGCTGCCCGTCTTTGGCCTGTGTATTTCAATGCCAGCATGGATGGTTATCCCGCCATCCGTCGGTTTTTTAAGTTACAAGGTGGTAGTGGAACTGTGTTATCCCTTAGTCGCCTCTTACGACACCCACGGGAAGAGAGGGGGTGGCTACATTCTTTAGTGCCGTAACCACACAGCACAATAAATCAATAATCAACAGGAATAAATCAACAGGTACCTACCAATAAGTCTAAAGGTACCAATAAGTCAAAATATAAGTCAAATACCAATAACTTAATAGGCAAATAAGTGTAAATATAAACATCTATATATATATAAAAGTGAATCGCTGAATGTGTTGCTAAGCGCAAATCTCGAGAGCAGCTGACCCGATTTCGCTAATTCTTTTTTTATAATATTCTTTGAAGTACGAGGATGGTTGTTACGGAGAGAAAAATTTAAAAAATTCCCTGAAAAAGTCTAAAAACAACACTTTTCTATTCCCATACAAAAGATTCGTAATAATACTTAAGTCAATTTGAACTTTAATACCATACCATAAAGTTTAAGTGTTAGAGGAGGGGTTCCGGGAAGGATAAGTATTTTAAAGAATCGACTGTTAGGCGGTACGAAGTTCGCCGGGTCAGATAATAAAAGTATAGTTAATAAAAATAACAATATGCTCAGAAACTACGAATGTATGAATGATGTGTATACTGTTTCCATAAAAGAATTAATTGATTTGTGGCGACATCTATCAAGCCACAAACGAACTGAAGATTCTAAATCGCGCTATCGAAGTTTTCAGAGAAATGAACTATATATACAAGAACCCGACAACAACCGTCGGGGCAGTGGCCCTACCAGACACGACTCCTGTCTGGTTGGAGGATCCTCCCTTTTCGGTGGACGTTCATCTCCCCAAAGATTATTGTAAGAGTAAAAAAAAAACCGTCAGCGTCGGACCACGTCCTAGTTTTACTACGCAGTCACAGGACTGTCGATCTGTAGTGTTAATGATAAATCGCCTGTGGTATGTTAATGCATGTATGTTTAACAAAAGGCACGGGCATTCTGAGCCCGTGGATGTTTACTTTAAAAAAAAAAAAAACTTTATAAGTATCAATCTTTTTTCAAAGTCGGCAAACAAGCTCACGACCCACCTGAATAGCACACCTAGAAGTGGTTACCTTAGCATATAGACGTCCACAACACCAAAAGCATCCCAAGCGCATTTCCGAGCCTCCCCAGAAGCTGCGGCCAGATCACCACAAAAACACAACACTACTTGAGAGCAGTGTTATTTAGCTGTTGATCGTCCGTAAGGTTGAGTTAATTTCCCAAACGGGCTGCTTCAGATTTTGGGCAGGATATAGCCTGCTGTGTTCGATATCAATAAAAATCAGTAATTGGTGTTGGTGTACAGCTGCGTCACTTCTGGCTGGGCGGGCTGGACGTGTTGGCAGTAGATATGCAGCGCGGACGCGATCACGGCCTCGCTGCATACATGCACTACCGCGAACTATGTGGCCTGCCACCGACCACCTCCTTCGAAGACCTCGCCGACGTCATGACGGACACGGTAAGAAATATTTTCCTTAAACTGGCTTACTAAGAAATATTATTCGCCAACCCGCTGTGGAACAGCGTGGTGGATTAAGCTCCGACCCTTTTCCTACATAGAGAAAGAGGCCTATGCCCAGCCGTGGGATAAAACGGGCTGAATCGTGAAACTGGGTTCCTATATTAAGAAACTGTTCGTTTTACACACGTAAGCAAAACAAATCGTTTTATGAATATAAAAACCGTGCTTCGATGAGCAGGACTTTCAACGTTTATTTATTTAAATAAACGTTGCAGAGTATACACTAAAAGAACAACAAAAACATCATAAAAGTATACTTAGTTCTCTAATTACAAGCAACACGGCATTCATAAAGATTAGGTGAAGTTAAACTAATAACAGTAATCGCAAGGACACCTCGCGATTGATAGCTAGCCGTCAATTATGTCCAGAGGAACAAAAGCAGATTGCTTGGCAAAGAAGCTGTGTTGTTAACTCGGTTTCCTAATAATTTTATATAAATTATAATTTACCAATATTAAATAACTAATTTTGTATTGTTTCAGACAATTAAATCGTTGCAACGCGTATATGAAGATCCAATTGACATAGAACTTGTAGTAGGAATAATGTCTGAAATTCCTCTCGAGGGCTCTCTCCTCGGACCTACTGCTTCATGTTTGATCAGTGAGTATAACTGATTATTTAATAATTTTCTATATATGCAGTTTGTTTGATATTTTAGATAATATATACGCAAATAAATAAAAAAATTTAAAATGGTACCCTGGTGTAGATAGGTTAAGAAGGTCCATTATAATAGCTACAATAGAACACCCTGCACTTCTTGTACTATTTTGTGGGAGGATCTGTCTGAATTTTGCACTCGAATTGATGGGTCCTAGGAGTCAGCGTCATTTAATTGTGGTAGAACAAACTCGATTCGTACCTATTGTTTTCTAATGTTTCTCCCGTGACCATGTTTGTTGTAAAGTATCCGAAACGTCGGGTATTTAAAAAACCTAATAAACCGCGATAGAATCCGAAAAAGTGGTTTATTATCGATTAATACCTCTTTGGATTATTAGATGGTCTGTCCGGTTTTGCATAAAGTGGATAAGGTCAATAAATGCGATCGGTTAATAAACATGTTTTGCCCACAGGGGAGCAGCTGCAGCGCACGCGGGTCGCCGACCGGTACTTCTACACGCACGCGCACGAGGCCGGCGCCTTCAGCAAGCGGCAGCTGGCCGAGCTGCGGCGCGCCTCGCTCGCCGCCCTTCTGTGTTCCAACACGCGCCTCGCCGCGCTGCAGCGGGACGTCTTCCGACCGCCCTCCGGCGAGTGAGTGATATAATACTTGTACACGCACGCGCACGAGGCCGGCGCCTTCAGCAAGCGGCAGCTGGCCGAGCTGCGGCGCGCCTCGCTCGCCGCCCTTCTGTGTTCCAACACGCGCCTCGCCGCGCTGCAGCGGGACGTCTTCCGACCGCCCTCCGGCGAGTGAGTGATATAATACTTGTACACGCACGCGCACGAGGCCGGCGCCTTCAGCAAGCGGCAGCTGGCCGAGCTGCGGCGCGCCTCGCTCGCCGCCCTTCTGTGTTCCAACACGCGCCTCGCCGCGCTGCAGCGGGACGTCTTCCGACCGCCCTCCGGCGAGTGAGTGATATAATACTTGTACACGCACGCGCACGAGGCCGGCGCCTTCAGCAAGCGGCAGCTGGCCGAGCTGCGGCGCGCCTCGCTCGCCGCCCTTCTGTGTTCCAACACGCGCCTCGCCGCGCTGCAGCGGGACGTCTTCCGACCGCCCTCCGGCGAGTGAGTGATATAATACTTGTACACGCACGCGCACGAGGCCGGCGCCTTCAGCAAGCGGCAGCTGGCCGAGCTGCGGCGCGCCTCGCTCGCCGCCCTTCTGTGTTCCAACACGCGCCTCGCCGCGCTGCAGCGGGACGTCTTCCGACCGCCCTCCGGCGAGTGAGTGATATAATACTTGTACACGCACGCGCACGAGGCCGGCGCCTTCAGCAAGCGGCAGCTGGCCGAGCTGCGGCGCGCCTCGCTCGCCGCCCTTCTGTGTTCCAACACGCGCCTCGCCGCGCTGCAGCGGGACGTCTTCCGACCGCCCTCCGGCGAGTGAGTGATATAATACTTGTACACGCACGCGCACGAGGCCGGCGCCTTCAGCAAGCGGCAGCTGGCCGAGCTGCGGCGCGCCTCGCTCGCCGCCCTTCTGTGTCCCAACACGCGCCTCGCCGCGCTGCAGCGGGACGTCTTCCGACCGCCCTCCGGCGAGTGAGTGATATAATACTTGTACACGCACGCGCACGAGGCCGGCGCCTTCAGCAAGCGGCAGCTGGCCGAGCTGCGGCGCGCCTCGCTCGCCGCCCTTCTGTGTTCCAACACGCGCCTCGCCGCGCTGCAGCGGGACGTCTTCCGACCGCCCTCCGGCGAGTGAGTGATATAATACTTGTACACGCACGCGCACGAGGCCGGCGCCTTCAGCAAGCGGCAGCTGGCCGAGCTGCGGCGCGCCTCGCTCGCCGCCCTTCTGTGTTCCAACACGCGCCTCGCCGCGCTGCAGCGGGACGTCTTCCGACCGCCCTCCGGCGAGTGAGTGATATAATACTTGTACACGCACGCGCACGAGGCCGGCGCCTTCAGCAAGCGGCAGCTGGCCGAGCTGCGGCGCGCCTCGCTCGCCGCCCTTCTGTGTTCCAACACGCGCCTCGCCGCGCTGCAGCGGGACGTCTTCCGACCGCCCTCCGGCGAGTGAGTGATATAATACTTGTACACGCACGCGCACGAGGCCGGCGCCTTCAGCAAGCGGCAGCTGGCTGAGCTGCGGCGCGCCTCGCTCGCCGCCCTTCTGTGTTCCAACACGCGCCTCGCCGCGCTGCAGCGGGACGTCTTCCGACCGCCCTCCGGCGAGTGAGTGATATAATACTTGTACACGCACGCGCACGAGGCCGGCGCCTTCAGCAAGCGGCAGCTGGCCGAGCTGCGGCGCGCCTCGCTCGCCGCCCTTCTGTGTTCCAACACGCGCCTCGCCGCGCTGCAGCGGGACGTCTTCCGACCGCCCTCCGGCGAGTGAGTGATATAATACTTGTACACGCACGCGCACGAGGCCGGCGCCTTCAGCAAGCGGCAGCTGGCCGAGCTGCGGCGCGCCTCGCTTGCCGCCCTTCTGTGTTCCAACACGCGCCTCGCCGCGCTGCAGCGGGACGTCTTCCGACCGCCCTCCGGCGAGTGAGTGATATAATACTTGTACACGCACGCGCACGAGGCCGGCGCCTTCAGCAAGCGGCAGCTGGCCGAGCTGCGGCGCGCCTCGCTCGCCGCCCTTCTGTGTTCCAACACGCGCCTCGCCGCGCTGCAGCGGGACGTCTTCCGACCGCCCTCCGGCGAGTGAGTGATATAATACTTGTACACGCACGCGCACGAGGCCGGCGCCTTCAGCAAGCGGCAGCTGGCCGAGCTGCGGCGCGCCTCGCTCGCAGCCCTTCTGTGTTCCAACACGCGCCTCGCCGCGCTGCAGCGGGACGTCTTCCGACCGCCCTCCGGCGAGTGAGTGATATAATACTTGTACACGCACGCGCACGAGGCCGGCGCCTTCAGCAAGCGGCAGCTGGCCGAGCTGCGGCGCGCCTCGCTCGCCGCCCTTCTGTGTTCCAACACGCGCCTCGCCGCGCTGCAGCGGGACGTCTTCCGACCGCCCTCCGGCGAGTGAGTGATATAATACTTGTACACGCACGCGCACGAGGCCGGCGCCTTCAGCAAGCGGCAGCTGGCCGAGCTGCGGCGCGCCTCGCTCGCCGCCCTTCTGTGTTCCAACACGCGCCTCGCCGCGCTGCAGCGGGACGTCTTCCGACCGCCCTCCGGCGAGTGAGTGATATAATACTTGTACACGCACGCGCACGAGGCCGGCGCCTTCAGCAAGCGGCAGCTGGCCGAGCTGCGGCGCGCCTCGCTCGCCGCCCTTCTGTGTTCCAACACGCGCCTCGCCGCGCTGCAGCGGGACGTCTTCCGACCGCCCTCCGGCGAGTGAGTGATATAATACTTGTACACGCACGCGCACGAGGCCGGCGCCTTCAGCAAGCGGCAGCTGGCCGAGCTGCGGCGCGCCTCGCTCGCCGCCCTTCTGTGTTCCAACACGCGCCTCGCCGCGCTGCAGCGGGACGTCTTCCGACCGCCCTCCGGCGAGTGAGTGATATAATACTTGTACACGCACGCGCACGAGGCCGGCGCCTTCAGCAAGCGGCAGCTGGCCGAGCTGCGGCGCGCCTCGCTCGCCGCCCTTCTGTGTTCCAACACGCGCCTCGCCGCGCTGCAGCGGGACGTCTTCCGACCGCCCTCCGGCGAGTGAGTGATATAATACTTGTACACGCACGCGCACGAGGCCGGCGCCTTCAGCAAGCGGCAGCTGGCCGAGCTGCGGCGCGCCTCGCTCGCCGCCCTTCTGTGTTCCAACACGCGCCTCGCCGCGCTGCAGCGGGACGTCTTCCGACCGCCCTCCGGCGAGTGAGTGATATAATACTTGTACACGCACGCGCACGAGGCCCGCGCCTTCAGCAAGCGGCAGCTGGCCGAGCTGCGGCGCGCCTCGCTCGCCGCCCTTCTGTGTTCCAACACGCGCCTCGCCGCGCTGCAGCGGGACGTCTTCCGACCGCCCTCCGGCGAGTGAGTGATATAATACTTGTACACGCACGCGCACGAGGCCGGCGCCTTCAGCAAGCGGCAGCTGGCCGAGCTGCGGCGCGCCTCGCTCGCCGCCCTTCTGTGTTCCAACACGCGCCTCGCCGCGCTGCAGCGGGACGTCTTCCGACCGCCCTCCGGCGAGTGAGTGATATAATACTTGTACACGCACGCGCACGAGGCCCGTGAGAAAGTTGCTGTCCGTACTCTTCGATATAAGGCTACCAGCCTACCACTTACGTTCAACGAAAGATAATGATTGGCTAATCATTGACTAAAATAGGCGAAATAATTGTCTACCATCACCTATACCATTATCACTTATCAGGTTTCTATAATAAAAACTAGCACCAACCTGCGAAGTACGGTGGTTAGACTCACAGAGGCATAAAACCAGACTAGATATTAATATTTGTACAAATACAAATACATTTTTCTTATTTCGACTATTCTATTGATCCATACTAAATCATTAATAATGAAACCCTTGAACTTGGACTTAGTAAGTTATTATTGTTGCAGGAACCCTATCGTATCCTGCGACGCGATTAAGAGAGTTAATCTCGAGGCCTGGCAGGACCCATCCGAACAACCTGACATCTTGACGCGAACCAACAAATGGATCAAAAATAAAGTGGGCAGTAATTCAACCAGATAGACTGGCAGCCTATGTTTTATATATTCATCAGAAATTTTTGTTAGAGAGATATTAGGTATAGTTGACCAAATCGGGTATAAGTTCCTACTAAATTTAAAGGCGTAATAAACTCTACCTTGAGGCTTAAAAAATATGTAAATTTCATTTACTTTCTTATGAAACGACAAATGTTTTCGAATAAGTGTCCGACGATCCACTATTATGTATTTTGTTCTAGTAGTCAACTGGACTTACGATATTAACAGAAACTTCTAATGACAAAGCCTTATTAAAGTAATTTTTGATGTCCTATTTGTCTGAAAATTTGTAGACTTATTATAAAACATCGACAATTTTTACAGTGTAGTACCTATAAACCTTTATTAGGCATTCACACATAAACAATAAATAGAAAATGAGTATAGGAATAAATTATAGATTAGCATTTATCCGTAGTTTTCTGCAGGTCTGCGGAGTGATTCAATTGAAAGCAAACGTTAAATTAATTTTTAATTTGAATGGAGCTTTTATAAAAAAATTTAATGACATATATACTTATTGCATAAAATTATATTCATTTTATTAGTAAAATGTATTAATTTTTTCATAAAATGTATCAATTCATTTTATTAGTAAATGTATTATGATTGGACATTAATCGGAACTTGAAATGTAGTTTTGATTTGTTTTATCTGTTGATTTTGATTAACGATGTTGTGCGTACCGCAGATCTTAATTTAAGAATCGAGTTTTTCAGTATTGTGGTTGTTTACATTTACAGTCTATTATGTCGAGACAACAATTATTTTGCCTTGCATAAAAATTATAGACTAGATAGGTCGACCTAAAATCATGTCCGTTTCCTGCGGACGCCATGTTGTGCAGTGGCTGTGATAACGTAAAATAAATCACTTTTATGCCGTCGTTAGATATAAAGATGTGTCCTTGAGACCTACATATAAATTAAAAGGCTATGACAGTAGTGACTTCAGTGTAAAATTGGGCTATTCGCATTATCAGACGTTTCTTTTGAAAATTCATAAGCGAGCCATAATGCGCTTTTGCTATTTTATAGATCTATCATCATTCTGTTATTGTAATATGACATCATTGAGTTAATACCATCCATGGTAACCATTACGATATTAACGGTCCGATTTGGCGGCGCCCATTTTAGACAGTTCCGACATTGTCGTCTGTTCCAAAACTTCAAACAGAAATGTCTGACTATGCGATAAGCTTCAACTCCTCTGGGACTACCTACTCAAATCGCTTGCATTTCAAAATATATATTAGAACTTAGGTTCGCTTTTCACAGTTTGTAGTTGAAAAACAGTTGTTTATATATAATATATAAGTTGGTTACAAAATCCGTGAATTCTTAAAAGTAATTGATTTATATTTCAAAATTAAAGTTTATTGTCATAAGTGTAGTTTTCTAAAACTAAAAGTGTGATGTACTTACCGAAAACCGTTCAAAATACTTACAGTTTTTAATACTTGGGCCTTAGATTATTATTCTAAGACTGGGTGATAAAGTATTTAATAATCATAACATAACGAGATTTAATGGATATTAAAATTATATTTAGTTTTTTATTTTCTTTTAGCGGATATTTTTTAATTTAAGCCACGATTTGAAAATATTTTGGAACTAATTTAGTATCAAAAAATAAAACAAATACTAGACGTTTCGAATATTTGCGCCATTTTACCAAAGACTGGATGACACCTTATTAGCGAATAATTTTCATTTAGGTATTTCGATTGTAGTACAATTGGACAATATAAGTCAATATAAGATATCATTGAAAAGATTAAAAATATAGGTTAATTGTTAGTAAAAAGCGATGTCTCACTTAATTGGCTATTGAATATTCTTATAAAATTGGTTTCTGCATTCGGCAGCTGGTTATAAAACGACTATGTATGCGCTAAAATAAATTATGTTTTTTGAATACTTTTTTTCTATTAACTATAATATTAATACTTATTTTTGTTTATAGAATATATTTTTAATATCGAATATTATACAAATTAATATTATATGACTGTAATATTATTAAAAGCTCTAAATGTGTTTTCGTACAATAAGGGCGCGTTCCCACCTTGTCGTGACGATAGATAATCGTGTAGTTTTAAGTGTCGTGACTCATATGTTTAAATGGAGGTGTTCATATATAGTACGACACGATTTACTGTCGTCTACGACACTTTTGCCGTGACGACAGATTGTCGTGACAGTGGGAACGGCTAGCACGACAGTCACTAAAAGAAAAAAAAAAAATTGACGACAAACAATCGTTATAGTGGGGACAGCTAGAGACGACAGTCGTAAAACGATAATTAATCGTCACGACAAGGTGGGAGCGCGCCCTTATAAATGTAATAAATCCGACGTTCTTTACTATTTGTCAAGAGATATGTTATGCTTTTCTAGGTCACATTTCGGCTTGCCATTTAAAATAGTATTTCTTTTTGATTAGGTTATATACCTTTGTACCGAATTTAATTACATAATGTTTACTTTTGTAGTTTATTAAAGTTATTTATTAATATTATATATGGTTTTTTACTTATTAAATTGAACCTTTTAAAGCAGTGGCACCCAACCGGTGGTCCGGCGATCAGCGTTCGCAAAAGCGACCCGCATTTGGACAGCAATTTTTATTCAATCTTACCGTGGCTCCGCCTATAGTCAGTCCTTAACAGCACCCGTAACTATTCAAAGTTTCATATTGCAATGAAAATCTTTGACAAGAGACGACACCGTGCCACTCTTAATTTCAAAGACGGAATAAAACCTCATCATATCAAAGATTTCGACAGAACGATAAATCGTTCCATAGCTTAATTGTCTGAGCTGATGAGGTGTGTGACGACACGGTTAGTCAGAGATGCGGGTTTGATCCCCGCTGGAACGGTCGGTATTTTACAAGCTTTTATGTAACTTGCAATGTATGTATGTATGTAAATCAAATATTCAAGCTTACTTTTGAGCTGTACGTAATATTCATCACTGACATACATGACATACATGTAAAGTACAGCTCACCTGATGGCAAGTGATTACCGCAGCGTATAGACGTCTGCAACACCAGAAGCATCGCAAGCGCGTTGCTGACTCTACCCCAATTCCCCCAGGAACTCTGGTCACCTAATTTACCAACAGGAACACATCTCCGCTTGAAAGCAGTATTATTTAGCTGTGATCTTCTGTAAGGTCGAGGTACTACCCCAGTCGGTCTGCTCCATATTTTGAGCAGGAAATTTCATGCTGTACCCTACCTCAGTTAAACCGTACTAATAATAATACTAAAACTATACTTACAGTAAGTTTGACATATGACGAATATGCTGTTCAAATGTTTTTAAAAGTAATGACATCAGAATGATTCCATTGTCTTTGAAATTAAAACCACCCTAAAAAGAGATAGTATATAATGACTACAATATCTGCCACAATTCCTTTAATTGAATTTGAATGTTAAGTAACAATAGATAGCTCCATAATGTTCGGTTGGTCGAGCACGAATGAATCACGCGACAATTAGCTCTCGTCTTTAAAATCAAATCAAAAGTGGGTAAATAGAAAACAATATGGGATTTAATCACAAACTAAATTCAAATTAATGAATTGAATGTGGTTGTTTTCCCGATAGATACCTATATTATTGTAGAGTGACGATTCAAAAGTTATTTCAAAGCCTAAAATTGGAATAAAGTAAATTTGTGATTTTGATAAATCAAAATCCAGTTTAGTATCCAATTAATAAACACAATTTCACTGTAAATTTAGTTTAAAGTAAATTAAATTCACTTTTCTATTGTTATGATATGATATTGAGAATTTATATCCATGTTTATCTTGCAAATAGAGCCCTTCGCGGCAATTATAATCTGGAAACTCGAGGAATATTTTTAATAAGAGGCACAGCATCAACAATGTTATCTCGGTCATCACTGATGAGATTATAATTATTATGATGATGATTATGAAAATATCCTTATTCGAGTTTGTATATGACTACTAGCTAGCTACTATACATGTATACTACTAGCCGACCTGTGCCCATTTCGTTGGGCGTTAATTATTTTTGTGATGCAAATACATATTAAAGTTTTCATCTCATTTCAATAACAAAAATATATAGCCTGTATCACTCCCGAATAGTGAAGCTTTCTGTTAGTGAAAGAAATTTCATGATCGGATCAGTATTTGCGAAGATTACCCCCTACAAACAAAGTTAAAAACCTTACCTCTTTATAATATTAGTACATACCTATAGATATCGTAGCAAGTGGAAAGAAGTGGTTTGTATCATAATACAAAAAAAAAAATCAGAAAAAAAAATTAATTTTTGATGACCTCGTAAGGTCATCAAAAATTATTACTAACCAGCTGATTTTTTTTCTTTTAGTTAGTGATTATCTATATAATTTAATAGTGATAATGTCCTACAAATTGCGTGGTACGTTATCCCGGTCCTACGCTCACTGCTGCTCTACCCCCTACTATCTCTGTTAGCTACCACAATCGAGAGTTTTCGAAGAGGAATTTTTTGTTCGCCTCATCAAAATGTAGCCACTCCCAAAAAATTAGCTTGATACTGATCAGGTGAAAAAAATGTACTAGGGATCCCTACCTATATATTGATGCCTTTGATTTTAATTTTAATTTAGACTGATTTAGACTGATTGATGATTGCAATTTGTTAAATCTATACCCAAAGAAAAAGCCATTTTTTGTTAATTTTTATAAAGAAAATACTATTATTTATATTTGTTATTTCATATTGCTTCGTATTTCCAAATAAAAAGTTGTAAAATAAATGTTTTTATCATTATAGATAAACATCCCTTAACACTAATATTTTCATTACGTAGAACGGATGTGTACACTTGTACACAAAAAGAAAAAGCTGTTTTTCTTGAAAAGCTTGTAATCAGGATTTATTTATTTATTTTTCCTTAGATCTATTTACAATAGCCTAGTTGTAGGCATTTTTTTCAGATCGATTAGCGAAAAAAAAATCAGGTCTGAAAGGGTTAAAGATACCCAAGTTATAGGGAGTTGGAAAAACGGAAGCCGGAAGGGCGTTCCAAATTTTTGCGGTGCGGACTAGAAACGAGGAAGCAAAGCGTTTGGTGCGAGTACGTGGGATTTTAACTACGTAGCGGTGCAGATTTGTGCGATGCCTTGCGGTTCGGTGGTAGAAAGGTGATGGCGGAACTAAATTGTATAGTTCTTGAGCACACTCTCCGAAATAAATCCTATAAAAAACCGACAAACAGGCAACCTTGCGCCGATGTTCCAGACTTTGAAGTCTAGATTTAACCAGCGTTTCGTCACCGATGAGTCTTCTGGCGCGTCGATCCACATTCCTATTGGTCTTAGCGTGATGACACATAGCCTATAGCCTTCCTCGATAAATGGGCTATCTAACACTGAAAGAATTTTTCAAATCGGCCCAGTAGTTCCAGAGATTACTGCGATCAAACAAACAAACAAACTCTTCAGCTTTATATATTAGTATAGAGTATAGATGTATGTATGTATGTATATGACTATACATAATAAATATGTTACTGTAAAAGCTCGAACTACGGTAAATCCTAAGATTTAAGACAAGACTTAGGATTTACCGACATGAGTTGGTAAATGTAAGGATTTATGAAAATGGGACATTTTTTTCGGGCTTTTACTATTAGAATTTAGTACATGCTAGGTTTTACCACTGAAAGCTAGTAAAAGTTGTTTTGACAGCTAGTAAAAGTTGGTATCCATTTATTTCAGTCATAAACTTAAATTGGTGAGTCTTTAGATTAAGACCCGTAAACCGTTTATCAGCATAATTTCTTTACAAAATAAAACAACCCTAACATATCTAACTTTAAAATTAGACCGACGCGGGTCTTATTCTAGACTAGCCACGTTAAAAAATATCTTTTTCAACATTTACCGTGCCTTTAATGTAAATCCTAGGACTAACCAAGTGAATGTTGGTTCGGGCTTTTACCATCAAGAGTTGGTAACTCTTAGGTTTTACTCTTAAATCTTAGGATTTACCATAATTCGTGCATTTACAGTAACATATATACTTAATGTGAAATACTAACAAAATACTAACGTATGTAGATAAAAAATACACTTTATTGTACAACACTAAGGAATGATTTTCATTAAATAAAAATCTAAACATCTATCAAAATTGAGTCCAGTATTACTTAACACGTTCACTGTGCAAGCCGAAATAATAATTTGACCTCAAAAGTGCAATTATGTTTTGTTTATAAATTTACTTATTATCATATAAATAAACAAATTAAGTAATGATTTTATTATTATTATTATTATTTAATAAGATATTAGGAATTTTCTCCATGCCCCATATGTGGGTCACGCACGTCAGAACTATAAAGGAGAAGTAGCAGCTTCCATACAAAATTAACCCAGATCCAACAGATATGGAAAATATCTCAAATAAATTAAATGTAAAAAACCTTTTTAAAAAACAAGCTTTTATTTGAATGCACTAAAACGAAAAAAATAAATTTTTACTTTAAAACTTCTTACTATCTACTTATAAAGTCATTACACATAATCTATATGATAGAAAAGCTTGTCGCGAGATAGTACCCGTATTTCCTTAGTTTGAAAATTTTAATAGTTAAAATCAATCACATCAATTTATTTAATTTACTTGTTTACAAGGAAATCTTGCGACAAGCTTTTATATCATATAGATTATGTGTAATGACTTTATAAGTAGATAGTAAGAAGTTTTAAAGTAAAAATTTATTTTTTTCGTTTTAGTGCATTCAAATAAAAGCTTGTTTTTTAAAAAGGTTTTTTACATTTAATTTATTTTTGACTTTTTAGTCGGTTATCACGTCACTTTATTCGAATTATTCTTAGCAAGCCCTTTCATTTGATACCCATATTGTAGAAGTGCACTAAAAATAACTAGTCCGCACTCTTGGATATGCCGCCATATTGGATTTAGAATGACGTCATAAAGTTAACCATGCATTGGCATCCAAATCGAACCTATATACAAAATTTCAGGTCAATTGGTTGAAGATATCTGCTTCAAAATTGAGTTGCAAAATTTCACCTGAACAAACATACATACATACAAACCATGCATTGTCATCTAAGATGAACCTATATACAAAGTTTCAGCTCAATTGCTTCAAAATTGAGTTGCAAGATTTCACCCGAACAAACATACATACATACATAAATACATACAAATCATGCATTGTCATCCAAATTGAACCTGTATACAAAATTTCAGCTCAATAGGTTGAAGATATCTGCTTCAAAATTGAGTTGCAAGATTTCACCCGAACAAACATTCATTAAATTTACATACATACATACATACATACATACATACATACATACATTGCAAGTTAAATAAAAGCTTGTAAAAATAGATAAAAATGATTACTTCCGAACTTTCCACCTCAGATTGTCATCCTTACTGGCTAACATACTTAAAAATTGCTCCAAAGATATATTCAGGCGCAGATTACTAATACTCTAAAATATTACTTTTAACGATGTAATAGGTACTTAAAGACCAAAAATAAGGGGAAAAGAGATATCATGAAGATTTAATAAAATCGGCCAAGTGTGAGTCGGACTCGCGCACAAAGGGTGCCGTACCATTGACTAGGTAAACAACAGTATTGTTATTTTTATAGTTGATATATTTATAGTTGATTTTAATATCGGGCAAAAAGCGCCAAAAAAGTCACTATTGCTGTATGAGCCCCATAAATATTTTTTTATTTTAATTTTATTATTTACTAGCTGACCCGACAGACGTTGTCTTGTCTTAACTTTTGTATGGAAATATAGAAAAGTGTTGTTTTTAGGCATTTTTAGGCGATTTTTAAAATTTTTCTCTCCATAAGAACCATCCTCGTACTTCACGTAATGTTATAAAAAAAGAATTAGAGAAATCGGTTAAGCTGATCCCGAGATCTTCGCTTAGCAACACATTCAGCGATTCATTTTTATATATATAGAGATTATTAAAGTAAATGTACAATTAAGTATTTTGTGAATATTTCAAGTACCTGCCTGTTACCATTTATTGATATCGAGCAAAAATAGGCAAAAAACGGGTTTGTTATATGGGAGTCCCCTCCCCCCCTCTTAAATATTTATTTTATTTTGTTTTTAGTATTTGTTGTTATAGCGGCAACCGAAATACATAATTTGTGATTTCTAGTGTCTAGCTATCGCCGTTCTTGAGATACAGCCTGGTGACAGACGGACGGACAGCGAAGTCTTAGTAATAGGGTTCGGATTTTACCCTTTGGGTACGGAACCCTAAAAAATGGACACCTGTGACATTTTAAGTTGATTTGCAAGGAAGGTGTTAATTCAAAAAGGAAAGTGTAAATAAAATATAAAATAAAAACTTATTTATTCCAGTTCTACATCTATTAAAATATCATGTAAAAAGTGCGCCTGGTGGTTAAAAACATCTTCATATCTCGCCCAACCAAGATAATACAATATAGTCATTACATGGGCGCAGACTCCCAGTGTCCTGCGCCCATGTATACATGTACAACAATATTGTGTTACCGCAGATCTCCCTTCAACTCTAGGATTATATAATAAATAAGTTCGGTATATTTTGCTCCGGACATGTCGTGACTGAATCCTACATCTAATGAGGACATTATTTTCTTGATTATTAATATTTATTTTTTCTGGATGTCTGTAACATTCAATTTCGAATACACCAGTTCTATTAATGTGTTCACAGCAGTAAAGTAGCGCGCGTAGGCACAACTCTTTTGTTCGGTCAATCGATAAAAACCAATTTTACAAAATAAATCAAGATTATATGGTAAGTATTTTAAATAACACTTGTTAAATAAGTTATTATAACAGTAGTATAACTATAATTCCTATCATTAAAAAACTATAGTAATCAAAAGTAATTAATTATACTTAAATATTTTACCCCTGAACTAATATTCAGAGCAATTTTTCAATGTTCTAGCCAGTAAGGATGACCACCAAAAGTATGTCATTATTTTTTACGCATTTTTAGCTATTTTTTGAGATACTTAACATTGTTGTTGGAAGTGGGTTTTTTTGCTACTTCTCCTTTAATGCCCTATATGTGTGTCATGCACGTCTGAACTTAAATTTGATGTTGGTGATCGGTGTTGAAGTGGAAGGACCATAGCAAAGAGATGTGTTGGTTATATCAACATGCCACGATCATCAGATGGAAATGTCTACCGGTCACAAACCAACACTGAAACCAAAAATTGTGCTTGAGTATAACCGTGGCAAGAAGGGTATTGATTTAGCAGACCAGCTTTCGAACTACAACTCTCCTGTTCGGAAGATATGCTTCTGGTTAAAAAAAATTGCCGGAGACCTAACATCAATATCTGTAATAAATGAAATTTTAGTATAAAAAGATTTAAAGCCAACATAACGTAAAAAATGACTTTGTTACGTGGCCATGAAATAATCATTAAGTTTTACTGAATATCAGAGAGGCTGCGCCTTCTAGAAGGCTTCAACTAGAGGAGTCCCGTCATTGTTTAAAAAAAATCCTATGTCCTGTATCGAAAAAAATAATACGAAAGCGCTGTACAGGCTTTTACAGAAGTTTAATGGAAGAAGGTAATACTGCCGCTCAAGCCCGCAAAAAAGCAAAAAAAAAAACTGATACGGATTGTAAAAAATGTAAAAAAGCTTTTTGTCTGGCTTGTTATAATAAATATCATTAATATTTTGTACTAACGAGTAAAAGAGTTTTTATTAATAAATAAATAATTGTCATCTTCTGTGTATAATTTTGCATATCATATATTAACAACACCAATATAAAATGTCACTGGGACTCAATGGTAAATAATTATTATATTCATTGTTCACACGTGTATGCCAGTAAAAACAAATACTTTCATACGTGTGCAGAATGACATGCCATAGAATTTATTTTAGCTCGTGCCCCACATATGTGCCACGCACGTATGAACTGATCCTTCTGGTGCCCCATATGTGGGGCACACACAGTGAACGTGTTAATATAAAATAAAATAAATAAATAAATATTTGTTTTACTATTGAATGATATTTACAAAAAGAAAAACTGTAAAAACAAAGTACACAAAACATAAACATTAATTCCAAATGCAATTAATCGAAAAAGTTGGGCTCAAGTTTAGTACTAATCTGTCTGATACCAGCCCTATATCAGTTTGACAACGCAGTCTGACACCCTAGAAATATCTAAACATTTTGGAATCGGTTCAGCAGTCTAGTATCTAGATAATCTTGAATCCAGATTAGCGATTACAAACAAACATGATTCCCGTTGCGGTATTACTATGTTGTAATTGTCCTCTTTATTAATAATCTGCTTTGTATGTTGTGACTATTTATATTATATCCATAGGAAAAACACTGAAGTTGTAATTTATGAGTCTGATAAATTCACAAATGGGAAAGTTGATACGACGAACATAATAAATTGAGAAGTTATATAGTTTCTTTGCCCTAGAATTAAAATGTTTGTTAGATAAACATTTCGTCTGGAACGTCTCAGGTCGGGCAAAAACTTTCTTCGTATTTTATATAGAAATTCAAGGTAAGATTTTACAAAGATTATTTACGTTAATTGTAATATATGTACCATTTTGTTCGATAGCTTGGTGCCATCTTATAGGTAGTGACAGGATTCCGTTGGGGTAGAAATTTTGAGACTTATCATTAAAAAACCGCGACAAGTAGTTTTGACAGCCCTCTCTTGATTCTTGATTCGTGCCATAATGTCTGGCGCTGGAGGCCTATAATAGGTCCATTGTCCAGCAGTGGACTGCGGTAGGCTGTAGTGATAAATAATACCTACATTTAAAAATAAATAGATATTACACCCACAATCATGATAAAAATCGAAAACCCAACCCTTGGAAAATAAAGCAGAGAAGAGAAACTAATCAAAGTATTGTACGAATATAGTATGTACCTATTTCAAATTTGATGAAAGCTTTCGTGTGACAAAAAAAGTTTGTAATTTGTATACCAGCGTTATTAGTTCAGCCAATTTTTCACTTTACCAAAATATTCGGCACAAAAGTAATACTAACGAAAAATTGGAGGCTTAGCGTTTGGTTAAATAGGTAGGTACTTATAATTTATGTTGTTGTCATTTTGATGAAATGTTTTATTATATTAAGATATCAAGAATATTTGACATACAGTAGATACTCGTTGTTTATTGATATACACAATTTTTTTAACACCTGAATTTCATCTATACAAATAATAAAAAATTGTCTGTTTGTAATATTAAAATAACCGCTTTTTACTAAATGTATTTTCTAAAGCAACATTTTGTTTTTTCTAACTTTAAAAAATATCTGACTTGGGACTCGTTTTTATAATTTTTGTTTTAGATATAGGTACTGGTGGTCGCCCAGAGGTCGAAATTCGACTATAATTTAAAAAATTGAGATTAAAGAAAATAAAAAAATTATGAAAAAAAAAAGGAATCTTTTTTAAATTTTTAAATTTGACTGCAGACTTTGACAATCAATAAAAGAGTAAAATATGCATGTGTGTGTCAAATACATGGTAGTGTGTAATGTTTTTTTTATTAATTTAATATATTTTTACGCATAATTAAAAAAAATTAGCATTCTGCACTCCTTCTCCATATAAACTATAAGCGTACGAAATTTATACTCCTCCGTCCGCGCAATTTTTGTAAAAAGGGGTACAAAGTTTTTTCTTGACGTATCTATACTAATATAATAAAGCTGAAGAGTTTGTTTGTTTGATTGTTTGTTTGTTTGAACGCGCTAATCTCAGGATCTACTGGTCCGATTTATCGAGGAAGGCTATAGGCTATATATCATCACGCTAAGACCAATAGGAGCGTAGCATCAATGAAGAATGTTTCAAAATCGGGGTTTTTCTTCCTTTTGAGAGCTTCCGCTGCGTGAACGGTTAAAGTTTCACACAAATCATGTATAACAGAAGTGGTCCTATTCCACACGGACAAGAATTGACAAGAATTGTTAAACGTCGTCCAAGGCATGGTGAGGAGATTAATGAGGGCATTTACTCAGACCAGAAACAAACAGTACAATTACATCATCACTCATCATCTTCATGACTTCAGCCTATCGCAGTCCGCTGCTGGACATAGGCCTAACCAAGTTCGCTTCAGGCATCCCGGCTTTCCGCAAGCCTCATCCAGCCTACACCAGTAATTATAACCTATGTACGTGGAGGTGTAACGTCATTTAGGTTATAACCTAACTTCATAACTGGATTATCTAACTCTAAAAGAATATTTCAATTAGAAACAGTAGTTCCTGAGATTATTAGTTTTTAAATATTGGTATAGTTTAACTAACAATAAATCTAAATCTAATAATCTTTTTCTTTGACTGAAGAAAGTAGGCTTTACCTACTAATAGTTTACGAGTATTTACAGGCTGTCAATGTACAGTCAGAGTTCAAAATTTATAATAGATACGATTATTTGCTCAAAAGTATGAATTCACTAAAAATAAAATTGAACTCGTTTAAGCGATAAAAACTGTAAATGTCGTATTCATGTCATAAGCTGATCGCAGAGTTGATTCAATCGGCTATAATATCCAATCAAGCTAGATTATCAAACTGAATCGAACTTTCCATCAAATGCTCGCACAAAAAAATATAGTGATCTATTCTATGATCTGGGTATGACACATACATAAATACAAGGTGAGTTATATTTTTATACACAAGAAAATAAATGAGTTTGAACATTTTTTGATTAAAACTGAAAAAAGGTGTTGTTATATCGATTAATAAATAAGAAATATTGTTTATTTTATACGAACTTGAGATAATATACAAAATCGATTTGGTTCGAAAGGGGGGAACGGGTTAGGAAAAAAATCATGAAATATCAAAAGGCCCTCCTTTGGGGGTGTATTAAGTTATCGCGTTTATTTGTTTTTCGTTGAATGCGCGATTTCTAAATCAAAACAAACAACTGACGAATACCCTGCAAGCTACACTTCAATATGCTTAAATATCCAATATTAATTCAGATTTTGCTTGTATTCAAAGATATTATTCTGAAAATTTGAATATACGCACCAAAAAAATACATGTGGATTTATTGTAATCTAAAACCTCACCACACATCACGAGGTAGGTAGGGGATTAAAAAGGTGCTAAGAAACGTCATATGATTTATGGACGATCCCATTAAATTATTTATGAGTTTCACAAAAAAATTATTACATTATCACAGACACAAAAAAATAAAATATAATTTACATATAATTATACTAAGTTTTTATTAGATCACCTACAGTGATTGGTTCTGTAATTACTCGCCACAATATGCGAACTTAGAAGTAGGCTTAACTAATATTTGCTCTGATTTCCAACTATAAAAAAATAATTGTGTAAATAATTATTATGATGATTTGTACGTTTATTTTTATTCAATTTACCGAAATTACTTGTGTAACAAAACCTGGCTGTTATGAAAATGTTCTGTTTATCTTGAACTCTATTTAAAAAGAGCCATTGTTCATGAATGAGTACCTACCTGAATCGAAAAAACACGTTTACGATATTTTTTAAATGATCTATGTAATATAATTTTCAAATACCTACTACGTAAAATACTCGTATAAAATATTATTTTCGTATAAAATATAAAAGCACAAACGTTGTTGTTGTTGTCGGTGTTCAACGATGTAATTTCCAAAGAGGGACGAAAGTAGTGTATAATCATTATATTACAATAATTCAGGACTTTCGTACGCTAGAACTACAAAATAGCTCGCTCTGGATTACGCTTAATTGAACTGCTGTGCGAAAAATAGTCACCCCTAGGTCTTTTGGTCTTCTCAAGTAATTTTTAGGTAATTTCAGTAATACGAACTAATCTCGTATTTTAGCATACAGAATTACCGCAAACTCTGAAATACTTTACACGACCGCACACTTATCCACTCCAAGCTGCATCCTGATGGAACCGCTAAACTTCGTGGTGATTTTCAGTATTTCCTGCAGGCGTGTAGCATTAGGTGCCAGCAATTTGAGGTCGTCCATGTAGAGAAGGTGGGAGACTATAGTACCGCCTCTTCGAAACTGAAAGCTTGTCCCCGAACACTCCAGCAGGGTGCTTAGAGGGTTCAAGGACAAGCAAAGCCATAGCGGGTTCTGGCAATCACCCTAGAAGATATCTCCCCGTATCCTGATTGGGTCATCCGCGCCCGTCAATCGGTCGCTCTGGAGACAAAGGATCGTATTCCATTGCCCCATGCACATTCCGACGAAGTCTCGAACCGCATCGTCAATCTTGTATAGCTCGAGGGCCCTCACTAGACATGAATGAGGTACTGAGTCGAAAGCCTTTTTATAGTCAATCCAGGTGGCCGAAAAGTTAATGAGAAGGAGCTTCTTTGTCCGCGACCGCCTCCACGACATACGTTCTGAGCTGCAGATCAAATATTAAACTCACCAATATGTCGTTAGATCTTACAGCTCAGAACGAACGTACTTGTCTTGTAGATGGATATCAGACACGTTATGGGGCGGTAGTTGGTGGACTTAGGAGCTAAGTGAGTGACCTCGGTAGTGAAAAGTTTCGGGAGTGTCTTCCGATATATAGGCTCTTGGTGTCGTCGAGGTGAGGTCACATGGCAGACCGAGAATCCTTTTAGCCAATAGTGATGCTGACGTCAGCCCCTGGACTTTTCCAGTTCGGAGCCCGCCGGGTCGTACCACTTACATCCTCTGTAGAGATGGCGATCGGGTCCATCGGTTCGATTTTAACACATGCCTCCTGAACCTCTGCAATCCAAGGGCCTTCCTCTTGCTCCACTTCCCTTGACCACATGTTGCGCCAGAAGGCGACGAGGTCGACTGAACTTAGTGTTAGTCTGAGTCACCAAAAATGCTCATAAAATAATAGCTACTATCCTAAACTAAATTAAATTTTTATGGGACCAAATGAAAGCTATTCCACATCTAACAAGAAAATAATCACTTAAATCGAATTAGAAAAATAGGTGTAGGTACATTAATAAGGAAAAACTTACCAATAGTTGAGAACCTATATTTTAATACTACTTTTACAGATACGAACATACAGAAGGGTATAAAACTCGGCATAGTAAAAAAGTAGGGAAGAGTATAAATATATTAAAATATACACATATAGGCTCCCCAAGTTCGCGCTAAATATCCCCGTTTTCCGCAATCCTCATCCAGCCTGCACCGGCAATCTTACGTAGATCGTCGGTCCAACGGGCCGGAGGGCGTCCCACACTGCGTTTGCTAGCATGCGGTCTCCACTCCAGGACACCTCTGCTCCAACGACCATCGGTCCTGCGACACAGATGACCAGCCCACTGCCACTTCAACTTGCTAATTCTGTGGGTTATGTCGGTCACTTTCGTTCTCTCGCAGATAGTCTCATTTCTAATCCTATCTTTGAGAGAAACCCCAAGCGTAGCCCGTTCCATTGCACGTTGAGTGACTTGTTGACTAGTCCCCTAGTCTAGTTTAGCCAATGAATGCGCGCGCACACCGTCACAAAAAACCGACACCCTGAAGTTAACTAGTCAACGACGAAGAAGTTATTAACGTGAATATAGCTAGCCAATGAAGTATAACTTCTTACGTGCGTACATAAGTACACACACATTTTTTTTCTTATTATATTTTAATTTCATTCACGCAAAAATATGCTTGGGGCAAAATTATTAAGTAAAAAAAGACCTGACCTTTGGTATGGTATAAATTTTAATGAAAACCTAATATGAAATTTAAAATGATCTTGTTTTTAGAACAGAAAAGTTCTAAGTTCATGCGAGGGGATATATTTCGTCAACAAACGTTTAATTTACATATGTGCCGACGGACAAACATGTAGTTATTCAATAAAGCATGTGTTGTTACGATGTATCATCCGCCTTTTGAATTGATTTAGCTCATAATGTGTAATGCAATAAAGCATTTGTAATACAGATATTCTCTGAAAAGTGTTTAAAAAGCAGAGAACCTTAAGTTTGATTAATTCGAGGAATAGAAAATTATTTCAATAGAGGAATGCACATGCAATTGACAATACCAATGGATAAGAAATCTTTCTGGTGGTAAATTTTCTATAAATGAAATTTTTCCATCTATCGTATCACGGAAACAAAATAATAATCACCTAATCTTGAAAATTTTCAACGTACAACATTTTCTTGAACAATAAGACTACATTTTAATACACATTTGGGCTCATTAACATGCTAACAAACTTCATATAAACAAATTTATATTTGCGGAACCCGAAAAACTCCCTTTTGAGTTTTGATTACAATTTTATTAATGACCATAGCTTAAGAAGTATTGAATTTCATCGATTCCTTTTGTAAAAAGCTTTGTTTTATTTCGTCTTGGACTTTTAAACGAATATTTTTAAAAGAATGACGATGGAGAAAACCCGTAAAGGTTTACTGACGTTAGAGTTCAGTAAGTTGTATTGTTACGAGAGTCTTTTGATCTCCCTTTTATAAAGATAAATATTTTCTTAATAATATTATTACAGATAATCAGGCTTTCCAGTTTCCTCGAGTTCAGAGTTCAGTCGAGTTCGGGGCGCTGTCCAGTGAAGACGCGCCATGTACTGGTGTCTCTCAGAACCTCATGAGTATATTAAAGTAAATAACTAAAAGTTTTTAGATAATACAAAACGCTGCAAATACTCTTAATTAATAAGTGTCCCAAGTTAAGCTCAGTTTCACGTTCAGTGTTATTATCTTAAAAATAAATAAATGTATAAGTTCCCGGTGAAAAAATTATTCTATATATTTTTTATTATGTGTAGTGGTATTCTTCTTTAATAGTCTTATTATTAATTGTTTACATAATTTAACTTCAATAAATAATTGTCAAGATAAGTTAAAAAAAATCTAGGCTAATCGCTTTAATAAGCCAAAGGTACGAATTTATACATGTACTTACCAATAATAATTAATTGTATCTTACTGTTCCGATTATTAATTAACATTTGACGTTTTGTCGTCGATACTTAAAATAAATTTTTACTAAGTAATAATGAACTCTGATTATTTCATTTTCTAATTTTTTTAATACTGTAGAGTATTTGATTATTTATTATACAGTTAGTGTGAATAAAATTATAATTTTTCACGATATTTAAACAACGTATTCTCGTTTGATATTCTAATAAAATAGTAACTTACAAGTAATTAATTAATTTTCACTTTCTCTATCCTTGAGTGTATAAAAAGTAACACAATGCACTGATACATATGTTATGATGATGATGTTATGATACATATGATCGTATGTTATATATACACAACAGGAATGTTTTTCACATTATATTGACAGGATCACAGGATCGCAATAGATTTACTCAGAAATTTCGTGTTTGTCCTGCTATTAAGATTTATTATGAACCCTTATCGTTTAACCCAAAACTTTTTCAGTATACACTTAGTTATTTGTTATAAAATACTTTATGGACATTCTTTTACAAACAAGCTAAAGTCATATCCTACGTACAGCGTGTAACTTTATACTAACTTTTAAAACAATTATTTCAAATTATTTATTTAAAGTGTACTGTTTCGTATATCTTTAGCTGTAAAAAGAAATATATGACTTAAAAATACCTAGATCATAAAGTAAAGAAAATTCACTTTTACATACAAAATTTAAATAATTTTAAAATTGAAACGCTTTCTATTATCATAAATGTTGGAAATAATCCATCATGCTGCTCATGCTGCTCTACAACGATTGGAGGATTATAATGATATTTTCAGTGTAAGAATTTTATATTTTGTTATTAGCGAAAAACAAACTATTGTGGCTATTCGGAAAAGGCATGAGTGGTTTGTATTGTTATTTAAGAATCCAACCCACATTTTTCAAAACACAGAGATTACAAAACAATTTGTATGTATTAATTTATTTTTATGTGTAATGCTTTGTGTCGGATTTAATATGTATAGTAATTGAAGTTGAAAATTAATTCATAGCTAATTTTATTCACGAATAAATAGTAAAAATGAACAAAAAAATTCAAGCTTTTAAGTACACTGTGCAAGTAACAAAATACCTTACTAATTAAATGAAATAATAACACGTACGTACAGACTGATCCGAACTGGAAATACACAAAACAAAGTTGTCTTTATGTACGTTGATTTATATATTTATATTCTATGAGTAGGTAAAACGTTTGTATTACGTAGTGCTTCATTATATAGAATAATTCACATAATTTCACATAAATTTACACCCAATAAAACATTATTGATTTCAAATAATAAAATTATAGAACATTAAAATAATAAATAATACGTTTCACGTTAAATTTTATTTTTAACTGTTAAAACTCTTTTTAAGTATAAGTAGGTAGGTATATATAGTTAAAGAAATAATTTCATAATTAATTTAATGAGACTTTTTTTGTCATGAATTCCTTCCTGCGGTGAAAAAAAAAACCAGATTTCAATAACATATTAATTTGTTCTAGAGGATTTCGCACAAGTGTGAAAATGTTTTTAGCTATACTCGTATTTGTGTGTGTGTCTAAATAAACAATTATTAAGAAAAGTTTTGAATTCCCAATTGCTACGAACAGTTGTTTTGAAATGTCAGTGAAGTGAATAGTGTTACAATGGGCACAGAAATAGAAATACAGAATTTTATCAATTGCACGCAACAGTTGCTAGGTCCAGATTTGTCTTGGGACAATTTAAACGTCTCACAAATACTAGACCTGCTGCCGAGTCAAATTCTTGAGGACAATAATTTAAAGTAAGTACAACTATTTATACGACTCATTAAAATTACCTATAAGAGTGTACCATAGTATACTGGACGTCTAATATCTAAACGTTTATGTATCTTGAACTCGTATGAAGTGTATGTACCAACGATACGAGGAGTAAATAGAATTCTAGTAGGTACCTACTTTAAATGTAGGTAGGTTAAAGGAAAATATAATAAAATATACTATACTTCTCATAATAATAAGGAAAAAACATTATTATTATGAGAAATACCTTTTGCGTTAAAAATCAAGTTAAATTAAAATTCTAAAGAATATTCTAACAGTTTTTTAAAGAGCTCCTTGGTCACACAGAATAGTATCGTTCAGTCATCGAAAAAAGTCATCTTTTATACATTCATTCGGATTAAGCGAGGGATAATCCTCCTGTTTCTCGTAACTTCACATTACTTGACATCTATACTAATATAATAAAGCTGAAGAGTTTGTTTGTTTGTTTGTTTGAACCGATTTGAAAAATTCTTTCAATGTTAGATAGCCCATTTATCGAGGAAGGCTATATGCTATATATCATCACCCTAAGACCAATAGGAGCGTGAATGAAGAATGTTTCAAAATCGGTTTTTTTTTTCCTTTTGAGAGCTTCCGCTGCGTAAACGGTTAAAGTTTCTACGGTCTTAAACGGTCTAAGTTCTATTCCACGGGGACGAAGTCGCGCGTACAAGCTAGTTTAATATATTTCGAAATTCACAAAGATAAAGAAGTTGGCTTTAATAGATAGTTAGACAGTTGTTTGAGTACCCAGCAGATGCGCACGTGTGTTAAATTGTAGGCGTGACATGTACGAGTACGGCGTTAATTTACGCTACAGTTCACATACATTATATAACGCAACCTGAGAGTAGGAAGATGAGATAGTTTTCTCGGTACCGACGCCTTATTACATATCTTCGATAACTATCATTATCATAGAAAATTAGATGACAATCAAAAAACTTAGTTCAGTTCTATTTACTTAAATACAATAATATCTACATATTATATTTATTATATACTAGCTGCCCCGACATACTTCGTTCTGTCTGTTATATATTTTTTTGTTTTTTTTGTTAGTATAAAAATCATCCGTGGGATTTAAGGAACATACAAAAAAAAAAAAGAATTAGCCAAATGGGTTGAGCCATTCTCCAGTTATGCGCTTAGCAACATTCAATTTTATTATATAGATTATACGTATGATGACGATATTATATTAAAATTGTTTGTTTTCAAAATAATCAAATCATATTCGTATTATCATATTTTTTTAAATTTTCGGACACGGAAAAACGTTGCTAATTTTTGTGGCGTAAGAAAAGTTTTTTATTGTAATTAGACACATGTTCAACTTTTATAAAAATAATAATAAGTATTGTGGAATCTTTAGAAATATTCAGAAGACTTGCGAAAGTTTTTCAAATTTCTACATAATTGAAATACTGCATTGTTCTGGCATCGTAGTTAACACTGCCTTTAAATAAAATAAATAGCTCTCCTTTACTTCCTAGGTAGTGCAAATATATGTCGTTACTTTGTTAAATGAGTTTCTTTTCGAATTTATTTTAGTCGTTCTTTAAGCTAAGTAATGAATTTTCTTTAAATGTTGTCGTTTTAAAGGAGACTTATGATAGTTTCACGTAAAGTACTTTCATTGAAATTCGCGTCAGGCTGTAATATCCCACTGCTGAGCATAGGCCTCTCTCCCCATGTAGGAGAAAGATCAGAGCTTAATCCACCACTCTGCTCCAATGCGAGTTGGCGAATATATTCCCTACTATGAGTAACGATCGCTATCAGATGTACATGATAACAACTGGGACCGACAGCCTCCGAGGCACGGTGGGGAGACCCACAAGGACTAACAGCCAGACTGAAAATAAATATGTGTAGAAAGTCAAATATCCACACCGCCGCCGAGTGGAAATCGAACCCGCGACCGTCGGTGTTTAGGCGTCGCCGACACGGCCCACGCACCATTGCACCAGAGCCGGCCATTAAAATTGAAGCTATTGTCTTTATAACTGTGATATATGTTTTACTTTAAATAATAGGTACTGTATAAATTGACACAGACACTGTAATAAATTTTAATTATGCTGTAAAATTACAATATGAATCTCTTAAAATAATATTTTGATGATCTTTACAATAATTCGAATGAATCGTTTAAAAACCTAAGTCTTCTTGAAACCAAATAGCTTAAAGGCATATAAGTTTGAAATGAAAATAGGAAACGAAACAAGAAGCCTTTTAGTGTTTATGTGAGCCAGTGGCGGATTTACAAATATGCCGCCAGTAGGCTATTAAATTTTTGCCGCCCCTAGTGACCTCTGAAACTTGATATCCTACATCCTAGTACAGTCGAGATATGTACGTGTATAAATATAAATATACAAACATACATTATTATATATTTAATATACATATTTATAACAGCAATAAGCTGTTAGTGTCGGACTATCCTAGCAATCTAGACAGTTTTGGAACTGGTTATCTGAAGTTAAACTATTGTAAAAAACGCACACCGATAATGGAATAAATATTTTATGTAGTACAAATGGCATGGGCAGCTAAGAGCCCGTGTATGTTGTTAATATCATTAAAAAAATCCTAGTACAGTCAGTCGCGGATCCTGGTCCCAAAAAGGTTGTGGTCACAGTCACCCGAAAAACTGCCAAGTTGCGATTACTTCGGCTGACCTTGTGGGCATGGCCCTCTCCATTCATTTTCTGGATTTATATTACGAGTATAACGTTTCAAAAATAAAATTGCCGCCCCTAGAATTTGCCGCCCTAGGCTCCAGCCTACTCAGCCTATTGGTAAATCCGCCACTGAATTGTGAGCTAAAAGTGTGTTCTATATTGTTTTATTCAATGTTGTTCTATTTTCGAAAGCGTCATAAACTCCTACATACGAGTAGGTACATTTTACATAACTTGCTTATATCTAAAGTTAACAAATTCTTTTCTTTTGTGGGAAGTATTTAAAAAATGTATTACGCACATTTTTACGTTAAGTAAGAATTTTATTTACTGTCACTGTTAGTAAAAAATTTATTATTCATATCATTTATGTAAATTATTATTAGTAAGAGATTTTTGAATAACGGAGATACGTATAGTCGTATAAACTAAAAATAAAGAGTAGGGACTATAATTAAGAGTCAAGCTATAATTGACGTGTCCCAAAGGAATCTATGACAAGTTGGATCTCGACTCGTAAACCGTGATCGTTGCCTCGTTCAGCCATGTTCGGTAGACGATAATATGAAAGTTCTTTAAAATTTAATGGTATTTGTTTGTTTTTTTTTGGACTTGTTTAAATTTTTGTCTATTAACAGTTTCAAATATTGTTCAAAGTGTACTACTTAGTAATATATTTAATAAGTTTATTGTTGACAGGCTTGCATAAATACGAGAAATAAAAATAAAAATCTGACATCGTACATACATTATGAGGTTCATAAATCATTCCCAAAGCGAGGTAGTCAAGTGTATAACACAATGTGAAGCCTATATAAAAGAGATGATAAACTTTATTGCTATTTAAACATTATTCTTGAGATACATCTGGAACTAATTTCGTTGGTTCTACATTACAGGTTTTTATTTTAATATTTGTTTATAATACATTAAATTCAAAAAATATTTACAATAAGTAACTAATGAGTCTTTTTGATGATATCATCTCAGTATTGATATTATATATATATATAATATATATATACAGTATTCATATATAGTCTCAGATTCCGAGACGGAGACAAACCAGGACAACATCCCGCAACCTTTATAGAGTTACTTGATATTACCTTTTCTTAACTATATCACGATCACGATTCAGCCTGTAATATCCCACTGTTGGGCATAGGCCTCTTCCCCATGTAGAAGAAGGAGAAGGATCGGAGCTTAATCCACCACGCTGCTCCATTGCGGGTTGGCGGATATATGAGTAAGTCCCTACTATGAGTAACGATCGCTATCAGATGTACATGATAACAACCGGGACCGACGGCTTTAGGTGCTCTCCGAGGCACGGTGAGGAGACCTACAAGGACTGCACAAACACCCAGACCACGACAAACATCTGTATGGCCAATACAAATGTTGTCGTGTGCGGGGATAAACCCGCAACCGTCCGCGCAACAGCCATTTGTAATCCAGTGCTGTGACCGCTGCGCCAACGCGGCGTCTTAATTATATACCTATATGCTAAATGTATCCAATGGATAAGTCTAACAGAATTTTAAATTTGAAATTTGGACTCAAGAACATACTCAGTCATGTGTTTTGACAATTATTTCTAAGCTAACTTTTAGAACATGTGTGTTCTACTTTCATGCATGATAAATATTTGTTTTTGACCCCATCGCCATACCTTTCGGTCAATATTATCGTTATGTATAGTTTCCTTGTTGTTTTAAACAGTAGTCACGTTAAAGCTGTCATTCCTATCCTTTTACCAGCCGGTATAAAATGACTTGCTCAACTATAGTGCTACCTCCCGGGCTATTTAGTTATTACATATGTAGTTCATAGTCAGCTTCTTTTATTTATTTACATCAATGTCAGGCACTTTGTTCATGTCAAATTGTCACTAATTGTTGTTTTTATGTACTCATATAAATTTATTTAACCCACTTTGTATAAACAACTTTTGATAAGTTTAAAACCAATATTTCCATTAAATTAATTAATATTAAAAAAATTACAAACAAACCTAGACCAAAATCTGATTGGTTATCGTGTAATGAAGACAAAGTTTGTGTTTATTACAATTAATTGAGTCAATTATTTAAAATTATAAGGTCGAAGAAAATTTGTTGCGTCCTATTATTAACAGGGTCAATATTGCTATATTTCACGATCGCGTGATCAGTAATAACTGTCGATGAACAAAACATGCTCTCGTGTAACGTCACAAGCTGTTGGCCGAATATGATAGCAATCGCTGTCAATTCAAATATGAATATCTAGTGAATTATCGGATATTTGAATAACTGTAATCACAATCAATTATGTTACACTAGGCGAACCCTGCGGTGTTGGTTGTTTAGCAGTTATGGCTGCCCTTGACGTAGTAGGAGTCTAGGGCACTTTGGGATAAGTGGTCGTCTAATATTATTTACTATTCATTTATATTTATATTATGAAGTAAAATTCTTCTATCTATAGCTGGTCACAACTTATAATGATTGATCGAAAATCAATTAATAATAAGTTGTGTGGTGGAGTGGTGTGTTTGTCGTGTAGGCACCTAAACTCGAAATGTTGCAGGTTCGATTCTCACTCGGGATGTATATATATTCTATATATTATAGGTAACACGTGGTTCAATAAGTCCCGAGACTAAGTACTAAAAAAAGGTCTTTTTTATAAAATTAATTTTTATTCATCAACATAGTCTCCTCCAAGAGCGATACAGTCACTCCAACGCTTTTCTAACTTTTCTATCCCATGTGTGTAGAACGATTTGTCTTTGGCTTCAAAATAAGCCTCCGTTGCTGCGATAACTTCACTATTGGAGTCAAATTTCTTACCCTGAAGCATTTTTTTGAGGTCTGCAAACAGCCAGTAATCACTGGGGGCCAAGTCTGGCAAATAAGGGGGATGAGGAAGCAATTCGAAGCCCAATTCGTTAATTTTGGCCATCGTTCTCACGGACTTGTGACAAGGCGCGTTGTCCTGGTGAAACACCACTTTCTTTTTGTTCATGTGAGGCCGTTTATCCGCAATTTCGTACTTCAATCGCTCCAATAAGCACATGTAATAGTCACTATTTATATTTTGCCCCTTTTCAAGGTAGTCGATGAAAAGTATTCCATGCGCATCCCAAAATATAGACGCCATAACCTTACCGGCCGATTTCTGAGTCTTTGGACGCTTCGGGCGGCTTTCACCAGCCGCTCTCCACTCCGCTGCCTGCCGATTGGATTCCGGAGTGAAATGGTATATCCAGGTTTTATCCATTGTTACATACCGATGTAAAAAATCCTTTTTATTATAATTCATCAGCGCCAAACATCGCTCTGAATCATTGATACGTTGTTCCTTTTGATCAGTTGTAAGCAAACGCGGCACCCACTTAGAAAAAAGCTTTTTCATGGCCAAATTTTTATGTAAAATAGTGAAAACACTACCAGCTGAAATCTTCACTATCTCGGCTATCTCTCGCACTTTTACCTTCCGATCTTCCAATACGATTTTGAGGACTTGGTTAATATTTTGTTGAGTCACTGCTTCATTTGGACGACCTGAGCGTTCCCCATCATTGGTATCCATGCGACCGCGTTTGAAGTCGGCATACCACCGACAAATGGTTGCTTTAGAGGGAGCTGATCCTGCATAACATTTTATAAGCCATTGCTGTGCTTCAACGGTATTTTTTCCCATTAAGAAACAATGTTTTATCAACACGCGAAACTCGTTTTTTTCCATTGTATCGAAATTACAACCGTAGCGTTACTTAAATGTTTCAAAATCAATAATTTTACTGTTCCATTTTTAAAAATTTGACACATATTCTTGTATTGATAGCCAGTACTTTTTAAAAATCAAAAGAGTTTTTAATATATGCGCCATTTCCAGGTTAGTCTCGGGACTTATTGAACGATCTAGTATATATTCTTTATATTATTGGGTATTGGTATTTGTGGAAGAAAAGAAAAGAAGATGTAAATAAATATTTGTATATTTCTTTCCATTCTCGGTGTTTTTCTTGTAGGTCTCACCACGGTGATTCTGAAAGTACTTTCCTCTGTTGGTCCCCACCAGATAGCGATCGTTATTCGTTACTAATAGTAGGGAACAAAGCAGTCAACTCGCAGTGGAATATCGTAGTGAATTAAGCTCCGACACTTATCCTACACAGAAAAGAGGCCTATGCCTGTCATTGGGACGTTACAGGCTGAATCAAAGCCTCTTATATATTTAGTAATCTTAAGATTTAGCATGAAAGAGTAACAAGCATTCATCAATATGTTTAGCGTTACATTCGTTCTTACAAACTTAAGCAATAATAGTACTAGAATATATATAATAGCTTTGCTCAATAAATAGTTGTAACAAATAAACTGTATAGTTTTGTTATAAGTTATAAGTTACAAAATTTCTTGAGTAGTAAGTGTAGAGCAGAATTCCTAGTACCTAGAAAAATACAATTTCTCTTTATACAGGTATAGTAAGTTCAACTCATCTTTGCGCGCGGCGCTTTGTGTGGGTAAACCTTGTATATATACAGTGACTTTCTGTGCGTGACAAGAAGTACAGTGAAGTACAAAATATAAATACAGTTGTTTCAAAAAAATTAAAATATAAAAGTACACATTGTACATATTATGTCTTCTGACATGTGTACTGTTTGTAAAATACAAAAAAAACTAGTTAAAATTCAAATAATTCCTTAAATAATATAAATTCTTTTTTAAATGATGATGGTGATGATGATGATGTTTATTGAACATATTAATCTGTATCGCTACTAAAAGAATAAAATGATGAATTTTCGGATTCGCTGCTCTCACCAAGGTTAATTATTAATTCAGACTCCATATCAAAATGTCGATAGTATTCTTCTTCTTTTTTTACGTGTTGACAAGTATTACGCCACATCTCTTCATCAATTTGACTGAAACGTTCATTTATTAATTTCATTATTCCCGTCACATTTTGTTCGATATTATGCGAAGCAATGTAATTTTTTAAAATTGCCCTATTAACGTTAAAAATAATATAATTTTAGAAGACATAAGAAGAGTTTATTTTATTAAGTTTGTTTATTTATTTCACGATCGCGATCACGATTCAGCCTGTAATATCCCACTGTTGGGCATAGGCCTCTTCCCCATGTAGGGGAAGGATCTGAGCTTAATCCACCACGCTGCTCCAATGCGGGTTGGCGGATATATTCCCTACTATGAGTAACGATTGCTATTAGGTGTACATGATAACAACCGGGACCGACGGCTTAACGTGCTCTCCGAGGCACGGTTTATTTATTTAAGAAGAGTTTATTTAATCATAATAAATATTTACTGTGGCGTCTCCATATATATAGACTTTATTAAGAAATAATAATGAAACCTCTTTTATGTTTTATATTTTGTATGAAAATATTTTTTGATAGACGTCAAAGAATTAGATTAGAAATTCTTCTTGATAATTTATGTTTTACATTTTATGAATTCTATTTTATATTTTTCTATTATATAACGTTATATGTATTCTATTATATTAATATATCTGTTAGATAATATAATTATTTAATAATATTATAGTTCTATTATATCATTATCAATGTGGATATTGTTTTTTATATCCTTATTATTATTCAATAGAGTCAGCGAAGATAGCGAAGATCTGATTATTATTGATTGGCTCGTTTAATGACTAATACGTTCGCTAAAATATTAATAAAATCGAAATTAGCACATTGAAAATATTTACCTGACTCCTTAAACACTTTTTCCGTGAAGAACTAGACATTTTCTTTAACGACTGTACCGGTGAAAAAATTACCAATAAGAAGACGTGTAGTTTGAAATTTCGAATGACGGCGGTTGCGTCACTGCTACACAAATTGAGGTTAAGCGCGCACTAGTGACTTTTGTCACCGTGCCAATAAATTCTTTAAACAAAAGTCACTAGTGCGCGCAAAGTGTTATAATTACAAGCGCACGCACACATAGAGCCCCGCGCAAAGATGACTTGAACTAACTATAATATAAATTCCTCTCTATAACCGAAGACAAGTTGTCTTTCTGAACTACAATATTTTGATACCGTTAGCAATGCGGTATAAAATAAACAAATAAATAAGGAATTATTTGTAATGAAATGAACACGTTTTATTAAGCGTCGTTTTCATTTACCTTCTACTTAGCAAGTGTTCAATTTGATTTGGAAATCAAATGGAACGAGTTTGCTAGGATTCCAATTTTAAAATCATTTTCTTCCAATTCACTCTTACGGAATGTGAAGTTTTCCATGAATACGTTTTCGGATGCACGAGAATTTTTTTTTTAAATAAAAAATAAAAATTTAAAACTAATTCACTATAGAGTAAGACTAGACTATAAGTTTGAGTTATAGTTTCATTAATCAATGTCACGCATGACCATAAAAATAAAGTATCAGTACCTATATTTTTACAGTTCAGACATTTGTAAAATAAATTCATCAATCGATAATTTACTATGTCTTTTTATTTAATTTTGATATGAAAATATAATGACAGTATCTATACATATAATAAAATGGTAGGAAAATCAAAACTGTACATTGAATATTTTTTTAAAAGAATACTTGGGGTGTGATCTACAATTGATACCGAAGCCAAAAATATAGTTTTTAGAATTTTTGTCTGTTTGTCTGTTTATCTGTTTGTCTGTTTGTCTGTTTGCTATCACCTACGGGGAACGAGCAGTGAACCTTTATTTCTTCAAACGTATGTCCGGGATAAACTCAAAAAGTACTGTATGGATTTACTTCAAATTTGGTACGAATATTATTAAAAAGTCGGGTCAAAACATAGGCTACATATTATCACGCTATCACCTACGGGGAACGAGCAGTTAACCCTTATTTCTTTAAATATATGTCCGGGATAAACTCAAAAAGTACTGCATGGATTCACTTCAAATTTGGCACGAATATTATTAAGAAGTCGCGTCAACATATAGGCTACATATTATCACGCAATCACCTACGGAAGCAGTGAACTTTTATTACTCAACGCATTCTGTAACAACGTGTAATCTGACGACGCATATTTGAATGTTGTTGTTATTATGTTAATAATAACCATGCTACAAGCTAGCTTCACACTACAAAAATGACGCAGTATAAGTAATTTAGGTGATCGCTATCAGGTGGACATGATAACAACCGGGACCGATGACTTAACGTGCTCTCCGAGGCACGGTGGGGAGACCCACAAGGACTGCACAAATACCCAGACCACGGCAAGCAACTGTATGGACATATTATGTTGTATAAATGTCGTGATGGACATAGTATGTCGTGTGTGGGGATCGAACCCGCAACCGCCAGCGCAACGGCCACAAACCAGTGCTGTGACCGCTGCGCCAACGCGGCGAGTTACTTTCGCATTTACAATATTAGTATGGATAAATATTAGTATGGATTATAAACCTGAAAGTTGGTTTGTTTGTTTAAACGCGCTAATTTCAAGAACTACTCATTCGAATTGAAAAATTCCTCTAAGGTGGATAGCCTATTTAAAGAGAAAGGTTATGCTTTATGAAGGAGGAAGGGTATTTTTTCCTCAAAGCAACGCGGGTGAAACCGCGGGGCACAGCTAGTAATCTATACATATAATAAAATGGTAGGAAAGTCAAAACTGTACATTGAATATTTTTTTAAAAGAATACTTGGGGTGTGATCTACAATCGATACCAAAGCCAAAAATATAGTTTTTAGAATTTTTGTCTGTTTGTCTGTTTGTCTGTATGTATGTCCGGGATAAACTCAAAAAGTACTGCATGGATTTACTTCAAATTTGGCACGAATATTATTAAGAAGTCGGGTCAGAACATAGGCTACATATTATCACGCTATCACCTACGGGGAACGAGCAGTGAACGCACGCAGACGACGTCGCGAGCAGCAGCTAGTGTATTTACTTAAAAGTAATGTACTCGTGGTTCAATTTTGAAGTTTTATTAATATAGTCGTAGTTGATATACAACGATTGACGATGTATGATGATATAATAATTTATAATATATCTATCTATACATATAATAAAATGGTAGGAAAGTCAAAACTGTACATTGAAATTTTTTTTAAAATAATACTTGGGGTGTGATCTACAATCGATACCAAAGCCAAAAATATAGTTTTTAGAATTTTTGTCTGTTTGTCTGTTTGTCTGTATGTATGTCCGGGATAAACTCAAAAAGTACTGCATGGATTTACTTCAAATTTGGCACGAATATTATTAAGAAGTCGGGTCAGAACATAGGCTACATATTATCACGCTATCACCTACGGGGAACGAGCAGTGAACGCACGCAGACGACGTCGCGGGCAGCAGCTAGTGTATTTACATAAAAGTAATGTACTCGTGGTTCAATTTTGAAGTTTTATTAATATAGTCGTTGTTGATATACAACGATTGACGATGTATGATGATATAATAATTTATAATATATCTAAATACTTATAAATAATTTCATACAATAATTAAAATCAGTTATTATTTTAACTGTTAAATATAACATATTGAGAGACACATAAGTAAATAGACGTGGTAGTTAATCTTGAATGGATACTTCTTTAAAGTTTCTTGGTAATAGTTGTGTTAGTTCGTGACGTGTGATATTGTCTCATGAACACAACGCGAAATTTGGTGACTTGTTTGTTCAGTCTAGACTAGTTAATAAGCAAGCCTCTATGTTTATGTCTCGTACATTCTTACTAAATAATATTATTATTGGTTATAGGTTTTACTGTGTATTAGTATACCTATATTCAGGTAGGGCACAGCAAGGAATAACCTATTCAATATCTGGAGTCCGACTGGGAAGTGGGAAGTGGGAACCTTAGAATCAAAGATTACAGCCAAATAATACAGCTCTTGGCTTTGAAGTACACAGGCCGAAGACGGGCAGCAGCGTCTTCGGTGCGACAAAGCCAGCCCTGCGGTCACCAACCCGCCTGCCCAGCGTGGTGACTATGGGTAAAACACCTGAGTTCACGCCATTATTGGTGCGAACTCGTGGAGGCCTATGTCCAGCAGTGGACTACGATAGGCTGAAATGATGAATACAGCTCTCATGTAGTGTTATGTTCCTGTTGTGAGTAACGTAACAGGGAGTTAATGCTCCTGGGGAGGGCCGACCTCCAAAGCTACGGTCGGTTACACGTTTGTGATGTTTCTGGTATTGCCTCTAAGCTACAGTAACCGCTTGCCATCTAGTGGGCCGTACGCTTCTATGCCATCCTAGTCGTAAATGTATAAAAAATGACACCTTATGCATTTATATATTAAATTAAATACAAACCGTGTAATACGTGTACGTGTAAAACAAATTTTATGAACTTTGGTTCATGACAATTTGTAAAAAACCAAGAGCTACCTTGGTTACGTATGAATACCTTATAACTAAAATCTGATAGAGAATTTTAGTTATTTGATACTGAATGCAGCAGAGGCGGCTCATCCTATAGAGCGCTGGTGCAGTGCACTTCCACGGAATTTCTTTATAATACATATTATCCTTATATTACATTATTTCTATTCTACTATGCCCATACAATAGTCTATTATATTAACTTCACCTACGCGTACATTTGACGTCAAGTAAGCAAGTAAGAAAAGTTTATTACTTTGTTTCGTCGTTTAATTGGTTTCAATTGTCACTAGAATCAATTTATTGTAATAAAGTTTAGTAGAAGTTCTTTTTTCTCGTCTAGACAAGAGGTAACTAAGTTAATTTTTTTCCAAACGAGTTATCGACATACTATAAAGATGCCATAAATGAAATATAATATATAAGTACATATTATTTCACTTAACTACATTTCGAACGTTATGTCAACAATACTTTGATCTTGATATATAAAAAGAATGGGCTTTTAACCTCATCAAATAGGTGAAGGTACAGTACACTCTTTTATAATATTATGTTCGAGTTATTTTAGTCGCACCATTTTCGACAGTGTCTTGTTCTAAACGTTAATCTATATATATAAAAGAGTTACCCACCCATTGGCTCATCACGATATCTCTGGAACCATAAGGCGTAGAGACTTGAATTTTGATAGGAATATTCCTTTCGCCGAGTAGAGGTCAGTTAAGAACGGGTTTTACGATATTTCACCCCTAAGGGGGTTAAAAGGGGGTTGGAAGTTTGTATGAAAGTCCTATGGTTTTGAAGTAAGAGACTTGAAATTCAAAATGTATGCTCTATAGATGCTGTTGAGGTGTACTAATTTTGTATTTTTAGAAATCGATCCCCTTTTGGGGTTAAAACAGGGGTTGGTAGTTTGTATGAAGTCCAATGAAAATTACACTTACAAACTTGAAATTAGCCAAGTAGGTTCCTTATAGAGAGTAGATATCCGCTAAGAACGGATTTGAAATTCTACCCCTAAGGGGGTTAAACGGGGGTTGGAAGTTTGTATGAAAGTCCTATGTTTTTGAAGTAAGAGACTTGAAATTCAAAATGTATGCTCTATAGATGGCGTTAAGGTGTACTAATAATGTATTTTGAGAAATCAACCCCCTTTTGGGGTTAAAGCAGGGGATGATAGTTTGTACGAAAGTCCAATGAAAAATACACCTACAAACTTGAAATTAGGCAGGTAGGTCCCTTATAGGGAGTAGATATCTGCTAAGAACGGGTTTTACGAAATTCCATACCTAAGGGGGTTAAACGGGGGTTGGAAGTTTATATGAAAGTCCTATGTTTTTGAAGTAAGAGACTTGAAATTTAGTAGAAATATTCCTTTCGCCGAGTAAAGGTTAGCTAAGAACGAATTCTACTAAGTTTTACCCACAAGAGGGGGTTGCGGGGACGTTAACCATAGAAAATTGAACCATAAGGCTTAGTGACTTGAAATTCGGTAGAAATATTCCTTACTCCGAGTAGAGGTCAGCTAAGAACAGATTGTACGAAATTTTACCCACAAGAGGGGGTTGCGGGGGCGTCAACAATGGAAAATTGAACCATAAGGTGTAGAGACTTGAAATTTGGTAGAAATATTCCTTGCGCCGAGTAGAGATCAGCTAATAACGGATTTTATAAAATTTTACCCACAAAAGGGGGTTGCGGGGGCGTCAAAAATGGAAAATTGAACCATAAGGCGTAGAGACTTGAAATTTGGTAGGAATATTCCTTTCACCAAGTAGAGATCAGGTGAGAAAGGAATTACGAAATTCCACCCACAAGAGGGGTTTGCGGGGGGTTAACAATGGAAAATTGAACCATAAGGCGTAAGGACTTGAAATTTGGTAGAAATATTCATTGCGCCGAGTAGAGATCAGCTAATAACGGATTCTACAAAATTTTACCCACAAGAGGGGGTTGCGGGGGTGTCAACAATGGAAAATTGAATCATAAAGGCGTAGATACTTGAAATTTGGTAGGAATATTCCTTTCGCCGAGTGGAGGTCAGCTAAGAACGGAATCACGAAATTCCACCCACAAAAGGGGGTTGCGGGGACGTTAACAATGGAAAATTGAACCATAAGGCGTAGAGACTTGAAACTTGGTTGCAATATTACTTACGCCACGTAGAGGTCAGCTAAGAACGGATTTTATAAAATTCCACCAACAAGAGAGGGTTGCGGGGGCGTTAACAATGGAAAATCGAACCACAAGGCGTAGAGACTTGAAATTTGCTAGGAATATTCCTTTCGCCGAGTAGAAGTTAGCTAATCGGATTTTACGAAATTCCACCCACAAGAGGAGGTTGCGGGGACGTTAACAATCGAAAATACCCGTTTTAAAACTATAGCTCCTATCGACTCCAAATTTGGTAGTAATCTCCTATATGTGATGTAGAAATGAACAATGAGCGCATTTTATGATAATTCACCCCCAATAAGGATTACGGGGGTAGGCGTTAACAATGAAAATTTTAAATTTCCGAGGTTAATAGAAGATAACGCATAATGAAATAACTAACTTTGCAAATGTGTGTTGTAATATTTTGTTATCAATGATAGCTATAAAATATCACTACATAGTATAAAACAAAGTCACTTCCCGCTGTCTGTCTGTCCCTTTGTATGCTTAGATCTTTGAAACTACGCAATGGATTTTGATGCGGCTTTTTTTTATAAATTGAGTGATTCAAGAGAAAGGTTGTTGCAACTAATGCAACTTTATTATTTTGTTCACTTTATTAAATTTTTGTTACTTACTGTGTTGGTGTGCAAAAAAGTGTAAATAAATAAATAAATAAATAAATAAGGTTTATATGCATTATACATGCATACCTAATATAGAAGATAAACACTGATGATTTTAGAGGTTTCTGATGTCGTAAATAAACACATTTTTTGCGCTTTCATTGCAAACGCTGGCGGAACCCTACGAGATAGATCAAAATAATTTACTACAGTATTGTATAACTTAAAAAGGCCTACAAAAAAGTCCAGGATGGTATATGTCTATCTCTTAGGGATAACCCACAATAACCATTTTTTATCCTTTACTTTTTACGAGAAATAATGGCTTATTTACGAAGCGATTTTAAGCAATACAGCATTAATCTTTATGCAATTTAGTACCTTAAATACATTATGCATTTAATATTGATCAATTTGGCCCTTTGCAGCATGTCACTTAAATGAATATTTTACAAGATATTACAGATTTAATATGCAGGGACATAACGGTTGCGGTGGTACCGGCTTGGAGCCGCGGCCGTGCAACATTTTTTTTGAAATTGTTTGTTCGTACTTTAGTCGGTATTAGGAATATTTTTTAACCGCATAATTATAGTAAGTACATTAGGTTGGATAGGATTAGGCTAAAACCATAATTTATCAAGTCAAGAGTAACCTCTAAAGAAAACATGTTTGTACTGTCTAATGACAAAAAAGCTGTGAACTTTGTATATAAAGACATTCTGTAGTATATTTAATATCAGAATTTCACCCGTGCGAAGCCGGGGCGGGTCGCTAGTAATATACATATAAATCGAGCCTAAAAGGGCGTTTGAAGGACGAAGCCGTTTGTTATAAACGTCCAAAAATATGTGCGTACTTAAATACTCATTTAGATAACTTTTATTTTATTTTTTTGAGTTTACTATCATTTTCTAACAAATAGCATTTTTTAATCAAATATTTTTAAATAAAGATTAATCGCCCAAATCTATGCATAATTTCGAACGACTGTGCCAAATTAGATAATTTTTTTTAATTATTTGTTATTGCCAGGACAAGGTACATTTTGTAAAACTTAAAACAAATCTATATACATATATATTCAAGAAAAGAAATATGCCATTATGAAGCTCGCCAAGTCAGCTAGATTTATATAAATAATCATTTTTGTTTTCCTTATTTTTAAGTTAACTGTGAGTCCAGAATTTTGTCTATACATATTTTAATACTTGCGTTTATAGTATGCGTATACCGTAGTTTGCCGGCGGCGTACGAATAGAGTGTAAGGACTCTTAATGGAACTCTTAATGGAATTGCTTTTAAAATAGTTTAAACTCTATATTTTCTTTAAATAGAAACTAAACTTGCGAATTAAAAACGTGACTAAAAACTTGGCCAAATATATAAAGAACTAATCTGAATTTAAATTAATAAATATTTCATAACCTGGTTTGCTTGAATGTGCGATGCTGTCTTGTTGGAGTTGTTGGTTTGTCAAACGTACCTACGTCTCTTAGATTTCTTTTAAACTCAAAACAGGCACACTCACGAAGCACGAACCCCCCCCCCCCCAAATTTTAGCCTTTGAGAATGCGAGATGATATTAAAGACTAGTACCATTTTAGAACTAAGAATTAAACTCGCGACCTTTTAATTCACACATTCTGTTCTCTGGACCATCTCGGTTATTTTATTATATTATATGAATACGTGAAGCAAAAACTTTGTACCCCTTTTTACGGAAATTGTGCATACGTAGGAGTATGAAATTTCGCATACTTATACTTTATATAGAGAAGAAGTGCAGAATGCTAATTTTTTTTTTTAATTATACATAAAATATACATTAAATTAATAAAAAAAGCATTACACACACTACCACACGCACACACGCATATATACCCTTTTGTTTATTATTATTGTTAAAGTCTGTTGTCAAATTGAAATATTTAAAAAAGGTTCTTTATTTTCATAATTATTTGGTTTCCTTTAATTTAAAATTTTAGTTATGGTCGAATTTCGACCTCTGGGCGACCACTCGTTATTAATCATGACCAAAAGGCTGAAACTCGATTGAATTGAATTGCACAAGTGAAGGCTAATACAATACAGAGATATTTAAATGTCAAAGTATATTAAGTGTTGAGAAAGTGAGACAGATTTCTGAACGTTAAATCACGTACTATTTTACGATTTTCTTTTATGAAATACTTTTATGACATATAGCTTAATATGAAAAAGGATATTTTCCCCTGATTTCATTTATAATATAGCTCTGACATAATTATTCAAGACGTGTGGTGATTTTGTATTCAATATAAACGAGGAATAATTCGAAGATTTTTATTACCAACATTTACGTGAAATATGAGAAAATGTTTTTTCTTTGTCGGTAAATATTACTAGGCCATTGACGGACGTTTCCTTTGCCGATCTTGCAATAAAATTCACATTATTAGAAATCTATACTAATATTATAAAGAGGTAAAGTTTATAACTTTGTATATACGGGGTAATCTTCGCAAATACTGATCCGATCATGAAAATTCTTTCGCTAACAGAAAGCTACACTATTCAGGAGTGACAAGATAAAAGGAAAAAGATAAAAATATATAAAGATTTTAAATCAGCAGCATTTGAACCTGCGCCCTCTGACGTGCCGTGTCAACAATTCAATCTAATCAAGCATTATTATTTGCCTTAGAAATTAATTGGTGATTTTAAAACATTTATATTTATCTGATTTGCTGAAAATAGTGATAGTGTATTGGAACATATCAAATTTCACCGTACCCTTCTTATGTGAAATAGATTATAACGCCCAACGAAGTGGGCACGGGTCGGCTAGTGGGGAATAAAGAAATATGGCAAAAGAAGTGTTAGGACATTATCATATATTGTACTAGCTTCTGCGCGCGACTTCGTCGGCGTGGACTCCGCTCTTAATGGTCTTAGCGTGATGATATATAGCCTATAGCCTTCCTCGATAAATGGGCTATCTAACACTGAAAGAATTTTTCAAATCGGACCAGTAGATCCTGAGATTAGCGCGTTAACAACAATCAAACAGCGTATGGTATGTGTGTGTATAGTAGGTAGGTATAATTAATTAAATAGTAAATAAATTCAGTAAATTGAACGACGTACCTAAAATACCAGACAGAATATTGTTTTTCTATTAGTATAATCATATATCATTATGATAAATCGTTGTCTGTTTTCGCCTAGTGAATTATTCATTTTAATGGACTTAATGAAACATTGTCACAATCATTGCGAAGTGGTGAAGAAAATGGAATAATATTCAATACTTTTTCCATCTATACTAATATAATAAAGCTGAAGAGTTTGTTTGTTTGATTGTTTGTTTGTTTGATTGTTTGAACGCGGTAATCTCTGAAACTACTGGTCCGATTTGAAAAATTCTTTCACTGTTACGTAGCCCATTTATCGAGGAAGGCTATAGGCTATATATCATCAAGCTAAGACCAATAGGAGCGGACTCCACGCCGACGAAGTCGCGCGTAGAAGCTAGTATAGAATATATCTTGAACAAAGAATATTTTAAAATAAAATCAGTAGCTTAAATTTAAGTATGTATTATGAACATTTACTAAAATTCATTTTAACGTATCTTTATTTATCATATCGTATCGTATCGTAATGTATCTATATTAACAAATCTATATTACCGTAATTCATGCTCCTATTAAAATTTCAGCAGTAAGTTAAACTGAACTTAACTGATCGTAGTATTTTATAAAATTTGAACGAACATAATTATTTTTGTTTTAGACACCCCTTTAATTCTTCACTTTATCATTTTTTTATTAAATGTTATTTGTCACAGCAGTATTGGAATCTTTTGATTTTTTCAAATCAGTTTTAGTTTTATTCAGTTTGTTATAGTTTTATAGATTCACTAGCTGCTGCCCGCGACGTCGTCTGCGTGCGTTCACTGCTCGTTCCCCGTAGGTGATAGCGTGATAATATGTAGCCTATATTCTGACCCGACTTCTTAATAATATTCGTGCCAAATTTGAAGTAAATCCATGCAGTACTTTTTGAGTTTATCCCGGACATACATTTGAAGAAATAAAGGTTCACTGCTCGTTCCCCGTAGGTGATAGCGTGATAATATATAGCCTATGTTCTGACCCGACTTCTTAAAAATATTCGTGCCAAATTTGAAGTAAATCCATGCAGTACTTTCTGAGTTTATCCCGGACATACATACAGACAAACAGATAAACAGACAAACAGACAAAAATTCTAAAAACTATATTTTTGGCTTCGGTATCGATTGTAGATCACACCCCAAGTATTCTTTTAAAAAAATATTCAATGTACAGTTTTGACTTTTCTACCATTTTATTATATGTATAGATTTTAAAGAAAAATATTTTTTGGTGATTTTGTAAATTGTGGACTCTTGAATTTATATTTGAATTATTATGGTCCTATAAAAGCTGTTTTAGGTTGAGTTAGAAAATTAATTAAATACGAGTAGGTCGTCCCGGTCTTTTTCTAAAAAGATCTTATAAAAAGAATAGCCGTCAAAAACGACAGAGACATGTTTTAATTAGATGTTACTTGTTCTCTTTAAAACTTCGCAAATTTTAATGTAGGGCCATCTGTAAAATCAAATTAAATTGTCGACTAAGTTTTCATGTAATACTTTCTAATTAGATGCGACGCAAACACAGTCCGTATAGAGTTGAGTCGAGTACCTACATTTTGTTTGTCCACGTTCCGCTTTTTAAGCGGCTTCAAAAAAGGAGGAGGTAGGAGGTATCAATGTGACTGTTTTTTTTTTACGTTTTTACGTAATGAAATCAGCAAAAAAATACATTACTCGATCCACTCTCTCAAGAGTCTCTAGTATTTTCTTCCTTTCAAAACCAAATATATGCTCGCACAATCCCTTCTACTACCCATCCTTGACTATGCCGACGTATGCTATATGGATGTGACAGAGGAGCTGCTTAGAAAATTGGAGCGACTTCAGAATCTCGCCATACGCTTCATTTTTGGCTTGCGAAAGTTTGATCGTATCTCTCACTTCCGTGCTCAGATCAAATGGCTCCCTATTCGCCTTCGCCGTGATATGCATATCCTATCTACTCTCTTTATGAGAGATCATCATCTTTTCTTTCTTTCTTTTTTTCTTTTTTTTCTTATCCTCGATCCCGTTTTCAGTTCCTACCCTCTCCTACTCGTTCCAGGCGCCCTGGTATTACAATAAAGCTTGATATACCAAAGTGCAATACGAAATTCAAAGTAAATTCATTAATTCATTTGCGGTACGCGCCTCTTTACTGTGGAACAAACTCCCAGAAAGCGTCCAAAAAAGTCCTTCCCTTGATTCTTTCAAACGCAAATTAAAGGAGCACTTTATCTCTCAGGTCAATTTACAATCATCTGCTGAGTGAATATGTAAGTATATAGTTACCTATAATAATTATTATGTTGTGTATTTGTATGTATGTATGTATGTGGTGTATATATATATATAAATATGTATGATATGTATATGTGTATGTATTTATACTTGTAAGTATTTAATATTGTACAATAATTTTACTATTCTTTACGTTGTTATTTCATGCACTGTGTCCCCCGCTATATGAAACTCTCTCTAATTACCTTTGGTTGACTGGAAGAGATCTCGATCGTCGAGATCTAGGGATAAGTCCACCTTTGCCATCAACTATGTGTGTAATTTTCTGTATATTCTTTTTTTAGTGCAACAAAGTATATAATATAATGTGTTAAAAGTACTTTTTGAGTTATATCTTATAATACATATTATTTACTTGACTGTTTTTTACTTTACCCCATAACTATTTCTTTTATAAATCAAAAACCATTAAAATATAATCGAGATATACCTAATGAATTTTGAGTAATCTGAAACTGATGACGCGTATTTACCTTACAGTGGTGCAAGGACATGCCTGTGCTCATGTTAAGCACTTTGTGGCGACGCCTAAAAAACTACTTCGGTGACTATCGATCAAATTAATGATGTTCCATGGCCATATCTACTATAACGTAGCGAGCTGTTTTATCAACTAGAGGGCAGTAGCAGTTTATTTTTTATAAATAATTTTTATGATTCTTGTTTTCATTGAAATCTGATGCCTGCCTCGTGGACAAAAGCATCAGATCTCATCATGTTAAATTTGGTTGAGATCTAACGACTACTTTTTGAGTAATCTTTGATAACGCGTATTTACTTGACTATTTTTCTTCTACTTACGTTGTATTACTTGTCGATGTAATCGAAGTCGGATTTTTTTCGATTGCGAGCAAACACAATATAGTGTTTAAGTTTTGATTCACTACTTTCAAGTTTGATCTAATCACGCTAAGGAAACCCTCTCCCCCTCTTGTTATTTTTGCGAACGCGTTTTATATATACCTACTCGTATACATCCCTAAAGGATGAATTAATAGGAATATTCTTTTTCGTGTCTGTGAACGTAAAACAATTTTATATTTAGGTTTATGATGCCTTATACTAGTATAATCAAGTACCCGTCGGCGTTTGCGGAAAATTCTTTTCAGAAAATGGTTGGAAGTAGAATTACTATTATTTGTGATTGATGAAAATTTTATTTATTAGTAGCCCGAGGATACATCTCAAGTGGATAGTGGCCGCAAAGATTGCCGAAGTGCGAAGCCGCGTGATTTCACTATTACAAGTGCGCAGATGGTGCAAACGCCGTTTTCCACCATTGACGTAGGCATTAAGTGCGTCTCATAATGTTGTTATTTCATGTTACACAGTATAATCATACTTATCAGCATTCTACATAAGACCCGCCGCGTTTTCATTTTTGTGGCGTGCTGCTATTAAATTTTAGGTAGGTACAATATATAAAATCGGTCGTGTTATTTGCGAAAATAAATTAATTTTGAATTAATGCTTAATGTTTTCTAATTTTCAATTATTTAATAAGACTGGCAACTTTTGTGACTATCTTGTTTTAGTTTTAAAGCATGCTCTTGTAACATAATGTATACCAGTATACATTATATTATAATATTATTTTATAAATATTTAGTTTTATAGAGTCAAATATGAAAGTTCTAAGAGATGAGAAAGATAGATAGAAATAGATAGATGGATATTAGAGATACAATTATTTGTATTTCAGTTGGCTTAGGCCGGACTTATATCCCAATATTCTTATGCCAAGGCATGGAACAACATACATATACATATATAGTTAGATTAAATCGACTTTACCTGAGGTTGTAGTTTTCAACGTCTTATTAACAGAGGATATTCTTTTACATTTTTGTTTTTCTGTCTATAGTTTTACTCACCTTTATTATCTCTGTATACTAAAGGTTATAAGGTTTTTATACAAAAAAAAAAAACAGATAGAACGAAGTCTGACCGGACAGCTAGTCTTCTATATAATAAAAATGAATGTTGCTAAGCGCATAACTAGAGAATGGCTCGACCAATTCGGCTAATTTTTTTTGTATGTTCCTTAAATTCCACGGAAGGTTTTTATATGAAAAAAAAAATACACTTAACAGACAGAACGAAGTCTGTCCGGGCAACTAGTTAATAATAATAATGGAGTGAAACATTAGACAGTATCATGGTACATTTATAATTATCAAGTAGGTACCTGGGTGACCGAGCCTTGCTCGGTATTTTCATTTTATTTTTTGTTTTTTGTTTTTTCTCGTTATTTTTATATTTTAATTTTATTTAAATAATAAATCATGAGTGAAATTTAAAAAAAAAGAAAAAAAAAAATAATCTGGAGACTGAGATTCGAACCCGGGTCAAGACGATTTGACACCCGCCGATTACCTAATTACGCTGTTACGGCTATGTTGGCAGTAGTGAAATTAAGCCTCTTATTCTAATGATATTTTTTCATTGCCTAAAAACAGGGATAAAACGACATTTTTTTTAAATGAATCCTAGCTAGATCAATTTTTCGCCCCCGAAATCCCCTGTATACTGAATTTCACGAAAATCGTTGGAGCCGATTCCGAGATTGAGATTCTATATATATATATATATATATATATATATATATATATATATATATACAAGAATTGCTCGTTTAATAGTATAAGATAAATTGCTCTACTAAATCTACTTACTAGTAGGTACTAACTAACTTAATGAATAAACATTTTCGTGTTAAAATTATTTATGATTCAAAAAAGTTTTTTTTATTGTTCACAGAATCAATCTGGGCAATTGTATGGGATTAGGAAAGAGGCCGTATAGTCCTCCGTGGTGGGGTCAGTTGGCCTGGTTCATCGTATTCGCCGTGATGCTGCTCCTAGCTGTGATTGGAAACACTTTGGTTATATGGATTGTATTAGGTTTGTAATGTCATGTAACAATAATTTATCACAAAGACTCTATTTTTTCATTTACTCAATTAGTAGAAACTTATGAATTAGGATTTTATGTTTTATGGATAATACAGAGACTATTATTTTATTTTAGAAATGGTCCATATTGTCAAATGATAGATTTCGATACTTGTTTTAATTAATTCTTATGTTATTTATTAGAAGCCAGTGTACAAAGTCTTTTTGGAGCCAAAATATTTGAAAGAAAATAAAAGATGCCTAAAGCAAAATAAAGTAACTAGCGGCTAGCAGTAAAATCCTAGAAATGAGAAGACAGCTTTGCTTTTCGTTAAGCCCAGAGGTCGCGAAAAAATTAAGGCTCAATAAAATAGGTCTTTATTAGATTCTCTTTACTAAGAATGTAACGTAGGGTTGCCTAAGAAACTTTTGTATCAATACAAGTTTTCGTTGACTTTAGACGTAGACTTCAAACATAGGAATATAATCTCTTGTAATATTTGAAACTTTGTATTTTATACGTGATGAATGTCCTCAGCTCACCGTCGTATGCGGACAGTGACAAACTGCTTTCTCGTGAACTTAGCCGTCGCTGATCTTCTGATGGCAACTCTGAATGGAGCTCCAAACTTTATATTTCTGGTGACAGCTGATTGGCCCTTCGGATCAGTGACGTGTACAGCGAGCAATTTCACCGCTAACTTAACTGTTTCAGCGGGAGTTTTCACACTTGTTGCTATTACTGTGGACAGGTAAATGTTTGCTCAAGTCATTTTATAAAGTACTAGCTTCTGCGCGCGACTTCGTCCCCGTGGAATAAAAGGGAAAAAAACCCCGATTTTGAAACATTCTTCATTGGTGCTACGCTCCTATTGGTCTTAGCGTGATGATATATAGCCTATAGCCTTCCTCGATAAATGGGCTATCTAACACTGACAGAGGTTTTCAAATCGGACCAGTAGATCCTGAGATTAGCTCGTTCAAACAAACAAACAAACAAACAAACTCTTCAGCTTTATTATATTAGTATAGATCAGGGATGGCGAACCAATGGCACGCGTGCCACGAGTGGCACGTTTGAAAATTTTGATGGCACGCACAAAAACAATTTTTTTTATATGTTACCTTTTTTGATAGAAATGTGTTCGTTAATAAATTAATAAGATGTGAGACGAATATTAAACGTATACATATATATACAGGGTGGGGATGATAATACAACGATAACTTGGACAGCGTATATGTAATGACATTCCAAGCCCACATACAAAAAATCAATAAAATACATCCAGTAGTTTAGTCACAAATTATGATTTTTCATTTTTTTAAATTTCTACGTATGTATCATACTAAAGACCTGACCTACCCTAAAACCGGCGGTTAACGACTCAAGGACAGCTATTATTATTTTTAAAAAGATAGAGCATAAAAATAATGGATATGGGATCGACTGCCACAAAAAAAAGGCAAAATTTTTAATCATTTCCATTTAGTGACAGTTCGCAGACCAAATAATATTATAATAACTAATGTTTAAAAAAAAATAACTTATTCAGTATCGGCTACTGATCAGTTCTGCATATTTAAAAAAAAAATTGATGGTTTGAGAAAATTTAAATCTAATAGTTTTTTATTCAATTTAATTTTAAATGCGTAACAATTTATTTTAATTTACTTTTCTAACTTACTATTTTTTATTCAATCAAAATAATGAAGTTTTGTAGGTACAACAAGCAAATAGCATTTCCACGCGATTATGCCGCGTAGAAAGAAGGCCACGCGCGAAGGCGGCGCGATGACGCGTGTAACAGGTCAGTGATCCTGTAGTTACAAAAATGATGTTATAAAATTTTATTAAATTATATTGAATTAGTTTGTATGAAAATGTTACGGTTATATCTGGTATTGGTTTATTGAAAGTAGTGGAAGCGGATTTAATCTTCAGATTTTAGTTAACCTAACTTATAGCTGCGTTGCGCAGCGTTGAAAAATAAAACTAATTTAAAGTCCTTACTTGGAATCTTCTAAAGATGCGTTGTCCTGGCCGGTGTGCTAAGTCAACCTGAATTATACATTAAAACACAATTGGCCAATCGCGATTTTAAAGATAATTTGGTTGAACTTACGCATGAAGATGTGGTGACGACGAAAAGAAGGCGATTCACTCGGCGATGTCACACTTCACACAACTTTACATTTACACAAATGATTATCTAATATCAATTATGAACACACAACGCGATACAAAAGGCGAAAACAACTTATAATCAATATTAATACATATCGAGCCGGCGCCCACGCGCGCTACGAAACCGGCGGACCAACAACAGACAACCGTCAACTGTCAAAACTCAACAGGAAATAGTATTGCCATACGCAACATAGATTATATAGAACAGTTGGGTGTTGACAGTTAATTACAAACTATTTGGTTCATAACATCTACCCGCCTCGGCCAGGACTTTCCTGGCCGCTAACTAACTGGTAGTCATGACAATGTTGCTACCGCTCTACTTTAAATAATTATTTGTGCCCTTGAAGTTGGTGCCGCGATCAGAACGAATCAAGGACGGTAGTCCTCGTCGTGACACAAACCTATTCACGTAGCGACAAAAGCCTCTGTCGAAAGAGCTGAAACGAGTTCTAAATGGACCACCTTGGTGGACAGACAGACGAAGACGCTAGTTCAAGGACACTCCCGAAGTGGTCTGCGCAGAACCATTGAATACCGTGCGCAGCTTGCCACTAGATGGCTTTATTACCGCATGATGCGGGACGAAAAAATGCTCCATCGAGCGCCAGTCAATTTTTGACACAGACATGTGTCCCAATTCCTCATACTCCCGCATGAAGTCGATGTACTTCTCCCTGAGTAGAGGGTCCCTGCTCATGCGACGCTCCATTGCCAAAATACGCTTCTCTGCAGTAGGCCGTGATAGACCTAGAGGCGGCCGTACGGCGAGAAATTGCAATCTTGTCATGATCCGGCCAGAACGGAGGTAAGTGGTGTTGTTCTAGTAGAACGTTCACACTCCTCATGTTCCGGATCAGAGCGGGGCGCTTGTGGTGGCTCTTCCACCTCCCAGAATCTCTGCACAGCGTCAGAGAGGGCGGAGCCTACCATCAAGGCCGTTCCAGGGTTGGCAGGGGGGGGAAGTCCTCAAGACTGGACCCATCATAGCGAACCCAAATATGGTCCGAAGGGCCACTAAGCCACCTGGCTGTAAAACACGATCCTTGCCGAGTAAAATCTTACCTAGTACGTCGGCACCAAGCAACAAGTCGACCGTGCCAGGTAGGTCGAACTTAGGGTCAGCCAAGTTCAGATACGCGGTTAACTTTACCGCGTCCGCAGACAATCTAACTTGCGGGTGGCTGCCCAAGATATTCTCCATCACTATGGCCGATGAACCCAACATCGGCTGTGGAGAGTTGGAGGGGGAAAATTCAAACCAAACGCTACCCTCAACTGTGAACACAGGGGCGTTGCCTACACCCCTTATTACATCTGAATGCCTTTTAAGATTAAGGCCAGTTTGCCCCACCAACCAAGACGAAGCTATGCACCCTTGCGAGCCTGTGTCTACTATAGCTCGGACTACAACCGAGGCGCCCGTCCGTCCCCAGACCCTAACACATGCCGTGGGCAAGAGAACGGTCTCTAAGGGGGGAAGTGCATAGCGGGGGCAGACGCCAACGTCCTAACGTTGGCGTGGCGGCGATCGAACGCCGCTTTCCCCTGTCGGGGCGTCAAAATGTGGTAGAGGTCGAAACTCTACCTCTTTTCGGTGGCGACTGCCACGAGCCATCGCTGGCGGTTCGTAGCGCCGGGAGCGTCCACACGGCGGGTTCCGCGGCTGTAAGCGGGGACGCTCGGCCAGAGGGGGGGACGTCAAACGTGCCGGACGTGCATCACGGTAGTCGTGGTAGACCACCGGAGGTGACCGTGATTGGCCATGCGAGCGAAGTGGGGGCGAGCCGCACACAGAGGTGCGGGGTTGAACCCGAGGTCCGCTATCATACCCGCCCGTGGGGCTGCGCATCGACCCCTGTCGGTGCTCAGTGGCAGCACACTCTACGCGGCGGGGGGGAGGTGAGCCTGACTCCGAGGTGCGGAGCTGTTCCCGACGCTCACTCACATACCCGCCCGAGGGCGACCCCGGGTGGTCGCGGCGGGCATTCGCGTTGGCACAGAGCACCCTCAGGTGCTGGCCTCCACAGTTGGGACACGGGTGCGTGTCAGGGCAGTCGCGGTTAAGGTGGTTCCCCAGGCAAGAGAAGCACCAGCGTCGAGCCTTTACAATCCGCCTACGAGCAGCCACGTGCAGCGCTGCGAAATCCGGGCACTTCGCAGTTCGGTGCCCCTGAGACCCACAATAGCGGCAGTCCGAGCGCGGAACCTGAGCGACAGCAAAGGTAGGGGGCGCTCTTCTCGCTGGCGCAGTTTGGGCGGTGCGCCGCTGGTTCGAAGATCCAGAACTCGACGACGTCACTGGAGTATCGGCGACCGTAACGTCGCCAACACGACACTCTTCCTCGAGGAAGGTCAGGAGCTGTTCGAAGGTAGGGAGAGAGGCCTCATCCCTAGTGTGCCCCTGTTCGAAGCGTGCTCTCAAGGAGACCGGCAATCTCTTAAGCACGATGCGCACCAACAAATACGACCACTGGTCGACCGGCAGGCCTAAGCGGCTAAGAGCATTAGTGGCCAAAACGAGGGGGTTGAGCAGCTTGGTCCTCAACTGGGCGGTATTGCTCACGGCAGGGATGTCCATAATCTGGTCGATATGAGCATCGGCCAAGCAGCGCTGGTTCTGGTAGCGCTTGGCGAGTAATGACCGCGCAATTTCATAGCTTCCGTCACCTATCGGAAGGTGCTGCACTAGTCCCCTGGCCTCTCCATCCAGCACTGAGAGCAGGTAGGCCAGCTTTTGTGAAGGGCTCAAATCATCCCTCGAATCTACGAGGCTTTCGAACAAGCCTATGAAGCCCATCCAGGCATCGAATCGACCATCGAAGCGTGGGAGGTCGAGGTTAGGCAATCGGGTTAAAAGACCCACAGGGGTCTTCATGGTAAGCCTATCAGGCGGTGCTCCGGCACGCGAGGCTGAAACTTCCCGCGCGCGTTGAGCGATGGCATCGGCGAGGTCCAAAATTTGGGTGTAATCCGCGTGTACTTGCTCCCTTCTCTCCTTTGGAAACGACTCCATTGGCACGTCGTCCTGATGTAGAAGGAAGCGCTGGTACAAGGTCTCCACCTGTTGGAGACGAGCCGGGGATTTCTCATACCTGTCTAGCAAGGCCTCGGTGCGATCCTCTCTATCCACCAAAGCGGCCGCTGAGCTGAACCATCTCAATTGAAGTGCGAGTCCAGAACATGATTCACGAACCATAGCGACAGCGGTCGAAGCCATCTTCAAGAGCACAATTACAACAACGAGAAAATGAAATTAATTTCCCACGAAACTACAGTTAATACTGAGTTAAAATCAAATATCAAATCTTAAATAACTTAAATAATAATATAAGAAAAAATTAAAACTAAGTTTTTAAATCTAATATTCCGTTAGCTAAATTTATACAACGAACACAAATTTACTCAAAATCAATAAATTTAGTTACAAATACACATTTGAACAGCTATTTCAAATCTTATATTAACAACAAGGCATCTATAACAAATTAACCTTTAATAAGTATAAGCAAATATATATAGAACAAAACAAAAAAAAAATCAAACGTTCAACGAACAAACAAAATGTGTATTTATTACTAATCAGCTGTTGAACAAAATACAAACAAACAACTACTATTCAAGAAAGCTACAAAATGTGTAGGTTTATGCAAACGAGAACAACATAAATTATTAACTTGAAATATGTTTTCTTTTTATTTAAATACAATATGAACTGTTTATTTTTATCTTTAACCAACAACATTCAAGAAAAGCAAATAATATGTAGATTTATGTAAAGGAAAAACAACAATAACTTTTAACTTTCAAAATATTTTTCCCTTTACTTTTAAGTGACAAAATGTTTAAATGCAAGAATACAACAAAACCTAAACATTTTATTTTTATTTACTTTTAACTACAAATGTTTAAATGTAAGGCAAATGTTTTAATACAACAAGAATCCACACAGGTAACTTTAATTCTAAACAAATTTTTAAGTCCTATGTTCAATTACAAAAAATAATTATGAAACATAACCTAGTTATGATTTATTTAAGAGTATTCTAAATACTAATAATAAAACCTTTTGAACAAATATAATAAACTTGAATACAATTATAAAGTTTAACAACTAGTTCCACAAAACATTTATTTTAACAAATAAATATGGATACCTATTTAAACTTTTAAAAACAATCTTAACCTGTGTTGTTTACTTTTATTAAATTATTTAAACAAAACATTTACTATAAATGAAAAAAATTATTATTATTTTTTTTAATGCAAAATTATTATTTTCGACGTATATAACTTGACAAAACTTGGCAATTATCCAAGATCATTAACTTAAAGAACAAACAATTATTTCAGTGACAAAACAAAATGGCTACCTAAGCTAGTCTAACTACGTGGATTTACGATCATGTTACAACAAATTATGAACCACGCTCTTGATACCAAATTATGTTACGGTTATATCTGGTATTGGTTTATTGAAAGTAGTGGAAGCGGATTTAATCTTCAGATTTTAGTTAACCTAACTTATAGCTGCGTTGCGCAGCGTTGAAAAATAAAACTAATTTAAAGTCCTTACTTGGAATCTTCTAAAGATGCGTTGTCCTGGCCGGTGTGCTAAGTCAACCTGAATTATACATTAAAACACAATTGGCCAATCGCGATTTTAAAGATAATTTGGTTGAACTTACGCATGAAGATGTGGTGACGACGAAAAGAAGGCGATTCACTCGGCGATGTCACACTTCACACAACTTTACATTTACACAAATGATTATCTAATATCAATTATGAACACACAACGCGATACAAAAGGCGAAAACAACTTATAATCAATATTAATACATATCGAGCCGGCGCCCACCCGCGCTACGAAACCGGCGGACCAACAACAGACAACCGTCAACTGTCAAAACTCAACAGGAAATAGTATTGCCATACGCAACATAGATTATATAGAACAGTTGGGTGTTGACAGTTAATTACAAACTATTTGGTTCATAACAGAAAAAATCTTTTTTTTTGATTTTGATGTTAGGACTTATCTGATGGTTTTGAAATACTTCTTTATACTAGTACTAACGGTGTTTTCAATTATCGTTCTATTGTCATCCACACCTTGTATATGTATATATATATTTCTTGTTTTTTAACCTCCGACGCAAAAAGAGAAGGGTGTTATAAGTTTAACGTGACTGTCTGTGTATCTTCTGTGTTATCGTAGCTCCCAAACCGATGAACCGATTTTGATTTAGTTTTTCTTTTGTGTCATAGATAATTTCATCCGTTCTGTTCAGCCGTTTGAAGACCATTAGCTCTTTTGAGTTGATGAGGGGATCTGACTAACTTCCTTATGTCCGATCGATTCGAAATTTGGTACAGCGTTACTTCAATTATATTGAAAATATATAGTAAAGTAACCATGACCTTGCTGTGTGGCTACGGCATAGAATTTAGCCTCGCCCTCTCTTCCCGTGGGTGTTGTAAGAGGCGACTAAGGGATAACATAGTTTCACTACCACCTTGGAACTTAAAAAGCCGACCGATGGCGGGATAACCATCCAACTGCTGGCTTTGAAGTACACAGGCCGAAGACGGGCAGCAGCGTCTTCGGTGCGACAAAGCCAGCCCTGCGGTCACCAACCCGCCTGCCCAGCGTGGTGAATATGGGTAAAACACATGAGTTCACGCCATTATTGGCGCGAACTTGTGGAGGCCTATGTCCAGCAGTGGACTGCAATAGGCTGAAATGATGATGATGAATGATGAACCATGACCTGATCAACCGTTTGAAAATCATCAGCTCTTTAATAGTTGATGAGGGAATATTCTGACTACCTTTCATATGTCCTATCAATTCGAAATTCGTTACCGTGTACTTCAATGATATTGAAAGTATATGGTAAGGTAACCATGACCTGATCAGCCGTTTGAAGATCGTCAGCTCTTTAATAACGAATGAGGGGATCTGACTACCTTCCATAATATGTCTTATAAATTCGAAATTTTGTACCGTGTTACTTCAATATTATTGAAAGTATATGGTAAGGTAACCAGGACTTTAAATATGACGTTAGGGTAAGGTTTAGATTTAGAAGGTGGGCAAAACGTATTGGACGCACGATTCTTGATTTTCATTAGGTACATTACACAACCACCAACAAGCGTTATGTGCCAAAACAGGTTTAAAAATATTTGATGATATTTTGAGTTTTTTTTACAAGATTTGTAAAATTTATATCAGCACGAGCACTAAATAGAAGAAAATTTCAAGAATTGTTAAACGAAGTAAACTCGTCGTACAATAGCTTACTTTTATACAATAATGTACCTACGCTGGTTAAGCTGCGGAAATGTTGCAAAGATTTGTAGATTATTTGGAGGAAATAAGATTACTTCTAAATAATCAGAACATTATTGAACAATACAATCAATTGTTAGATGTAGAATTCTAGCAAAGTTATATTTTTTCACTGATTCATGCTCTCACTTAAATGAATCTCTATACATATAAAAATGAATAGCTGAATATGTTGCTAAGCGCAAATCTCGAGATCAGCTGAACCGATTTCGCTAATTCTTTTTTTATAATATTCCTTGAAGTACAAGGATGGTTCTTACGGAGAGAAAATTAAAAAAAAATTGCTTGAAATGTCTAAATCAACACTTTTCTATATTCCCATACAAAAGATTCGTAATAATACTTAAAAGTCAACTTGAACTTTAATACCACACCATAAGGTTAGTAGAGGGGTTCCGGGAAGGATAAGTATTAAAAAAATTTAAAGAATCGACTGTTAGGCGGTATGAAGTTCGCCGGGTCAGCTAGTTAAATATAAAACTACAAGGTCTTAATAAAACACTCATTATAATGTTTTCAGAGTTTTGACCTAATCAAAGCGTTCGAAGTGAAATAACTGATTTTTAGTCGTGATATTCTTTTAAAATCATACAAATAATTTGCGAATACAATTTTTTTTCTGAAAGTGAATATTAAAAAAAAGAAGTAACGAAAGAATTTTTAATGTTAATTCAATCCCTGATTCAGGATTTTTTTGTATGATTAACGCAGGTTAAAGAATTCGAAGAAACTTTAAAATTTATTTTAGGTATATCCTGAATCCTGATACAATACCGCATTGGGAAATTTTCAAAAGTCCTTGAGTGGTTAAATTTTAATGAATTACATAGAAATGGAATTAGTTGAATTTCAGTCAAGTACCATATGGAACCAAAAACTTCTTGATTTACGAAATTATTGAAAGTAATCGATTAAATTATTAGATAAAATACGTATAGTTTCACCACGCTAACATTTCGAATGACATTTTATTGTGGCACGTTATCTATTAAAAAAAGAATTTTAATGAGTTTGTGGCACGGACATCAAAAAAGGTTCGCCATCCCTGGTATAGATAGTTTAGAAATGGGTATACTTATCTTGTATAATAACTGAATTAAGTTAATATTGACGACGCGTTAGCGCAACGGTCACAGCAATGGCTTAATCCCCGCATGGGTTCGATCCCCGCACATGGTATATATTTGTATAAGCCAAACAGAGGCTTAGGCATAATCGCGCCAGATTTAAATAGTCCTAATTACTTAGTTTAAAATAAAAAATAAAAATAATAATAATCAGATCAAGTTATTGAAGTGAAACTTCTTTACAATCGTTGTAATTTGAAACTCGATTAAACAAAAGTGCTTCAGAGAGATTATACAGTATTTTATATTCCCGGTGAAAAAATTCTCTCGTAGGCTACTTACTTTTCAGAAGTTTCACTTTTGCCGTGTGTGAGTTGCACTTGCACATAGATTTTTTTAAATACTTGTTTATTTATACAGGTAGGTAAATCTCGCGATAAAATAGAAATAAAATAGAACGCCTGCCTAAAGGAATTTACTGCACATTTACTCAATATGAACATGTCATTCTGAGTGAGGATGAGTATATGTGGTTAATTTTTCATTAATACCTTTAATGTACAGACATCGGTTTTTTGGAAGTTGTCTGATTTTAATTTTATGTATGATATTCTCGTTATTATTAGCTCATTTTGGCAGATAAAGGATTATACGTATTCATCTCCAACCAAACACTTTTTAAAACACTGTAGTAATTAAAAATTTAAAGCTACCACCGATTCGGAATGTAAATTCTGCAGAGAAGAATCGGCAAGAAACTCCGCAGTTACTCTTTTGAAAATAATATATAAACTATGCTTAGTACAAAACTAGTAACATCTTGTATGAAATACAGCGTCACTAATACCACACATTTTTATCAACTATGTAATCCTGCACCGAATAATACGCTTTATCTATCATATTATCATTGTCAGAGACAAAGAATTTTTACTCGATATATATTTTCTGCCTTAATTATTCTCGTTTACTCATCCTTTAAAACGGAAATAATCGGTATTGGTTTATGCCAAAACATAACCGTTTTACGCTAGAATAACGGATTAGACGGTATTGTGATAATTATTATCCCTTCCGAGAAGGTAGACTACGAACTTACCTATATTATGTCTTATTTATCTTGTTATTCTATTAACATTGTTTGTTTAAGAATAACTTAACAATTTTTTTTAGGATTTAATTTTTATTGGCAAATACATAAACGATTCATATTTTTTAATTTTATGTACGAAAACCTCACGGGTTTATATTATACTAGCTTCTGCGCGCGACTTTGTCTGCGTGGACTCCGCTCCTATTGGTCTTAGCGTGATGATACATAGCCTATAGCCTTCCTCGATAAATGGGCTATCTAACACTGAAAGAATTTTTCAAATCGGCCCAGTAGTTCCAGAGATTACCGCGTTCAAACAAACAAACAAACAAACAAACAAACAAACAAACAAACAAACAAACAAACAAACAAACAAACAAACAACCAAACAAACAAACTCTTCAGCTTTATATTATTAGTATAGATATTATCTGGGTACAGAGAGTCATTCAATTCCTTCAGTTTGTTTTTGCAAAAAAAATTTTTAGCACTTCTTTGCGCAGTTCATTAATTATAATTTAATTAAATAAAGTATTCTGGTGTTAAATAGTCATCAGTTCTATATACCTACTACCGTTTTTATTATCCCTCCGTGGACTACATTACCTACTATTATTTCACGATGATAAATACCAACAATAATCATAAGGTAGGTTTTTGTTCCAATGAGAGCAAATTTAGCGTTTGAAATATGCAATATCATATTTGAAATATATTTACATATAAGTAAGTACAACGTACTCATTTATTATGCTATTTTTGAAAGTTTTAATTCCTTGAAATAATTAAAATAAAACTGTGATTACAATATTATTTAGGAGTAGGTACTTAAATGTCCTGCCAAAACAATGTTTATAAACATTCAACGTTACTTTAAAATGAATACACTTTACTTTTTTATTTAAAGACAAACATTTTTCTCCACTTGTATTATATAAAACAAAAAAGTCCATACTTTGGTTAGGCGGTAAAACTTTTTAAACCGTAACGGTGGCAATGTGGCATACAAGCGTACGGCATGGCTAATGGAAAGTGGTTTACCGCAGCCGGTGGACCCTTGCATTCACAGGATAACCATTTGGGCTTTGCTGACACGACACACAGATGAGTAATGATTCGATACGTCACGATAATACAATACGATAAGATTCAGTCTGTAGCATAAAATTATTCGGAATGATTTTCTTCCTCCATGTAGGAGAAGGATCGGAGCTTAATCCACCACGCTACACCACTGCAGGTTGGTTGATAATATATATTTACCTACTATGAGTAACAGTCGCTATCGGGCGTATATGATAAGGCTGAGACCGATCACTTATCGTGCTCATGGCATGGTAGAGAGACCCACAGGGATAGTCATCCAATCCGGACAGGATATTTGTATAAATACCGAGCAGGAATCAATCACGCAAAGCGCCGCTGTTTAAGCGCGTACATGGCAGCACTAAAGCAGAGAGGTTGTTTTATGTATTTAATGAGGAATTTAAATAGAAGGATAGTTTCAGATTGAAAATGAAAAAGTATATGACATATTCTATTTGTGATTATCATGACGTGTCATTATTTGTGACTATTGATGATGACACAATCTATTAAAAGTTGACCCTCAAGTGAATAGAAAATGTGAGCTTTAATCGTAATATCTATTAAAATTAAGAGTAACTCCACTGATTTTTGAACCACTAAGTTTATTTAAAAACTAACTTTGTGTTAAAGGGAAACACAATGAAACCTTAATATTCTGGAAAAATTACGCAATACGGTGTTTTTTCAGTAAAGTATCATATTTTGAAATAAACCATTTAAATTAGAGAAATTTGTTCTTTCATACTATCAGCACATTTTTTAAATAAAATAAATAATGTAGGTTTATACATAGAAATCGATCGTAGTTTTTAATAAGACTTAAACAATAATGTATCAACTTCTGCTACATGAAGACTGAAAATTTGTATAATTAGAGATCCCCAACCATAATATCTTACGGTTACAAATTTCAATTATCCTTCCCCTAAATCCTATGGCTTGAAATCGTTTCGAATAAATCACGAATATTCAACAAAAGGGATAAGATGTTTGGTTTATTTTCTGGTTATATGAATACGAACATTTCTGTAACACGCTCAATTTACTTGAAATTTTAAATAAGAACACGGCTTATCTTCTTTGTCTAGAATACGTAACATCCAGTATTACGCACTCTAAGTAAATAAAAAATGACTTAAACCGATGTATTGAGTCATGGTTTTTTATTGTGTATGTGTGCGATTCGATGTATTGAAAAATTGGATGAGTAAAACCAGTTGCGATGAGGGTAATATTACTTTTAAATTATTCTTTTTGTAAGTATCATACGAAACCATAAAATTTTTGAGGTAACAATAACTTGTGTGATGTCCTGAAATATATAATAAGTCTCAAAGAAATTGGTTAAGCAGCCGTTTAAGTTGTAATAACATTCAAACACACAAATATCCCCACAATACTTTCTTATAAAAATATGTTAGAAATAAGATAGTATAGATACCTACTTATTGATTTTAGGTTAAAAGGTACATATACATTTTGTTTGTAATTAAAAATTATTATAGGTGTAATTTAAACAAAAACACATTTTAGTATAGCTGTCTTTTATGAAAATTCTATGTCTACAGGTATGTGGCGATAGTGAAGCCGCTACAACATAGACTAAGTCGTAGCGTAGCACGAGCAGCATTATTTACAGTATGGTTTGCCAGCGTCGCGCTTGCCTTGCCTATACTAATCTACTCGGACACATACACTAAAAAGTAAGTATCCTTAATTTTAGACCCTAGAAGTCTTTTAAGTTTTATAAGCTGTTATTTTAATTTATACAAATATTTGTTTTACATGCAAGTCTTATATTATAATACAAATTTACTTACAACGTTGTAACCCATTTCAAAGTATTGCAAAGTTCACTGCTTTTGTTCAAATACATAGATAATAATTATGAATAATTAAAGTATTATTACTATTGACAATGTTTGTCTCACTTTTGTACGTAAATGTGATAGTAAAACCCCATTATTTTATTGGTTATTTTTTTAATGTTTTCAAAATAGGAAAACATTATCTATACACACAAATAAATAAAATTGGAGTGTCTGTTTGTAATATTAAAATAACCGCTTCATAGAAGAATATAATCAGCCACTGTGTACGGCCCACGGCTCTGTCGAAACCTGGGCTGCCCTGGATTCTCGCAGAGATGTCATATCAACTGGCGATATATCGAGGTACTGAGGTGTATGTACGACGCGGCGACGATTACCTTCCATATCCAAGACCAGCGAACAAGAGCCGTACTCCTTCGTCACTGAGTAAGATAGGGAGATATAATGTCACCAAAACTGCCAACTACTGCGCCTGAGGTCTTTAAAACCTTGGATTGGGGGGACGAGGCATCAACGTCAACGGCGAATACATTTCTCACCTTTGTTTCGCCGACAATATCATTATCTTTGCGGAGTCGTTGGACGAGCTAGGCCAAATGCTGGGCGGCCTAAACGAGTTCTCCCAACGAGTTGGTCTAGATTATCTAGATATACATTTGGACAAAAACTAAAGTTATCTTTAACAATAAAATAGAAGCTAATGGGAGAATTCGGTTGTACTTGGCGGGGTTTGGCAGGCTTCGTCGAGTCTTCACTTCGAAGATACCGCAATGCTTGAAGAGAATAGTCTTCGAACCATGCTACCTGCCTGTTTTAACATACGGTGCCGAGACGTGGACACTGGCGAAAGGATTAGTCCACAAGTTTAAAATCTCTCAACGTAGAATGGAACGGGCTAAGCTTGGATAAAATCCGTTAATTCGGGCTCGTCTAAAACTAAGTTTTTTATTTTATATTAATTATGTTTTTTTTTTATTAAATATTTATTTCATTGTTCTTGAGAGAGTTCTCAAAGAGGCTTGGAAAGAGTTATTTAATATTTTTTTGCTGAATTCGTAATAGGCGCTAATTTTCTAAGCTAATTTTGTCTTCATAATGTAATATGTACTATTAGACCAAATCATAAAGGTTTTCTAAAACAAAACCCATTAGAACGATAAAACGCATCGATCTGGAAATTAACAGACAGTATTTCAAAGAATTCACAAAAACACCGAGTCTATGACTGCTAGCTTAATAGCCAATTACTGTGTTCACTGAGCTATAATATATCTGTTACAGTCAAAACTCTTAATCAGTCAAAAGTAGTTTTGACTGCAAAAAATCAGTCAAAAGTACTTTTGACTAGACAAGTTGGTCAAAAGTGGTTTTGACTAAAATAACAGTTAAAAGTACTTTTACCCAATGGAGCTGGTTAAAAGTACTTTTGACTAAATGATTCCGTCAAAAGTGGTTTTGACTGGTTGTATCAGTCAAAACTCTTAAAAAGTAAGGTGGTCGCGGCATATTTTTGTCACAGAAACAATAAAAAAAAAATAACCCTAACCTATCTAATTTCAATATTAGACTGTTTATCGGCATATTTTTGTCACAGAAACAAAAAAAAATAACCCTAACCTATCTAATTTCAATATTAGACTGTTTATCGGCATATTTTTGTCAAAGAAACAAAAAAAAATTACCCTAACCTATCTAATTTGCAGTTAAAACTAAACTAGTTAAGAGTTAATAGAGTTTAAGAGTTAATAGTGCTTTTGACTGACGCTTTTTTGCAGTCAAAACTACTTTTGACGGAGAGCGTCAGTCAAAAGTACTTTTAACCGCAAATTTGCAGTCAAAAGTACTAATAACCAATAATTTTCAGTCAAAACCACTTTTGACCAACTTGTCTAGTCAAAAGTACTTTTGACTGATTTCGCTAGTCAATAGTACTTTTGACTGATTAAGAGTTTTGACTGTGACATATCTATTAAAATAGAAAAGAGTAAGAGAATTGAAGTAATTTTCGACTGATTTTATTTTTAGGAAATAAATTTTTCAAACAAGTATATCTTAATGATTGAAAACCATTTTAGATATCATGCTAACTTTATATTTTGAAAATGTTGAAACCAACATTCCTTTTCCTTACTTTACTAGTTGTGTTGGTTATTTGTTTTTTACAAAGGATCTCACTAACTAGATATCTTACTCACGAAGTTAGATACTCAGGAGTAGATTATTATGTGATCTGGATGTATATTATAATATAGCTAATGCTTCCATATATTCTAAACATATTTTAGCACGATATTCTGCAACGTTTGCTTTCTAATATACTAGATTTATTATGTTAAATTTACTAAACATAATAAATACCTAAGTTAACATTTTCAATGCGAAGCTAAAATAAGACATTATAACTTCGCTAATTAATAATAATAGTCTAAATTATATACAAACGAAAATAACAAGCCCTTTTTATTTAATAAATAACATTCACGGACTACTAATTGCCTATTGCCAGAACTGCTTAGACAGTTATGAAATGGTTGGACACTGACGGTGTTAAATCGTTTTAGATATATTTTTTAAGTAAATGGATGGTTTTCCCTTCGTGTTTTGTACTTATATTACATTTTATATTTGTATTATATTGTAATTATTCAAAGACAGATTGGCATCTCTCAGTTTTTTCCTAATCATATATATTTAGAGTTTTGTTCTTCACCAACGAAATATAGAAAACTAATATGAATTTGTCATTTTATTGAAGTGTAATACGATTGTTTATCATTAAATTAGGGAGGTACATAATTATAGTCTTGCTTCATGTTTTACCCTTACCGGGTAGTTCAAATGCAAAATAGTTCGGTATCTGCATTTTTTAAACCACTGTCGCGCTATAGCGATAGAAGATTTCGTAATATCCAATATAAATGTAAATCAAGTAAAAATACATAAGTGCATGAAGAAATTCTTTGAAATAATATTGTGAAAGAATTAAATCCACTTTCAGATTTTATACCTATGTAAGACATTCAAACGAAAGTATATCCGAGTAACAGCACTCACCTACGCTGAGACGAAAATTTCAATATGAAGCCTGAACATACTCGTACCTTGTGATATGAAGGCGAGAAAATTGATACTCTTAGTAGAAACTCATGGCTAGCAAAATGTAATCGAAAACCTCAAGTTACTCCCCCGGTCAGTGGCGTAGCGTGGTTGTCGGCCGCCCGGGGCGGAAAAAATTTTTGCCGCCCTCTTATTTAGGTATTTCAATTTAATGTATACTATACATTCAGTCAAAAAAGTATCGGGAATGGATTATTTGTTTATGGTTTCAAATTATTTTTTTTTGTTGTTAGTATGGCGCAACTGTTTTCCATTTTGGCGCGGAGTTTGAGTTGCATCTGTTATTTATATTAAATACTGTGCTGTTTTTAGTTATATCATATCTAGTGTGTATTGCGGATTTCATAATGGACAAACAAATCGAACAAAGAGTTTGTCTTAAATTTTGCATCGCCAATGGAGTTTTGTGTTCGGAGTCAATGAAAATGTTACAGAAGGCTTACGGTGAATTGACTTTATGAAATATTCGTACTTATGCGTGGTACAAAAATGTCAAAAGTGGTCGAGATGTGATGGAAGATTTGCCTCGCTCGGGTAGGCCATCAACGTCTGTAACTTTAACATCGCAAAAGTGAAGGAAACAGTGACTGAAAATCCTCATTGAACTTTGAGATAGATAGCCACCGAAATTTCTGTATCTCACGAGTCGATCTGTACCATTTGAACTAATCATTTGGGTATGAAACATGTTGCCGCTCGGCTAGTCCCAAAGAGCTGAATTTTCTCCAAAAACTCAATCGCATTAGAGGCGCTGGGGACATGCTAGAACGAGTCAATTCCGACCCAACATTTATGAAACGCATTGTTACTGGTGACGAGACGTGGGTTTACGAGTTTGACATGCAAACTAGTCAACAAGCTTCGGAGTGGCGACTTCCAACTGAACCGAACCCAAACAATCCACGCCAAACTCGTTCAAAAGTCCAAGTCATGTTGAGTGTTTTCTTTGACTATCGCGGTGTTGTGCACTCGGAATTCGTCGATTTGAGCGTTATGCGGCGTTTAAGAAAGCAAATTCGACGAAAAAGGCCAATTTGTGGAAAGAAAATTCTTGGATTTTGCACCACGATAATGCGCTTTCGCACAAGGCCATCAATGTGAACGAATTTTTGACCAAACACTCAACAAATACCATCGAGCAACCACCATGTTCACCAGATATGGCTCCAGCCGACTTTTTTCTTTTTACTAAACTCAAGCTACCACTTCGTGGCACCCGTTTTCAATCAGTAGAAGACATAAAGGAGATTTCGCGGCGAGAACAGAACTTAATTCCGGAAACAGCATTTAAAAAATGTTTTGATGATTGAATTATTCGTTGGCGTAAGTAATTTCTGAAGGAGCATACTTTGAAGGTGATAAAATAAAGGATGAATAACAAACAGGTTTTATATTGATGTGATATTTTGATCTATCCCCGGTACTTTCTTGACAGAGTAGTACATTACATACATTATTATAGAGAAATTTTCGGCAAGAAAAGTCATCTTTATTTTGTACTGTTACAGGTTATATTTGAAATAAAAAATTGCGAGCGTACAAAACATGTCAGAAGTGAAACTTCTTTGGCAAAATAATAAAACAAAAAAAGTAATTTAAAAAGCAAAACAAACAAATTGACTGTCTACAAAGTACACACGTCAGAAGTGAAACTTCTTTGGCAAACTAATTTAAAAAAAGTGATTCAAATAACTAATTTAAAAAAACGAATTTAAAACAACAAAAAGAAATTGAAAAAAAAAATAAGCCAAAGTCACGCGGTGGTCCCAGGCGGTCACCCATCCAAGTACTTACTGTCCCTGACGCTGCCGCGTTACCGGTCGTTCAAATTTTACCCCTCATGCGCCCAAAGAAGTTTCACTTCAAAAGTTTATAAAGTTGTGCCTTACATGTAATTTAGTATGCAGGGGGTTTCGGGGGCGACAAATTGATCTAGCTAGGATTCACTTCAGCCTGTAATATCCCACTGTTGGGCACAGTCCTCTTCCCCATGTAGGAGAAGGATCAGAGCTTAATCCACCACGCTGCTCCAATGCGGGTTGGCGGATATATTCCCATTTCCCTACTATGAGTAACAATCGCTATCAGGTGTACATGATAACAACCGCGACCGACGGCTTAACGTGCTCTCCGAGGCACGGTGGGGAGACCCACAAGGACTGCACAAACAGCCAGTCCACGGCAAACATCAGTATGATGATCTAGCTAGGATTCATTTTTAGAAAATGTCGTTTTACCCGTGTTTTCACAAACTATATGCCCCCGGTCCAAATCCACATGTCACCAGATCGATTATCTTTTTCCCTTTTTTTTCTAATTGCACTCGTGTTTTTTTATCTGAATAACCATTCAATTTTTTTTTATTTTTATGTCAGTAAGATCGAAAAATATTATTGATATTTCATAAGTAGGTATGTAATTGGGATGTAAATAAAATTTCGAAAAAACACGATATAAACCGAGCTAAGCTCGTTCATCCATAGGTAAGACTAACTCCCGTTTATGACTAAGTAAGTCACAAAAGGGAAATTCCCACAAGCATAGACGTTGCCAGTCGCTACAAAATAAAAGGTATTCACCGACTTCGTCACAAAATAAGTAAAGAAAAATTCCGTGATCCTTTCAATCGGTCCGAATGTGTAATTCCGATAAAAATGATATAGGTATAATGGTTCAAATATTTTTATTTAAAAAATTAAAAAATATTTTTATTATTTATTGTTAAATTTTGCCGCCCCCTAAAAAGTGCCGCCCGGGGCGGACCGCCCCCTCCGCCCCCCATACGCTACGCCACTGCCCCCGGTGTTCCAAGACTATGATAAATTGCAAATAAAAATCTTAAAAAGCAAATAAAATCTTATAACGAGGGATAAGGAAAATCTTATATTTTATTCGGAGAATGAAAAAATAAACCCTTTTCTTCAGTCATGATGAGACTGACACTTTCGTTTGTATTTTCATCGTTTTTTTCACAATAATCTTATTTAAAAGTGAACAAACAAGTCACAAAAAGAGTGTCACGTAGATTAAAATAATACTCGTAAAAGTTAATTAAAAGTAATACGGATGTGTCTGTGTATATTCATAGGTATATACTCTACTGACTGACTACTACTGAGTAAAGATGGGTGAGGCGTCTATGACAACAACGGGTTCTACAATTTCGCGACCAGGGTCAGATAGTTGTACAAATACAATTATCTATCTCAAACGGGGATCGAACCAATTACTGCAGGGTTACACGCACCTCTACATCAAAAAATCAAAATCAAAATCAAAAATAACTTTATTCAAATAGGCCCCATGAGCACTTTCGAATCGTCAATTTACAAAATTTTAATTAAAGGTCATTATTAAGTTTTTTTAAGAAGCTACCACCGATTCGGAATGTAGATTCTGCAGAGAAGAATCGGCAAGAAACTCCGCAGTTACTCTTTTTTAAAAAAAATGTATGAACTGTAATTTAGTACAAAATTAGTAATGTCGTGCATGAAATACAGCGTCACTAAGTCATCTTTATCAACCATGTCAACCATGTAATCCCGCATCAGAAGAATTGTCAATTTTTATTGTAGTAGCACTTAAGAGACGATATAGGATTATACGTGAGTCTCCATGACAAATTTATTATGTAAGTTTTGTACGTATGATAAATTGTTAAATATATAATATATAGGACCCGTGGTATAAAAAAGCGAGGAGTGAAATCGTGTGAAAAAACTGATGCAGTGGAGTCACTGAAGCTTTTAGTTACGCTGATTGTTCACAGCGCTTTTGGCTATTTATGTATGATAAAGTATAGCAGCATTACTGTATCGATACGAATATTAAATCAACGGCATTTTATTTTCATTTGGTACAATTTAATTTATTAGTCGCTTCGCTCGCCTCACCGTTCTTATGGCGTAAACTCCAGTCGCGGATCGGTTGTGACATGCACACTTTTTTATTTATTATTATTTACGCTTACGCTTCAGCCTGTAATATCCTACTGCTGGGCATAGACCTCTTTCCTCATGTAGGAGAAGGATCAGAGCTTAATCCACGTTGCTCGTTGTGTTGTTGTAACTGTTGTACGTTGCTCCAATGTGGGTTGGCGGATATACTCCCCACTATGAGTAACGATCGCTATAAGGTTTACATGACCGGACAACCGGGACCGACAGCTTAACGTGTTCTCAAAGGCACGGTGGGGGACCCACAAGGACTAACAACCAGACCGGAAATATATAAATATTTGTATAAACTCAAATATCCACTCCAAGCGGGAATCGAACCCGCGACCGTCGCGACCTGCACCGACCGTGTTTAGGCGCTGCCGACATGGCACACGCCACTCACCATACACTACATGACTACACCATTACACATTATTTATAATAAATCGGAGAGAATATTATTTTTTAATTTACTCCATTAAAAATATACCTACTAAAGATATTTTTTAAATTTGCGTTATTTGAGGTAGCATTCTGGCTGTGTGGCTACGGCAAAGAATTTAGCCTCCCCCTCTCTTCCCGTGGGTGTCGTAAGAGGCGACTAAGGGATAACATAGTTTCACTACCACCTTGGAACTTAAAAAGCCGACCGATGGCGGGATAACCATCCAACTGCTGGCTTTGAAGTACACAGGCCGAAGACGGGCAGCAGCGTCTTCGGTGCGACAGAGCCGGCCCTGCGGTCACCAACCCGCCTGCCCAGCGTGGTGACTATGGGTAAAACACATGAGTTCACGCCATTATTGGCGCGAACTTGTGGAGGCCTATGTCCAGCAGTGGACTGCGATAGGCAGAAATGATGATGATGATGATGAGGTAGCATTCAATTCAATGACAAAATTGTGCAAGAAAAAAATGCGAAGTGTTTTGCGTAAGCGGATGATATGTTTGAATCATGTAGCGTTCGCGTGATTGATTTCGTATTAAATGCCTGAAGCGCTGGTTTTGTTGTATTGCCGCCTAAATCATATTTGCCTTTAAATAACAGCTGACTAGTTTCTGAAAAGAGTTTACTATGTTTTTTTTATTAACAGTCTTTTAAATTAAAAAAAAAACAATAATTAATAAACATTGTCTTTGGTAATAAAAAATAATAATAATAAACACAATAACATAAATTGATTTCAAGTGGAAAGCGTCTTAGCTTTGCATTTCATATTAGTTATTATCTTATTGCGTAGTTAGAGTTACTTTCTGTTCGCAAAATTATCAAACAAATAATTATATAAATTATTCGTATTCTTATGATAATGTAATTTGTCCACAATATCTTCCTTTTGTTTTTCTTTAACTGTGTGTTTTGTATTCTTGTGGAAGTAGCTTCGTATAATTAATGACATTATCTCTTTTAGGTACATAAACGGGGAACGAGAGATTTGTTTTATAAAATGGCCTGATGGTAGCTACCCCACGTCGCGGACAGATTACTGGTGAGATTGTTATTAATGATTGTGCTGGAAAATCTTTTCTCAAAGGCAGTGTAACTTTAACCTATGTAAATAAATTATGCATCACTTGCTGGGCTTATTATTATAACGGTTCCAAGAAAATTACATAATATTCTAAGAGAAGCGTAGGTATGCGAGTGATTCTTACATTATTATAACTAAAGTTGATGTTGACTATAAACATGTCTTATCGTAAACAATAGTTGGTAAATTAGTTTGATATAATCACAAATTTGTAATTTTAGAACGCTTAGGTATAACAAAGCTCCTTTATGATATTGTAACACAAATAATAATAATACCTTTTTTATGCCTGATCAGGTAAAGTAGTTGCTATAAAACGTGTTTTGAACTCGTTGTCTTCTTTTATTAAGATTAAAAAGTTTCTTCGATATTAAAACTACCCAGTACCAAAGTACCCATCAAACATAGTAAACATTTTTGTAACAACGATTATTTATTATTGCTTAGGAATTTTGTTCGAAATGCTTTGGAAGTTTGTTTCATTGCAGTTACAATCTCGTGTTTCTGGCATTAACTTATGTACTCCCCATGTTTGTGATGGTGTGGGCATACGCTCGGATGAGTGCTGCTCTCCAAGGACGTACTATAGGAGAATGTACTCATCATCAGATGCAGGTGGTCAGATCCAAACGTAAGGCAAGTAAAATATTGTGAATATACATCTTCAGCAAATACAAATAACTATAATACTTTTTGTTGATAATCTGAACGCTGATAGGGTTGATAGGGTTTATACCGACTTTTATATATAGTAAGTTTTTAGTTGAAAAGTATTGTAGAGCGTAGTCGTATGCACTCAACTGGTTTTTAAACAAATTAAATAATGGTTATTATAATTCGTAAGAAGTCTTAAGGTACATAATATTAAGCAATCTTGTACATTGTCTGTTCCCTGTCTTGTTGTATAAATGCTAAGTCTATTTAATTAGTAGGTTCAAAAATAATGAATCAAATGCATTTGCAAATACTACTAAAAGTGCTTGCTAATAAACGTTAAACGTTAAAAACGCTAGAATAAAAAAAAAGATCAAAATGTGCATTACTGCCAACAATCAACGTTCCTAAATAAATTAAATCGAGGGTTTTTAACAATGTAGGTACTCCAATGGTTAGTAATACACTTAATACAATGTTAAAAGGTTTGCTACTAAATGCTCAGTTCGACGAGCTATAAATTTCTAATTTGCGTAGGTTTTGTGTATGTGAAGTGAAAATCAAGGTTGTTTGGTTAATTTATAAATACAATAGGTAGTCAATACTCTAATGTGTGACATACAACAATAGCTTAATATTGTTACAGTGTTAGTTTAATTAGGAAAGTTTAAAACAATAATAGTAGTTTAAAAGTACCTAACTAAATTTCTGGTAACAATGCATACTGTGATAAGTAATTTCGAATTGTTTACGTAGGACTAAATTACATTTTAGTAATTGACTTAGTTAAAATAGTAAATAAGACGAATATTTTAGTTCATTAATTTTTTAAACAAGTAAAGTGAAATTATACGCAATTTATTATCATTTTTATATTTACAAAGATGCTTAGGAGCACTTAATATAATTTTGTCAAAGTGAAAATATTAAATGCTCATAGCTACTTAAATTCTGCGGTCTCAAGTTCATATGATCTACGTCTACCGCTCCATTAGACACATTATACACACACGTTATTTCCGACTAGCTGCTGCCCGCGACGTCGTCTGCGTGCGTTCACTGCTCGTTCCCCGTAGGTGATAGCGTGATAATATGTAGCCTATGTTCTGACCCGACTTCTTAATAATATTCGTGCCAAATTTGAAGTAAATCCATGCAGTACTTTTTGAGTTTATCCCGGACATACATTTGAAGAAATAAAGGTTCACTGCTCGTTCCCCGTAGGTGATAGCGTGATAATATATAGCCTATGTTCTGACCCGACTTCTTAACAATATTCGTGCCAAATTTGAAGTAAATCCATGCAGTACTTTTTGAGTTTATCCCGGACATACATACAGACAAACAGACAAACAGACAAAAATTCTAAAAAATATATTTTTGGCTTCGGTATCGATTGTAGATCACACCCCAAGTATTCTTTTAAAAAAATATTCAATGTACAGTTTTGACTTTTCTACCATTTTATTATATGTATAGATAGATACAGCTCTGTGCGCTTACCTTGAATATCTCTAATAACAATTGTGTTGGCTTCAATTACATCGACTTCAATTACATCGACTAGTAATACCATGTAGGTAGACAAAAAACGTGTCAACAAAATATGCATAAGTAGAGATAGCTTCTACGTGACATTGGCGAAATCATCTGTGCTCATTTGGCACTATTGAAGGCTTTCAATTATTAATGGCTATTAACCAGAAGAATAAGAGATAGCTCTAAAAGTACCTACTTATCAGATCTCGATTAAAATGAAACGGGACCACAAGACAAGCACCAGTGTTCGATTATAGAAATAATAATAAACCCAGTAAACAGTTATGAGTTAACACACATAAAAATACAATCGAATTGAGAACCTCCTCCTTTTTATAAGCCGGTTAAAAATAATAATATTATTTAAATTTTCAATACGTAATTAAATAGACAGTGTTTAAAAATATATTCAAGGATTACGAATTTTCCTGAAGGTTATATCTAATTTCAAATTGACTAATAGTCAATCAAGTATAATCTTTAGTCTTATTCAATTAAGTCATATTCATTCTTCATCCACTATATAGGATAAATTCCAGTATATAGCATAAGGGTTTATGTATCAGGGTAGGCATCCGCCGATTACGCTGGGCAAGAAATCACGACCCTCCCATCAATAAGGGTTTTTAGTTTCGGATACATCAAAATCCGATAAATTGTACTGCTGATTTATATTTGCAAAAATCGATTTGGAAGTTCTTTGTGTAAATTACGGCCATTAAATAGAAAAAAAAAATTGGTTACTCAAGGTTCTATTTTGTAGTAGTAGTGGATTAGTCTGCCTTACAACAGATTAGGTATTCGGCACGCTACTAAGAATAAAACTTAGTAAAGCTTAAGTAGAATTAGCTACAAAAATGTTTCTAGAATGAAATCAAAGAAAAACTCTCCTTCGTGAGTAGTATATATTGATAATGTTCCATTACACAAATGGTAAAGTATAACTTTGTTTTCGATTTTAGTGTTTCAACGTTAAAGTTTGACTTCATCGGAATTCCGTTTATGATTTAGTAATTTATTTATAGCCTAATGCCTAAAAAATAAAAAAGCGAAAAAAAACATACACCGAATTTCATGGCTGCTCTTTTCTTCAATTATATTATATGTTTTTATTAAATATTTTATATTAACCCTTTCGCGGACAGTACGTCAAGAACGTAGTGTTCAAGAATGACACAAAAAAATTTCATACAAATAGACTTGTCGTTTATATACGTCGTGCTCGCATGATATTAAATGTTTTGGAGACTATGCGACAGAAACGTTTTATCACGTCTTCGTTAACAATACAATACGTATGCTTTGTCAACTACCACTACTAATATGTTAATGCAGTTACTACTAAATGCAGGGATGCGGGTAGCGAGAGGGACCTATTGACACGTTGCTCGTGCGTGTGTAACGTTGCCGTTTAGTCCTATAACCGTCCATCTTTTTAACATATGCAAATACTTGTTCAATATGACAGTAACGTTTAAAGTATCTTATATGTTGTGACACAAGGTGCACATAAGGACTTTTGCTTTAAAGATCATCGGTAATGAACGTGCTGGCGTACAAGATCGTATTTTTTTTAACGTTATCGTACGTTGTGCCATATGATAATTAATCTTACAGTATAATTATATAGTACCTGGGTGACCGAGCCCAGCTCGGTATTTTCATTTTTTTTTTGTTTTTTTTTCTCGGTATTTTATATTTTAAATTTATTTAAATAATAAATCACGAGTGAAATTAAAAAAAAAAAGAAAAAACACTAATCTGGAGACTGAGATTCGAACCCGGGTCAACTCGATTTGACTCCCGCCGATTTCCTAATTACGCTGTTACAGCTGCGTTGACAGTAGTGAAATTAAGCTTCGTATTCTAATGATATTTTTTCATTGCCTAAAAACAGGGATAAAACGACATTTTTTTTAAATGAATCCTAGCTAGATCAATTTTTTGCCCCCGAAATCCCCTGTATACTGAATTTCACGAAAATCGTTGGAGCCGATTCCGAGATTCAGATTCTATATATATACAAGAATTGCTCGTTTAATAGTATAAGATACGTACGTGATAGTACTGTATTAATTATACAGTACTATCACGTACTGTCCGCGAAAGGGTTACAAAGGGCGTCTATAATTGTATAAACCAGTACCTCAGTACAATTTAACTTGTAACTTCAGTAAATCTAAAATTTTATCGAAATACTAATGTAATCACAAGAGCACAGGATTTCGGTGACAAAGGCTTTGTCAACATCAAACATTTCAGTAAGCACAAGATATAACTAATCCAATCAGCCGTGTGTTATAAACGAACGAACATCACTGCGTTAAGTTCTTATCAAAGCTTATAGTTGAGATCGTGCTTCATTTTGCAAATCTATATTATTATTTTATATATATAGTAGGTATATAAAAGAGTTACCCACCCATTGACTCATCACGATATCTCTGGAACCATAAGGCGTAGAGACTTGAATTTTGATAGGAATATTCCTTTCTCCGAGTAGAGGTCAGCTAAGAACGGGTTTTACGAAATTCTACCCCTAAGGGGGTTAAACGGGGGTTGGAAGTTTGCATGAAAGTCCTATGTTTTTGAAGTAAGAGACTTGAAATTCAAAATGTATGCTCTATAGATAGTGTTGAGGTGTACTAAGAATGTATTTTGAGAAATCAACCCCCTTTTGGGGTTAAAACAGGGGATGATAGTTTGTACGAAAGTCCAATGAAAAATACACCTACAAACTTGAAATTAGGCAGGTAGGTCCCTTATAGGGAGTAGATATCCGCTAAGAACGGGTTTTACGAAATTCCATACCTAAGGGGGTTAAACGGGGGTTGGAAGTTTATATGAAAGTCTTATGTTTTTGAAGTAAGAGACTTGAAATTTAGTAGAAATATTCCTTTCGCCAAGTAGAGATCAGCTGAGAAAGGAATTACGAAATTCCACCCACAAGAGGGGTTTGCGGGGGGTTAACAATGGAAAATTGAACCATAAGGCGTAAGGACTTGAAATTTGGTAGAAATATTCCTTGCGCCGAGTAGAGATCAGCTAATAACGAATTCTACAAAATTTTACCCACAAGAGGGGGTTGCGGGGGTGTCAACAATGGAAAATTGAACCATAAGGCGTAGAGACTTGAAATTTGTTAGAAATATTCCTTTCGCCGAGTAGAGGTCAGCTAAGAACGGAATTACGAAATTCCACCGTCAAGAGGGGGTTGCGGGGGTGTAAACAATGGAAAATTGAATCATAAAGGCGTAGAGACTTGAAATTTGGTAAGAATATTCCTTTCGCCGAGAGGAGGTCAGCTAAGAACGGAATCACGAAATTCCACCCACAAAAGGGGGTTGCGGTGACGTTAACAATGGAAAATTGAACCATAAGGCGTAGAGACTTGAAACTTGGTAGCAATATTACTTACGCCGAATAGAGGTCAGCTAAGAACGAATTTTATAAAATTCCACCAACAAGAGGGGGTTGCGAGGGCGTTAGCAATGGGAAATTGGACCATAAGGCGTAGAGACATGAAATTTGGTAGGAACATTCCTTTCGCTGAGCAGTGGTCAGCTAAGAATGGATTTTACGAAATTCCACCCACAAGAGAGGGTTGCGGGGGCGTTAACAATGGAAAATCGAACCACAAGGCGTAGAGACTTGAAATTTGCTAGGAATATTCCTTTCGCCGAGTAGAAGTTAGCTAATCGGATTTTACGAAATTCCACCCACAAGAGGAGGTTGCGGGGACGTTAACAATCGAAAATACCCGTTTTAAAACTATAGCTCCTATCGACTCCAAATTTGGTAGTAATCTCCTATATGTATTGTGATGTAGAAATCAACAATGAGCGCATTTTATGATAATTCACCCCCAATAAGGATTACGGGGGTAGGCGTTAACAATGAAAATTTTAAATTTCCGAGGTTAATAGAAGATAACGCTTAATGAAATAACTAAGTTTGCAAATGGGTGTTGTAATATTTTGTTATCACTGATAGCTATAAAATATCACTACATAGTATAAAACAAAGTCGCTTCCCGCTGTCTGTCTGTCCTTTTTTTATGCTTAGATCTTTGAAACTACGCAATGGATTTTGATGCGGGTTTTTATAAATAGAGTGATTCAAGAGAAAGGTTTATATGTATTATACATGCATAATATAGAAGATAAACACTGATGATTTTAGAGGTTTCTGATGTCGTAAATAAACACATTTTTTGCGCTTTCATTGCAAACGCTGGCGGAACCCTACGAGATAGATCAAAATAATTTACTACAGTACTGTATAACTTAAAAAGGCCTACAAAAAAGTCCACGATGGTATATGTCTATCTCTTAGGGATAACCCACAATAACGATTTTTTATCCTTTACTTTTTACGAGAAATAATGGCTTATTTACGAAGCGATTTTAAGCAATACAGCATTAATCCTTATGCAATTTAGTACCTTAAATACATTATGCATTTAATATTGATCAATTTGGCCCTTTACAGCATGTCACTTAAATGAATATTTTCGAAGATATTACAGATTTAAAATGTAGGGACATAATGGTTGCGGTGGTACCGGCTTGGAGCCGCGGCCGTGCAACATTTTTTTTGAAATTGTTTGTTCGTACTTTAGTCGGTATTAGCCCTATTAGGAATAGTTTTTAACCGCATAATTATAGTAAGTACATTAGGTTGGATAGGATTAGTGATGTATCCGTTCTTTTGAGATACATGTAGTGTCAGCTATTTCAGATAACTTCAATTATCGATCTGCTAATACCATATCATGTACTTTCACGACCATTTCTGGAGTCGTGACGCTTCTTGGACGTCCGGGATGGACTTCATCTTGGACACATGTACGACCGCGTTTAAACTCAGCCACCCAGTTTTTTACTGTGTCATGAGAAAGGGCACATTCACCTAAAACATTCTTTAACTCGTCATAGATATATTTGCCTTTCATGCCCTTCATATGAAGAAACTTTATCACCACTCTTTGTTCAATTTTATCCATTTTGAAAACATTTGACGAAATGTATTATCAAATGACAAAAAATCAATAAAATTTTCACGCCACCAAATTCAAATTTAGAACACAGTTGTCCAGAGATACAAATTTAAAAATGACATATATATTTTTTTAATTGTAACTTTTCAAATAGCAGAGGCTAGCTACTTATCATCCCGCCTACGTATCATAATTATTAGTGTAAACATGATTCTAAAACATGAAAATGTTTTCAGGTTGTAAGGATGTTTGTGCTAGTGGTGGTGGTATTTGCACTCTGCTGGCTTCCTTACCACGCTTACTTCGTGCTGGTGTACCATCACCAGTCATTAGCGTCGTCACCATTTGCCCAGCATGTGTACTTGGCTTTTTATTGGCTAGCTATGGCGAATTCTATGATCAATCCTTTAATATACTACTGGATGAGTAACAAGTAAGTTAATTTCAGAAAGAACGGTTTTGTAACTTAGTAGTGATTAAATAAATAGTTCATTAGAAGATGTATGGCTATATCGCAATAGCTGGATTTGAAAACTTGAAAAAACCCCACTGCAGCTCATATATAGCTGACTCGAACAGACTGCCATAGTATCAGAGAAGATCCTCGTTAAGTAATTATTATAACTGTGTTTCGTACGGTAAGTATATAAGCCTGTATCTCCTACGTTTTTCATATCCCCGTTCCCCTAATTATTTTATTAGCGAGTGAGGTTTATAGGCAATATTATAAAAATAGTTTTTGTACTATAATTTCCTAAAAGTAATTGCTATGCACAGATCTCGTCTCTTATGAATGGCAGATATACATGTCTAAAACCAAAAGCAATAAGGCTTCATAAAGATATTTTACTGCCCAGCAGATGGAACTAAAAAAATGTAGTATATGAACTTATGAACTACTTATTTTTATTTGCATTTTTATCACCATTATTCACTATAATTGGTAAAAAAGTATTACGCTATAGATAAAACAGATTTATGTAATTTAGAACATGTTTGAAATATTAAAATGGAATTTAAATTATATCTGAAAATTATGGACTTTTAGTTATAATATTTAAAATTTTAAACCTTACATATAATATAACTAAATTTTCTTAAAACTTTAAATAAATGCTCCAAGGAATAATATAATACTTAGCAGTAAAATAGTCTTTGAATCCTTTTTCGAAGCACGCGCGCCACTCGGGAATAGCAAAATCGATGTTGCGTTTTGAATAAACTTTCATTGCCTTCAACCTTATGACTTACGACTGACTCAAAGAAAATCTATCTCTGATTTTGATTACTAGGGATAATAAATAAGATTTAAATATAAATAATTTACAATTGAAATGAAGGCAAGAATACACACATCATTTTCCTGTTCAATCGAAATTTCCGTTCTTCAGAGAACGCGATTACAATCAGCCCTTTTGTCGTCATTGGAAGTAATATTTTTTTTACGATGCTACTCTCACTTAGACAGAATTGGAAAATTATCAAAACAAAAAAAAAAACAAAAAAAACGCGCATCCACTGTTCATAAAAAGGAAAATATATTTTAAGTTTTTAATAGCTATGAAATGTTATCCTAATTGCGTTTTTATCTTCTATTTAGGTTTCGGCTATACTTCAAGCTTGTGCTCTGCTGGTGCATCCCTGCGAAGACATCTAACCCAAACAACTTGTCTAAGAAATTTGAAATGAACAAATCTTTTTCAGGTAATCTACGAATAAATTGAGTATACCAGTACTAATTTAATTTAGACTAGATTTTGATTGGCGTGTTTAAAACAAGTATATTATTACACGCCACATACTTTTTATTCGTTACCTTCTTATGACTTATCTCTATTATTTTTATGACACTTGACACGTGTGCCCGTAGTATGAGAATGTTTCCCGTAAGTCATATTGTATAACAATTAATACCATGACTTTCTTCTAACAATCACTGCCTTACGACTGTTGTATAATGAAGGATCTAAGTTTTTACTTATTGTACCCACATAAACTATTACGAAAATTATTCGAAAACGGGATATTTACCATGTTCATTATTTTCGCTTTGCGGCGCTCGATATTTCGACATTACCTAACTGCGAATGTCTTGTTCACGAGACTTAACACGACACTTGGTCACGATAGAATAAACATGGTAAATATCCCGTTTTCGAATAATTTTCATAATAGAAGTAACCATGTTAATATAAAACCCACATAAACTATGTATGTATTTTTAGAAAATCACATGTAATATGACAAATGTGTATAATTACATAATTTTAAGTAAAAAGTATGTGTGTCAAATCCGACACTGGTCTGGAACTTCCCTAATTATAAAACTATTATATATTGTTATTATTAGATTTGGTTACCATGGGCCTGAGCTCGTATACCTATGAGTAAAATATTTTTAAGTCTTAAGTATACTTTTAGAATATACTTTTAGTCAGTAACGTAAATGTATTCACACACATATCTAATAGAAATTGAAAAAAAAGCATGTCACGTAGTATGTTGTTTCGTTTCGTCATGTTTAGGTAGATAGTACCTGGGTGACCGAGCCTAGCTCGGTAGTCGGTATTTTTAGTATTTTTTGTTTTGTTTTTTTTTCTCTGTATTTTTATATTTTACTAGCTTCTGCGCGCGACTTCGTCGGCGTGGACTCCGCTCCTATTGGTCTTAGCGTGATGATACATAGCCTATAGCCTTCCTCGATAAATGGGCTATCTAACACCGAAAGAATTTTTCAAATCGGACCAGTAGATCCTGAGATTAGCGCGTTCAAACAAACAAACAAACAAACAAACAAACAAACAATCAAACAAACAAACTCTTCAGCTTTATTATATTAGTATAGATTTTTATTTAAATAAAAAATAACGAGTGCAATGAGACAAAAAATGAGAAAAAAAAATAGTCGCTTGCAGACGTGGATTTGAACCTTCGTCTTCTCGGTTGAACCCGTCCGATTTCTCGCCTGAGCTATAAATTATAACCTTAATGACAGTTGCGAAAATTAAACTTCCCATTCTAACGATATTTTAGCCATTTTTTCATTGCCTAAAAACAGGGATAAAACTATATTTTCTAAAAATGAATCCTAGCTAGATCAATTTTTCGCCCCCGAAATCCTCTGTATACTGAATTTCACGAAAATCGTTGGAGCCGATTCCGAGATTCAGATTGAGATATATATATATATATATATATATATATATATCTCAATCTATATATATATATATATACACAGGGTGTCCCGCGATAATCTGCAACCCCGAAAGAGGGTGAAACTAGACCATAAATTATCGACAAAAAACAGAAAAAAATTAAAAAAATTAAAAAAAAAATTTTTATTTTTTTTACTGACGAATTGAGATTTTTATATAGCTTACGTAGCCTCTTTGTACAAAAAATGATGATTTTTGTACGTGTTTTTTGGGATACAGGCGTAAATTTTTTTTTATTTGAATGGCAATATGGTAAGAAATAATAATAAATCATAAAATTTCCTGGTATTGGGGGCATAATTCTGAGAAAATTAGAGATCATTGAAAAAAACAGTCATAAAAAATGGATTTTTTTTCACAAGAAGCATAGTTAAAGACATAATGCCACTTTTTTGCCAGCTAATTTTTATTTTATCCTTACCGCCAAGTACGTGGCGTAATATTTTATTTTATTTTAAAGTAATCGACCCACTACTTTGGAAGAAATCATCATTTTTTGTACATAGAGTCTAGGTAAGATATAAAAATCTTAATTCGTCAATAAAAAATAAAATAGTTTCACCCCCTTTCGGGGTTGCACTTTATCGCGGGACACCCTGTATATATACATATACAAGAATTGCTCGTTTAATAGTATAAGATTTTATCTTCTATTTCTTATTAGCTTTGTTAATTTAAGACGACATAGTATGAATGTATGTATATGTGTATATATGTATGTATATATGTATATGTTTATGTATGTTTGTAAATATTATGTGTATATAAATGTATGTTTGAGGGTATATAATTATGTGTATGTATTAAGTAGGTTTTCTTTTTTGTTTTTATCTGTATAAGTTTTATTTACTAATTATACAGATAATTATGCTGCCACATCTACCTCTTCAATTGCATATTTTCCTATTTCTAAAGGTTGTCTAGAAGAGATCGCTACTAAGCGATAAGACCGCCTTTGTACATTACAATCTGTATGTGTAAATATCTGTTTTGTGTAAATCTTTTCTGAGTGGTGTGCAATAAAGTATATTCTATCTATCTATCTATCTATGTTTTTTTTGTGCATATTTTAACTCATAGTGTACTCTAAATCTGTGTGATGTAGCTGAAATAAACAATCTCTGTGGCTTGTATAAATTTTCAACATTTGAGTATATTTCAATTACTTAATTCATTCAATTACTTAATTCATACATTATTTTTTAATATTAATGAATTATAAATGTGGAATAAGTTCTTTCAAAGTGAGGCTCGATATGTTTTAATACATAAAATGTAAACAGAACCTTGTATGCTTTTCACTTTAATCATACGTATCTTACATCAGTTTTTTTTTATCTACATACTTTTATTACAATACTAGCTGTGCCCGGGACTTCGCGTGTAATTGAATATAAATATAAAGTTATTGTTTAGTTCGCAAAGTTATAAAATAAATAAATTTCTGAAATAAAAGTAGCCTAAGTTACTCCTTATTACATCAGCTATCTGCCAGTGAAAATCCCGTTAAAATCGGATCAGCCATTTCAGAGATTAGCCGGAACAGACAGACAGACAAAAATTGTAAACAATGTTATTTTGGTATATGTAACGTGTATACATCCATATGCATTTAGTAAAAAGCAGTTATTTTAATATTACAAACAGACACTCCAGTTTTATTTATTTGTATAGATAATAAGAGATGATGGCGAAAAACAGGGAAGTCTGGCGCGAACTTGGGGAGGCCTATGTCCAGCAGTGGACTGCAATAGGATGATCTGAATCTGAAAGTGATCTGAATCTGAAAGTGAACTGAATAATAAGAGACAAAATTAATATGATAGTTAACATTACAAATGTTGACCAAATAAGTTTATTTTGTAGTCATTAATAATAATTATATTTACATCTTTTTTTACAAATAAATTGGTGTAGCTTTTTTCCTTACGACATTTTTTTTATTAATATATTTTTATTACAATATAATAAGAACCAAAAATAAAAATTAATATGATAGTAACGTTTTTACGAAATAAGTTGATTTCGTAGTCACTGACAATTTATTTTGATCTTTTTTTACAAATAATTTCGTGTAGCTTCTTTTCAAATATTAAATGAATTCTAAACATGACAATGTCGTGAGGCATTCCTTTAAAACAAAAAAAATAAAATAAAAAAAATAACAAACAAACTTAAAGGTTGGTAGGTATTTGATGTTTAAAGTTTTTGGACCTTTGTCAAGTTTTGAACTTTTAAAAAAAAATAGCTCTTAATATACAGTTAAACGAAAAGTGGTTTTAAAGCTGAAATTTTAAATTATTAAATCGTATCTCGTATGGATAGCTTAGTTAACATTTGACAGATATAATTTCATTATTTAACTTCTTCTACTACAATTTACTACTATGTATTCGTTTATATATCTACTTACTTGAATTTTTTTACATGGAGATTAAGTCTGAAATCTGAACAAGCAGCTCTTATAAAACCTGATTAAAGGAGATCTTCCGTATAGTTAAAATTCGTATAATATACTAAACATAATTATATATTTTTAGACGCAATACTGATAAAAATTGTTGTGACACTTAGCTTAAGCGGTTCGGTTAAAAGAATAAATTATTTATGTAGACACAAAATCAATTTTCCTAAACCTCCATTTTATTTCAGTGAGTCAGCGACATCGCGAGGTGTCGTCCTTCAGTCGAGCATGACAATCACGCAGGCGGAGCAATTTGTCCCGCTCTTCGCCAGCTAATGGTACGTATGTTTATATTTACGGCGTAAGGCGTGTTACCATTTTTCGCTCACCAGTATTTCTTGAAGCTTTATTCATATTTACAAACACTTGGGGAAAAACAAATTGTAAATTAAAAGATGCTCGAGAGATTCTAATTTGTAAAGAAACAAAACCTTGGGGACGATTTCTTCTATAATAATATAGTCTGTTATATGTACGTGTATATGCTTGTGTATATATAATAGAGACTCTGTAACTAATGTTGATTTATAACTTTAATGTACATAAATTATAATAGAATTTAAGCTCCTGATTATGTCCACAATTAATTAAAAACTTTTAAGAGTGTGTAGCGTGAGTGGTAATATTAGTAATATCTAAAAAAAAAAAATCAAAATATAGACGATACAATCAAATCTCACTCATATCACATTCTTGTGCAATCCTCTTGTTGCTATCCAGCCTTCAATTACATCGACCATAATACAACGTAGATAGACGAAAACATAATCAAGTAAATACGCATTATTAGAGACTAGCTTCTGCGCGCGACTTCGTCGGCGTGGACTCCGCTCCTATTAGTCTTAGTGTAATGATATATAGCCTATAGCCTTCCTCGATAAATGGGCTATCAAACACTGAAAGAATTTTTCAAATCGGACCAGTAGATCCTGAGATTAGCGCGTTCAAACAAACAAACAAACAATCAAACAAACAAACTCTTCAGCTTTATTATATTAGTATAGATAACTCAAAAAATACTCATCATTTCTTTCGATCATATTTAAATGGGGCCACATGACAAGCACTAGCTTTCGATTAAAAAAAATCATCAAAATCAGTACACCCAGTAAAAAGTTACGAGCTAATTAGAGATAACTCAAAATGTACTTATATAACCTTAATTAAATTTATATATAACCACATGACAAGCACACCACCTTTCGATCAAAAAGAGTAATCGAATTCAGTCCACCCACTAAAAAGTTATGAGGTAACACACATAAAAAATACAGTCGAATTGAGTACCCTTCTTTTGATGTCGTTTAAAAGGGTCATATTAGTTTAGGGTTATTTATCCCTTAAATATTTTACATCTAATTTACATAATTTTATCAGATATTACCAACCACAATTTTGACTTTATTTATATATTTTATACGTGACTTTAATCGGGTCTCAGTAATAATTTTGTTCTCTGATTCTCTTTGAATCGAAAAATTATTTTAGAAATATTAGGTCGGAGAAAAATTTTCTTCGTATTTTATATAGAAATTTATGGTAAGATTTTACAAAATTTATTTAGATTAATTATAACATATATTTAAAAATTTGTTTAATAAATTGCCGCCATCTCGTAGGTAGCGACAGGACCCCGTTGCTGTAAATATTTTAGGACATCTCATTAAAAAACCACGACAACTATTTTTAACAGTCCTATCTTTATGTTAACTTTACACTATCTGAAGAGTTCTGAAGAGACCGAAACAGATGGAAATCTAAGGGTGCAAGATCGGGGCTATATGGTGGATGCATTAAGACTTCCTAGTCAAACTCTCTCAATTGTGGGCGTCGGCGTAATAAAATACCACACCTTTTCTGTTGATTAATTCTGACCGCTTATTTTAAATTTCTTGCATAAATCTCATCAGCTCAGCTGTTGACAGTAGAAATTCGTAGCGATAGTTTTGCCCGGCGGAAAAGCTCGTAATAAATAATGCCCTTCCATTCCCACCATATATTCAACATCACCTTATTACGTGTCAATACGGGTTCCGCGAGAGTCTGTGCATTGACTACGATATCTTTCGTAAATTATTACCGTAGGTGATCGATCCAGTTCTCGTCACCAGTGATCAATCTCTTCAAAAATGGTTCGATATCATTACGTCTTAAGAGAGAATCTGGCTCATATATCGAGCTTTTTAGGGTTCCGTACCCAAAGAGTAAAAACGGGACCCTATTACTAAGACTTCGCTGTCCGTCCGTCCTTCCGTCTGTCACCAGGCTGTATCTCAAGAACGGCGATAGCTAGACAGGTGAAATTTTCACAAATTATGTATTTCTGTTGCCGCTATAACAACAAATACTAAAAACAAAATAAAATAAATATTTAAGGGGCGATAATTATTTATTAGTCTAAAACGCCATCTATCAGAAATTAGGAAAACTTCGTCGATAGACTAATAATATCTAATAGTTTTCTAATAGCGGCATAGATGGCGTCAAAATTAAATAAATATTTTACAGAATAAATATTTTACAGAAAATTTACTTATATTTAGTTTAGTCAATGGCACGGAACCCTTCGTGCGCGAGTCCGACTCGCACTTGGCCGATTTATTTTGTATAGCCAGCCTTTTTCAAATGGATTAGAACTCTTTTACGGTCGATTCTCAGATTTTCAGCTATATCGTCTACTCAAATATCGATCTAGCTCCACTTTTAAAAAATATCATCACCTTTTTCTGTAACTTTTTTTTTGGGAAGAAAAACAAATGAAAAGCGGCGGGAAACTGATTTTTACTTTTTAATTTCATTTTTAAAATATCACCTTTCATGGTATCACAACCAGCCAGTAACAAACAATACAACCAAAAACATTTTATTATAACTTTTTACTAGAAAATATAAAAAGACCTTTTCCCCGATCTATTACGACACTTTTGACTTTGAAAATAACACCAACTTAGCTTTTCTTAGGAACTCTCACTCACCTCACTCTACGAGTTACCCACACATAATTAAATTCTTACAAATGAGTGGCATATTTTAAATATTTATTATGTGTACAAAACGAAATAGTGTCACAGGTTGAAAGGTAAAATATAATCTTTTATAAGTTGCTACTCATTAATATAAAAGAATGTGTTTCATATGACACATTTTTATACCGCTCCAGAGAGTGGTTTCATGAAATTGGTAATTTCATAATTATATCACTGTATAGAGAAATGGTAAATAATTTGCATACTACTTTAATGGTAGCAATTATTGAAATATATTAAAGGCAAACAACACTATGATAACAATGCGATCCAAAAAATAATACGTAAAATTAAAATTTTAAGATCTTTTGTTATGCCTTGTCCCGATTTACTGAACCGACATCTTTAAATTCATCCTTATCGTATTGTTCTTTTGAATTTCAATGATACGTAATTAATTCCGGAGATGAAATTACCGTCCATGTTAAATAAATCGTCAGGTCGTATTTACAAACATTATTTTAAAATATTATTTTTATTATCAGCAATGACTTTTATACGTACGTATAGCCATGTGGTGCAAGCTCTATATCAATTGGCAACCACGTTTAATTCAGTTTAACTAGAGTAAATATTTTAATTGATCATACAAAACTTTATGGTAAGTGTGCGCAGTCTTGCATGTATACCCTTTTGTTTATTATTTAAATTTAAGAAAAGGTTCTTTATTTTCATAATTATTTGGTTTTCTTTAATTTAAATTTTTAATTATGGCCGAATTTCGACCTCTGGGCGACCACTAGTAATTTATAATTACCTCAATTTGTAGATGCATATTACATACACTTACCCCCAGTAATGCGCACACTTATCCCATATATACATATACATTGGGGTAAGTGTACGCATTTTGATTACTCTTGTTTTATCATTATTTTTTAAAGATTTGTGTTATAGATAAAAGTTGTTCTGCTTATTATTTTGTTGATTAATTAATACATAACTGATTATCCTCATTTTGTTTCGTTTTATTCATAATATTCGATTTTAGGTGTAACAAAGCTTAAGTGCACACACTTGCCCCACACGACTCTACGTTTTGCTTCAATTAAAATTTCTTTTTAAGACCCTAAAAATATTAATGTTGAAAATACAAACGTACTAAGTTTCCGGAACATAATTCTCTAGTCGCTTTATCACACTAATCATACTTATTTTTACTTTACGATTCTATGGGTAAAGTACGCGGTAGAGACGAGACGTTATTGATGTGCAACATTGAGTGACAATGATACATCGATACTTACCTAAACGTATTTGTTGTTGTTGTCTTTTAACCAGAAACTACATATTAATACATTATAATAATACTAGCTTCTGCGCACGACTTCGTCCGCGTGGAATAGGACCAATTCTGTCATACATGATTTGTGCGAAACTTTCAGCGGAAGCTCTCAAAAGGGAAAAAAACCCGATTTTGAAACATTCTTCATTGGTGCTACGCTCCTATTGGTCTTAGCGTGATGATATATAGCCTTAGCCTTCCTCGATAAATGGGCTATCAAACACTGAAAGAATTTTTCAAATCGGACCAGTAGATCCTGAGATTAGCGCATTCAAACAAACAAACAAAGTATAGATATGTTTAATACATTTAATCTTTATTTTTAAACAGATGTCTCGAATGGCACGTCGATCATCACAAACGGCGTTGCTGTTAGGATGAACCCTCGCTGTGACTCCGATAGTGAGAAACTTTTCCACGTATGTGAAGATAAGTTGTAAGCTTGACTTGTGTTTGATGAACGAACTTGAATTTTGATAATTCTGTTTTAGTGTTTTAAAGTGTTGCAATTATTTTTAAGTCATTATAATGATGGTTTAATTTTTGGTGTGCTTTACTTTATAAGGCTGTATATTATTTTACGTGTAAGTGTGATAAGATGAATTGATGTTTGTATTCATATATTTTTTATATTATGAACGATATATTTTAATTTGCTTTAAAAATATACAACGAATTACAGGCGCATGTAATGGGCGATAATACCTACTTCATACCATGATACGCTTTGTACCGAGTGTCATAATAATTTACCTCATAACAATTTGAGACAAACTGTGAAACATTATACAGGATATCCGGTCCCGAGCTAGCGATAATATAAGATCAAATTATCGCTAGCTCGGGACCGGACACCTGTATATTTGTTTTTTGTCATTTCCTATTGCCGCATAGCAAGCATGTTTATAAACAAGTAATATTGCAGTTTGAAAATTTTAAATAACTTCACATTGTAAACGTAGCTTAAGTTATGTAATGGTTTTTAGATTTTTCAGTAATTTAATTGTCTCTGTTTTTGCATACTAATAAAATACTTTTGACAAAATTTGCAAGGTGTTGATGAAGAGACTTAAAATTATTAGGGACAGGCAGATCCCAAAATTAATTAAAATAATTAAAATATTACTTTACTTAACATTTAACTTTACATAACATTCTAGTAAATATTTATAATCTGATATTTAGTTTTACAAATGTATTTTTTATAATTATAGCGTTAACCATTAAAAATGGAAAACGCTAAGATATTTTTTGTTCTCAATAAATATTGATAGAATTCTAATTTGAAGAACTCGCATGAAAATTGAATACTGTCTTAGGATAAGTTTATTTAATGTTTATACTAAATTATCAAAACGATTAATACTCTGCTAATATTTAAGCGTAGATATATGTATTTTTAAAGTGATTTTCGTATGATAAAGAAATAAAGCAATGATGTTCCCCATAGACTTACAACTCATTCATTTTAATAAAATAACAATATACAAAATGTAATATTCTTTATTTTTGAAAATCGTAACAAATAGTACAATGGACGTGAGAAAAACTGGACAATATATTTCATTAAAACAGACAAAACGTCATGTTTAAATACATATTTTAATATGAAATGTACGTTTAAGTATTTAAGATGTAAATTATTTTCCGTATGTGTTTAAATGTCTTTAATCACTTTCTAATACATAAAAAACTGTTAACGTTTTAATAAAAGTTTTATTTATAAACCCTAAACATAGATAGAATAGTACATAAAAATTGCATACCTACACAAAAAACATAATTAGGTACATAATTATTCAGACTAAAAATAAAATAGAGGCAGAACGCCTATCAAAAAGTTACAGAAAATTTAATTTTGTCATTGATTGAAGCAGGTAATTAAATTTGTAAAATAGTTTTGAAACTAAGCGACAGAAAGTATCTAATATTGCTTTCATTGAAAGTATACATATGTAGGATAGTCGTGTTAAGATAGTAATAATGACTCATTACATTGACCAATAATTTAATCTTCAGACAGTATGGTCTTTCGTCAAGTGTGGTCAAGTTCACAGTGAAGAAAAAAAAAACATGAGAAAATTAAACCACTTTATAACAACTCGCTGAAGAGAAATTTGTAGTTATAAACGATGATGAAAATACGGGCGATTCTGATTAAATTTGAAATGTAATATTAATGTTTAAAAATATTTGATTTTTTGATACTTTTTAGTGTTGTATCTACAATGTTTCGTAGATTACTTTTGCACGTTATAATTTATAATTGATCTACAAAGTTAAGTTTATAAAAAAGCAAATATCTCTAGGTTATTAAATAAAAAAATCAATATTTTTCTATATAGTAGTTTAAGTAGTAGTTTAGAAATATATTTTAATATTAGGATTTTAAGTTAACATGGTTGTTTTTATTGCTAAAATTATTTACATTCTTAGATAATGCACGTTAGATAATCCAGTTTTTATTGATTTATATAACGAAGAAGATCTAGAGTAAGATTCTTAATAAAGTGACGTCAGCAAAACGAGCATAGCATCTAAATATTGTGATTATTTACTTGATTATTACAATTTTATTTAAAAAGTAAATCATTTGCAATAAAAAAACAACAAACTTAAATTAAATTCGGTAGTTACCTGTGACATCTGAATTTGGAAAAAAAATGTAATGTGTAAAAAGCATAACATTCTTTTTAGGATCACAATTAAAAGTAGATATCCTAAAAACGCCGACAGTAAGACAAAAAATGTGAATATAAATGTCGTTTTGTCGAGAAGTAATATTTGAAAAATATTAGGTTTATGCCTGGTATAATTTATCCATTTCAAGGCGACGACTCCAGTAGTTTTTTTATACGACTAGGGTGGCAAACAAGCTTACCGCCCCCGTGATTATTAGTAATTACTGTAGGCTTGCAACAACAGAAGCATTGGAAGGGCGTTGCCAACCCTTTCCCTGACTCCCCAGGACCCTCCTCCTCCCACAAGGACACAACACTACACAACACTACTAGAGAACAGTGTTATTTAGTTGTTATTTTCTGTAAGGTTGAAGTCCTCCCCCAGAGGAGCTGCTCTAAATTTTGAGCAGGGTATTTTCTACTGTGTGTTATCAGTAAAATAAGTAGTATAATATTATTATCCAAGGAAACAAAATATTATTATTTTACCCATAAACGTAAAATAATATTTTTTTTGAAATGAGCTCAAAAAACGAGCTAAAAATAAAATTAAAATAAATAAAAAGAAAATATTTTTTTTTATTTCAGACAAGGTGTAAACGGGATTTTTTTCATGATTTCTATTCGCCTTATACCGCCCATAAGATTAAGTATACATAAAAAATGGCCAACTGAACTTGAGTTGTACCTACGTTCTAAGAATTTTGTATATTTTAAATTATAAGTTGTTTGCATCTAATATTAAGGGTTACGATGTCATTCAAGGACCTGGAATCTGTACTTGACATAAACTTGGAGACATCATCGACCTTCAAAGCTTCTGAAAAGTGCCGTTGCCGTTCTCTAATAATCAAATTTAATTACTTGCATATTCTAACTTTCAATGAAGTGTCGATGTAGAAGTATTGAATTTAATCATTGGCTGTATATAATCAGAATGTTGACACGTTAAAACAAAACATATATTTCTTATAAATATTTCTGACGAGCATTGGCGCAATGGTCACAGCACTGGTTAGTGCTTGTTGCGCTGGCGGTTGAGGGTTCGATTCCCGCACATGGCAAACATTTGTATTAGCCATACAGATATTCGCCGTCGTCTGGGTGTTTGTGCAGTCCTTGTGGGTCTCCCCACCGTGCCTTGGAGAGCACGTTAAGCCGTTGTTATTGTACACCTGATAGCGATCGTTACTCATAGTAGGTAATATATTCGCCAACCCGCATTGGAGCAGCGGGGTGGATTAAGCTATGATCCTTCTCCTATATGGAGAAAGAGGCCTATGGCTAGCAGTGGGATATTACAGACTGAAGCGCGAAATATTTCTGTAGAATGTTGATCAATTCAGTAAAATTTCATAATTGTTATGATGTTATACTTAAACCAAAATAAATAACAAAAAGAAATGAATGTTGTAGTAAAATACGTGTAATATATAGAAAGAAAAGAAAATAAATTATTACTTGACCTACGTAGTTGGTGACACTAATATCACGTACCTACCGTTTTGTTGCCAAAGCTCTATAATGCTTAATCCCGACACTATTGCCGAGGAGATTAAGACAATGATAGCATAAAATTAAGCATCTTCTTGAAACTGCGACGAAAAATGGTGTAGAATAAAAAACAAAAACGAGTGTGTCTTAGACCAGTGTTCCGCAAAGGGTGTACCGCGGCACACTGGTGTGCCGTGGTCGTTAATTGGTGTGCCTCGGAAAAATAAAGTTTACGTTTGTTGATTAATAATAAATATTGTTTCGATGATTAATAAATAAATGTTGGATTATGTTATTTAAAAAATGATTTTTTATTTGTGGTGTACCTACAAAATATTTTCCTTTTCCTAGGTATACCTTGAACACAAAAAGTTTGCGGAACACTGTCTTAGACCACATGACTGAAGTAAAACTTCTTTAGCAATAGACCTACACAATAGGCCTGCTTACTCCTACACAATCTTAGTTATACAAAACGTAACTGGCTATGAGAGAAAGAGGGAAAGAAAATGTGTGCTTACAACACTCTCTCTTGCTCCATTCGCCTCGCCCGACCACACTTTTCGTAACGTTCTCGTCACGCATTCACTAGCTTACTCTCCAAGTCAATCATGCGTAAAGAAGTTTTACTTCAAAAAGTTATTCATCGTTTTCAAATCATCTGGGACACCTGGTCTCACAAACATTTAAGTGACTACAGAAGAGTTAAATCAGTGCTCTGTTCTATTTCACAATTAAATCCTCTTACTGGTAGACCAAAATCTGTAAGTTCTTACGGAGTTACGCTCCATAAGAACAAGATTTTGTCCCGTAGCCCGCATTTAAATTTTGTCCACGAACCAAGACTTGAATTGAAAAACCTTTGAATATGTTCAGTAATTACCTTACGCAGTTTTTGTTATTTTTATGTTTTTAATCGTCTATTTATTATTGTAAAAATGTTAAGTTATTTTAGAAAACAAAAAACGAGTGTGCTTTAGAGTTTTAGACCACACGACAGAAGTAAAACCTCTCTCTAGCTCCATCGCCTCCATCTTTATGTATATAATGTCACTGAAACTAGCCCGTTAAATTGTAAGTAATGCAAACGATTGACAATAAATCAGTGCAATTATATTGGCACTAGAGAAATTTCAATATCACGGCTTTTTTAATATCTCTGCCACATATATATATGAATAATAATTCAAATTATGAGAAAGAGAGAAAGAAAATGTGTGCTCGCACCTCTCTCTCGTGCCCTGACAGTAATATACGAAACGTAACTCTCTCTCTTTCTATCTTCACTAACTTTTATCTTTATTTAATGATGTAAAACTGAAGGGTCAGTTTGTTTGTTTTTAAGTTCCGTTCCGAAAATGGTACCCTAAAAATATGTCCCTAATAACCACTAATTCGCACTTGTGTGCGACAGTTTAATCGCGCGGCATATCGATTTGATTGCCGCGCTTCGAAAAATCGATTGCTTGTACATTTTACCTTATTAGCCCGGTCGAATTCGTATTTTAGATTTACAAAAATTAGAAACAGCAATTTTCCTTCGGAATTCGTTGGAGGGGGTCACTGGTAGTGTAAATTCAAAGAGTAGGGATTCCAGACTTGTTGCTTTATCCGCCGCCATCTTGATTTAAAGATTTATTTTGTGTCTCTTGAATAACTCGTTTATTTTCAATTTCACACGAAAAATAGTCATGACAAAAGTTGGTTAAAATTAAATTTTCTACAATTTTGGTTCTTATCAATTTTTTCGTAGGATCGATATTTTTCGAGCCCGTTTTACAGCTAATTCGACTGGGCAGTGGGCTATAATTATATATAATAATTTTCCTTATATATAATAATTTTCCTTCTTTTTCGAAGTTATTACCACCACAATCTACTCACAATGAATTTTCAGTTTTCAAGAAAACCAATTGTATCTTATTTGATTTTATGTTATCGTTTATTGTTGTATACGTCCGAACCTTCTACGGAAGGCGCGTTCTTCTATATCCTGCGTTGCTATTGGGTGTTGTCACTTGTCACCCAATATCGGATACAAGCCGCCGACTGACCCTAGGGCATTCAGTTACAACTAAAATATTATCTGGATCGTAACCTTTATAAAACTATCAAAATACAAATTCTATACTGCAAAATACAATATATTAAACAGTCAAGGCATTCATATAACTCCTTACTTTTACTTGCACCTTATACCAAAATAATACAATTAAAACCCAGTTAAAACTTTAAAAGTTGACACTCCAACTAGTCGAAAATCTGAGATACTTTTTAAATCTGCGTGTCCTTCTTGGGGACATTTTTTACCAGTCCGTAACCTACTTAAGTGAAAATATATTCTGATGTCAATATTTAATGATTTACGTGTGAGACAGCTGAGCTGTTGAATTTTTTGGCAAGAGAATCGGGACAACAAAGAAAATGCCAGCATTCTTGTCGCCGTTCCACGCGGAATATGATTTATACCACAAATATCTAATAATATATTTTATGCTTTGTATTGTAAGGAAATTTTAAAATTAAAATTATAAAATTGTGAAATATAGTACATACTAGCTGACCTGGCGAACTTCGTACCGCCTTTTTTTTTCTTCAATATAATAAATACATATACCAAAATAAAATATAGCCTATCTTTCAAGTTGGATCAATCTGCACACGGTGTGCAAATTTGATTAAAATCGGTTAAGTGGTTTAGGAGTCCATTGAGGACAAACATTGTGACACGAGATTTATATATATTAAGATTTTTAGTTAAAAAATTTGTCAATTCAACTGGCAGTAAAAACGAATTATAGTTATTTTTAAGTAACTGTCAATTGTCTCGGACAATCAAGGGTCAATTGTATTGTTTTGTTATCATCTATCTCTCGGTCTCTTTTTTGTGTTTTTAATTTATTACATTACTTTTTGGCACCTTTATCTCTTTGGCACCATTCGTAGCCATTAAACTAAATTAATTAACCTTTTGCATACTGGTAGGATAGATTATGCAAGATGTCGTCGAGAAGTTTAATTACTTAGAGTAGTTCACGTGTTAAACTGATTGTTTATAGAACCAGGCCAAATAGTTCTAACGGTTCGTGTTCCATTGCTCGAAGTGTCTTCGAAAATATGCATACGATGTTTCAGCTCAACAAAATTAATTTGTCGTCGAGACTACAATTTTTTTTTAAATATATTACCATGCACATATGGTCGTCAGTTTCTAAGATAAGCAACTTAGTAAGTAAATGCGTAAAAATAATACATAATGTATACATATAAATAAATACATACACTCAATCGATATGTTTGTTTGGTAAGTCATATTGAGAAATGAGAGTTATTCCACCTAGCATTTTTATGAGTTAGATTTTTGACATTTACATTATGAATGTAACTGTTTATCCACTTATTACAATAAAATTCTAAACATAAGAAATCGTGCAAACACCAGTAGTCACAGAATTGACAAAAAATTACAACAAAAGGTTGCATTTGATTTGGCTGGGCAACTTCTTTCAGTTTTCTTTTTTCGCCTAAGCTAAACATTTAAAAATAAAGAAGTACGTATTACTTTTGAAATTTTGTAAAACTTTTCTTTTTTACAAATATTATTTTAGGATTTTTTTTTATTTGAGGCATTTACATAAACAGATCTTTATTGCTTAGAGAAAGTAGACGTAATGTACAGAACAAACGGGGTTTTGTGTTCAAATTAAGTACGCTTCGGGAAGCAAATTGAATGGGTGGAAAGTTCATTGCTCCGAGTCTGCTGTGATTTATTTATGTAGGCTACAAAATCCAAGAAAGAACTAATACAATAACCTGTTAAGATAAGCTACTAGACAGTAGCTACAGATCTAACTAAATGTGAAAAGAAAATGTAGCAAAATTTTCTACGTTTCAAACGAAATAAAATTAAACAGAAATACAAATTGTTAATTACTGTTTATTTTCTATTTACTACAACAGTTGTTGGGATATTAAACAAAAGGCTTCATCAATCTTAAATGTTATAATAATCATTAAAACAACACTGAATTTGAAGAAGTCTAAATAAATTTTTTATAACAAAAGTTTTATGTGTTTATTCAATTTATTGTTTCGTCGACAGAAAAAAAAATGATGTATCCGTCATTGCAATGTAACGAATAATTTCACCTCCTTAACTTAATTACAACTAAGTGGTTGTATATTTACAGATTGGTACACTATAATAAAAATTAGTTTTGGTTAAAAGTAATTAATTCTTTTTTGAAGCTCAGTTCTAGAAATATGTTCGATGTCTTTTAACGGCCACCATGTATTTTAAGTGTATAATGCATACTTTTGTTTGTTTAAGATTTATTAACTGAGGTAGGGCACAGCAGGAAATTTCCTGCTCAAAATATGAAGCAGCCCGACTGGGGTAGTACCTCGACCTTACAGAAGACCACAGCTAAATAATACTGTTTTCAAGCAGTATTGTGTTCCTGTTGGTGAGTAAGGTGACCAGAGCTCCTGGAGGGGAATTGGGAATAGGGTCGGCAACGCGCTTGCGATGCTTCTGGTGTTGCAGGCGTCTATATAGGCTACGGTCTTACCATCAGGTGAGCCGTACGCTTGTTTGCCAACCTAGTTACATAAAAAAAAAAAATCAGAATTATACGATATATCCTTATACTTCTACAATAGATATCGACTTGTCAACTTTAGTATACTTTGTTGATATCTTCTGCGTTCGTCGTCAGATTCGAGTAATAAACCATCTTAAAAGCGCTGCGTTGCAATATTGGTGATTGAATGCGTCTCTTAAAGTATCTGATTTTAATCAGTTTTCAGTAAAAATTCCTGAAGATAGGAATGGTCGACCCGTTATCTTGATAACACGTCTTCTACTTAGTAAAGCTGCCTGTCATTCGTGAAAACCTTAAATTAATTTTCCTCTTTCATTTATAAAGCTCGATGATGAATTTAATTTTATTTATTTCGCGGAATACTCTTGTAATTATCAAACTGTTATTAAAAGCCTGCTTGAAATTTATTATCGTAACTGTATATTTTCAGAGCTCCCAGGTTTATTTACAATACTGTCACTAACAAGAAACTCAATAAAAAAAAAATGAAGACGTGCTAATACTGATGCAATTTATAACGAAATTTTGTGTAATAAATCACTCTGTTTCGAAATACAAAAATCGTTTAAGGAGGTGTGGATAGCTGAATAAAGTTATGTTGTAGCAGTCATTATAATTCAAATTAATTATGGTCGAATTTCGGCCACTGGGTGACCACTAGTACAAATAAATAAGCGTTTGCTTAAGCCTGAAAATTATAAATGTATGTTCAATAAAAATGATTTATTATGGTTTTTATTGTAAAAAAATCAATAGGTATTACTTATTTTTAACCGACTTCCAAAAAAGGAGGAGGTTCTCAATTAGACTGTATTTTTTTTTGTGTATGTTAGCTCAGAACTTTTGACTGGGTGGACCGATTTCGATCAATTTTGTTTTAATTGAAAGGAGTTGCGTGTCATGTGGTCCCATTTTTTTAAAATAAGATCTGACAAGTACTTTTAGAGTTATATCTAATAATGCGTATTTACTTGACTACTTTTTCGTCGACCTACGTTGTATTATACCGCATAACTTTTTACTCGGTGTACCGATTTTGATGATTCTTACTTTAATCGAAAGCTAATACTTGTCATCTAGTCTTCGTGAAATTAGATCGAGATCTGATTACAACTTTCTGAGTAATCTTTAATAGCGCGTATTTACTTGACTATTTTTTCGTCTTATTACGTTGTATTACTTGTCGATGTAATTGAAGTCGGTTTTTTTTCGTTTGCGAGCAAACACAATTATACTCGTTAGCGCTAGAAGTAACCGATTCGTGATCGTTCATTTCAAATTATAAATTAATTTGATTAAAGTTGATTTAGGAGTCAAAATTATGGTGAGTATATTGTACAATAGGTTTTGTGAACTCATATTTTTTCCAATGATTCCCATTGAAGTTTCTATTACGTAAAAATAAATTACTACCCATACATACGGCGATCTGTAATTGTCGAATTAACACAGGTTGACTGTATGTTATGTACATACATATTATATTATCTATATCATAGTGCAGCTCAGAATGTATTACTATAACTGTATGTATGTACTGTATGATGTATCATAGTTTGTACAAATGGTTTTTAATCAGTGTCTCGCCTTTAAATTAATGCTACGGCTTTATCAATTTGGACTTTTTTAAACGACACGTGACTGTGCATATTTATACATGTATGATAAACTTTGCGTGTATGTGTTTGTGGTAGCTGGTTTGCTGTAGTCTATATTAGAATCTATGCTTTTTTTCATAAGTAAATATATATGAAACTCAAAATACCACCTGCTACAACTTATTATCCAGGGCAAGATCCAAGGCAAGCGCAGTGTGGGTCGTAGAAGCACGTCTTGGCTAAAAAATCTACGCAATTTTTTTGGGAAACACCCGCTCGTTATTCAGGGCCGCAGTATCAAGGGTAGTTACCAAAAGGATCGCTGAACTTCGTGAGAAGATGGCACTTTAAGAAGAAGTCGAAATGAAATTAAGAATAATAGCATTCAAAGAATTTTAGTCAATAACTTCGCTGATTAGCAAGGCATTGTTTATATAAAAAAGTATTTACTGATAAATGTTATCAAAATTATAATCTATTTTTTGATGGAATTTTTAAAGTATTATAGGTATATTATCTAATTCTCTAAAAACCTCAAGTTTTACTTAAAATAAAAAGAACATGTCCTTAACTGCAGGTTAAAGAAGAATATGTCGGTAATATAAAAATCCATCTACGTTTAAATGTTAGTTACAGTGTAGTAGTACCAAATTCTTTTATTTGAGAAATGAATATTACATTTTTTTAATATTTTTTTGATATACCATCAGAAAAATATTAAAAAAAAAAACATTTATGCGACAGAAGTTGTTCTCTTTCGTTCAGAAGGATATAAAGATTTGATATTCTGTAATATTTTACATAACACTGCTTATGTTTTAATCTTGTTCCTAATACTCAAAATGAAGACTTAAAGGGTATTATTTAAAGGGGTTTAAAATTTTAGCGAAAATTAAAACTATTTTTAATTAAAAAAATTGTGTGCGTACAAAGTACCTACACAATATGTCTGAAGTTAAACTTCTTTAGCAAACTAATTGAAAAAGTAGGTGGTATCATAATTAAAAAACTAATTGAAAAAAAACCAACGTCACGCTGTGTTCCCAGGCGGTCACCCATCCAAGTACTGACGCTTGACACGTTGCCGCGTCACCTTTTGCTCAAATTTTACCCCTCATGCGCCTAAAGAAGTTTCACTTCAAAAATCTCGTAATTGAGAAAAGCTGTAAAATGTCGTACAACAAACAACTAATAATAGGGACGGAACAATAATAAAACCGCAGTAAAACCGCAAGACCTTTAATTCATTATTAAGTGAGATTTATTTTGTTGTACACAATTCAGTTCATTTTATTGTTTCGGCTTAAACAGGATTGTTGCGATGTATTCAAATTATTGTTTACAGAATTATTAAAAGTATCAAATCCCAGTAAAACGAAATTTAAACTGAGTTAAAACGCTACATTTTTCAAAGTTTTGAAACTAAAAACCGTATACTAAACGAAGCTTTTAACTTGAAATTATTTTTCTATTGAAGTTCTTCTATCAAATAATATGTTATTCTGGTCTCGTTGATTTTAATACTATTTAGTATTATGTTTTTCTGGCAAATCTAATTAAGACTTTTATTTGAGTTCATATATATTCGATTAATTAGACTTTTGGCTGCGACATCATAAAAGTAATTTGGTATCTAATACCAATCATATATTGTATATTAAAAATAGTGTTACAAAGTAGGTACCTAATTTCGTAAACACTTTTTGTATTCTCCGGAAATAAATAATTACATAGAAAAGACACAAACACAATCAATACAAAATTCCAGAAACATTTTTAAACTTCTGTTATGTACAAATATAATTAGGATTATCAGTAATAATAATTAGTAGTACCTATACACATCACATGTACAAATTTCGGCCAGTAACAATTTTATCGTATGTAATACTCGTAAACTTCTAGTCTATTGTCGTAATAATTATTAGTACGTAATAACATCACCATTTCAACTGCCATGTTTACAGATCCCAGTATAAATTTAGTCCTTTTCTAGGTAAAGTATTCATTACTAAATTTCGTTTCTAAGGTGTTTTTACTCTTATCACAAATGCACTTTATTTATTTTCGGTATTGGCGGCTACTTTTCTTGTCAATAATTTTTAATAAAGTCAAGTGAAAAATCTCTATATTTAAAAAAACTGAGTTGTTATAATGACGCGTTGGCGCAACGGTCATAGCACTGGTTTGTCGCTGTTGCGCTGGCGGTTACGGGTTCGATCTCCGCACATATGACAAATATTTGTATTGGCCATATATATGTTTGCCGTGGTCTGGGTGTCTATGCATTCCTTGTGGGTCTCCCCATCGTGCCTCGGTGAGCACTTTAAGCCGTCGGTCGGTCCTGTTATCGCGTACACCTGATAGCAATCGGTCCGTACTCATAGTGGGGAATATATCCGCCAAACCGCATTGCAGCGTGGTGGATTAAGCCCTGATCCTTCTCTTACATGGGGAAAGAGGCCTATGCCCAGCTGTGGGATAATCCAGGCTGAAGCGTAAGCGTAAGTTGTTATTAATGTTTAAATAATAAGCATTAATATTTATTTCAATTTATTCAGTTCAGCCTATTGCAGTCCACTGGTGGACGTAGGCCTCCCCAAGTTCGCGTCAGATATCCCGGTTTTCTGCAATCCTCATCCAGCCTACACGCCTAGATCGTCGGTCCAGCGGGCCGGAGGACGTCCTACAATGCGTTTGCCAAGATGCGGTCTTCACTCCAGGACACGTCTGCTCCAACGACCCTCGGTCTTGCGACACAAATGACCAGCCCATTGCCACTTCAAATTGCTAATTCTGTGGGCTATGTCGGTTACTTTCATTCTCTCGCGAATAGTTTAATTTTTTCTTCTATTTTTGAGAGAAACCCCAAGCATAGCCCGTTCCATTGCACGTTAAGGGACTTTAAACTTGTGGACCAGTCCCTTCGTTAGTGTTTTGAATTGAACTTATTATTACTAGTAATAATTTTCATATTTTAACTTTAATAATCATACTTTTTAAACCAGCTGCACAATCTTAGTAGCTTTTAATCATTTTGTCTTTTACCAAGCTATTATTTAGACTATTATTACTTCACTCCGTTTGTGTATTGATAATAAAATTTATTTACCTAACATCTGCATTCAACTCTAGACGTCTTGAGACGTCAATTACAGAGCGACAAGTAAGACGACACTAATGGTCTAAGATCCGAGAAGGTAAATCTTCCCTCATCTGTTAATTAGATGAAACAATTTTTTATAGGCTTATTTCAATATTGTGAATTTATAAAAAAAACCTCTGCCACCCTACGCCTGCTACAATTGATAATACTTAATTAGTTAATCAGTATTTTTTTATGATCTTTTCCCTCTCATGTTAATTACATGTAGTAAGCTAAAACCGGCAATATTTTATATTATATACCTTACTGTAGTAGGCACCCATCTCTATGATTGCTATACTTACCTGCAGCCAGGTCAGAAAAGGTAGATAAATGTAGATTATTACCCTCACATGTTAATAAAAAAATATAAGTACAATAATAAACGGCGGCGAATTCTAAACATAATAATGTTTGGCTGCCGTATTAAAAGCTGATGCAGCCAAAGATAAATATGGTCTAAGACCCGAGATAGCTAAATATTCCCTCATCTGTTAATTAGATGAAACAATTTTTTATAGGCTGATTTCAATATTGTGAATTTATGAAAACAACCTCTGCCACCCTACGCCTGCTACAATTGATAATACTTAATTAGTTAATCAGTATTTTTTTATGATCTTTTCCCTCTCATGTTAATTACATGTAGTAAGCTAAAACCGGCAATATTTTATATTATATACCTTACTGTAGTAGGCACCCATCTCTATGATTGCTATACTTACCTGCAGCCAGGTCAGAAAAGGTAGATAAATGTAGATTATTACCCTCACATGTTAATAAAAAAATATAAGTACAATAATAAACGGCGGCGAATTCTAAACATAATAATGTTTGGCTGCCGTATTAAAAGCTGATGCAGCCAAAGATAAATATGGTCTAAGACCCGAGATAGCTAAATATTCCCTCATCTGTTAATTAGATGAAACAATTTTTTATAGGCTGATTTCAATATTGTGAATTTATGAAAACAACTTCTGCCACCTTAAGCCTACTACAATTAATAATACTTAATTAGTTAATCAGTATTTTTTTTTAATGATCTTTTCCCTCTCATGTTAATTACATGTAGTAAGCTAAAACCGTTAATATTTTACATTATATACCTGACTGTAGTAGGCACCCATCTCTATGATTGCTATACTTACCTGCAGCCAGGTCAGAAAAGGTAGATAAATGTAGATTATTACCCTCACATGTTAATTAAAAAATCCAAGTGCAATAATAAACGGCGTCGAATTCTAAACATAATAATGTTTGGCTGCCGTATTAAAAGCTGGTGCAGCCAAAGATAAATAGTAAAAAGATACAATTTACGATGACTGTGGGAGCTCATTGCGAAGAATGAGACAGAATAATACTAATTCCTTCAACGAAAAGAGACAGCGTAAAATTCATGCGCGCGCATCACAGGTTCATTTAAACATACTAGAAAATTCGCGAATTCGAAATTTCGAAAATTTAAGAAAAATATATACTAGAATAGAGAGAGATAAGATGAGAATTGGAGTAAGTATAAGAAAGATAAAGACAAAAAAAATTGCTCCAAATTTTTAAGATTTATTTTTAATTTACGGAATAATGTGCAATATTAAAAAATATATAATTATGCTTTTGAGTTACCCTTACCGTGAAATTTTCTTGATGGTTCAATTATTAATTGTTTTTATATAGTTCTTTAATTATAATTCTGATACGGTAAAATTAATGTTTTTTTAAACAAACAAAAATATTTGTTTTATTTATTATTAATGGTGCCGCGTTGGCGCAGCGGTCACAGCACTGGATTGCGATTGGCTGTTGCGCGGGCGGTTGCGGGTTCGATCCCCGCACACGACAACATTTGTATTGGCCATACAGATATTTGCCGTGGTCTGGGTGTTTGTGCAGTCCTTGTGGGTCTCCCCACCGTGCCTCGGAGAGCACGTTAAGCCGTCGGTCCCGGTTGTTATCATGTACACCTGATAGCGATCGTTACTCATTGTAGGGAATATATCCGCCAACCCGCATTGGAGCAGCGTGGTGGATTAAGCTCCGATCCTTCTCCTACATGGGGAAGAGGCCTATGCCCAACAGTGGGATATTACAGGCTGAATCGTGATCGTGATCGTGATTTATTATTATACATACCATTATTATAAACATATTACAAACAGAAAATTACTGAAATCAAATTTTGTTGGAAATAATTGTAAGGTGAAAATCAATTATTTTAGTCCGGGATCCCTAGTACATTTTTTTCACCTGATTAGAATCAAGCTAATTTTCCGGGAGTAGCTTTATTTTGATGAGACGAACAAAAAATTGTCCTACAAATTGCGTGGTACGTTATCCCGGTCCTACTGCTGCTCTATCTCCTGCTAACTCTATTACCTACCACAATCGAGAGTTTTCGTAGAGGAATTTTTTGTTCATCTAATCAAAATGAATCTACTCCCGGAAAATTAGCTTGATACTATTCAGGTGAAAAAAATGTACTAGAGATTTCGAAAATTTCGAATTTTCTAGTATGTTTAAATGAGCCTGTGATGCGCGCGCATGAATTTTACGCTGTCTCTTTTCGTTGAAGGAATTAGTATTATTCTGTCTTACTCTTCGCAATGAGCCCCCATAGTCATCATAAATTTTTTTTTATTACTATTTATCTTTGGCTGCATCAGCTTTTAATACGGCAGCCAAACATTATTATGTTTAGAATTCGCCGCCGTTTATTATTGTACTTGGATTTTTTAATTAACATGTGAGGGTAATAATCTACATTTATCAACCTTTTCTGACCTGGCTGCAGGTAAGTATAGCAATCATAGAGATGGGTGCCTACTACAGTAAGGTATATAATATAAAATATTGCCGGTTTTAGCTTACTACATGTAATTAACATGAGAGGGAAAAGATCATAAAAAAATACTGATTAACTAATTAAGTATTATCAATTGTAGCAGGCGTAGGGTGGCAGAGGTTTTTTTTATAAATTCACAATATTGAAATAAGCCTATAAAAAATTGTTTCATCTAATTAACAGATGAGGGAAGATTTTGTTATATTCCGGATCTTAGACCATAACTCCAAGGGCATTTAGACGTCTGCTTCCAACGCATCTGCACTATACGAGTATGTATTGTATCATATCAAACTAATCTCTCTAAACTTAATTTCTAGTTAAAGAAACCACTATAATATAAAAAAAAATATTATGTAAAGGATAATAAATAGTAGGAGCGTGATATCTAATGCTCCTCTGCAATAGCTTAATATTTCTAACGAATGTGTAACTTTATTTTCCCCAGTTTTGCTGTTTCTGTGTTACAACACAGTAAAGGATATTTTTCTGTATGTCAGCCTGCTAACTCTGCATTTTTTTTTTACATAATTGCTTTTTACTTACATGCGGTCTAAGTTCCTAAGTTATTCAACTTAATGCATATTCACAGAAGGCTTATACACATACATAAATAATAATAATAATAAAAAACTCTTTATTGTACACCAAAAAATGAGGAAAATTACAAAAATAAAAACAGGAGATAAGTACACATGCATAACATATGCAATTTATACATATGCATTCTAATACAATTCGTAATTAAGTGCTGCTTCGTAAGTAAGCTAGTCAAGTGTGATAATATATGAAGTAAAAAAAATGTATCCAACGGCCCTATTTTTTATTTTTAGACTAGCTTTTAGCGGATTTTAAAAAACTATACATCTAAGGAAGTAAAATAATACATTTAAAGCTTGTACACAAAATCCTTCATTTTTGAAGTTAGAAAGATGAAACTTCATTTTTGGTCTACTGATTAATAATGAGTACCAAATCATTTATTTCAGCGTTTGTGAAAATTCTACCCTTAGTGGGATGAAATAGGAGATGAAAATTTGTACGGAAGTTCATAAGCCTTAATCAGAGAGGTATGAAACTCTGTTTTGAGGCTTTGCTTTTTAAAAAATGAACAAGTTCTACTCTTAAAGAGAAGAATAAGGGGTTGAAAGTCAGTCTGTTATTTTTTACACGTAATATCTCTAACAGTATGAAATTTGGTTTTCAGATTAGATACTAATTAAAAATTACCAGCGCGTATCAGCGCGTGTGGAAATTTTATCCTTAAAGAGATGAATTAGGTTTTAAAACTTTGTATAAAAGTTTTGAAGTCTGTCATTTAATAATGTTAGAGATATGAATTTTTTTTATGTTACTTATTGATAATGATTAATAAATATCTCTTTCTGTCTCTGAGGACAGAATTTCCACAAACGCAGGGATGAAAAAGGGTTGGGTTTAAAATTTGTTTACATATTGGAGTGGAAGGCCGTCATTTCCGAAGTTAGAAACATAAACTTTATCCTTACGCTTTTGATCGCAAAGAAAATACTATAATTCCGTGAATTTATACGTCGATATATCCTAAAAGTTTGTCATATTTTAAGATAAAAGCATCAAATTATATTTTTAGGCTTTTGGTTGCATATTTAAAAAAAGAAGTGTTGCAGCGTTTCCAGAAATTCTGGTTGGTAAAATAGATTATTAGTTTATATTACTAAAATTGGCAGTAGTAGTTGAACAAATTGCAGTAGTATGTAGATCTAAGGCAAGATTGTTTTCGCACAAATTTTCTATGTATTATATTCTTGACTAGCCCATTGGTGCAGGTTGTAGCGGCCCTGCTTTATTCTCCGCGGGTTGTGGGTTCAATTTCCGCCTGAATTTGGTGTAATATTTGTATTTACATATCAACAAAAAATTAACTATGACAGTCGGCTGTTACCTATACAAGCATTAAGTTGCTGACCATAGGAACAGATAACTGAGGTAGGACACAGCAGGAAAGTTCCTGCTCAATATATGGAGTAGCTCGACTGGGGTAGTACTTTGACCTTAAAGAAGATCACAGCTAAATAATACTGCTTTCAAGTAGTGTTGTGTTCCTGTTGGTGAGTAAGGTGGCCAGAGCTCCTGGGAGGGAAACTGTCAATCGGAAATGTTTACGATTAGCTAAGACATGGTCAAGCCGAATACATTATATCTAGAATATAATTTATTTTTAAACATATTTATTTGGAGGTGTGACTGCCATAGTAAAGCGTTAGGAACGGTTATGTTAGTTGCAGAAGTTCACCGTCTATAGATGTAGTTTCGAAAACGTGTCTTTCATACTCCTAGTTGTCTCCAACTAGAGTGAGTCTAATTTATTATTTTATTTATTTTATTTCTCTGTATGTTATCCTAACGATTTATTTATTTCGGTTTGAAGTTGCGGGATCCAACTGGTCAATAAGTGGAATGGAATCCCGTGGGATTATAGGATCACGCTTTGCGGAATTTGCTTCACTATTTGCTATCATTGTGGTAAAAGAAATAAATAACTTGTTTTGCGAAAATCTGTTTATATTAGAACTGATGATATTCTTCTGTTTTATGTGTTTATAAACACGACGTTCGATAGGTACTAAGATTTCTCAGAAAAGAAAACGTAATATTAATCCTTTTAGGCTCGGCAAGTTGTTTCTTCTTAGCTTTTTTGTTTATCCTTTAAAATAAAGTATAGTTACTGAAATACCTGTTACCTTTTGTACGGTAGAGAATGGTCAACATTTTTATTTATTTGTGAAACTAAAGTAGTAAGTGTGTTCTAGAGTTTTTGATTGACATATTTACAGTTATAAAGTCATGAAAAGGATTTGCATGGTTTAACTAATCAATTAGGACACTTGAGGAACGCTTCTGCTTCATTGACTTAGTTTTTTGTGTTATGTGAGTTAAATACTTTGCGCAACATATTGTCACGCCGTATACACCTATACGGTACGATTCATGAGAAAATTCACATTTAATTATGACTGTAATATATTTTTTCGTCAATAAGTAATGTATGTTTTACTGGTTTGTCAGGACAGGTCTGCTAGATAATGAACTTTGAGTAAAATAGAAAAAAAAAATAATAATACGAGAGAATATAAAATTGGAAACTTACTTTAAAATTTACAACTACGGCCTATTTATTGTATAGGAATTTTCATCGACGAATTTTCGGAACCTAGAGTTTGTAGCACCAGCGACCACACATGGATTTACTTTTTAAAAGAAATGGTAAAATGACGGTTATACTCCGGCCGCTCAGAGAATGCGTTTCTGACACCTGCCAATTCGTCATGACTAGTGATGTACAATAAATAACATTAATAATATATAGTTACGTTGTTTATTGCATTCATTATGCATAATTATTAATTCAATTTAATTTATATGTTGTTATTTTTTATAGGATTTATATTTCAATATATTTGTTACTGTAAATGCGCGAATTACGGCAAATCCTAAGATTTAAGAGTAAAACCTAAGATTTAACAACTCTTAATGGTAAAAGCCTGAACAATTTTGCTATTCGAACTTTTACCACTATTCACTTGGTAAGTCATAGGATTTACATTAAAGGCACGGTAAATGTTAAAAAAGACACGTTATAAGTTTATAACGTGTCTTTTTCAACATTTACCGTGTATATAAGTCTTTAGATTAAGACCCGCGTTAGTCTAATTTTGAAGTTAGATAGGTTAAGGTTTTTTTTTGTAACGAAATTATGCCGATAACGGTCTACGGGTCTTAATCTAAAGACTTACCAATTTAAGTTTTTGACTGAAATATATGAATAAGAATTAATTTTTGTTTTATTCCCAAGACCAAATTTTACTAGCTGTCAGTGGTAAAACCTAGCATGTACTAAATTATAATAGTAAAAGCCCAAAAAAATGTCCCATTTTCATAAATCCTTACATTTACCAACTCATGTCGGTAAATCCTAAGACTTACTCTTAAATCTTAGGATTTACCGTAGTTCGAGCTTTTACAGTAAAATATTCAATAAATATTCAAAATATAGATAATTTTTAATGAATCAATTAATTGAATTGAATCGTAATTTCTGAAGGTAACGAAGAGAAAAAAATAAAAATGCTTTATTTATTGGAAAATATATGTTATGACTTGTGAAATACATTGTTTTAAGCCTTAAACAATGAAGACTATATATATCATTTTTTTACTAGAAATATATAGTAGTAAAGTAAGTAATTTTATTTTCAATGTTTTTTTTTAATTCATCTGACTGATATTGTGACACTATTTTTCTTAAGTTTTGTTTCGGCGTACCGTTATTATGTTATTAACTTTATTAAATACTAAGTACATTATGTATTATAATTTATAACGTTTTATTTTATATTATATCGACAGATTTTATTAAGATTACAAAAATCTTCGATAACAATTGCCTCGTTATTTTGTCACATCACTACTATACAATAAAATAATTTTTAACAAAAAAAAAACCGACTTCAAACAGGAAACTAAAAAGTAACAAATAAATTTACTTAGCACAAAGTAATTCTTATTTTGATTTAGTTAATCAGAAATTATAAAATAAATATTTTATAACTTTGAAGTCGGTGCCTTCAGTACTATATCCACCACAGATATTCACCGAATTTGTGAACTTTATGCCGTGCGCGGTCTCCGAATACTATTTTATGAAGACAATTAATTACTACAGGATAGATATTCTGTAATAATTACCTGCCAATATTAGCTTGAGGGGTGAGAAAAATTGATAATACCTATACCTAGTTATTGTTTTACTTGGCACCGACTTCAAAATTATAAAATATTTATTTTATAATTTCTGATTAACTAAATCAAAATAAGAATTACTTTGTGCTAAGTAAATTTATTTGTTACTTTTTAGTTTCCTGTTTGAAGTCGGTTTTTTTTTGTTAAAAATTATTTTATTTTACAATTTTTAGTGATGTGTAGACCTAATTAGGATGCTTCTCGGCAGTATTAAGTAAGCCCGACAAAATAAAACGCTTCAGCCTGTAATATCCTACTCCTGGGCATAGGCCTCTTTCTTCATGTAAGAGAAGGATCAGAGCTTAATCCACCACGCTGCTCTACTGTGGTTTGGCGGATATATTCCTTACTATAATAAACAATGAATAAACGCTTCACACTCAACGGCCCTCAGTAGGGTTTTCTCCTCTGTCGGGAGTCCGGAAACATACACAACACACAAACACAAACGCCCAGACCACGAAAAACATCTATATGGCCAATACAAATGTCCGTCGTGAGCGGGGATCGAACCCGCGACCGCCAGCGCAACAGCCAGTGCTGTGACCGCTGCGCTAACGCGTCGTCATAAGTACCTACTATATATGAGTAAAGATCGCTATTAGGTGTTCGTGATATACAACCGGGACTGACAGCCTAGCATGTTCTCCGGGACCGAACCGAAACCTACAGACCGAAAATAAATATTTGTATAAACATAAATATACACTCCGAGCGGGAATCAAACCCGCGACCGTCGGTGTTTAGGCGCCGCCGACACGGCACATGCACCATTATATCAAAGCGGTCGTCAAACAACAAAAAGTAACTGCTGTAAATTATTGAGGAATTCCCTCGACTATTTATGGGCTCCATCATCAGACCTGTAATGGCACTTTTAACTCATATGGGTGCAAAGTTCTCATCAATAGAAATGAATGAAGCTCAAACAGCAGGTGATTGCTGTAAATAGTTGAAGATTTCCCTCGACTATTTATGGGCTCCATCATCAGACCTGTAATGGCACTTTTAACTCATATGGGTGCAAAGTTCTCATCAATAGAAATGAATGAAGCTCAAACAGCAGGTGATTGCTGTAAATAGTTGAAGATTTCCCTCGACTATTTATGGGCTCCATCATCAGACCTGTAATGGCACTTTTAACTCATATGGGTGCAAAGTTCTCATCAATAGAAATGAATGAAGCTCAAACAGCAGGTGATTGCTGTAAATAGTTGAAGATTTCCCTCAACTGTCTTTCGACTCCATCATCAGATCGACTCCAGACCTTCATTAAATAGTAGTGCTTTATAGTAGTTAAGGAAAAAGTGATAAAACGCACTAGTCGTCACTACAATTTTCGAGGGTTCCCCTCGATTTCTCTGGGATCCCATCATCAGATCCTGGTTTCCTTATCATGGTACCTAAGTTGGAATATCTCCTTTCCAATAAAAAAAGAATTATCAAAATCGGTTCATAAACGACGAAGTTATGCCCGAACATACATAAAAAAAAAAAAAATATACGGTCGAATTGAGAAACCTCCTCCTTTTTTGAAGTCGGTTAAAAACAAACAGTTGACATAACCTTGAAGCAGCGTCGTTTGACGTGGTTGGACTTTTAAAAGCTATTGATTTTATATTTTTTAATTAAGTAATTGTAATAATTTTAGGCCAAAATTAATACATTTATTGTAAGTTGGCAAAATTATTCGAATTTTAATGTTATCACTCGTTAATAAGGTAAAAAAAAAGATATTTAAAATTTTGCCGTAAATTGTACGCCAGTTCAAAGTTACATCGCCCAATCAATCACGATCTGTCAGAAACGCATTCTTTCAGCGGCCGGACTATAGTATCAAATATAGTAGGTATATTCCAATAAATAATTAGTTCCTCAAACTGGAGTTTTAACTGCCGGTCGAAGCTCTGGGCTTCAACCTGCCACCAGAAGAGAAAGTACTTTTTTATATTTTTAAACATTTCTTTTAGAAATATGTTTAAAAATGTATTAATTAGTAACGTGGTGGATTAAGCTCCAATCCTTCTCCAACATGGAGAAAGATGTCCAGCAGTGAGATGTTACATACAGGCTGAACTAAATAAAGAAATAAGTACGGTACTTGAAATAGTAAGGTGAAAATAAAAGTGAAATCTATTTTATCCGGAGATTATATGCAAAATATATTTTGTCATGTTCACCAACGTAAGGCCAACCAATAGAATTTAAATGGGTATGTAAATACCTCTCTATAATACTATTTAGAAACCTATGTCATCTTAATATGTCATGACAGTATCTAAACGATCTTTTGCCAGAGGAGAACCGCTTGTTGAATATTCAATATACTGCTTTTACTCTCGTTGTCTGTAGAGTTATTTATGTGTGACTAATGAATATCATTTTCACTTTTGGATAATGATAATGTAATGATTTGGATAATAATAAAAGTAGTTAAAAAAACGAATGATATAAACGTCAAATTTAGTTTAGTTTTAATTTGTAATTATTGTAACTCATCTGTCTATATACATTATGTTTGTATATAAATAAAATCGTTTTTTCCAGGACGACGTTTTTTTAAAAAAAAACTTCTGTTAGTAAAAAAAATATTATAAATATATATTTATTTATTTAAAAATATGTATTTTTGTTGTATTCGTTACTGTCAGTACAAGGTTTATATGGAAAATTATAAAAAAAAAACATTGACACAAAAAAGTATGATAGTACGAATTTCGCCGAGTGAGCTAGTTAGGATATTCAACCCATTTCTTGCATGGTGTGAATCATATCTAACCGGCAGATTTTCCACTCTGGTAATAGATAAACACCAATATAGTTCACATACAATACACAATACATTTCAATAATGACAACAAACCTACAAAATAGGAGAGAGGTTTTAGAACTTCGTGTATAAAGTTTTAGGCAATAAAATTTACTGCTCTGATATTTTTAACTTTGCCTTTTATGGCCCACCCAAAATATCTCGACAACCATGCCACCTGTTAGATGTATGAGTCTGTAGAACGTAATTAGGAAAATATTTTCCTGTATCGAGATTGTCAATATTGTATACAACATTTCAAAAAGGATTCCAAGCATGTTAATACATATGCCATGGCTGGCTGCCCCCATTTAAGCGCAAGGTGACCAACTATTGGTATCAACTATGGGTAAATATTATAGGAATTGTAAATGTACTGTGGGATAAGAAATTAAATTTCTGTGTATTTTATGTGTAACTGTTTATATCAACTCATTTATATCAATTAATATAAATAATTCACGTCTTTTTTCACGAATTTGTCTTTTTTTTCACTTCAATTTACAAATTTTTATATTTAAAAAAACACATTTATATAGCAGAGCCGACGTTAAGTGAATACGCGTTTTCAAAGATTACTCAAAAAGTATTCATTATATCTCGATCATCACCCATATATAAGAAAGGCTATAAAACGGAGTGTGGCAACTATAGAGGAATTTCGCTTCTCCCTATAGCTTATAAAGTGTTTTCCGTAGTTGTTTACAGACGATTGCGCTCTTATGCTGAGGAAATATTAGGCGAATACTAGTGTGGCTTCAGACCGGGTCGCTCAACTGCTGATCAGATTCATCTTATGCATCAAACAATGGAAAAGGCCTATGAGTTTGACATAAACCCTCATCACATATTTGTCGACTACAGACAGACGTTTGACAGCATACGACGCAAGAGAACGCTTTTTGGTATGATGGAACTGGGCATACCAAGTAAGTTGGTAAGACTTGTCGAAGCCGTATTGGAGCACTCCAAAGCTGTGGTAGCCATTCAAAACGAAATGTCTCAGCCTTTTGACACACATTCCGGAGTCAAGCAGGGGGATGCACTCTCGTCCATCGTATTCAACCTTGCCATTGAAGCTGTTATTCGTAAACTGAACATCAGGGAACTAATCGACTATAATACGTCACAAGTAGCCGCATACGCTGACGATATAGTCATATCAAGCAGGTCTCAAAACAGCATGATCAATCATTGCTCGAACCTCGAAGCCAAGTCTGCAAAGTATGGATTGCAGATAAATGCATCCAAAACGAAATATCTAGCAACTAGTAGACTGCCAGAACCAGCAAGTAACATCAAGGTTGGCGATAGTGAAATTGAAGGGGTGGAGAGCTTCAAGTATTTGGGATCAATGCTTACTGGCCAAAATGGGATGGACGAAGAGATAAAGACAAGGATTGTTAGCGGCAACAAGTGCTTTTATGCGTGCAGCAAAATCTTTTCCTTGAAATTGCTTAGCGTTACATCAAAACTGACTATATACCGTACCATTATCAGGCCCGTAGTTACTTATGCCTGCGAAACGTGGACGCTAACGATGAACAGAGAATTAATGAGCGAAGACTGGCAATATTTGAAAGAAAAGTGCTGCGCCGAATATTCGGAACCGTGAAAGACGACAATGGAACATACCGACATCTAATGAACCTCGAAATAGACGCGCGCATAAATGGTGAAAATATTGTCAGGTTTTGCAAGTCTCAAAGACTGAGGTGGGCAGGCCACTTGGAAAGAATGCCGGAAACCAGGCCAGCCAAAATAATATCTAAGTGGACACCGCAGCAGGAGAGACCAAGAGGAAGACCGAGGAAAAGATGGAAGGATTGCGTAGAGGAGGATCTGAGGGCGATGGGCAAGTTTACGAACTGGAGGAGGGTCGCCAGAGATCGTGACATGTGGAGGACAATCGTGGAGGAGGCCAAGACCCACAAAGGGTTATAGCGCCACTGGAAGAAGAAGAAGAAGAAGAATATCTCGATCATATTGAATGGTAGCACATAGTACCACATGACAACCAACACTTTTCGATTAAAAAATGAATCATAGAAATCGATCTACCCAGTAAAAAGTTCCGAAGTAACATACATAAAAAATATAGTCGATTTGAGAACATACTTTTCTTAAGTCGGTTAAAAAAAGCAGATTGTTGATGATGTTGTCTGTAAAAAACAAAGACACGATTCGGTGAGGGACTGTTGTTGTTATCGTTATCAAAATCATAAAAGGACCCTTCAAAGAATAAAATGAACGTTTACTTTTCATGGTCCTAACTCCTTTTGACTGACTTCATTCCCAGTCAGAAATTTCATTTCGCATTCAGAAATTTCTAAAAAACGTTTTACTGTTAAAACTGGACCTTCCTATCAAGGTTTTGTTTTTGTAAAGATTTAAACTACAATAATTTTACAGCAAATAAAATATTAGTGAAACCATAACTATAAAGTTTAGAGTTGACGTTAGTTCGACAAAACTAATTAATGATTCTGTTTTAAGGACTAAATACCCTATTGAGCCAACATTCAAACGAGAGTAACATAATTACATTTAAGCGTGGGTCAACGTAGTTGGTGAAGTTAGTCATTCTGTTTGTATGTAGGTATATAATATTTTATTAATGTATTAGATTATTCGATATAAATCGTAATATCTGGAAACCTTCTGTTGTTACTATATAATTTTTCTATTTTGTTTTGAACATAACCTTTTCCTAAATTACCCTAGTCGGAGATGAACAGAATAAAAACAAATATTCAAATAGGTCGTGCCATTCTCTAGACCGAGTAATACAGCAACCGATTTTACTATAGATGCGTATGTAGTATGTAGATAAAGAAGTGTGTGTATATTTAATGTTAACGAAAATACTTATCTTTAAATTATTTTGTTTCACTAGATTATTAGGATAAAAAATGGTACTATCCCGTTTTAGGTTACGTTAACGAAGCATAAGAAGAAAATTAATAAGGCTTGAGTTTATTTGTTGCACAACTTAATTATAGTCTTATACTGTGGAACTTGTGGTACTTGTTTCGACTCTATATTTTTCTTTTTTATACTAAAAAGGTGTGTATAGGTGGGTAAAGGTTATATATTGTTATGTTTTGTTTCTAAAAGCCAAATGTAACACTCGCCGACACTTTGGTTTCGTCTAGAACAAAACAACCTAAGCGTAGTAGGAATTTCATTACGGTAATTTTATTTTGTATCAAAATAAAACATAATATTATTTATTTTGTTAGGGTTTGGCACCGACTACTTCTACTTCAAACCTATCAGTGGCTAGCACAAAAATTAGCATTTCTTGTGCTAGCCACTGATGCAAACTGTGTTACTTACAAATGAAATTAGATATGTATTTTTGTCAATTATGTATTCGTGTCATGGTGTGCAAAAGTATAAATAAATATATAGATAGTTTCTATCCAATACTAGTAAATACTAACTTGTTTGTTCTCTAGACATAAATATCTAGGACAGTTCAAATCAATAGCAGGCATTTAGATTGAACACATAGTTGCCTGTCGTGGATATTTCAGGAATTCTGTATTGTTCTTACAAATGTAGTAGATCAGAGTAATATATCATACTAGCTGACCCCGCAAACGTTGTTTAGCCATTTATGTTATTAATCTACGCAACCCCCTCTTGTGGGTGGAATTTTGTAAAATCCGTTCTTAGCTGACCTCTACTCGGCGAAAGGAATATTCCTACCAAATAGGCCTTATGGTTCCAGTGATATCGTGATGAGTCAATGGGTGGAAATCTCTTTAATATATATAGAATAATATAGATATACATATTTTTCCTTTGTATCAGTTGGACAAAGAGAAGTCGTGTAAGATAGTAAACAAAAAAAAAAAGGTTTTTGCATCATTTATTCAAATGTAATGTTTAATGGACAAAAACGGCGTATCAAAATTTTAGTTGATTGATTGTTGTTGTGGTTTTCAGTTGCGCTAGCGAAGCATGGTTGATTCCGCTAATATGAAGTAGAATGGAAAATCAAAGTTTTTGTTGATTGAGTTAACTGACAAAACTAATGATTTCATCATTTCCCATTATATATGAAATCACACGTTTTCTTAATTGTTTTGAATTAAAATGGGTTGTCAGAAATAAAAAGCGAAGAAATGAGGAGTGAAATGTATGAAATACGTAAGTTCTTTTATATTTCAGCATATAAACGGACCTTTTATTGTAGATCATAAAGTTGTCGAATGTCAAATGTTTAGCTCGCTTGACAGTAAACCAAAAGGTACTTTTTCTGTGATGTACATATTTTAGTATTATTTTACGTATTGAGTTTTTATGGCTGTTTCAATTGGTGTAGTAGTAGTAAAGTATATCTGTTTGGATCATTAGGGTCACTGAAAATTCAGTAGGAGTACATCAAGTATATCTTTTAGTTTAGTCAGAAGCAGACAAATAAACAGATTTTGCATTTTGCATTTGCATTTTGCATGATACCGTTGGCAACCTTTGAGACTAGACTTTTAACAATTGCTCTATACGAGAAATAATAATACAAACTATTTACTTTCCACAATATAGTATATATATTAATTGTTTAATGATTTTTCTAGGGCAGCCAAAAAGGTGTCAGGGTGGAGCGACCTTTAAACGTTGAAGTCCTAAAAATATAACAAAAATTTGTGTCGCGATATGCGTTATTAATATTTATCACCGGTGACTTCGTTATCGAGGTGAAATCAAAATTAAATTATCAATTATTATTTATTCTCTTAACGCAGTGTGGGACGTCTTCCGGCCCGTTGGACCGACGATCTTCGTAAGATTGCCGGTGTAGGCTGGATGAGGATTGCGGAAAACCGGGATGTCTGGCGCGAAGTTGGGGAGGCCTATGTCCAGCAGTGGACTGCAATAGGCTGAACTGATGACTGACTGACTGATGATTTATTCTCTTTAAAAGCCAAAATTGTCCTTCTATGTTAGTAATAAATTTACATATGTAAGAACTTTATATGGAATAAGGCTGCAAAGATAGGCTTAGAAAAACAAGAAAGACTGTTATCGTGTTTTCTTATCTCTGTCGTCGAGTTCGTTTAACAATGCGAGGTCAGAGCCTCGATTAACACAAAAGTAATTTAGGTACTTATCAAGAATCAAATTGGATCCTTTGAGCTTAGGATTATCAGTAATTAAAATATTGAACAAATAACTTTGTCTAAATATTAAGGAACAAACTATATTTCCGTAAATATTACGTATGCACATTGTAAGGGTGTATATACGAGTATGATACACAATATGTATTTAGTGTTTTAAAACTGAACATATTTGTTTTATATGCATTAGATTGTTATTGAAAACTGTAAAAAACTGATGTCGTGCATCTGGTGTCGTGATGTGTTGCATCTTGTATAGTTATACGTTGTTGAATGTTCATTGCATTTATATTTTAAAGAATTTTTTGCATGTTTGAGCAGATACCTCGATGTTTTAGATGTAAAAATTTAAAAAGTAAATGGCATTAAAATTTGGTTTTGGATGTTTCAGGCATCTGCTCAATGGACTTATACATAAAGTTCAAAATGCTAACAATCTGTACATATTTCAGTGATAGAGCGAAGGGCAAATGACTGTAACGTGTTATGTTTCCAAATGTTTCGGGTTCGTCTGTGCGATAGTGAGAAGTATATTTAAAGTGGTTATTTACATTTAACTCAGATTTTTTTCCAACCTTTTTTTTACTCATAAAATAGTGTATAAATTCCAAGCTTGAATTTTTTGTTTAAGATCACACATGTATTTTAACTCACTATACAACTGAAACGGTTCGATTTAAAAAAAATAAAATAAAAGATTCTTGTGATACGATATAGTGAAAAATTTGTCTATTATAAGGAAGCGTTGGTATTTAAATTTCCTACGGCTTATGCTGTAAGCACACCATAAAATCCACATGTATGTGTGCATTTGTGTGCGTAAATACTGTAATTCCTTATGTTTCGTAGCTTTCGGTTATTTCTTTCTAAAGGTACTAAAGGTGTGTTTCATAATCGGTTAATAGAGTTTATTTCGCTTATAAGATACTTTGAGACTTTATTAGCAGGATGTAAAACATGCCTATAGAGTGTGTGTTAGTGTTACGTTAGCTATGAAATCACATCATCACATCAGCCTATCGCAGTCCACTGCTGGACATAGGCCTCCCCAAGTTCGCGCCAGACATCCTAGTTTACCGCAAATCTCATCCAGCCCACACCGGCAATCCGGCATAGATCGTCGGTACAACGGGCCGGAGGACGTCCCACACTGCATTTTCCAATACGCGGTCGCCACTCCAGGACATGTTTGCTCCAACGGCCATCGGTCTTGCGACACAAGTGACCAGCCCACTGCCACTTCAACTTAGCTATGAAATACCTCTTTCGAATTTATAGATTATAATATAATGGAAATGAAAAACATATCAAAAACTCTTATAGTTGGTTAACGCTAAAGTCGCTAAACGTCACTTTTCACGTTAGCTATATCAGCAACCGTTGAAACAGGTCCCTAGTTTACCTTTTTTTAACTGAACATTTCACGTACCTATGCGTTTTTTCGTTAGAAATAAATCGCGCGTGTTTAATGTAGGGTATGCAACGTTGGGGTGAATTCGGACAGTGAATACGGAATCAAAGCCATTCATTTATTATTCACAAGTATCGAACATAAATGTAATAAAACAAATGGGATATGGTCAACGGTGCAAATAAACAAGCATACTTTTTCGGTTTATTTGTATTCGGTTGTACATCGTTGAAGACATTCATTTAAGGACTTGTCTAGTTGAAAAAAATACCAATAATGTATGTATGTTACATTTATATACAACTTAGTTATTATATGAAAACTTTTATTGTCATAAAATTTCCAATTTTTTATATATTTTATTTAACCGTCATTTAACAATCTAAATACGAAATATAAAAAGGGTACTCACCACGTAACGCATGTTAAAAAATAAAATAAAAAATCGGCCAAGTGCGAGTCAGACTCGCGCACGAAGGGTTCCGTACCGACTAGGTTAACAACGGTAGGTACATTGATTTTAATATTGGACAAAAAGCGGCTAAAAATCACTTTTGTTGTATGAGACCCACCCTTATAATTTTTTTTATTTTAATTTTATTATTTATTATTAAAGTAAATATACAACTACACTCTTACTATTTATTGATATCGAGCAAAAATAGGCAAAAATGATGTTTTTTTGTATTGGAGCCCCCTTAAATATTTATTTTATTTTGTTTTTAGTATATATATTCTTTATTGCACTAAGTAATTACAACAACACATTATAATAAAGGAAGTAGGCAAGGGCGAACTTATCTCTAAAAGAGATATCTTCCAGTCAACCCATATATAGTTATAGTATTTGTTGTTATAGCGGCAACAGAAATACACAATTTGTGAAAACTTCAATTGTCTAGCTATCGCCATTCATGAGATACAGCCTGGTGACAGACAGACGGACGGACGAACAGACAGCGAAGTCTTAGTAATAGGGTCCCGTTTTTACCCTTTGGGTACGGAAAAAACGACTTCAGTTACAGCGACAAGTGATACGACGTAGGTTCGGTAAAACAGTCAGTTAAATATGTATTATTATTTATTAGATATAACTGAAAAAGTAGTAGTTAGATTATGATCAAGTCAGTCCACATGACAAGTACCAGTTTTTGACTAAAAAGGAATCATCAAAATCGGTACACCCAATAAAAATGTTATAATCATTTGTATATATAAAACGGTCGAATTGAGAACCTCCAAAAATTTTTTTTCATCGGTTGAAACATTTATAGTGTATACCCTGTTTTTTTTCAGTACGGACTAAATTGACACATGCAAATGTCAATTTTCGAAATAATGATACCAGCTTTTTAGTAATAGTGTTGTATACCGATTTTATGAATACGATACCGGTTTTATGAATCGTAACTTTTTACTTTTACCATATAATTTTATTATTATTTGACAACAGACGAATCTTTTAAAAATCATGATAACTATGGAGCATCACATAAAAAATATTTTTTATTAATTTTAATTACTTATTATCTATGTAAATACAACAGTTACTTATTTGTTGTTGAAGAATAGGTACGCAATAACAAGTTTTTAACAGGAACTAGACTAGAAATTGGTCGATGGACTGTAGCACGAAGCACAAGGAGTCCGAATGGTATAGGCTTTTCCATAGTATTCATGATACACAATAAAAAAACCTGATCTTAGTTCTCTTTTCTGTTTACATCACAGATCAGTTTCTGTTTTCAGAGAGTGATCAAGGCATTAGAGAGACATTAGTAATTTAATATTTTGACATTTTGACTAAGTTAAGGTTGCTTATAACACTGGGTACATTACCTAAGTTTGTAATGTATAACTCGCATCATGTAAAAAGAACGCTGAAAGGAACTGGAGGGGGTATGTTTGCGCATAGGTATCCTCGCGCACGAAAGTAGTTGGCCTATTGTTTTATTTTTGAATTAGCCTTTCGATCGCGGCTTTGTATAATGGTTATTGGTAGGTAGATTAAAAAGTATAGATAGAATATCATTAAATAGAATAAAAACATGTTGATTCAGTGTAGAATGTTAGAATCAGTGTAGAATCTAAATTTTACAAAAAATAAAAAGGAATGTTGTGAAACTCCTTCCATTAAGTCGTCGTGGGTATCGTTCATACGTAATTTTAAATTTTTAACTGCATTATTATCAGCCTCTCTCTTCATAAAACAATATAGGTACGTTACAAATAATTTTTCTCACTTCCCTGTGTAAAACTATTTCGTAATTTAAGACTTTTGTGCGCGAGCGATTTTGAGTCGACGTCGAACTGTCCAACCAATAGCACACCTGCAAGCATGTGGTGAGTGATACACACGCCCGTTCCCTACCTCATTCCACCTGTTAGACCGATAAATCGTTTCTGCGCAACTTGAAGGCCAGCGTTCTTTTTACATGACGCGAACTATACCTAATGTTAAGATATATATTTAAAAAAAAGTATTTTATTTTATTGTTTGATATTTTGCTACCTTAAATTTCTTTTATAATTGTTGTTTTTTTTTTCGTAAATGACATTTTTATTTTACTTTCGTTAAGTGTGTGTATCACCTTAAGGCGAAATAAATGTTTTCATTTCATTTCAATTTGCGTGTGATTACTACGATTAATAAATACTTAAAAAAATAAGTGTTTTTCATGTATCATAAATCTATACATTAGCCATACAGGTACATTTAACATTATATAGGTATGCCTATAGGTACATTGCGGTTGTCGCCACATTCTAAAATTTTAAAGACAAAGATTTTTGTAATTATTAGTGAAAAACGATACTATATTAAAAATTACGTAAAGTTACGGTAGTGGCACATCACTATTAATGATTCGCAAAAAACTTGCAACACAGCTTATGTCAATTTAGTCCGTACTGAAAAAAAACAGGGTATAATTGCTTCTAAGCTACATAATATGTTTGAAAGATTGCCTATTAGGAAAGTTTTTTAATGTACATACGACTTTTTATTACTAAATCTATAAAAAAAGTTATAATAAAGTTTGGGTAATTCACTTAGAAATTTAATTTTGGATACGTCGACTTCCATTTAAAATAAGTAGCCATTTTAACATTCCATCTTCCGCTTCGGTAATTTTTGATCAAATTTCTCTATTATAAGAATTTGAAGTAACGGGAGGTGAGCTTGAGGATTGCAAGTTGGAATGTGGGTACGATGACTGGGAGAGGACGAGAGCTAGCGGATGTTTTGGAAAGGAGACGGATAAATATAGCGTGTTTGCAGGAGACGAAGTGGAAGGGACAGAGAGCAAGAGAAATTGGGGCGGGTTATAAGTTTTATTATTGTGGATGTGATGGGAAAAGGAATGGTGTAGGTATAGTGCTGGATAAGGAGCTGAAGAACAAGGTGACGGATGTGAAAAGAGTGAATGATAGAGTAATTGTAGTAAAACTGTTGATGGAAGACTTGGTTTTGAATGTAGTTAGTGTGTATGCGCCGCAAACTGGATGCGATGACAGTGTGAAAGAAAAGTTTTGGGAGGATTTTGACGCGGTATTAATGAGAATACCCGAATGTGAGGAAATATACATTGGGGGGGACTTTAATGGACACGTGGGAAGGATGAATGACGGGTATGAGAGAGTGCATGGGGGCCGAGGCCACGGAGTCAGGAACCGAGACGGCGATTCTCTACTGGAAGCGGCCTTGGCCTTTGACTTAGCCATAGCTAACACTTTTTATCAAAAGCGGGAACAACATCTTATCACATACCGTAGTGGTCTACACTCTACCCAAATTGACTACATACTTTTAAGAAGAAATAGGCTAAAATCGGCCAAGGACTGCAAGGTAATACCGAGTGAGAGCCTTGTTTCCCAACATAGGTTACTGCTCCTGGACTTAACTCTAAAAGTTCAGCGTTTAAATAAGAGCTCGAAGCCCCCAGCTAGAACGAAATGGTACAGACTGGATGATAGAGATTTGGCTGCAGAATTTAGGGAAAGAGTGGTTGGTAAAATGATAGAAATGGGAGATATGGCAGAGATTGGAGTAAATGAGTGTTGGAGTGAGATGGCAACGTGGATACGAAATGTAGCGAGGGATGTCTTTGGGGAAACGAAAGGGAAAAGGAAGATAGACAAGGATACATGGTGGTGGAATGAGGAAGTACAGACGATTTTGAAAGAAAAGAAGAATGCTTTCAAAGAATGGAAAAGGATGGAAGATGGAAATGACAGAGAAAAGGAAATAAAAAGATCAGAATATAAAACTAGTAAAAAAAAGGTTAAGAAAGCAGTCGCTATTGCAAGGGCCAAGGTACAAGATAAGTTGTACGATTTTTTGGAGAGCCCACAAGGCCAAAAAGATCTCTTTAGAATTTCGAGAGAGAGAGAGATGAATGGAAGAGATGTAAAACATATGAGATGTATAAAAGACGAAGGGGGGAAGATATTGACGGACGATGAGGGAATAAAAGGACGCTGGAAGAGATATTTCAATAAATTAATGAACGAAGAAAATGAATGGAGCGGAGTGTTAGAAAATGTACGGAGTAATCAAGGATTGGTGAAAGAGGTAAGTATAGAGGAAGTGAAGATGGCAGTGCAGAGTATGAAGAATGGGAAAGCAGTTGGGCCAGATGGTATACCAGCGGAAGTATGGAAGTTTTTGAATGCGGATGGATGGAAGTGGCTGACTTTATTCTTCAATAAGTTGTTGCAAGAAGAGGTTATACCTGAGGAATGGTGCAACAGTTCACTGGTGCCCATTTTTAAGAATAAAGGTGACATACAGGATTGCAGCAGCTATCGGGGAATAAAGCTCGTGTCACATAGTATGAAGATATGGGAGAAAGTGATAGCGCGACGAATGAGAGAAGAATGTGAGGTCACACAGAAACAGTTTGGGTTTATGCCGGGCCGGGGAACTACGGATGCCATATTTGCACTCCGCCAACTTTGTGAAAAATACCGACTCGCACAAAAAGATTTGCATATGGTGTTCATAGATGTGGAAAAAGCATATGATAGGGTCCCCCGTAAGGTTCTGTGGTGGGCTATGAAAGGGAAAGGTGTGCCCGAGAAGTATGTACGACTTGTTCAGGCGATGTATGATAGAGCTAGTAGCCACGTCCGGTCCGAAGCCGGAGTAACTGACACGTTCAATGTGGCTGTAGGTTTGCACCAGGGGTCGGCTTTAAGCCCATATTTGTTCCTCCTAGTTATGGATGTTCTAACATCAGACATACAGGAGGAAGCACCGTGGTGTATGCTGTTTGCCGACGACATTGTTCTTGTCGGAGATAATGCTCTTGAGGTCCAGAGCAGACTGGGAAAATGGCAGGAAAGACTGGAGGGCGCGGGATTGAGGATGAGTAGATCCAAAACCGAGCATTTATTTTGCAATTTCAGCGGTTTGTCCAGTTTTTCCCATATTGCCTTGAATGGTGTATCCCTACCAGTCTGCTCCGACTTCCGGTACCTCGGTTCATTAATCCAAAATGACGGCAACGTAGACCGTGACGTGAAAAATAGAATAAATGCGGGATGGATGAAATGGCGACAGGTCTCTGCAACAGCTTGTGATCCACGAATGCCTCTTAAACTTAAGGGGAAAATCTACAAAACGATCATAAGACCTGTCATAATGTATGGGTCAGAATGTTGGGCAACGAAAGTGACGGATGAAAGAAGAGTGCACGCAGCCGAGATGAGAATGCTAAGATGGATGTGTGGAGTAACGAGGAAAGACCGAATTAGAAATGAGTATATAAGGGGAAGTTTGAAAGTAGCACCCGTGACGGAGAAAATGAGGAGCAGAAGGTTAGCATGGTATGGGCATGTAATGAGGAGGGATGAAAGCTATATTGGTAAAAGAATGTTAGGGATGAATGTCGAAGGACGAAGAGCGATCGGCAGGCCAAGAAAGCGATGGATGGATTGTGTGAGTGAGGACATGAGAAAGAAAGGAGTAAGCGTTGAAGTGACGAATAATAGGGAGGAATGGAAGAGAAGAACATGTTGTGCCGACCCTACATAAGTGGGATAAGGGCAGGGAGATGATGATGATAAGAATTTGAAGTAAATCAAATTTGGAGATGGCCAGCAAATAAATATTTTCATTTAACTTAACGCTTAATGTACTAAGAATTACACAAACTGATTAATTAACACCAATAATAATTATTACATATTATTATATCAACACAAATACAATTAATTATTCGTAAATAAATAAACGCTTCACACTTAACGGCCTCCAGTAGGATTTTCTCCTGTGTGTCCGGAAACACACACAATACACAAGCACAAACGCCCAGACCACGACAAACATCTATATGGCCAATACAAATGTTTGTAGTGAGCGGGGATCGAACCCGCGACCGACAGCGCAACAGTCAGTGCTGTGACCGCTGCACCCACGCGTCATCATTGTCAGAATTATTTTGTCCAAATTACATAATATATGCTACAGATGCAATAGAAAACTAGAAGTTAAAGTGTCCTAATGGCGATATCCCAAAGGATGTTACAAAACAAAAACTTTGGGATATGCCAATAGTTCACAATGCTTATATAAATTTGACACTAAATCTTACGAGTGACAAAAACCGTGCCAGGGTTCTACCTGTGTCAACTAAAGAGAGGATTACACGCAATTAAAAAACCTTGAGACACTTTTTGACAATGAAAGTTTTAGAATTGCTGTCGGTCTCCGGCTCGGAGCTCTGCTGTGCTTTGAGCACAGATGTCCGTACGGAAAGGAGGTTGATTCTTTCGGACTACACGGTCTTTCCTGCAACAAGAGTTAGGATTTCATGGACATCCTCTATTCCCGCGTATTTATAGCCTGTGATTTTTAATAATAATACTAAAATTTATAATATAATGGGAACAAGCTAAGAATATGTACAGCATTAGCGTTTAAAATAAAACATGTTTCAAAACAATGGAAACTTTTTAGTCATTGTCCTCCCTATATTTGTGTCAGCAGTTCAGGGGTCGTCACACGGAAAGGAATTGTTTAAAATACCGCGGTAATTTTGGGTCTTTTAACAAAGCACATTATACTGTTACTAACGCTACGTCAGTTCTACTCGGTAAATGAAAACTCTTTCTCGGCGAATGAATGTTTTATGAATCCGTTGGATTACTAAAACAAACCGAGTTACCAAGAATAGAAACTAGTGTAGTTGTTTTGAGGATAATATGTTGTTTAAATTTATCATATATTTAAAAATATAACAAAAGCGAGATTTTGTTTAGTTAAACTAAAAATAAAACTTTTAAAGAATGCCTTCAGTCACTGCATTCGGATTTTGTTTTATCGACACGATTATGTTAGTTAATGTACTTTTTAAAATACATAAAAAAAAACCTTACATTAATTTTGAAGAAAAAAATAAAGAGACAACCCCTTTAACTAAAAAACCGTTGTTATACAATATGTGACGCCGCGTTGGCGTAGCGGTCACAGCACTGGATTGCGATTGGCTGTTACGCGGGTGGTTGCGGGTTCGATCCCCGCAGATGACAACATTTGTATTGGCCATACAGATGTTTGCCGTGGTCTGGGTGTTTGTGCAGTCCTTGTGGGTCTCCCCACCGTGCCTCGGAGAGCACGTTAAGCCGTCGGTCCCGGTTGTTATCATGTACACCTGATAGCGATCGTTACTCATAGTAGGGAATATATCCGCCAACCCGTATTGGAGCAGCGTGGTGGATTAAGCTCCGATCCTTCTCCTACATGGGGAAGAGGCCTATGCCCAACAGTGGGATATTCATATTACAGGCTGAATCGTGATCGTGATCGATACAATATGTAAATGTGATAAGATAATGAATGATCGTGATTGATCGCAAAATGAAAAAAAAAAACGAATTCAATTACATTGACAGGTAAATACGACGTAGGTAGTTGGTAAAATAGTCAATGAAATACGCATTATTAAGAATAACTCTAAAAGTACTCGTCAATCTCGAACAAATTTAAGTAGGACTAAGTACAAAGCACCAGCATTCGATTAAAAAAAAGAATCATCAACTTAATATATCCAGTAAACACACACCACTTGTAACACGTGTTGTAACACACCTTTGAATTGAGAACCTTTGAACTCTTCGTTTGGAACCTTGAAAGTTGAAATTCCTTCTCTTTTCGAAGTCGGTTAACAAAACTAGCTTCTTGAAAGTCACAAAGGCTAATTAAAACGACTTTAGGGAACACACATGCATATTCTTAGTCAGTCAGATCAGCCTATTGCAGTCCACTGCTGGAATTTTATCTCCTGCAATTTTCGTAGATCGTCGGTCCAGCGTGCACATTTACGACCAGCAAATTGTACGACGTACACTGACAATTGTATATATTATATGTATCATTCATTTATTACATCAATGTATATTTAGGCAAACCTAAAAATAGGTGTAGTTTTCTTTATACATGCGTAAAACATTACTAAGAAATCAGTTTGTAATTTACAAAATAAATCTCTACTTCAAAGTATTAATTATGTAAAAAAGTGAATTTGCCGAAAATGCAGTTTCCTTTTTATTCTTTGATGCCGTCGTTTTGAAGTCACGTTTTTTCGTCGGATTACTTTTGTAAACAACAGGAAAACCTTTGTTGGGCCTTAATTTACAGAAGGTCAAGAGCTTAAGTTGCGTCTATGGTGTAATATACAGTAATTTATTATTGGTAAATTTTTTCGTACTCCGTTTTATTATGTAATTCAGTATTTACGTATATTTTTATACGTATTTGGATAAAGAAAAAAATATAAGTATATGTTTTCGTGAAATAGAGCACGTATTAGACCTACTTGCTAAGTATTTATAAATCTTTAAGGATTGTACTGATAAAATCAGATTTATATCCGTATTTTTTGTAGAAACATTGGAATACTACAGATATATGTCGTAAGACTTGAACATATTTAGGATAAAAGAGTTTGTTACTAAATAAACAACAAATATTAACAGTCTCTTTAAAAGTGTACTATATTATATCTGTGACTGCTTTAGCGATTGCTATTCCTTGGATTAAGCGATTTCAACGGTGTCTGTAAATTCCGGTTTTCAAGCTATGTTTGACTAATTGATACTTAGGATTATGATGATGGCAAAGTCTAAAGTAATCAATCAAAACCTCGAAATATTTACAAAAACCTTATAATATTTCCTTTCTAACCCTAACAAAATATTAAGTCGGTCAACACAATTATGAATTACAAGTAAGTTTACGTTTTGAATTTTATCCTTCTTACTTAGAAAACCATACTAAATTTCAGAATTAATAGTGTCCAGAGTTATGTAATGATTCAGCTTGTAAGATCACTGCTGGGCATATGCCTTTTTTTCCTTCCATAGAAGGGTCGGAGCTTAATCCACTTATCCACCACAATTCTTCACTGCGGGTTGGTGGATATATTATGAGTTATGTGATAAGAACATAAATCATGTGTCCCTAAGTTCTATTTCATTTAAACATATTATTAGACCGGGAGATAGTGACACAAAATATTTGGTCATTTGTACCAGTATGGCGGTTCGTCAGGGGTCTAATTACGTAAAGGCAAAAAGGAAAATGATGGTCATAGCGCTCGCACCGGCGGCCCAATCGAGTGGGCGTTAATCGAACGCGTCGGATAAATAACGAGTGTCGAACGATTTGTTCCACAAAAATGCTTGTATTTTCAGATAGTCGGAAAAAAACGAAGTAGGCGGTAGCGGAATGCCATACTTCTCTGGTGTGACTTACAGCCCGCCATACCGACGCGAATACATTAATTTAAATAAAACAATTCAACCATTTGTACCAGGCTAATTTTTGCATAGCTAATCATCGTCGAGTAGCCATTCACGAAAATCACCTTGCCATACTTTTCCGACAGTTCCCAATGGCCGCCATACCACTGCAAAGGAGTAATTTTTTTTTATATTTCGCCAAACGATTTGTACCAGTATTGCATTTGAATTATTGGAAAGTATTTGACAAAATGTGACCGTTATTATTTATCCCATACTTCTAGTAGGGGGAAAAGTGCTGCCATACTTGAAATACTTATTTATTTGACACGTTTTTAAAATACGACTGTAAAATACGTAAAATCATTTTTTACATCATGGCATCATTGTATTCTCGTCATTTGGATGCAATTGCACCGAAAAAAAAATATTACAGATTGTAACCATCGGGCGGATGACTTGAGCTAAAAGGTGAAAAAAAAAAAAATATTTGACGATTTGTACCAGTATGGCATTTCGATTTTTGGAAATTATACGATACAATGTGACCATTATTATATTTGCCATACTTGTAGTAGAGGGAAAAAGTGGCGCCATACTTGAAAAAAAACTCGAATTACGAATAAAATCTTAGGATTTTGAAAAAATATTGTTCACATTCGCCACCTCCCACAGGTATGGCATTATCAGACTTCTATTTATGATCATACAGGGAACTGATAAAAAAAGTTTCAGGGTGGTACAAATCGTTTGGCGAAATATAAAAAAATTACTCCTTTGCAGTGGTATGGCGGCCATTAGGAACTGTCGGAAAAGTATGGCAAGGTGATTTTCGTGAATGGCTACTCGACGATGACTAGCTTTGTAAAAATTAGCCTGGTACAAATGGTTAAATTGTTTTATTTAAATTAATGTATTCGCGTCGGTATGGCGGGCTGTAAGTCACACCCGAGAAGTATGGCATTCCGCTACCGCCTACTTCTTTTTTTTCCGACTATCTGAAAATACAAGCATTTTTGTGGAACAAATCGTTCGACACTCGTTATTTATCCGATGCGTTCGATTAACGCCCACGCGATTGGGCCGCCGGTGCGAGCGCTATGACCATCATTTTCCTTTTTGCCTTTACGTAATTAGACCCCTGACGAACCGCCATACTGGTACAAATGACCAAATATTTTGTGTCACTATCTCCCGGTCTATATGTAGTTTAAGCGTCATGTGAAAAAAAAACATACATTTCTAATCGCGAATGTCGATTACAACATACCTCCCTCCGTACAATTTTTTTTTAAATATTTTCAATGTACAGAATAGGATCTGTTGTAGTTTTATTACAAGTGTTTAATAACATTTATTTAATATTAAGTATTTTAATTAGTTTTGTTTAAACGATAAATATCAACGCTGATGAAACTATGCCTAATTTGTTTACGAAACAAATTTTAAAATTTTAAATAAAATAATTAGGTATAAGTATAATTGAATGCATCTTTTCCAGAGTCAACTTTGACAATAAGATATGACATACTTAAATTTTTTGGTCATCTGCTTGTAAGTACCTACTCAAAATTCTTGAAAATCTGAAAATCTGAACTCAAAATTCTGAAAATATTATTAGATGCCTGTACTGTGGGAATGTTAAATGGTATAAGAGCGACGTAAAACATTTTTATTGTTTTTGAATGAAACTTATACAACTTACAAGTTGTCAGTGAAATAGTACCATAGGTTTTACAATTTTATTCGCTTTAACGTAATTTTATTCCAACGTATCTAGAACAATTTTACATACCGCTGTGCAAATGTAGGTACATTTGCAGAACAGTTATTCTTTCACGCGGTTTGAGCAAATATGCTTAATTTTTTAGATATGCGGTCACTTTTAAAACTGTTACTTTATAAAAATGGCAAAAATTTAATTATTATTATTCTAGAGGATATTTAGGTAAACCACATGAAGACAGAGATATTTGACTTTAGACTTGGTTGAATATCCCAGACTTAGAGTATGCAGTAAACATATTGCGCTAACATTTAAAATATTTATCTTCGCTAAAAAAATATTCGAATAACCATTAAAAAATAGTCGAATCGAGAACCTCCTCCATTTTTGAAGTCGGTTAAAAATTAACACAAAGATGTGCAAAAATTAACTATCGAAAGTATGACCAACCAAAAAAAAATCCCCATAATCGGCTATGGTTAAAATATGTGGGATAAATATAAAGTTCCTAAAATGTGTCACGGGGACTATTAAACGAATTAATAATTATTAAATGACAGAAAAATTTGAGTCAGGACAGTTTCAGTAGTCATGCCAGTGACGTATTTACTTTACTAATATGATAAATGAATGAATATTACAAAAACCGAGGTAGCTGAGGTAGGGTACAGCAGGAAATTAAAGGTAGGCTCAAAAAATAGAGCAGCCAGACTGGGGCAGTACCTCGACCTTACAGAAGATTGCAGCTAAATAATACTGCTTTCAAGCAGTATTGTGTTCCTGTTGGTGAGTAAGGTGACCAGAGCTCCTGGGGGAATGCGGGATAGGGTCGGCAACGCGCTTGCGATGCTTCTGGTGTTGCAGACGTCAATAAGCTGCGGTAATCGCTTATCACCGGTGAGCCGTTTGCTTGTTTGCCGACTTAGTTATAATCTATACATATAAATAAAATTGGAGTGTCTGTTTTTAATATTAAAATAACCACTTTTTACTAAATGCATATGGATCTATACACGAAACATATACCAAAATAACATTTTTTACAATTTTTGTCTGTCTGTCTGTCTGTCTGTTTGTTCCGGCTAATTTCTGAAACGGCTGGACCTATTTAGACGGGACTTTCACTGTCAGATAGCTGATGTTTTTGCGCGTAACTTAGGCTACTTTGATATTAGAAATTTATTTATTTTAATTTATAATTATTACGAAATGTCTCGAAAAAATTTACGTTCCGTCACAACTTTACGTTACGTCCGTACACTCCGTTCAATCGTTTGTTTTCTTTTTGACAGTTCCAGACATTTCGAAATTAGTGATTGCCTCACAGGTTATTAATTCGATTTTAAATAATAATCGATTTTATTTAAGAAGAACTTTCAATCGATTTAATGAAATATTTTTAGTTTAAAAATTATAGTTATTCGTTTATTAGTTTGTTAAATGAATTAGTAGTTAGGTATGTGATTTTCCAAGTATATTAATTTGCTCATAGCTCTTGGTATAAACTTGATTTAGACTTTATTAACCATGCATTTGAAAGTTTAATTTCACTAACGCGTGCATAGTTACATTTTAGGGCAGAAGTCAAAAAATAAATAAATGAATGAACAGAGTTATTGCTTTTTACTCTTGGTTTGAAATTAAACTCCAAGATTTCGACTTAATTCCTTGCAAATAATCAATTTTGGAGTCATAGATACTATAATATATTTTTATTTCCTTTTTTTTATTAAATTTATAGAAACAATAATTACATGACGTAAAATTATTTTTATCATATGATCGATTTATCGTATTTCAAGAACTGTTTCATAGTCTGTGGTTGTTTGTTATGCACAGGGCACTTCAATCAATCAATCAAATCATCAATAAAGTATGACATTACTGGAGAATTTTTAGTACGTTATTCCGAAAAAAAAAAAACTGTAATATATAGGCGTGAGCTGTCACAAAGATAATAAACGATTGGACGGAGTATGTCTTTTTTTTAAACACTAAAGTGTTGTAACTAATTAATTACTTAATTTCACCAGGTTCATTCGATTTAAATAGTAATTAAATATTGTGTAGTGATCTCTACTGAAAAGAAAGATCAATCAATCAATTGATTGAATGATTGATTGACTGATCTATACAGGTTGTATGGCGCTCAAAGGCGTAAATAAAATTTTGAATTGGTGGTCCGTGACTTAACGTCCACGCGCGTACGTAACGCATACGCAGCGGAGGGATGTTAGATGAAAGACGACTGGGCAAAAGTGGTAGAAAAAACTAGAAACTAATAAAGGAAGATTATGACAGAGACGTCAATATTGATACTATAATTGAAAATGAAATAATTATATTTACAGGCTCAACTGAAGATTTTGGCTCATCATCCTATGAAAATGATTGAATGACGATTCAATCGCTTTTGCTTTTTTTTCGTTTTTATCGCGGTTTATTAGGTTTTTTTGCATGCCTGACGTTTCGGATACTTTACAGCAAACATGGTCACGAGAGGACCATTTCCTCATGTCCAGATCCTCATAAACCATGATAAAATTCGTTCATTTTAATTATTGAAATTCGCGTAAACATTAGAAAACAATATAAAAAATAAAATAAAGAAAATTGATTATTTCAAATTACCTACAATGTTAAAGTTTAAGTTAAATTTTCTAATCAAAATTTTAATCCAATGCACTTTACATTATATAGTCAAATTCATCAAATACTCATACAAACTTGAATCGATTTATCGTAAGTAGGTATCGAGTACCAAGTCGCATACGACTAACCGTAACCATAGTTATAATTATAATAAGTAACCATATACTTCACTAAAGTCCATTTTTTTTAATCCGTCCCTTTTAGTAAACAAACCCCTGTCAACACGTAATTCACGTTTTTTCCGCATTTAACACTCACTTTCACAACATATTAGCTTACGGACATTTGTAAAACTCCATTTACTATTTATTTCACTAAAAACAAATATCCATTTATCATTTTAAACACATAAAATTTACTAAAATACGAATATTGACAGTACAGATAATCAATATTTTTGAATATGACATATCAATATCTTTTTTATAAGGCAAATAGGGATGTGGTCATAATATTTTTAGAGGTGAATGAGTATAAGGAATTAATAAAATGAGTGATAAAGTAGGCCGTATTCTTTACTTATATTTTAAATTTTCAGGAACTATAATTTGTTAATAAACTATAAAACAATGTTACCGTAAAGCGATTTGCACAGACATGCGATTTGTTATTAACTTGTTATATATTATATTGTTTTTTTTTTTTTTTGTTGAGCGCAAAATATGCTTACAAAATATTACAAATATCAAACTTTAATATTAAAGTGTTTATTGTAAAGGTTTTATTTTATATTATGAATATTTCTGAATATCGTTTTCACCCTGAACATTTTTTTACTCTATCCCATATATATTAATAAAAAAATTAGTATAGCACATAGCACTGGCAAAAACAATGTTATCAGTCCTTTTATTTATTTATTTATTTATTAGGTTAGCCAACAGTTGTTTACATCGATACATATCTAACCTAACCTAACCTAACCTAATAAATAAATAAATAAATATAGCCCTTTTTAGATGTTAGAGCGAGTGCGCATAATGATATTGTGTGACATATTATTTTTTATAATTGTATCACATTGCTGAACTTTAAAAAAAAAAATGAATAAAGATGGCTATAACAAAAAAGTTATTGACGAAATGGCAAAAACATAATTTTTTTACGTTGCCATTGTGAATTAAATCCTATTGAACTAATTTGGGCACAAGTAAAAGGTTACATAGGCAAAAATAATAAAAGTTTTAAAATGGCAGAAGTCAAGGAGCTCTTAACACGTTCGCTGCGTTGTGAGGTCATATTGGCTCATAGTGAACTTTCATGTGGTGCGGCGCGCAAAATAGCGTTCTTTCCCCTGGTGCGGAAGGCATAACTTTGTGTATTTCTATCGTAGGAATTTTTTTTAAATACCATTGTTATTGCCACTTTAACGTGAACAATCCAGTATTTTGAAATACTCGTGAGTCAATTTGACCTCACCCGCACCTAAAGAAAAAAGTTTCACCCTGGTGCGGTGTGAGGTCAATATGACCTACCGATCCGCGCACCTCACACCCGCACTGAACGATGCGCTCGCGCCATTTCGTGCACTCAGTGTTGTGCCACGCTATCGACAGTTAAGACGTCGAGTCGCTTGAAGCCATTTTTCTTCCATAGCTTTATACAATAAATCCTACTAATTACAATGAAATGCTTAGGTTTTTGGGAGTCATCATTGTCTTGATCATCAAAGTATTTTTGTTTGCCATGCTTCAACGAAGAACACAGGGAAAGTTTTCAATGTCAAGAATCATAAATTACGTTATATTACGTACCTACCTACTAACCAAACGATTGAAACGCGCTGATTGATTCAAGAAACCTAAAATTATGATTAATAATGATTATTTTATAACACTTAATAAAACACTGTACAAATACATACACTATTAATATTGTATTTTAATTTTAAAGCCTCTTAAAGTTAGTTCATACAAACAAATACAGTAGGCTCAATAAAATTTTGGGAAAATTTATCGAGTGATGTACAACAGACGTGTTTCCCATCACTAGTGTTTTGATAACTTCAGTGCGTTGTGTGGTCAAACGGACCCCACAAATTGTTTCTCTTTTAGACGCTAAACGAAACAAGCGAGCTAAAAACGCAGCTAGGTATATATTGCTTGATTATTGGTCTTTGATCTCAATATAAAATATATTCAATAATTACTATCACCATTGAGAAAAACCTGTATCAATACAGAAGTGAATGAGGGCTTATTTGACCTCACGACGCGCTGTAAAAAAGTCCTCTATGGGTCAATATAACCTCATGACGCACCAGCAAAAAGTACACTAAAAATCCTTACGCAGTGAACGTGTTAAAAGAAGGCTTAAATCAAATAAGCGCGGTGTCGTGGAGGAAAAATATTGATCATATCATAAAAGAACGACGTCTCTGAAGAGTATTTACGAGATTAGAAAGTATGGACAGGGATTAGAAAATAAAGTACCTTATTGGCGATTTTTTTTTGTATTCAAATATTTTCCTTTAATATTTTCATGAATAAACCAGTGACAATATTTTATTTATGTATTTCAGTCAGTCAACTTTTTTTTATTCTGTACCTTTACTAATTATTAACAAAATTATTCAATATATTATCAGTTTTTGAAATAATTTCAGCAATATAGTATCGTTAAATATTTTATGTAAAATGAATTCTACTTATCTATGGCTTATTAATAGGTTGTCTCCCGTGAGGTTAGATCTAACCTGTCATTATTTATCTGACGCATCAATTTGGTGACACTCATTTACTATACTTTGTATACCAAACATGAATTTTTGTATAAATTGGCAGTAATGTAGTGTGTGAAACGTCATAAACGTCAAGTATATAATTTTTTTTTCCAAATGTCACTTACTCTAAGAAAGAGGTTATTTATGTATGATAATTATGTATTTTATTTCGGTAAGCCTTTAGACAATAGTATTTCGATTTATGGGGTTTTTTGAAAAATTGGGGGGAGGGGGTGTGGTGGATTATCCTCTGGTGCCTCTCCCATCCCCAGCAATCTCATGATTATAACGATATCACGGCAAAAAAATTTAAGGTAAAAATTATTTAAATACTTACCGAATACCTAATTTTAATTATACGTATTTTAGCTCCGATGCTGCAAGAAGTGCATTCATACTCCGTTCCGTGGCTTTTAAAACACACATTGTAATAATACACGTATGTACGTAGAAACTATTTGTAACACTTTTATACATAATATTATTCGTATTCACGTTAAAAATATCTCTTGATTGACAAGAGTAATATACGATACGAAGAACAGATTAATATGAACTGACATATCGATGTAGATGTTTTCGTTCTATCCATCAAACAGGCAAAAGTCTAAGACCATACAGCCTACTCAGTCGGGATTCTTTTCAATACATTTTTTTATATGAAGGCAAAACCTATTTAATCGTAAATCTTTTTAATTTTGAGCTTAGATAAATTAGATTATCGACATAATTTCGTTATAAAAAATAAATAAATAACCCTAACCTACCTAACTTCAAAATTAGACGGTTTATCCACAGTACCTGGGTGACCGAGCCTTGCTCGGTATTTTCATTTTATTTTTTGTTCTTTTTTTCTCGGTATTTTTATATTTTAATTTTATTTAAATAATAAATCACGAGTGAAATTAAAAAAAAAAGAAAAATTTTTTATCTGGAGACTGAGATTCGAACCCGGGTCAACACGATTTGACACCCGCCGATTTCCTAATTACGCCATTAAAGCTATGTTGACGCGTAGTGAAATTAAGCTTCGTATTCTAATGATATTTTTTCATTGCTTAAAAACAGGGATAAAACGACATTTTTTTTAAATGAATCCTAGCTAGATCAATTTTTCGCCCCCGAAATCCCCTGCATACTAAATTTCACGAAAATCGTTGGAGCCGATTCCGAGATTCAGAAAATATATATATATATATATACAAGAATTGCTCGTTTAATAGTATAAGATAATTACGTTACGAAAAAAATTTAACCTACCACCATTGAAATTAGTATAACACGGCTCCGGCGCGGAAGGAGGACAGACCTCTCCCGCTGTGCGAAAGCGCATGAACGAATGCGTAGGGAGCGGATGATGCCGCTCCGGGCTCTCAACAGAACACTCTAGGGGTAAGACAGACCAAGACCACGTGGATAGTGGGGTGCTCGGATTGGGTTCTGGGTATTATTCGGATTTCTGTATATATATTCTAACACACAATTTTACTAATTTTATTAGAATACTAGCTTCTGCGCGCGACTTCGTCGGCGTGGACTCCGCTCCTATTGGTCTTAGCGTGATGAAACATAGCCTATAGCCTTCCTCGATAAATGGGCTATCTAACACTGAAAGAATTTTTCAAATCGGCCCAGTAGAACCAGAGATTACCGCGTTCAAACAAACAAACAAACAAACAAACAATCAAACAAACTCTTCAGCTTTATATATTAGTATAGATTATGTCGTTCTAATTAGTTTATCCATATCCATCCATATTGTTTTGAGCTTGTTCATTTGAGTTTTCAATTTAGTTTTAAGAACAACATTTACATTTTTATTTCTTGCATTAGAAAGCCAAAAAATTGACTGTAAATATATAATTCTGGAGTCTTACATTGTAAATACTAGCTGCTGCCCGCGACGTCGTCTGCGTGCGTTCACTGCTCGTTCCCCGTAGGTGATAGCGTGATAATATTGATAAATAAAAGACAGGTATCGAACAGAACAGAGTGTATATTACGAATGACTATACATTGTCGAGCGCTCAGTGGTCATTCCCAATCTACCCTATACTAAAAATATAAAACTAATATGTAACACCTCCACCCTTAATTAAAGCGCCTATAATACTAATGTTTTTACAATAATATACAATTTTGATTGACAATTATACTACGAACTTTAATGACAAATACCAAAAAATTATATGCTACTTAATTACTATCTATTACTTAATTCTATACAATAAAAAATACTGATCAACCAGTTTATAAAGGCTCATGTGAAATTATCATCAAATCCATATCGTTTTACAGGTTTTCGTATGCGTCGTAAACTAACCTGTTGACTATCGTTATTAATTAATTCCGGAACATGACTACCTGCCTCCTGCACACTGGGTACTACCGGGTTAGAAGAAGGTGAACCTTCCTCTTCGTTCGCTCTTTCCTGAACTAGTGACGGCATCTTGGCCGCCTCCCCGTCCTCATTCGTTCCGTCTGCGGTTTTGTCGTGGTCCACTGGAAACAACAGAGAAGGGCGGGATCGTCTGCCCGACGGGATCGAGTGTCGTCTAATATCACTCAACGCTGAATGTGTCTGTTCCGTGTTTTTGTTTGTGTCATTCAACGCTCTCGACCGTAATTGGTCAACGTGCCTATGTACCTCCGTTCCATTGATAGATTTTACTTTATAATCTGTTCTACCTAATCTGTCTACAATCGTTCCTGCCGTCCATTTGTCAGGCTTATGATATTCCCTAAACCAAACTGGGTCACCCGTATTAAACTGCCTAACCACGCCACCCGTAGCCGCTTCGACTTGCGTCTGGCGCACTCTTACTCGTTCTCCCCGGTCTGGTTTCAAACAATCTAAACGCATGCGTAAGCTACGACCTAATAACATTTTAGCTGGACTTTCCCCGGTTGTATAATGTGGTGTGTTCCTATAAGCTAGTAAGAAACGACATAGCGCGGCATGTATATCTACTTTTGCCTTAAAAGCTTTTTTAATGGTTCTCTTACATATTTTAACCGCATTTTCCGCGGCTCCGTTAGAAGCCGGATGATAAGGAGCCGAGAAAATATGATCGATTCCATTGTTATTTAAAAATTCTTTGAATTCGGAGCTGAAAAATGGGGGCCCATTGTCGCTAACCAGCTGTTTCGGTAAACCGAACCTTGACCACATGTCACGTAACACTTTAATTACGGACTGTGTTGTGGTGGTACTCATTTTTATCGCTTCTATCCACTTCGAGTGAGCGTCCACCACAATAAGATAAGATACCCCAGCTATAGGCCCCAAGAAGTCCACGTGCAGCCTTGCCCAAGGTCGGTCCGGCCAAGGCCACGGGCTGGGCGCGTGCGCCGGCGGCGCGTCCGCCACCGCCGCGCACACTGAACACGCGCGACACTCCGCCTCCACCGCCTCGTCCAGTCCCGGCCACCACACGTAGCTCCGTGCTAACGACTTCGTTTTTACTATGCCCATGTGACTTTCGTGAAGTTCTGAAATTACTTTACTCCTACATGCACTAGGAACGACTACGCGATGTCCCCACATAATACAACCTAATTCAGAATAAAGTTCCTTCCTTCGATTGAAATACGGTTTTAATTCATTTATTTCGATATCGTTCGGCCAACCGTCATTTATATATCTTATAACGCGGCTCAATATCTGGTCTGAGGCGGTTTCTTTTTTTAAAACCTTGTAATCCAGTAAAAGCGATTCTACTGCGAAATGCAAATACGTTTGCTCCGGCGTGTCTAATTCTTCGTTCATCGCGTTTTCTTTATGTGTGTTTATTAACCTAGATAACACGTCCGCGGTATTTTTATCTGTGCGAATATATTCTATGTCAAAGTCGTAAGCCGATAATTTAATCGCCCACCGCTGCAATCGACTAGCTGCTGTGTTTGGAATGCCGGCATGCATTCCAAAAATTGTAACTAGCGGTTTATGATCTGTACGTAATTTAAACTTCCTACCGAATAAATATTGGTGAAACTTATCTACTGCAAAAATTATAGCAAGAGCTTCCTTATGAATCTGGCTGTAATGTGATTCAGCCGGTGTGAGAGCCCGCGACGCATACGCCACGACGCGCTCGCCGCCGCCGGGCTCGCTCTGCGCCAGCACCGCGCCGAGCCCGCGCGCGCTTGCGTCGCACGTTACTATACTTTCTAAAGACCTATCAAAGTGTGTTAACACTTCAGTACTACATAACATTTTTTTAATTTTCTGAAAAATTTGTGAATGTGTAAAAGTCCATTTCCAATGTTTACCTTTTTTAAGTAGTTCGTACAATGGGCTAATATGATGACTTAAGTTTTTTATAAATTTTCCGTAAAAGTTAACCATGCCTAGGAACGATTTTAATTCTGAGACGTTCGATGGGTGAGGCATAGATAAAATCGGTTTCACTTTTTCTGGATCAACCCGCACACCATTTTTTTCTACTATGAAGCCTAAGTATTTAACTTGTTCCGCCATAAACTCACACTTATCCTTTCTAATTTTCAACCCGTTTTTTTCTAAGATATCAAATACTTGTTCTACTCGTTTTAAATTTGATTCCCACGACTTACTTTTTATTAAAATATCATCATAAAATACTGTCACGCCAGGAACATTTTTAAACAGATTAACCATACATTTTTGAAAAATTCCAGGACTGGAAGATAGTCCATATACAAGGCGATTATATTTAAATAGGCCTCGGTGTGTATTGATAACCGTGTAGTTCCTGGATTGTTCATCTAGGACCAATTGATTGTATGCTTGTGATAAATCTAATTTTGTGAAATAATTATTACCACCTAAGTCACTAAATAAATCCTCTATCTTTGGAACGGGGTACCTGTCGACCAACAGAGCCTTATTGAGCGTTACCTTATAGTCTGCGCACAAACGAATCCCGCCGTCCGCCTTCCTCGCTATAACCAGCGGCGTCGCCCAGTCCGAGCGGTCCACCGGCTCGATGACGCCGGCGCGCAGCATCGCGTCCAGCTCGCGGTCCACGCGCGATAGCAGTGCGTAAGGTACGGGTCGCGCACGGCAGAAAATCGGTTCGGCGTTATCCCGTAAATGCAGTTTCACTTGTTCCCCGGTATATTTACCCAATGTGCCATCGAACAGGTTTTCATGTCTGGAAATGATATGTTTAAGAATTTGGTTTTTACATATATTTACATTATTAACCTTACAATTAGTAATTTTAGGTATATCGATATCGAGCTCAAATAGCCACTGTCTACCTAATAAAGTAGTTGTACCATTATCGATGACATATAAGTCTAACATTTTTTCGTTCGTACCATACTTAACCTTAGTTTCTAAATACCCAAGCGGTCGAACCTTTGAACCGTTATAGAAGGCTAATTTTAAAGAACAAGGTTTTAACAATAATTGCTTAAACTGTTTTAAATATGTGGCTTTACTGATGCAAGACACCGCTGCTCCTGTATCGATTTCCATATTCAATGGCATATCATTTACGGAGAGTGTTATACACACCGGTTTATAGTTTGTCAGTGACATTTGATACATCGGTTCCTCGCAGTTGTCGACGCGTCGCTCCTCGCCGGAGCTGACATCATCGGCTGCGGGCTCGCGCAGCCAGTGCGCCGTGCCGGGCGCGCGCTCGGCGGCTCCGCGGCTGGGCGCGCCGCGCGGCCCTCCGCTGCGTCGTCTCGCGCCCCCACCGCCGCCTCTTGACACGATCACGCGTCCCCTGCGTGACCTTTCTTGTCCGCGATGATTGTTTTGCAGCTTATCGGATTCTTTCTTTAAACACGCTCTTCGCAAGTGTCCGGTTTTCCCACAATAACTACACTCAAATTCTTTATATTTGCAGGTGTATGCACGATGACCGCTGTCCCCGCACGCTGAACATTTGGCAATGTCTAGTTTTTGTACGCTTTCGGTGATTTCTTCGTGATATATTTGTACTCGGCTTCCATCTACGGCTCCGGCGTCCCGCTCTGCCGCCTCCAGAGTATTTGCCAATGCTAGTGCTTTTTTATAGCTTAGATTATCTTCCGCGAATAACCTCTGTCGTATGAGTTCACTACGTAATCCGCACACAAACTGATCCCTGAGATTCTCTTCTAGGCCGGCCTTGAATTCACAATAGCGTGACATTTTTTTTAAGTCTGCCACGTAATCCGCTATAGTTTCACCCGGCCGTTGCCGCCTTTGTCTGAACCTATACCTCTCAGCCATTTCCGACGGTTTTGGTTGTAAATGTTTTTGTAATATATCGACCGCCTGCTCGTATGATAGTTCTGACGGTTTCTTTGGGCTCGTTAAAGTCGACAATAACTCGTAAGCTTCTTCTCCGATTAACGCTATTAACGTCGGTAATTTCAAATCGACCGTTATTTTGTTCGCCACAAAATACATCTCCACACGGTCGATATACGCGGACCAATTTCCATTCTTTATATCGAATTCTCGCACTTTACCGACCGACATTTTAGTTCGTATGTTACGAATAGTGAACTATTAAATTTAAGTATCACCGAAAGTTATTTAATTTACCTCGGCGCCACTGATAAATAAAAGACAGGTATCGAACAGAACAGAGTGTATATTACGAATGACTATACATTGTCGAGCGCTCAGTGGTCATTCCCAATCTACCCTATACTAAAAATATAAAACTAATATGTAACAAATATGTAGCCTATGTTCTGACCCGACTTCTTAATAATATTCGTGCCAAATTTGAAGTAAATCCATGCAGTACTTTTTGAGTTTATCCCGGACATACATACAGACAAACAGACAAACAGACAAAAATTCAAAAAAATATATTTTTGGCTTCGGTATCGATTGTAGATCACAGCCCAAGTATTCTTTAAAAAAATATTCAATGTACAGTTTTGACTTTCCTACCATTTTATTATATGTATAGATGTATAATATTAAAAAGAAATTTATTTCAAATATTGTCCAGACAAGTTAGACGTATAATGTCAATGTAGATTTGTGCTACAGGTGGTATCTTAAAATAAATAAGTTTGCAAATTGTTGAGAATGTGAAATAGTGAACATTTGTTGTTTTAGAAATTTACTAGCAGACCCGGCAGACGTTGTCCTGCCCGGAAAACAGCTACCAAATTTGATTACTTACATACCGATAGCAGTGCCACCTACCGGATCCAACTGGGATAAAAACTACCCTATGTCCTAAGTTGGATCAAATTACAGATGCTTACAAATTTTGATAAAAACTGGTTCAGTAGTTTTGGAGTTTATTGGCAACATACATCGTGACACAAGATTTTTATATATATAATTATGATGTACTAAGATTTTTGCCATAATTTTATTTATTTTGGTATACTAGGATTCAGTTAATTTGTAATAATTAAAATAAATTAAACAGAGGATAATTAATATTTTAGAAGAGTTTAAAATATAAATAATTAAAAAAAAGTTTGTTTTATTTATAAAACAAAAAAACCTAGCAAGCAGTGGCTACGCGGAAAAATATTGATAATTTTATCGACTAATTTATCGACCTTTTTCCACACTATTATCGATATCCGGTACGATAGCAGTATGACAACACTATGCTTCATTATTACCAATTTAACGAAAAAAATAGAGCTCAACCGCAAAGTTGGTACCCCAGGGTATAGTAAAATTTGAAGTCTTGTCTTGACTATGAAGTGACACCTCTTCTCTAAATATGCTCTATGGTTCGGGCAAGTCCGGTAGACGAGAGGTTTACTGTTCATTCATTTGTTCTTTGTGTCACATCACTAAACTATACATTACTCTAGCATTACTCTAATTCTCTATGGTCGTAAGTACGCCATATTTGTTTACCGATTGGGTCACTTATAAAAAAATAGAATATATTTACATCGCGAGGACAAATGTCAAAAAATGCTTATTAAATTGTTATGACTATAGTTATGCCTAAATAAAGCAGGATGCTAAAATCCTAAGATTGCGACGTGAAAAGGAATCTCAACAGGATACCTATGGAAAGTTTGTACACCAAATACCGCCAAGTCTGAACGTTTATTGACATATTTACAACTGTACTTTATTGACTTAATACTGTTACAGAGTTCAACGTTGATATGTGCTTTAAAAGTGCGCGACAGTACCGGTGAAAATGGAACAATCCAGCGATTGTCGACATCTATAGCGTTAGTTCGTGATCGGATTGTCGTTCTTAAGGCCTCTACTGACAGCGGCCGATCCGTTCCGACGATACGTTCTAGCCCGGGATCCCATGACAACGAAATGAAACTTCATAACATGAATAAGAGTTTTTTATGAATTTTCGTCTTTGTCAGTTGCCACTCCGTGGGTGGGGTAGGCAGTGGCAGCCTCCCAAACATCGAGAAAAAAAATTTCTTTAGTCATTTCCTCCCACCTTATAATTTGTTGGATTATAGTTTACCTAATATCTAGAAAGAAAGAAAAAATAAGGTCAGCTGACCATAACATGGTGGATTAATAGTCAGCTGGCTACTTGAACACGAAAAAAAATTTTTTTCAGTGATTTCCTCTCAACTACAAATTTACCTGGTGATAGTTTACATGCTACTATGAATCAAAATTAACGTTTTTTACCGTTTTTTTTTTACATCTTTCAAGGTCAAGTTTCATGTCAATCAATTTTTTAACGTAACGCACCGCCGTACCTCCGGAGACAGATCGCAACTGATCGGCGTGCGATCACTAGAACGCATGCGATAGATCGCAGGCAGTGACATGGCGTACTTGGGCGGCCATAGGTTACAGAGAACGCATGCGTTCAGATCATAGAGCAAAAACAAAGGTTCAGATCGCATCCTTAGATCGTATCGTCGGAACGAATCGGGCGCTGTCAGTAGAGGCCTTTATACCACCATGTTCAGGTAAACAACGTCTGTAAAATGGATAACCATCCTCACCTGTAACAGTATCTGTGGTAAAAGTTTTAGGAAATCTTTTACATGATAACTGAAATAAAAATGCAAAAACGATTAAAAAACTAAATAAACTATTATAAATAACTTTTTTGTTAAATTCCACGCGGACGAAGTCGCGGGCACAGCTAGTTATATATAAAAAAAGAAAACACATTAAATATTTAAGAACCGTCCAAAAATACCTTATCCAAAACTTTATTGTTTTGACCCTCCTCACTCCCCCACTCACTCCCTCTTTACCACGCCATGTCACTCGTACAGCGACCCAACAAATATAATGTCTTAGCAGCTTGAATCACCCGCCTGTGGAATTCTGTGTATTTCAAAAGAATTATAGTAAACTAGCTTCTGCGCGCGACTTCGTCGGCGTGGACTCCTCTCTTATTGGTCTTAGCGTGATGACACATAGCCTATAGCCTTCCTCGATAAATGGGCTATCTAACACTGAAAGAATTTTTCAAATCAGCCTAGTAGTTCCATAGATTACCGCGTTTAAACAAACAAACAAACAAACAAACTCTTCAGCTTTATATATTAGTATAGATATTGGTATGTGTATTTCTCAGTAAATAGGATACTAAGTATGTAATGATATCTATTGTCCGAAAATAATTTATGGATTGTCAAGCCATGAATAAAAGTGAAAAAAATTATGAAGTGTGAACACTGTAACAATCCGTCATGCTAAGCACCCCTCCAGTGAATTGACGGTATAAGGATATTCGACTGTTATTCGCATAATGTGTCAAAACTGTCATATGGGATATACAACATAACATGGGATAGGCGGATATCAAGAAAATATTTCTTTTCTAATATAGTAAGTTATGGAAAACAATAAATGAATGGAAGAGATGAAAATGATGAGTCCAATAATGAGCTCAATATCAATAATATATGTGACATATAACATTGTAAAGACGTATTTAGTATTAGTTACGCTTTGCAGTTTTATGCATGCCTCCATGCATCCCGTGAAAAAATCGTGATATAAGAAGTCTTGTATTTTGTACGATTTATTTTTTTATGTTACCTTAGGGATTTCCAAAAAATTTTTTAAACTTCATATCAAAATCGACCGTTCCAGCGGGGATCGAACCTGTATCTCCGACTGACCGTGTCGGTGCTCTAGCTAATTAAGCTATGGAACGATGTACCCGTTTGATCGAAATTATTGATATGATGATTTTATATTCGGTTCTAAGCGACCGTGGCGCCGTCTATAGTAAGTTTCCAGCCATTGGGTTGCCTATTATTTACCTGGATGAACTATTGGGTTATCAGGTATAAACAGGTATCTCGATGCCAGTTATCTTCTACATTTTAACGTTTCATACTATCAAGTCAGATTAAAACTTCTTATTATCTTGATGTTGCAATTTTCAATTAAAAAAAAAAAAAAAAACATTTTTTTTTTAATAATTAAAAAAGTCAGTACAGGGTTTTTTAGGCAACCCATTTTTATAATATCAGTCTAATATACTAAATTTATTATAAAGTATGTTTCATTCTATTATCAGCTAGATGAAGGTCGACTTTGCGGTGCATGCCGGTCACCTCCTCGTGGTGCACCCTGGGCAACGGGACGGGCAGCAGTATCGCAGTCGCGGTACTGCTGCTCGTCGCGGCTAACGACTGACTCGCGGGGTGCGCTCCGGGTACTGCTCGACTCGTGAGCGCACTAGAGGGACGGGGTGGGTGGGTTCGCTTGCCCGCCCTGTAGCGCGAAAGCGCGGTTTGCCGGCCGGGTTGTGCTGGCTCCCTGGAGCTTTGCTCGGTTGCAGGTGCAATCCGGCAGACGTGATGTGTGAGGGCCGGGCTGTGCTGGCTCCCTGGAGCTTTAAGCTCGGTTGTTGGTGCAGTCCGGCGGACCCGTGGGGTAGTTGTCGGGTCGTGCTCGGCTCCCTGGCGCTTTGCTCGGTTGCTCGGTGCAATCCGGCGTTGGAGGTCGGGCGGGCCTGACCCCCAACGCCATGATGCCGGGCGTTGGAGGTCAGGCCTGCCTGACTTGGAGGGGGGACGCTCCTGGACATATGTCCCCATTCTGCAGACGGTAGACTGGTCCGGTTGAGCGTCCCCTAAGTGGGGTGGCCGGCTAGGGGGCGGGGGATCCTCGGCTGGCTTGAGTCATCGGGAGGGGTGGTCTTGTGGGTGCCGCCTCTCTAGGTGCCGGGACCCGGATGTTTACATTCGGGCCAACCGCCGGGGCGGGGTGGAGACTGCTAACGCGACCCCATCTCGCCCCACTCAGGCGGAGGTCTGCTCACACGTGGATGGTTTTTGGTCAGTAGGAGTCTGACATAACCCTCTGGTACCATCCGCGCCGGAGGGTATCCATGATGGATTTTCCACATGTTAAAAAAAAAAGAAAAAAAAAAGTTCGGATCTTAGACCATAAGCGTTGATACGTTTCACAATCCATATATTTTGTACATCTATACAAATAAATAAAATAGGAGTGTCTGTTTGTAATATTAAAGTAAATGCTTTTTAATAAATCCATATGGATGTATACACGGTACATATACCAAAATAACATTTTTTAAAATTTTTGTGTCTGTCTGTTTGTTCCGGCTAATCTCTGAAACGGATGGACTGATTTTGACTTAACTTTCACGGGCAGATAGCTGATGTAATAAGGAGTAACTTAGGCTACTTTTATTTTAGAAATCTATTTATTTTATTACTCTGCGAACTGAACAATAACCTTTTTGTCAAAATCCACGTGGAGGAAGTTGCGGGCACAGATAGTTATAAAATATCTCTATATATATATAAATGAATCGCAAAATGTGTTGCTAAGCGCAAATCTCGAGAGCAGCTGAACCGATTTCGCTAATTCTTTTTTTTATAATATTCCTTGAAGTACGAGGATGGTTGTTACGGAGAGAAAAATTTAAAAAATTCTCTGAAAAAGTCTAAAAACAACACTTTTCTATTCCCATACAAAAGATTCGTAATAATACTTAAGTCAATTTGAACTTTAATACCATACCATAAAGTTTAAGTGTTAGGGGAGGGGTTCCGGGAAGGGTAAGTATTTTAAAGAATCGACTATTAGGCGGTACGAAGTTCGCCGGGTCAGCTAGTAATTTATAAGAAATTAAACTAAACTCAAACTGCTCACTCCACTTTTCCCTTTTTTCCACTTTTGAATAAAGACCCCTTCTTTTATGAAAGGGTTAAAGCTTAATCTATTGTGCTCATTCCCAAGAGTAACGTTTGTTATGTAGTGTTTATGATTACAACCATAACCGACTGCTTTTCCTTATCTTCGAAGGACGATGGGGACCTGTAAAGATAGATAGGTACTTACATAAACTAGGAAATAGTATTTATTAGATATAATACAAATGTCCGTAGCTAAGAGGAATAGATACACGAGTGTACGTAGGTACAGTGAGGCAATATGGGGCATTTGCCACAACCAGACTCGAAGATAATAACAGTATTTTTAGATTTATAATTTAAATTTTAGATTAGCCACAACTTCCGCATCATATTATTGAAATAGTTGTGATAGCGAATAAATGAAAACGCATTTTAAATGTTCTTCTAAGTACTTATTGAATTTTTACATTTATTTGCTTCTGACCCAACCTGTACAAAATTCTAGATACGCCCATGAATAGATAGCGCAAAACAGTCGCATTTTCATAACAAATAGCATATAATAAAAATTATTTCAAAAGTTTTTTGTAGTAGTAGTTAGTATGATTTCACATTACACTTACATTTATTTACTCTCAGTAAATCTGTATTTTTATCTCTTGTTAGAACATCTTATCGGATATGTCTGAAATGGTTTAATTTTATTTACATCATTTTGTATATACAATAATTCACGTTTCGTAAAACAAGAATGGAACATCCCTTTCCACAAAACGGAAACTTTGGGTAAAGTTCACGACTTGGACCGGTCACGAAGTAAAATTTCGTAGAACAGCTTTTCCGTATATCTTTTAAAAAGTCAGTTTTTATATTACAAAATTTTATGAATTATATTCATAGACATAATTTATGTGATTTGCGGAAAATTTGCCTAGAACAATTCGTCGAATTGTGATTCGACGAATTTGTCGAGGACAATTCGCCGAAAACACAATTCGCCGAAAATACAATTCGCCGAATCACAATTGGTCGAATCGCATTTCACCGAATCATTATTCGTCAAATACTAATACAAAACAAGGACATAGAGGATGTCTGACTCCATTTTTATAATTTAATTTATTTTTTTTGTTTTTTTTTTCTAATTTTCGTTTTTCAAAGTGGTTTGAAGTTTTTTTTGTGATTTTTTGTTTTTAAATTTTTCTTTTATCTTTTTTCTAAATATTTTTAATTCTTTTTCTAATTATTTTTTTCTATTTTGTAAAATTAAACATGTAGTAAGATAAATATTAATTAAATCCAAAAATAAGTTGGTGATTATACAACTGCGCATTGCTGTTTCTCAACCGCCGCAATCGAAGAAACACCGGGACTTGAATGAAATAATCAAAAACATCGTACACAAGTACGATGTACCATTGTATGAAGATAAAATACAATATTTAAAAGCATTGCCAACAATCTGTCGCTGTGAACAAAAACTTACCGCATGCTTTTTACATACCTATCTTAATACATATCTAATCACTGAAATCCTTTCTAACTACGTATTAATCTTACTATCATTTTAATTAATATTTATCTTACTGCATGGTGTTCTTTTACAAGATAAAAAAAAGATTACAAAAAAAACTCAAAAAAATTTAAAATATTAAAAATACAAAATATAATAATAATAATTTATACTACGTCCTTGTTTTGTATTAGTATTAGTATACGAATAATCATTCGGTAAATTGCGATTCGACCAATTGTGATTCGGCAAATTGTGTTTTCGACGAATTGTGTTTTTGGTGAATTGTGTTTTCGGTGAATTGTTCTCGACGAATTGTTCTAGGCGAATTTTCCGCTGACGAATTTATGTAGATAATTTAAAAATTTAAATATTGGCTTACTAAACTAATATTATTGGAAACCTACTGCTTTTTTAAACCAAAAATCTTTTATCACTTATTACGAAATCAACTCGGCCAAATATTTGAAAACATCATACATTTTTATGGCGGTAAAAATGGTGTATACCTACTTATATAATTATGCATTAATGACACTATTAATCACACAAATTATATATGCAATGAGAACATAATTACTTTCGAAATACCTATATTTCATCTACTTACGTAATTAATTTTAAAAAATCATTAATATTCTTATTCCAAATTCCTTAAAAATGTAATATATATTGGTGGTGAAATTGAATGGGGCCAGAGCTTGAGCTATCGCACATTTGAGAAACAGGAAGAAACTCCTATTATGTAAATTAAACGTACCTACTCCGTAAAGAAAAATTATTGTTGGAAATTAATAGAGCGAAGTCCGTTAAACTTCTTCATTTTTAATTAAGTAATTTAATTTTTCTCCCGAGAAATACCTGTATCCTGCCTTTTTATTTACCAGAAGATTTTTTTACCTTTTTATTTTTTTTCGACCCAGAAATCATTATAAAACAAAATTTCTGTGTACCTAGTTAAGTTCTCGTTTGTACCTAATTAAGTTCTCGTTTCGTACAAATTCTTCTGTTATGGTGTCAGGTTCTCTCCTTCATCATCACTTAGTCCCTTGGTTCATGTAGATAGTGTAATAGACAGCGACTTTTAGTGAAAAGATAAATTATATTATTAAGTGTAATTGAATTACAAGAGAGAAAACACTTAGATAATCTGGAAATATTTTTAATTTCTGTATTTAAAAATAAGATAGGTATATCAAGGTTAGAATAACTTTGATATAGGTACATTTTATTTTATTCTGACGTGTTTTATATGGAATTCCGAATTTCAGCTTCTTAATATTCTGTAAGCACGAAAGTGTACACATTTGTAAAATAATATTAAGAATTGTTTATATATATCTATTCGAAATTATATAAATGATAAACTCAATTTTGTTGTAAATTCAACGGTGTTAAGTTCTCTCTTCTATATCTTATACCGGATTATAAGATTAAGGTAAAACAAAACTTTTTTAATTAAACTTAAAATTAATCGGACTTCGTAAGAAATGCAGATTTTTTTTAAACGCATAAGATAATCCAGGATAGACAAATTCAATTCGTGAAGTCAAAAACCTTGTGTTCGATATTTTTTAAATTCTATTCGTTTTAAATAATGTAAATATTGTGCTCGCAGCTTTTTTTTACACAACACACCATTCATTTCACCCTGTAATATCCCACTGCTGGGCATAGGCCTCTTTCCCCATGTAGGACAAAGATCAGAGCTTAATCCACCACGCTGCACCAATCATCGAATTACTATTACTAGTAATAATAGTTCAATGGCTCCAATGCGGACTGGCGGATAGTTTTTGGAGAGCTCCAAGAAAATGTATTGAATTCCGGCTTAAAAGAGTTTCATTCAAATCCATTGAAAAGTTTTGATACGATATGATTATAAATGGATAATCAGATAGAGATTAACATAAAATAAAATAAAATATAGTTTTTACTTTTTTTCACTAGCGCGTTTGCTACAGTATACTCCGCGGGTTGCGGGTTCGATTCACGCCTGATTCTGGGTGTAATATTTGTATTTTTTTATTTATATATCTATTATTCCTATGTATATTTAAAAAAATACTATTTAGCTGTAACAGTTGGCTGTTACATAAGCATGTTTAGCATAATACATGTTATAGCTATAAAGCTATAACACAAGAATTAAGTTGCTTATACCAACGGAAAAGACGACCGCGTGTGAATGTCATATTTATATTTATTTATTTAAAATCAAAATCAAAAACAATTTTAATTCAAATAGGTTCAAAAGCGTATTGAAATCGTCATTTTACAAATTAAAATTTAAAAGTGATTATTGTATTTAAATTTAAAGCTACCACCGATTCGGAATGTAAATTCTGCAGAGAAGAATTGACAAGAAACTCCGCAGTTACTCTTTTGAAAATAATACATAAACTGTGCTTTAGTACAAAATTAGCAATTAAAAATTAGTGATGCATGAAATACAGCGTCACTATAATAATATACCATAACCCAGAAATGAGACGTTTACTTTGCGCAGTCAGAAACTTGGGAGTTACAATTTTGTTATTCCTTCTCGTGTTTTCACAGTGATTATTATTACTTGTTATATCAAAACAATCAATATTCTTATGAATATACATAATATTGTTATAAATTTATTGCGACGAAATTGTTAATATGTCTACCTTATGAAAAACATCCCGTAGGGAGACTTGAGTTCCAAGATAGTAAATACCGCGTAATATTTTATATCTATATACTTTAGTATTAATAAGAGACAGAGTCCATAAAAGTTTTTGTAATATCTTTAATATACAGAATTCGATACATAAGAGTCTTATTAAAGTACAGATTTCAAGGAGAAAACATATTATTATAATAGAAGTACGAGTAAGTAACATTTGTGACTAGCATACATGCGTACTTGAAGAATTTTAATAACTCCTTACTACAAACATCTCAAAGAGAGTCTTCAGCTCCGTGAGTATAAATGGCGCACACACACTTTAATGTCAAACCGTTACAGATAAAACTATAGTTAATTAATATATTGTCATTAATACAGTTTAGTTGTAAGTAATTCATGTGTCTAGTACCTACAATGTTTATTTTGCTAGCATATTGAAGTCTTAGTTTAACGTCAAATGTTTTTGTTATTTTAAGTTGAGGCTCTGGCTATTTTGAATATTCATCAAACATCGATGAAGGCTTATTTTAACCGCTTTGATAATCTTCTTAGTTCTCAAACCGTATTTGAGTTGCGCAATTAAAACTGGTAAACTAGTCAAACAGTTAAGAATATACTTTGTCTAGCCCGTTGGCTCAGTTTGTAGTAGCCCTGCTTTCTGTTTCGCGGGTTGTGTTTTGGATTCTCGCCTAAGACTGGGTGTAATGTACATACGGAAAAAATACGGTTCTCCTTACTCTGACCAAAAAAATAAAGTTTATTAGTTATTTTATTGTTCTATAAAAAAAATTGTCTATCTGTTTAAAAATGACGTTACACATACAAGCAAAATAGTGACTATTAAAGTCAATGCCGGTAATACGCGTGCCTAGTTTTAAATTAAAGTTAAGTACGTGCATAGTTTTAAAGCTTGTTGTACAATGTGTTTAACTGTATATACAAACATTATTAAAGGTAGAGTTTTACGCTTAATTTGATAGAAAATTAACATTTGATAGAATTATAAGGTTTCCGCGAGAAATTATAATTATGTTCTTAATTGCAACTCGCAAGCTTTTTGATGACATTCTTCAACGCTTTGATAAAAGCAAACGAATGAAAAGTTACAACGCAATCTCAAAGTATATTGAATGTCAATTTTCGTGTAAAGTGTAAGTGGTAATGTAATATTAAGAAATATTGTTTTTATTTGTTACTTTCAGTGTGTATGTTAGAATTATAAAAAAGATACTTACATGTTTCATGAGAAATAGAGTGCTTATCAATCTTACTTTGCTGTGACATGTGGCGTTGGCTCTAGTTCTCAGAGAAAGAAGCCTATACCTAGCTGTGGAAATTGGAATGTAAAGTCTGAATCGTGAAACGCATTACATAATACATAATATGCTAACTTTGCGAAATAAGATGCACACTGACTGGTAATAAACACTAAACGTAACTACTAAACGTACTTAAATATATACGGTTTATAATTGAAATAAACAAAAGCTATCAACTAAATTAGTTTAAGATACTGATCTACGAAATTAATACTAATGTATATAATAAATTTGTTAGTTACGGCCCTTATTCGTATTATTCATGTAAAAATCCTAATAAATCCTTCTTTTTACTTGCTTATGAGTTATGAGTTATGACTAAATTTCTTGGATTTTATAAATTGTTCAAATATATTAAATGCTTAAAAAATTACTAAACAATATCAAATACAAAGTTAAATGCGTAAAGGTAGGTATATTTAAATACGTTTGTATAAGGTAAGACCTTAGCGAGTTAGTGAGTGAAGTGTGAATATTTAAACATTTTGAAACCGTCGTTAGCGCTCACGGATTCTACTTTTATTATCTCTATTTTTGACTTTTGTTAAATGTGCGTATCACCTTATCTATACATATAATAAAATGGTAGGAAAGTCAAAACTGTACATTGAATATTTTTTTTAAAAGAATACTTGGGGTGTGATCTACAATCGATACCGAAGCCAAAAATATAGTTTTTAGAATTTTTGTCTGTTTGTCTGTTTGTCTGTATGTATGTCCGGGATAAACTCAAAAAGTACTGCATGGATTTACTTCAAATTTGGCATAAATATTATTAAGAAGTCGGGTCAGAACATAGGCTACATATTATCACGCTATCACCTACGGGGAACGAGCAATGAACGCACGCAGACGACGTCGCGGGCAGCAGCTAGTGGCGAAATAAATGTTTTCGTTTCATTTCATTTCATTACTGTCGCTAGGACCAGATATTTGTATGTTGTGCTGCTGTCATACACCTTACATCTCCTTACTGATAGAACAATCTGAGCCACACAGTAAGGAGTGTTTTGTAGATTAAACTGAAATCTTTCACCTACACTTTTTTGCGCTTTTGTGCGCGCTTCCTTTGCCCAGCAATCGCGCACTTGCAGGCTGATTCAGATGAGTCCAGCCAAAGACTTAAAAAATTTAAATTAGTGAGACGTATAAAACTTCTCTTCGGATTCTTCTTTACCTTGATTTATTGTTATAGGTAGAAATACAATGTGGAACCTACAGTTCTAGCATATGAGTACTATGAGTTCTAGAATATGAGTATGAGCCACTATTTCATAAAGACGATATTGAATTTTATCTAAAGCTAATAATAAATAATTTCTGTTAATATTCCTCTGTGCAGTACAGTTTTGCGATTCGCGAAGTAGTTTCTTTTCGTTAATTCACTACTTTAATAAAATAAAAATAAAAAATAAAAAAATTGCGTGTGTACATAGTACACATGTCAGAAGTGAAACTTCTTTGGCAAACTAATTAAAAAAGAAACTATCAAAAAAAAAGAAAAAAATTTAAGTCCCTAATTTAAAAAAAAAAACAATTTAAATTGCAAAAAAAAACAAATTAAAAAAAACAAAAAGCCAACGTCACGTGGTGTTCCCAGGCGGTCACCCATCCAAGAAGTGACCGACCCTGACGTTGCCGCGTTAGCGGTCGCTCAAATTTTACCACTCATTCGTCTAAAAAAAGTTTCACTTCAATATGTAACAATCCATAGTTCATACGTATCATAATACGTTTACGTTTTAGATTTTTTTTCGTTAAGGTTTACCTTACGTTTTTAAAACTGTCTATCGATCTAGCTTTCATAGAAAGCTTCACCACTTCAGCCTATCACAGTCCACTTTTGGACATAGGCCTCCACAAGTTCGCGCCCGATATTATGACGCGAACTCATGTGTTTTGCCCATAGTCACCACGCTGGGCAGGCGGGTTGGTGACCGAACCATAGAAAGCTTAAAGCTTCTTAATTAGCTTCTCTACCAGCCAACCTTAGGACGTACAAGAACGGACGTTTGTAGGTGTGCAAAATTGAGTATTAGTAAAATTCACATAAAGAAAAAAAAGTTTGGAAAAAATAAAGTAACGTTAGTGACAATCATTATATTATATACACAAGCAAATAATTCATATACATACTATACAAATACATACATACATATAAACATACATACATACTTACATACATATACATAATCTATACTAATATAATAAAGCTGAAGAGTTTGTTTGTTTGTTTGTTTGTTTGAACGAGCTAATCTCAGGATCTACTGGTCCGATTTGAAAAATTCTTTCAGTGTTAGATAGCCCATTTATCGAGGAAGGCTATAGGCTATATATCATCACGCTAAGACAGTAGGAGCGGAGTCCACGCCGACGAAGTCGCGCGCAGAAGCTAGTACTTAATAATCTGAAGACAATAAAATTAAAACACAATTATACTTTTGCATATGTAGTAGAACAACTGTAGTGTATGTAGATACAGTGTTTGTATCAATGTAGTGTTTGTATTCATACAATGAATACAATACACTGTCTCACGTATCACACTGGAGGGGGCAAAAGTGTATAAAGGTAGACACCTACGGACTGAGGGCAGTCGAGTGACGAACGCCGTACGGAGCGGACGTGCGCCTGCGTTCCAGTGTGGTAGTAGTGAGCCAGTGTCTATTCTAAACTCTCCTTGAAGGACCCAAGGGTCCTACATTGGCGACGAGGACAAAAGGTCAGTAATATATATAACAAGTATCAGTAACATATATCAATGAAAAAAAAAAAAAAGAAAAGAGTGAATACTTGTGGGTGTAAATTAAAACATTGCTATCAAAATATTTCATCTTGTAACTAAAACAGGAGTCCAATTGTGTAGACTTTATTATAGAAGAAAGATGACAATATGATTATTAGGATCACCGGTTAGCGGTCCAAAAAATACAATAATAATAACCTTAAAAAGGGATTTATGATAAATAAAATTTACCAAAATATTTTTGGCATATTGGTAGCTCTGACAATTATTACGTTGTTGGATTTGGTGTCGATATTGCTCTCATTGCTTAGCACCGGAATAGGCGGGGATGGTGGCGCCATCGTCCGAATGGTTAATACCTATTCATTTACCATTGGTCAGGCTTTATTTTTGTTGTCTGATTTGCGGGGTAGTTGTACAATAAATACTGTTATAATAAATTTGTGCTCCTAACAATTTTGTAAGATTGTAGTGTTCTTACTATGATTATTATTTTGTGAAGTACCGGAAGAGCATAAAGAAAGAGAAACCATCTTCCGAAGAGTTAATACTAATTTTATGATTATTGTTTTATAAACATGATAATTTGTAGGTGAAGAAGCAGTCATTGTTTAATATTGTGCGGCCAACATTCCTACTCGATAAGTGACGTACAAGTGATTAGCGTGATAACTTATTTTATGGAGTTAAAGAGTATAGGTATTGTGAATGGATAACTATAGAATCAAAGTGAGTAAATAAGTGTTTCGTTGAGTGTTTTCAGTCGTGTTCTGGAATATAATACAGCAAGACAATAGTTAATGTTAATGAGCGCATCTGATGAAACACACTGTAAAATATGCACTGGAGTAAAATGCACGGCGTTGGCTTAATTTATTTAGCGCTGCGCCATGCGTGTGCGATGTTGTTTTGTTGAACAACCTAAAAGCTCGGTAGTTGACCGAGCAACAATTAATGCGTTTTGTTCCTTAACAATGACACTTCCAGTGGAGTTGGGTTGTGTATAGATACTTTAATTTTGCCCTGCATGTTGAAATTTCTTGTCAAGTCAAAGTTTAGTTTCACAATAACTATTATACTCCGCATATTTCTTTGTTTTCTTTTGACAGTTAAAGAAAATTTGAAATTAGGGACTCCCTCACACGTTACCAATTCGATTTGAAATAATGATCGATATTATTTAAGAAGAATTTTTAATCGAATTAGTGAAATATTTTTAGTAAAAATATTAATTATTAGTTCATTGGTATACCCAAATACATACGTAGCTGGTTTGTTATATAGGTAAATAACTAGAGGCGTTTTTATAAGTAGTGTATCGTTATAGCGTATAGCAGTGCGCCCACCACTAGTACATACGTATGTGTAACGCCGCGTTGGGTTGCGGTCGCAGCCTTGGTTTGTGGCTGTTGCGGGGCCCCGCGCGCGACAGCATTTGTGTTGGCCATACGGATGTTTGCCGTGGTCTGGTGTTTGTGCGGTCCTTGTGGGTCTCTCCGCCGTGCCTCGGAGGGCGCGTTGGGCCGTCGGTCCCGGTTGTTGTCGTGTGCACCTGATGGCGATCGTTACTCATAGTGGGGAATGTGTCCGCCAACCCGCATTAGAGCGGCGTGGTGGATTGGGCTCTGGTCCTTCTCCGGCGTGGGGAGGGGGGCCTGTGCCTGGCTGTGGGATATTACAGGCTGAAGCGAGCGAGGTATGTGATTTTCCAAGTATATTTGCTCATAACTCCTGATATAAACTTGATTTCGACTTTATAATCAAGCGTTTTAAAATGAAGTTTCAGTAACGCGTGCATAGTTACATTTTAAGGCAGCCGTTAATGAGCAGAATTATTGTTCTTTTCTTTTGGTTTGAAATATAATTCAAAGATTTCGACTAAATCCCTTGTAAATAATCAATCTTGGAGTCATAGATACTATTATCATATGATGGATCCATCGTATTTCAAGGAACTGTTTCATAGTCTGTGATTGTCTGTTATGCACAGGGCACTCCACTCGATCAATCAAATCGTCAATAAAGTAAGACATTACTGTAGAATTTTACAGTACATTATTCCAAAAAACAATAATTTATACGCGTGAGCTGTCAAAAAAGGGGGATGGGGTTTGACGAGGTATAATTGTTAAATAATGTTTACAAAGTTACTATGATAACTTATGATAGTTAGTCGAGAATAGACTTGCTGACCGCTTAATCGTGTAAAGTATTTGTTTGTACTGTTGGACGCGAGATGGCGTTTGTAAGGTTAAATTTCGTGAAATGATTGTTGTCGAATTTAATTAATTGCTGTCGCAATGTGGAACAGATGAAATCGTGACAGTTAGTGAATGATTGTTTTGAATGGTATACAGTAACACTATACTCGTAAATAAATTACGTAACACGTTACGTTACGTTAATTTAGCATTCCAGTTAATGTAGATTCAATAGAAAAACTGCGTTTATAAACCCAGAGGTCAATATGAATTCTTGACTATCCTCTTTGGTTTAAAGAACGCGATCTCTGTATTTCAAGAGCAATAATAATGCTCTGGATGACTTGACGTATTGATTAATTAGTTGTGGTTAATAAAACGTTTAGCGTCAAAAATATAAATGTACACAGCGAGGATAGAGTGGGATAGCATTCTAGTTTATAAATTTATAGTCTCATTTACAGATATTGTTATATTATTTTGTGTACAGCGCGTTGCGAGTAGTTGCGAAGTTGCGAGATAACTAGAGTGTTGACAAATGAAATGATAACGTCTTCGCGTTCAGACTACATCCAAGTTTTATAACATGTTATAATAACGCGCTAGGAAAATATAGTTTGTAGTCTATAACACGTCTTGGTTTAAAGCGGATTTGAACATCCTGGTGTTGATTACCTCTCCAGCTATTGAATCAGGGCTAGAGAGGCTCAAGGTCGTCTCACGGTCGTGTTAGGAACTTTGACTGAGGCTGGTTTCTCTTGAAATCATACGGAATGTTTCTTCCTTAAAAACAAGAGTAGAGTTCTGTTCTGTGTTTATTCGGAATAAGTGCGATAAGCATACATTTTATGATGGTAGTAATACAAATAAATAGATCATTCAGATACTCGCGTGGTCCATGTCGCGTGGTTTATAGTCGTATGTGAAAGTGTATAGGAAGTTATTTTGATTGATCATTTGATAAAGTTATTGTAATTGTTGGGTACAAATGCACCCCCATTAAATTGGATATTGTAAACGTACCTACAAAATTCGCTCACGATAGGTTAAGGAAAATGCCAGCAAGTCATGTACCAGACGATATTGATGTAATTTATAATGATGATGTTCAAGTTTAAGTAAATGGAGAGACTCGAGTGAATTGACCTATTGACCGTAATTTCGTGGTCTGTTGAGGCTGTAGCGTGTAGTCACAGAGATGACTGATACGGGTGATCCATTCGATGGATGTGCGTTCTGAAATGTGAGAGAGCAATGTGATTGCTTCGGCTAGAGAACCGTGGTGTTAGAGGTCGTTACTCGAGGTTTTTGCAAGCTTGGTTGTAACTTGTTTTAGATGTAAAGTACGTCTATAGTTTTTGTTGTGATGACGTCGATGGTACATGGCTGTGGTATTTGTGTGTTGGGTTAATGACAATTAGGATTCAGATTAAAGCTTTGCTTACAAATGCGCACATGATAGATTAAGGAAGATGCCAGAAGGTCATGTACCAATTGAGTTTAATGTAGATGACGATCGTTATGGTGAACATCTTAGTTGAGGTGACAGAAAACTGATGAAGCACTCTAAAGACAGTAGTGTGTAGTCATCAGGAGGATGATACACTGTGTCATGATCCAAGAGGGATACACGTGGATTGTGGAGCAATTGTAATTGCTGGTTGGCTTAGGGCGACTTACATCTGCTTTAAGGTAAATTTTGTGTTAATAAAGTTCTTGAAACAAACTAAGTTTAGAGCGTAGAGTTTGTACAAGGTACTGTTATGGCTTTTCTTCTACTTCAGTTTGACCATCACACAAGGGCGTGTGCTAGCAGGATGGTCGTAACTTGCCATTTGTTACTTATAGTTTGTTAATAGAGATGAAACAGGCCCACACTGACCCATACAGGCCTATTCTGATTATAATTAATTCTTGAGTTTAATGGCTTTCAGTGTGCCAGAGAGCAATGTCTATTAGGTATTTAGGCAGATAGGTAGTGCCACCGGATTTCCATTAAATCAGAGATATTTCTTCGGGCGTCCATTAAATTGGATGAGTGTGTTTAAAAGTACACACGACTTCTTTTAAATACGAAGTAGGACTTCTTTTAAATAAGGAGTAGGACTTCTTTTAAATAAGGAGTAGGACTTCTTTTAAATAAGGAGTAGGACTTCTTTTAAATAAGGAGTAGGACTTCTTTTAAATAAGGAGTAGGACTTCTTTTAAATAAGGAGTAGGACTTCTTTTAAATAAGGAGTAGGAGTTCTTTTAAATAAGGAGTAGGACTTCTTTTAAATAAGGAGTAGGACTTCTTTTAAATAAGGAGTAGGACTTCTTTTAAATAAGGAGTAGGACTTCTTTTAAATAAGGAGTAGGACTTCTTTTAAATGAAAGAAGCAGGACTTCTTTTAAATGAAAGAAGCAGGACTTCTTTTAAATGAAAGAAGCAGGACTTCTTTTAAATGAAAGAAGCAGGACTTCTTTAAGTAAGAAGTATTAGAAAATGAAAAAGGACTTTAGGTCGCCTCAACCCAAATCAGCTTCCGCCACTCGAGAGGTTGGATCTCGAAGGCGGCAGCACATCAGTCGGTTCGAAATGGGAGACATGAAAGCGATCTTTGTGTATATAATTATTTGGAAGCAGCTGATATTGTTATGCTTGCTAAAAAGGAACTACAGTAATTTTGGTTAAAGATGGGGATGTTCAGTATATATTTAATTTAAATAAAGATATAACAAACATTAATGAATGCAACAATCTGATTGGAAATTATTTATAAAAAATTAAAATAAAAAAATATTAGATGTAACCTTTGAGTTGAAACTAATAATAAAACAAAAGCTTGTTAAAAGGGAAGGGATGTAGTGTATGTAGATACAGTGTTTGTATCAATGTAGTGTTTGTATTCATACAATGAATACAATACACTGTCTCACGTATCACACTGGAGGGGGCAAAAGTGTATAAAGGTAGACACCTACGGACTGAGGGCAGTCGAGTGACGAACGCCGTACGGAGCGGACGTGCGCCTGCGTTCCAGTGTGGTAGTAGTGAGCCAGTGTCTATTCTAAACTCTCCTTGAAGGACCCAAGGGTCCTACAACAACAATTATTGTTATAACTCGTAATAAAATTATAACACCCTGAGAATTGACATTTAAAAAAAAATCTATGAAAGTGATCATTTTCAAATGCTTTATTGTAACATAACTTATCTTAAATGTTAAGCATTTTGAGGGTAACGCCCTAACTTATATTTGTAAGTAAACACCGTATTTGACATGCTTTTGTTCTGAGAACTAACAAATTGATGGTGTGCTAATTGCTGTATCACGTGACATTTTATCATACAACGAAATAACAGACAATGACGACGAAATTAATTGGGTTGAAATGGACATTACTTGTAATCGAACTATTAAAAAAGCGAATATGGTAGTACCTATGTAAATAATTGAAATGTAATAAGTGTAAATAATTTTAATTCAGTTGTTCATACTAATGAAAGTTGTGCACACGTGATTATAGCAAAAACCTTTTGAACTCAATTGTCATCAACGTGGCTAATACTAGTAGATACGTTACTGAACCATTCAACACTTAAAGCTAATAAGATTTAATATCCAAATATTATTCAAAATCATTGATCGTAACATTGTTAATGATATGACTGTACGACATTTGTTGCAGAGAAAAATAAACATCAACATCATTTTTATCTTCCTGCATATATACCAAGTATAGGGTGTCCCGTTGAAGTATTGGTATTGAATAGATTCTAAGGGAGTGGATGGTGGGATTTGATGAGTAGGTACATATTATTTACGTAAACCTCACATATGGCATATACAACGTCCATGGGACTCCAGTATATGTAGGACAGCTAATATGAGATGTTGATTGTCAGATAAGGTCTACAGTACCTCATTTGAACAGATTTTCTCTATCTATATAAGGCAACTGGTTGACATCTCCGATGAGAACTACTTCGTTTGCCTCCTGTCATCACTATGGCTCCAAAATGGTTCATAAGAGCTTCTTCCACCGTTAGACGGTTACATTTCGTGCCCTCTTTAAACCTTAAGTTGTGTCTAAGGCGTTAAATTATTATACTCATCACTTTTACATTTTTATTAGTACCTAGTACCTACTAATTAACGTTATCACACGATCATGAAGGTATTACCTAATTAACGTTATACCTTAGGTTAGTTCAAATGTATTAAATACGGGTCAGTTAAAATAAATAAATAAATAAAAATAAAAATAAAAATAAAATAAAAAAGCCTTTATCGGGTCAGTTAATCAAGGCCTAATGCGTCGTTGTACCGTGTAATTGCATGTAATGTCGTGAAACTCATACAATAATAATAATAATTATTATTAAAACGGTACGGTTATCGTAACATAGCAGAATATATTTAATAAATATATATAGTTATTAGGTGTAGCAATAAAAATAGTAGACTTACACATATTCTTTCTGTAATGTATCTGTTACGCCTACGACCTGTTAATGATAAAAATATCGCTGCTCTATTCTGTTTCTCAACTTTTGTTTCGTTAGGCCCCAAATATTGAAGCTCCCTTATTGAAAAATTAGAACTGAGAAATAATTCAATTGGTAATATTAATAAAAACAAGTAATGAATTCGTTTTATAATAGTGGTTGTAGTAACGTAATAATCTTATTTTTATTTAATAGTAAACAAGCTTTCTGTTTAAAAACTGATTTCTTGTTGTGTTCTTTTAAATATCTAAACTAAGTTGGAAAAAAGCGTACAGTTCACCTGATGGTAAGCGATTACCGTAGCTTATTGACGTCTGCAACACCAGAAGCATCGCAAGCGCGTTGCCGACCTTACCCCCAATTCCCATAAATTATATATAATTTAGGAGCTCTGGTCACCTTACTCCCCATCAGAAACACAATACTGCACAGAGCAGTGTTATTGAGCTGTGAACTTCTGTAAGGTCGAGGGACTACCCCAGTCGGGCTGCTCCATATTTTGAGCAGGAAATTTCCTGCTGTGCCCTGCCTCAGTTAAATTTCGTAGTACTAACACAAATTTATACATATTATATTACTTCTTTTGTCCTTGACTGATATATGTTTAATTTTAATTCTGCGCTTTTTATCAAAGAAAGGTCTAAGAATAAATAAATGACTACATTTCGAAACAGACTGATAGTAATTTTTTAGTGTTATAATATAATTTATGGGCATTCATAAAAATAATTTAATAAAATAATTTAAGAATTTGTTAAATAGGATATTGTTTTTTATTTTTGTATATTAAGTTAATTAAAGCGCAGATTTTGCGAATTGTGTTTGTTCGCAAACGAAAAAAACCGACTTCGATTACATTGACAATAAATGGTAATGCTAAAACAGTCAAATTAAAAACGTATTATTAGATATAGCTCGAAAAGTACTTGTAGAGCTCAATTGAATTTAAATGGGACCACATGACCACTTACCCTTTCAATAAAAAAAAACATCGAAATCGGCCCACCTAGTGAAAAGTAAAAATAAATTGACATAAAATGTATTTTATTATAAACAAATGTCTTACTGAATAAATTTTACAATTAAACGTAATTAATAAAGTAAGTTTTTATAGTTTAAAATTGCGAATTATTTACTCATAAATTATATAAAAAAGAAAAGGTTTAGAAGGCTAAATAAAACATTTTTCTAACTTGTTCATTTATTTAAAAAAATAAGCTTTAAGTTATTACAATCCCTTAGAAATAATAACAGTAAAAAATAATAGAATAAGGTACGTATTGGAGGTTTTATATAATAAAACCCAAGCTTCTTTAAATAATATACCTACATAGATAAAGAAAATGTGTCAAAAGAATTTAACATTCCAATAGTAAAAATGACAAAAAAAATTATAGGATAAAATCGAATTGAAAAATTCAGTGACTAACATTCGCCCATGACTTCCTACAAATTAAAATCAGGTAAATAAATCACTTCATTAACTTAAAAAAAAAATTTTGTGTGACAATAAGCTAACTGTTTTGAGAACATAAAAAAAAAGTTAATTTGTTTCAAATAAAAAACTGTTCATTTTAAGTTGTGTAGAAATATAAACGGCAAATTTAGAAATGGTTATTATATACGTTTTATAAATATATGACAAATAGTCATAATTATATATTATACTCTATTCACACACAAACATGATTTCATACTCTTTTTATTTATATTTACGAGTATATAAACGATATAATATAAAATATTGACATTGAATTGTTAAGTATAGTAAGTACGAGTATAATACAAGTTCTGAAATTATCGTATGACGGATCTGAAATAGGCAGAAATATTTTATACAAAATTTTATTTAAAAAGATGTGTAACTTATTCTCCGTACTTTAATTTTTACACAATTACTCTATATTACATTTGTACAGCTATATTACACTTTATATATTAATAATTTAATATTATATTAACATAACTATGTCTTATTTTTGTTTAAAATATTTTAGTGTTTTATTTTAAATAGTGAAGTCCAAACGGGAGTCATGAAAGTTATTGAAATTTGTAATCTCGCCACAGACTTAGATCGATGGATGGTAATTGATGACAAGGCACCGGCATGTTCCTGAAAAAAAAAGTTAATGTTATAAAAACATTTTTTTTAAATTAGTTATATGTTAATGTTTATAATAACACAGCGATAACAGTTCTGACACACTGGCTGAAAGCGCGTATCAGCTCTTTATAGGCCATGAGATGTTTGTCATAGTTTAAGCGTTTGTGGTTGTAATTTGTGCGTGTTTCCGGACCCGCGATACTGTAAATCCTACTGAGAGCCGTCAAGTCGGAGGCGTTTACGATACAAAAAATTGGTTGTCTGTAAAGTTGGTTTATGGACGATAGTTTAATGTGACAATGTCATAACAAAACATCTACTCGGAAGCATATGCCAATCGAGTGGAAGGGAGATAGATGCGGCGCAGGCGTACAATGAGCGTAACGGGAATCTCAGGATAACGCTACAATGAGCGCAACGCTACAATGTGTCATCCTTTTTCGTGAATGCAGCCGGCGTTCATCGATTTATTATGCGTTGTCACCTCAAAAAAAGATCATATACAATCGAGAGTGTAATAAGATTTACGAGTAAGAATCCATAAGCAACTACATATTAGCTTCTTATGGTTCCTAGAATTTTAAACGTCTAAGGAATTTGTAAAATAAGGAGGTAAACATAAAAATATTCCGCGCGGCTCCGTAGACTATTTCATTGTACTTTAGTAAGATGAAAAAGTTACAGATTACCGATATCAAAAAAATGTTCCAAACTATTGTACTACTATAGATATGATATGATTATATGATTCTCTTGAAGTAAGAAGAGATGTTTCATTAACTATATATTTTTATAACCTAATTACTGGCAAAATTTTTAACCCTTCAGTGCTGAGTTCGATACCCCTGAGCATACCAAAGTATAACCACGTTCGGCGGCATACTCTGTTTGCAATGGTAGGACACAGTTCGAGGTTGATGCGAGAGTCAGCAGTGCAAACTTAGCACCTCATCGATGGAATTTTGGGTCGAAAATGACCTTAATCGATAGGTCTACGTTAGGTCCGTATAGGTCCACTAAATTTTTCGTTAGGTCCGGTATAGTTTTTTAATAAATATTTTTTTAAATTTAGGTTAAAAAAAATGCAATTTTAGCACCCCATCCAAGGATTTTTAAAACCAAAATGACCTTAATCGATAGGTCTACGTTAGGTCCGTATAGGTCCACAATAATTTTTGTTAGGTCCCTTATAGTTTTTTAATAAATATTTTTTTTTTTAATTTGGTAAAAAAAATATATGCAATTTTAGCACCCCATCTATGGATTTTTGAAATTAAAATTACCTTAATCGATAGTTCTACGTTAGGTCCGTATAGGTCCAGTAAATTTTTCGTTAGATCCGCTATAGTTTTTTAATAAATAATTTTTTTAAATTTAGGTAAAGAAAAAGCAATTTTAGCACCCCATCCAAGGATTTTTAAAATCAAAATGACCCTAATCGATAGGTCTACGTTAGGTCCGTATAGGTCCACAATAATTTTTGTTAGGTCCCCTATAGTTATTTAATAAATAATTTTTTTTAATTTGTTAAATAAAATATGCAATTTTAGCACCCCATCTAAGGATTTTTGAAATCAAAATTACCTTAATCGATAAGTCTACGTTAGGTCCGTATAGGTCCACGAAATTTTTCGTTAAGTCCTCTTTAGTTTTTTTATAAATAATTTTTAAAATTTTGGAAAAAAAAATCGTATTTTAGCAGCTAAAAAACTATGGGGGACCTAACAAAAATTATTGTGGACCTATACGGACCTAACGTAGACCTATCGATTAAGGTCATTTTGATTTTAAAAATCCTTGGATGGGGTGCTAAAATTGCATTTTTTTTTACCTAAATTTAAAAAAATATTTATCAAAAAACTATAGCGGACCTAACGAAAAATTTAGTGGACCTATACGGACCTAACGTAGACCTATCGATTAAGGTCATTTTCGACCCAAAATTCCATCGATGAGGTGCTAAGTTTGCACTGCTGCGAGAGTCACCGTTAATTCAAGCACTGACTCTGCTTAATGGTGTGCTGGCGTGGGATCCAACTCTAGATTTATTTTTTTCAACACCTGTTGTGTTTCGCAGAGCGGTAAGGCGGTATATTGAGACCAAATATTCGATATAACCGAAATTTTGTAAACGCATTAGACTATAAGAGCTGTAATGTTTACAATATGAATAAATAAAGAAATAAAATTTATCGATAAGCCTTCGATAATCCAGTTGGCAGAGCGGTATAATTGACACAGTTGAGATAATTAAAATCCATAGGTTCGAAGGCTTGAACTTTTGCTTTAAATTAATAAATGACACAAACGTTTTAATGTCGTCTTAGTAATTATTGTTTAATTTACATCTATTATGAAGATAATAATCAATACGTACCTACTTACTACTACAGCTATATTAGCAGCTTGTATATTATATACATAGTATTAAGTATAAATATTATTATTATATACCACGTCCGGCGACTAATGATCTTTTTGACACTTCAAGAAATTTTGACATTAGTGACTGTGACACGTTATTTATTCGATTCGAAATAATAATCGATTTTATTTAAGAAGAACTTTCAATCGATTTAATTAAATACATTTAGTGTAAAAATATTATTTATTTATGCGTTTATTAGTTTTTTTAATTATAAATGAAATATATAAATAATAAATTAAATGAATTAACAGAGTTATTGCTCTTTATTCTTGGTTTGCAATTAAATTTCTTGATTTCGACTTAATTCCTTGCAAGTAATCAATCTTGGGATCATAGATACTATTTTTATTTCATTTTTTGTATTAAATTTATAGAAACAATAATCACATGACGTAAAATTATTTTTATCATATGATCGATTTATTATCGATTTATTATTTCAAGAACTGTTTCATAGTCTGTGGTTGTTTGTTATGCACAGGGTACTTCACTCAATCAATCAAATCGTCAATAAATTACGACATTACTGTAAAATTTTTAGTACGTTATTCCGAAAAAAAAAACTGTAATTTATAGGCGTGAGCTGTCAAAAAGATCATTAGTCGCCGGACGGGGTATAGTAACAAATCGAAAAAAAATCGATTTTCTTCAATTTTTTTAGATATTTTTTATATGAAGTATCGTCGATATAAAAATATTTGCTTTTATAGTGGCTTCACTCGCAAAGGTCTAGATTTTATAAGCTAACAATATCTAGATATTTATATATAAAATATACTAAAGAAGTTCAGTTTAAAAATAATTTCAAACCAAAACCTTGCGATTGCAAGGTTAATAATTATTAAATATTAAAATTTTAACTTATATAAGTATAAATATGTATTATGACTCTGGTTTTACTTTAATTGGCTTGTTACAATATTTTTAAACATAGGTAACTTATGACAATTTTTAAAAGTGATAGCCTGATACTTGAGTGAGAGTTAAAAAAGCGAGAAAAGCGTTGAGAATTAACACAATAATTGATATTAAAACAGAAAATGAATAATTGACAAAAATGATGAATGAAATCGTTTACATTATTTTCAACACGTAATCACGTCAGGACGTATATTCAATTTGTCACAAAGTTTAACACTTAGCCTTACGATGAGGGTCTCAAGAGAAAGTTACAGATTGTGACTGTGCTTAAATTAAACGTAAGGGCCTATGCAAACCACGTTTTTTAAACGCGCCGTCGACGCGCGTTTCTAAAACGCGCGTCGACAGCGCGTTTGTATCGCGCAATACGCGCGTTTGCATCGCGTCTGTATCGCGTGACACGCGCGTCGACGGCGCGTTTTTATCATACAAAGCAGTTTGTTGGCGTTTGTATCGATTCAAACGCGCGTCGACGGCGCGTTTGTATCACGACATACGCGCGTTTGCATCGCGTTTGTATCGCGTCACACGCGCGTTTGCATCGCGTCTGTATCGCGTTTAAAAAACGCGGTTTGCATAGGCCCTAAGAGGAATATTATAACTTAAATTTTGTACAACGAGATGCACAAGAGAACAAAACATTTAACCAAAAACTTCAAGTACAAATATATATGGATTTTAAAATTCATGTTATTCTTAGAAAACGGGAAAATATGCTTTACCAACCAACCGATGTGCTTAGGAAGATATTTTATGTGTATCAGTCAAATTGATAATAATAATTTAGGGCAGCGAATCAAGTTGCCTACATTTTAAAGAATAGAACAGAAGCTTCTAATAATCTCTGCTTAAGAATATTTTCAATTCTTACTCTACATTACAGCTTTTGCAGAATAAAATAAAATGAACGTTTCTATTTTTCGGAAGTTAGTACGATGGGCCGACTGAGATTAAATTTCACTGTCGAGAAATATAAATAATTATTCATTTTCCACGAAAATGAGGATAACTTGATAAATCTGATATCTGTTCAGACAGCGATATTGTGGATGATGTAAGTAATACTTATATAACAAATTACTTTTAATTAAATTGTTGAGTTATATATGAAATGTTTTACATTTATCTTTGTTTTGTCCATATTAGACGTAAGAGGAATTTATGATAGATACTTATCAGATGGACTGTGGTTTACGATTATAGATCCACTTCTATGTTATTCTTTTCGTAACTATTTTAAAACTAAACTACATTAAGTAGTCAAAAATTAATTACATGTTTTTAAAGTCCAACAGTACGGAATTAGAAACAACTAATAGAAATCAAAGATATTTTTCGAATATCTAATAAAAATAAACTAATTTGTCTTAGTAGATACCTGAGTAAGAGTTGATTTAGTTTTTCATGTGGTGATTTCATAGTTAACCTATCCATTATAAGATGACCTTACCACATACTATTTTAACTTTACATTGAAAATAAATAAATATACCTAAATGTATGAGTATGACGTACTAATAAATTAATGCAAGTTGTACAATTTCTCACATCCTACAACCCCTTTCCACGCACAAATAACTAAACAAACCACATTATTTTTAAATCATTTTGATTTTTATTTTACAGCAAACCAATTTACTCTTAAGCCATTGACTAAAAATAAGTGATGTTTTTGGATATAAGGATTCTCGTAGTAAAGCTATTCGATTTACTGAGATCGAAGTTGTTACTAGATTGGGATTGGCAATCCCAAAATTTACCGATTATATATAATTAGTTTAACCAGAGCTTACCTAGGTATTAAATTGTACTTTACTTACAAAGAATAATATAAAAATTCTTACCCGTGCGATATTTGCTGGAAAGCCTTTGGTTGCATGTGTTGAATATTATCACTGTTATCACATAAAATACGTGCGATCGATGATCCCTTGCGAATAGATTGAAGCTGACCTGTGGATTGAATCAAAGTTAAGTAAGTCGAATATGGAAATGAAGAATCACGTATAAAATATTAAAAATTCAAGCACAAAGCTAAATAATTATATTACAATTGCAATTTTATAACTTCAACGAATCTTTAATAATCTCGATTAATTAAAGATATTTATAATATAAAATGCTTTATTAATTTTCTAACACATTATTATTTCCAAAAGGTTTTCTCCGAAAAAATATTTTGTAGACAGAATAACTGAAGTGTAATGGGAAAAGCAAACAAGAATTTAATTTGATCAGACAACGTCAACGAATACTTAAAATATTATATTGTTCATAATTTGAGTAAAAATGCTTATTAAAATTCAGTTTACCTTAAGATATAATAAATAATTCTTAAAAAATTAAATACTACTGTCTTAAAAAATATTCGAGTACCTACACTTTTAAAAAAATAAAATGAAGTATTACTTAAACATTCAAACAACTTTCTAATTAGTTTAATTGTAATTAAAATATCTAATAAATGAGCAGGCAGTATGCCCGACGTAGAGTGGTCAGCACCGTTCATGATCACACTTTGCTTGACACGAGATAAAATGGCTTAGGTACCTAAATAGACGAGGGGTAACAGGACTAACCCAAGGGAATTAAAGGAGGGGAAGTTTCGACTAATTCAATAGTTTTGGTTTACATACTAATATTTGTCTTCTTATTTGATCAAAATTCTCACTCACTTGGGGTAAATGCTATTTCAGGATCGCCATTCTCATAGAAAAATCTGTCTCCAACTCGGGTACGATAGAACTGTTCAGTTAGGATGCAGAGGAACGTGGGTCCAGCTTGGGCGCCAGGAACGTTGAACTCCAGGGACCCTGCTACTACGAGGTCCACATCTTCAGGATATTCGTAAATCGCTTTAAGGATTTCCACATTCTGCAAAGATATTTGTAATTATAGGTGGCGTGACTCAAATTCGGAAGTGCTTTATGAGAAAAAATATATTTAATTATTATTTATTTAAGTTTATGTAAGTTACGTAACATTATAAGTTTATCTATACAAATTAATGAAATTGGAGTGTCATTGGTAGTAAAAAAATAACCGCTTTTTACTAAGTTCATATGTATGTTATACACGGTACATATACCAAAATAACATTTTTCATAATTTTATTCTATCTGTCTGTCTGTTTGTTCTGGCTAATCTCTGAAACGGCTGGACCGATTTTGACGGGACTTTCACTGGCAGATAGCTGATGTAATAAGGTGTAACTTGGGGTCTTGGGCTACTTTTATTTTAGTTTTTCTTTTTAAATTGCAAACTGATAATTGAAAAATAACTATTTCGTTAAACTCCACGCGGACGAAGTCGCGAGCACAGCTAGTATATAATTATATATTCTAGTTAATGTCTACAACATCGCTACTTTATCTTGACTTCGTTGTTTTAAAAAAAAAACAACTCTGTTTTACAGTGTACTACAGATGAAAGTTTCACATGGTAAAACATAAGCCCGTATTCCTCATGTTTGCCTCGTATGTGCTTTGCTAATTAGAGTACTGTGTACATCATATTTTAAGTACAAAATAAAATAATATTTTGAATAAAAATGTTTGCTTTGATTTAATATATACATATGTTGTAGGTATACTAGTATATGGTGGATGTTATTCTCTGATAACTTTTCACTTAATATATTGAGATTAGAGTAATTTTATACATAATTACAAATAGCATTTATAGTGTTTTGATATGTTATAAAACTACTTCGCTTCAAAATGTTAAAATATCACTGACCGCGGATAAAGTAGATTTAGTTTTCTCTTATTAAGATTTTTTATTGTTGTCTTATTTATTTTTAATTGATACTAGCTAATTACTAAGCTTTAGCTTTTTACTAAGATTCAAAATGCTTAAAATATATAGAAACGAAAACGTCCATTCATCACTACAGCCTATCACAGACCACTGTTGGACATAGGCCTCCACAAGTTCGCGCCCGACATTATGACGCGAACTCATGTGTTTTGCCCATAGTCACCACGCTGGGCAGGCGGGTTGGTGACCGTAGGGCTGGCTTTGTCGCACCGAAGACGCTGCTGCCCGTCTTTGGCCTGTGTATTTCAAAGCCAGCATGGATGGTTATCCCGCCATCCGTCGGCTTTTTTAAGTTCCAAGGTGGTAGTGGAACTGTGTTATCCCTTAGTCGCCTCTTACGACACCCACGGGAAGACAGGGGGTGGCTACATTCTTTAGTGCCGTAGCCACGAAAACGTCCATTACTTAAAAAAAAATAGTAATTTTTCGTCAATTACTTTTGATAACGTATTAGAATACGTTATCAAAAGTCATTGTGTGATAGATCACAACATTAATGTCATCGCACTGCATTTTCAAGACCGTCGATAAACCATTAACTGGACCGAAATAGCCCAAGAAGTAAATAATATTTTCAAAGTAGCCTTGCGAAAAATGTGTCACTGAAATGAAAAGATACAAATGTGTCTTTTCATTACTTTGAACTATATCCATCTTTTAGTTCAGTAGTTCAGTATAGTTCAGTTGTCTTTGTAGATCGGTTTTCTTTCACTAGTTTATCAAGAGATATGAAAGGTTGTTATAAGAAGAGTTCAATGAATCATCTTATCGCAAACTTAAATTAGTTCGACGAGTTGAGACATGAGCTCGTATCGAATAGTTAAATAGGTAATTGAAGTTAGTACGTATATCTGTTCAGAGAAATTGTTCGTAAAAATTTTACAACATTCGACACATATCTATACAAATAAATAAAATTGCAGTCTGTTTGTAATATTAAAATAAACGCATTTTACTAAATGCATATAGATCTATACACGGTACATAAACCAAAATAACATTTTTTACAATTTTTGTCTGTCTGTCTGTTTGTTTCGGCTAATATCTGAAACGGCTGGACCGATTTTGACGGGACTTTCACTGGCATATAGCTGATGTAATAAGGTGTAACTTAGGCTACTTTTATTTTAGAATATTTTTTTATAGCTACAAACTGAACAATAACTTTTTTGTTAAATTCCACGCGGACGAAGTTGCGGACACAGCAGCTAGTTTTATTAAACACAGATTAGTATATATGTAGCTAGCTATTAAACTCGAACAAACGTATTGTCAACTGTATTACTGTACATTCATACATTGCCATTTTTCTTGACAGTTCTAAATTAGTTTTTTAATATGACAAGCAATGTACACTGTACGTGCAAATTGTTAGAGGACCCGACGGATACATACCGAGCGAAAGTTTGAGTGAAAGAAATAGAACATTATTATGGTACGTACAACAGAGCGTGACAGCAAATTATCAATCGGCACTGCTCGTGTCTCGACTCTCGTTCGTTTCACGAACGAGGCACTTCGCGGCCGATGATTGGTGAACTAAACAACTGAACTAAAGATATGGTTGAATTGTAACTGAAGTACAGAATGAAGGACACAAACTAACTGAAGTACTTCATTTGAAGGATTCATTCGTGAACGACACACGACTATTTCAAAGCATTCAAAGAACAATAATATTATCATTTGGTTTGGTTTCGCTTTTATTCTATCAAAGAGCGTTATTTGAAGTACTCAGTAACTATACATTACCAGAGAAACATTAAAGGTGTAAATATGATTATTATTATAATAGGAGGAATTATTTTTGGCAATGAAAAATAAAAGCAATACGCTTATATGTAATTGCGAAAGCAACTTAATGGTGTTTCGATATTTTCTTTTTTATGCAATTTGTTAATATCACTGTATGCTTTCCTAATGAAATAAAATAAAAATATTAAACTAAAAAAAGAAAAGAAAATAGCCTGTAAATTTCCTCAGTCAAGGGGCTATCTAGCACAGAAAGAATTTTTCAATTCAAACTAGTAGTTCCTCAGATTAGCGTGTTTAAACAAACAAACAAACTTTTAAGCTTTATAATATTTATAATTAAATTACTAAAAAAACATACTATTTAAAGGTAGCATTGACTAATAATTTTTATTGTCTCTTTAAATTTTAGGTCAATAAGAAATACAATAAATCTAAAAGTTAAAATGATTTTAGTCTTGGTCTCATCTATTGAAGGTAAAAAAAAATATTAGTTCTGAGTACGCTACATTCACGTATCGAGTTGGTACATACTAATACAACATAAACACAATTCTTTTATTGTTTAGCATTCAGTGATAAATCTTACATTTAATGGATAGGAATGATAAATGATGCTTTCGAGTTCACTCTTGAGGTATATCAATCTGTACAGCGCTAGATGTTCGGAAAATATGTTCCATACTAATATTATAAATGTGAAAGTGAGTTTGTTTGTCCCACTTTCACGGTTCAACTGTTTACCGATCGCCGTGAAATTCAGCATGCACATAGCTTAGGGGCCCAGAACGGACATAGACGACCTTTCATCCTGGAAAAATGAGTAGTTCCCGTGTAATAGCAAGAAATCGTCAAAGGCCCAAGAGTAACTTAAGCGACCGAAAGCCGAAGATCTTACGATTTCAACTAAGATTAGCGAAAGAATCTAATCAAGGACAAATTAGTCAAAGGACTATAATGGTATTGTAGTTTCAAGTACAAATTTAAGGTTTAAAATGATTTTGTTTTTTAGTCGTTATGACCTAGTAGGTATTTTAGTACCGTCGTGTAACACCGCCATTATATTTTGAAACGACGTTGATTGATTGATTGGTTTAATGGCTTTCAGTTGTGCCAGTGGAGCATGTTTGATTCCGTCAATGTCACGAAGAGTGGAGAACACAAGAAGAAGATTGTGAGAGAATGTCACTCCATCTGGCAACCTTTATTTCAAGCGTTTGATTTTATTATTTTTTTTTTCTAAGAGAAAAAGTAAATTTTAAATTTGTATATTTTTTGTACTAATTAACTGTATATTACTCACATGAACGTACCCATACTACGTGACTCGTTCAGGGGGTTCTTTAAAAATACGATGCTTGGTCACAGGGGCGAAGGGTGTGGCCTTAGGTTTTCATTTCGTAGTCAATTTATCTTTAAAAAAAATCTTATGCTTTCCTTGTATATACAAATTTGGCGCTTTTTTTAAACTGTTAAGTGGCAGCACTGATTCACATATGCCAGGACGCCAGCTGTTTAAAAACTGACAGTATACCGAGCATTGAAGTATGGTTAAAAAGTTAAACAAACCATACTTCTGAATTACTACGTAAAAACTCGAGGGGAGGGGTGTCTTAACCCTTAACTACCTACCTGGAGTCTCCCAGACTCCATCAAGGTTATTTTTGTTTATAATTCTGCAAGTAGGCATCTTTGTCCTTTGCGCGTCTGTGTACCTTTTCCCTGCTACCCGCAGAACCACACCTTCGCTCATCGGGGTCATATGCGTGCGCGTTGCGTTTTGGTGATTAAAAATATTTTTGACGGAGTCTGAGAGACTTCTGGTAGGTAGTTACGTAACTTTTTTATGAAGTGATTTCTTTTTTGTTTTACTTGAAAATGGCGACTAGCGATAAAATTATTGATCATTGGTTGGAGGAAGAGCTTTTTTCAAATGAAGATGATGTTTTGGACCGTAAATAAATGATGTAGAAGTGGATATCGACGAAAATCATGTACTTCCCTGTGATTCCGCATCAAATTCAGAAATAGAAGGTGATCAGGAAGCAGATCTAGTATACTATACGGAAATACTGTTCTTTATGTAATTCCAAAAAGGAAGAACCAATTTATGTTTCAGGTGCAAAAATCCTATTGGTCTGGAATGTTCTCACATGGTGTGTTTATGCTGCCTGAAAAATCATACATACACACACACACACATCAGCCTATAGCAGTCCACTGCTGGACATAGGCCTCCAAAAGTTCGCGCCAAAAATGTCGTGAACTCATGTGTTTTGCCCATAGTGCAGCTGGGCAGACGGGTTGGTGACCGCAGGGCTGGCTTTGTCGCACCGAAGACGCTGCTGCCCGTCTTCGGCCAGTGTATTTCAAAGCCACCAGTTGGATGGTTATCCCGCCATCGGTCGGCTTTTTAAGTTCCAAGGTGGTAGTGGAACTGTGTTATCCCTTAGTCGCCTCTTACGACACCCACGGGAAGAGAGGGGGTGGCTAAATTATAACAACCAACCATCATTGGTAAAAATATCATAACCACCAACCATCATCTTCAACCTTTGCAATTTTATAAAAATGTTGCGATTTTGAGGAAAATTTGTTTTTTGCTACGTTTGTTCATTACTATACCTTGAAAAATTTATGATTAAAGTTAATTTTTTCTTTAAATTTTAGTAATTAGTCTCGTTTTATTAAAATATTAAATATTTTTAATTTTTTGGGAAGTCAAGAAAGAAACTGAGTTTTTAGAATAAGTAATGCAAATATTCCAAAGTTTTATTACTTAATTATAAATAAACGAATATGAAAATAACGTTTTCGATTTTAATTTCTGACCTCGAGTCATAGTTTTTTTTTGTAGGGCTTCAAAATGCAGGAGTCTGAGAGACTCCTAGTAGGTACTTGTGCGACTAAAAAGAGAGGTAGGTAGCTAAGGGTTAACAAATACTACGGGTGGTGACCAAGGGGGGGGGGGAGATTAAAAATTGTAAAAACTGGTCACGTAGACGTTCCCTAGTATGTTTTAAATAGTTTTGAATACTCCATGATTTTTTTTTCGCTATGAAAGTTTTCATTTAATTTTCATTTTGTTTTAAAGTTCGTAGGATAAAAATACTGATGCGTTATTTGCGCCTACGCGAAATTAAGAATTGTTTTGTGTGAAAAACTTAGTTCATAATTATAGGTTATTTAAAGTTCAACGGGAAATTAATACGTAATACTACTTTTAACTTAATTATTTATTAGATGAAAAGAACAAGTGTATGTTTTTATCACCTTTGCCTATTTTCTTGGAGTATATAAAGATAAATATAATATGACCTATCTTCGCTTTTACAATCCGAAAGATAAAAGCTAGTATAATAATAAATCGATTAATGTTTTATTGATTTAAACTAAACGACTAAATAAATAGCGCGTTAAGTAATATGTGATGTATAAATAATTGTTTTGTTTCCGATATCCGCTGCCATGGCTAACGGCGTCATGGTTCGTATATTTCTATGTATTAAGTTTGTTATAAAGCAAACAAAATCAACAAATAAGAAGAGTTAGTGATTTGTAAATCAAAAACACGATAAATATAAACACGACCCCACTAAGATCTCTTTTAGCTGTATACTATATTATATTAACATAAAATATAAAATCTTTCACTAAATATTAATAATATTGGAAAAATTTAATAATTAAATACAGGAAAAATCCTAGTAGGGGCCGTTGAGTGTAGTGTGTTTATTTTTTATATATTTTTACAGTTATAATATCTAATGTGTTTTTGTTTGTTTCCCAAAAGCCTGTATTTAGGTTATCTTATATGCTACTAAGTACGATTACCAGGCGAAATTAAACATTTTTAGTTATACCTACATATTAAAACACATCCTGCATCAAACTATATTAGGAACCATACTTCATATAAATAAATAAATAAATAACTAGTACCAAAGGAACTCCTTAAAGGCTTAAAATAACGTTACCTAACAATAAATAAATAAAAAGACAAAATAATTTAAACTAGCATATTTCTTATAAAAATTCTTGGCATTACAGTTTTATGTTGATGTATTTTGGCCGTAGTTACTTTTTCTTAATACTCGTAGCAGTTAACGCCATCTTTTATCTTTAACGATCTGCTCTTTAATACAAGAAATAAAACTTAAAAACTTTGTACTTTCAGGTCGAGGCTACGGACGAAAAATGCGATACGATACGATGGTAATCGGATTTATAAAGACATTTAAGGAAAAGTTATTACAGCCAAACAAAGTTTTTGGCATTAGTTAAAAATGATCATATAATTCAGCTCTTTATTTTATTTATACAGGCTCTTATAGGCGCATTTATCCAACACGCACCCTCGCAAACACACACACACACACACAGCATACACACACAAACAAAAACAGATTCTCAATTCGATTGTATATTTTTTATACGTTTTAGCTCAGAGCTCCTCACTGGGTGGACCGATTTCGATGATTTTTTCAAATCGAAAGCTAGTGCTTGTCACATGGTCCTATTTAGATTTGATCGAGATCAAAGGTGCTTTTTAGCTATATCTAATTATGCGTATTTGCTTGACTGTTTTTTCGTCGACCGTCGTCGTTGTATTCTACCTGATAACTTTTTACTGGGTGTACCGATTTAGATGATTTTTTTTTAATACCGTCCCATTTAAATTTGATCGACATCTGAGAAGTACATTTTAAGATATCTCTAATATTACTGGTAGACAACTAGACATACCAATTGAAGTCGGTTTTCTATTTTCGTTTGCGAGCAAACTAAATTATTGTAACTGCATCTTGAGCCTTAAATGGCATGACGTAATTGATACTGCAATACCGCGTAACCTACACTGGCAAGAAGAGCGTAAGTAGGTACACAGTGACGAATTTTTCAGGAGAGGGAAAAAAACTCAATATTTTCTTTATACCTGTGTCTTGAGTCTCGACTGAACTATAATGTTACTACAAATTTACGCACCCTACCTCCTCCTATGATTAATTACTCGTTAAAACCTTTTTGATTAATTTGTGGATAAAAAAGATACTTTCGTGGTATTGCATCTTAAAAAGTTATCGAAATTGACTATTTCTACAACTTACGCGGAATTGTTACAAGGATGAAATAAATGTATCTTATACTATTAAACGAGCAATTCTTGTATATATATATATATATATATATATATATATTTTCTGAATCTCGGAATCGGCTCCAACGATTTTCGTGAAATTTAGTATGCAGGGGATTTCGGGGGCGAAAAATTGATCTAGCTAGGATTCATTTAAAAAAAATGTCGTTTTATCCCTGTTTTTAGGCAATGAAAAAATATCATTAGAATACGAAGCTTAATTTCACCATTACTATTATAGCTGTTACAGCGTAATTAGGAAAGCGACGGATTTCAAATCGTTTTGACCCGGGTTCGAATCTCAGTCTCCAGATTACTTTTTTTTTCTTTTTTTTTTTAATTTCATTCGTGATTTATTATTTAAATAAAATTAAAATATAAAAATACCGAGAAAAAAAAAACAAAAAATAAAATGAAAATACCGAGCAGGGCTCGGTCACCCAGGTACTATACATTAAATTTCATTATTTCTAAGAACATTTGTCCCAGTTAAACATTCTGACAACAAAATGTAGCTGACATAAATACTTCGAGCAATTAGTTTACTGCATTAATCAGTTCATTTAGAATTAATGTCAACACAAAACTAATAAACTTGAAGTGCTTTTTAAACCAAAAATTTAAATCTAGCATAATAATGTGGTGCTTGTAATTTTATTTCCAAATATTTTCTATCTTATACCTATGCATCTTCTGAAGGTTGAACGAATTCGACTTAAAATTATACGATTGCCATTTTGATTGGTAATAGACCAAACCTAAGTATTGTTTTAAGCTTGAATGGATAATAATAATTTTGTCAAGAAAGTCACATATTTTGTACAGAATTTAATCAAAAATGAAGATAAAGTTGTTGGATTACATTTTTTGATTGAGATTTTTTTCTTTGTCCATGTCATGATCATGATCAAACATGTTTAAAATTTTGATATCGGATAGCAAAATTTTACAACGAACACAAAATAATGTTAAGTGTTCAGAAAAATAATAACAGCTTGTGTTAGTTACGCGGTATTGCAGTATCACCGACGATAAACAATTTTTATTTTTACACGAATGCTTTTAATAACATAAGTCGCTTGTATAAGCTTATGTTGGAGCTTTTAAAAATATTAGCTCGTTAATTTAATCTTAGGTGATAGTAAGGCTGTAATGCAGTTAAGCTCTAATTTATCACATTGAGCTTGTTGTATTAGCTTTAAGCTTCAGCCTGTGATATCCCACTGCTGGACACAGGCCTCTTTCCCTATCCGGACCATTACACCAGAGCTGTCGTCTGTTTGGTCGTTGTATTAGCTTTATTACCATGAAAATATATTGTTAAAAGTATTGAAAAAAAAAACCCGAGTGTGCTTTAGACCACACGACTGAAGTAAAACTTCTTTAGTAATAGGCCTGCACTGTGTCTTAGATATACGAAATGTAACTGACTATGAGAGAAAGAGAGAAAGAAAATGTGTGATCGCACATCTCTCTTTTGCCCGGGTCAGACTTTTCGTAACGCTCTCGTCACGAATTCACCAGCTTACTCCCCAAGTCAAGCGTGTGTTAAGAAGTTTTACTTTAATAAATTAGTTGAGCTACACTGTAGAGTAACTTTTTGTGTAAGTATGGTATAATAACACTTAGGCCTCATTTACGGAGACGCGGGGCGTTGCGCATAGCGTGTGGCGTAGCGTCGCGCGTGTGTCAAAATGTATGAAAATGAACGCGTGTAAAATCGCTTCTCCGTAAACGCACTCATCCAAAGCCCTACATTTGAATTTAGTGCGTTCCGCCACACCACACGCTACGCACGACGCCCCGCGTCTCCGTAAATGAGGCCTTAAGGTTTATAATTAAGAGTAGTATTATAAAGGACTACATGCACCCTTTAATTTCACTATAAGTGAGAAGAATTGGAGTTTAATCTGCAACGCGGGTCACAGATAGAGATTAGGGGATAAACGCGTTCAAAAATAAATCCTGAGATATGAGGGTTATTAACGATTACGAATTTACGACCCAGCTCAGTACGGAACAAAATTTTAAATTGTTTTTTGAAAATTTGATGATTGTGACTAAAGTATTTGTGGTCTATCACAAGGCAAATTTTTCTCGATTACTACTACCAGTTTACAAACTCTACCTTTCTATATTAGATAGCATAAAATATATTTTTTAACGAATTTTCAATTTGACTTTTAAATCACAATCTAACGAATCGCCTAATGGAAATCGACTATTAAACTGTTTGATTTAAAGTACGTGTCTCTATGGTTACATATGGTAATAACCAATTTACTCCATGACGGCGATAAGAACTTCAGAATTTTTGTAAAATATTTATTATTCCGAAATAGTTGTTCATTACATAACTATAAACTTCAAGTTCTTTTACATTATCTAAAACCATTAAATATTATTCCGTCTTCGTGGAATTTTTTTTTATTAAATGATATTGTAAAAATTGACACAGTACTGGGATATCTATACAAATAAATAAAATTGGAGTGTCTGTTTGTAATATTAAAATTATCCTAGATATAGAAGTAATAATAAAATAATGAAAGAAAATGAAATTTAAATTAGCATTAAATATAAATTAACTAAAACAAACTACCTATTATATCTATTTATTCAAATTATCATAGTTATTTAATTTATTTTTTTACGTACGCTGTTATATTGTCACTAAATAAATCAATATTTGTCTGTTTATAAATATTATACACGTTTATAAGACCGTTTTTAAATGCTGGAAACCCTTTTTTACCCTTTGAATAAGGAGCGGTTATACCTAAAATTGTTTTAGAAAATAGGCATTCGAAAATCTTTGTATTTACAAAACTTGCGTTTTCTCTCGGAACAATCAACATTACTTGAGTCTAACTACTGACTCAAAGACTTGACGACCGCTCTTGTGTAATGGAGCGTGCTGCGTGTGCCGTGTCGGCGGCGCATAAACACCGGCAGTCGCGGGTTCGATCGATCACTCGGAGTGGATATTTGCGTTTATACAGAAAATATTTATTTCCGTCTGGTTGTCTGACCTTGTGGGTCTCCCCACCGTTCCTCGGAGAGAACGGTAAGCTGTCGGTCCCGGTTGTTATCGTATACACTGATAGCGATCGTCACTAAGGAATATATCCACCAACTCGCAGTGGAGCAGCGTGGTGGATTAAGTTGCGACCCTTCTCCTACATAGAGAAATAGGCCTATGCCCAGCAGTGGAATTGTATCGTATCGAGTAAGTAGTTCAGAATAATCTATGTTACCTCAATATAGTTTAAGTTGAAAACATAACTTCATCATTTTTCTGCGACTTTAAAGTGTACTCTCAAAAAAACTTCATTAAGTATAATAACAAAAATATTAACTGAATCAGTATGAAATCTTAGTAAATACGAAAAAGTTGAAGAATTATTTATGAAAATAATATTAAATTATGCCTTAGTAATAGGAAATTTTAGCAGAGTGAGTTCACCTCTCCAGAGATGAAGTCTTGCATGTCGTCGAAGGTGTGAGGCACCGGCAGACCGCAGGCTGCTCGCGTGGACACGTAACTGCCGAGGCCGTGGTCGCGGCCACGCTGGATGTCTGTCGCTCTGAGGTCTCCTCCAAACGTATTGTTACGCCTAAGAACATTTAATTGAATCGAACCAATTACATTCAAAATCTTAGACATAAGATAAAGCATTTTATAACTTTATTGCGATATTTTTTGAAATGATTTGGATACTTTTTTCCTTTCTATTTTGTATATTAAATGTTATATTTAAAATCATTGTATATTGTGTTTGCTTGTAAACAAAGAAAGCGACGTCAATTAAATCGACGAGTACATTAAAAAAAATCGTTGAATTATTTGTGATAGAAGCTTTATGTCTTATTAACTGTTAAAATTATTTCACGTTAAAGGAACCACATTCATTGGGTATACAAAAAGGTCCAACGATAAACGATTAAATTTAAGTCTTTACTATCGCCGCCTATTAAATGGGGTCCATCGATAAATATTTATTATTAATACAAGGACTTCGAAAGATTTAGTATTGTCGCATCGTATAATGCGCAACACAACAAAAGGATTTTTATAAAAAGAATTTTTGCCTCTGAAAGCAATCTTGTATTGTAAAGTTTTCAATAAAGTACGGTGATCACGTTTTATTTTCGAGAAAGAATTGAACCAGTTACACTTAACATTTGAAAACGGTACCATTTTTAACGGTATTGTTAAAAACGGCTTATAGTTTTTCATTATATCGTACACGAAGATATTAATATTTTTTAGCTTTTGTACATTTTTTCATTAAAAATAGTCATTTATTGAATTTCGTACAGTTCTTATTAATGTTGGAGTAAATATGTATAAGTATTAAAAAGGATTTTTTTATATGTTAATAAAATTGTTGTAATGAATGAGTTTCAAACACAGGATAGGACTTATTTCATTAATTTATTCTAGGAACATAATTAAAGCGTATTTAAAATATAATTTTTGTTCTAATACAAAGAATTTGAATTCCACGAAGTATTAAAATAACTGCGCTATTCTTAAAGTATGTGTTTTTAAATAAACCAATTGTTTTATATTAAAAATATATTCATTGTCCAAAATATACTAAACATTGTTGTTTATTTAACCAAATAAATACCTTAGTTTCATGTAGCCTTTCTAATCGTCGATATAATTTCATTAATTTGAACTAAAAGGATATAAAGGGAAATAGAAATATAACGTAAAATTTAAATTATCCATATAGCTTATCAGAGCTAAAATATAAAACTGTCTGTTTTGATAGGTGCAAAGAGAAAATGTCTTAAAACTAAAATTGTATTTCATACCATTGTTAACCCTAGAACCCTACATGGGGTGCTAGAGTACCCCAAAGCGGTTTGTTTTCTAATTATTTCTGTTTGTATAAAACCCATAGGTTTGGGCATCCGTGTATTTTAGTTTAGTTTTGAACGCTTTCGATTCATTAGTGTAGCAGTGACAGTCGCACTGTACGGACTCGTCTACAAGCGATGTGGGGTGCCCCCGTACCCCAGTGTAGGAAAACCGTAAGTATTTTCTTTGAAATATAATTGTTATATCAATATATTCATTTTTTTTAGAAAACTATTTTTAAACAATTTTATTATTTAAATTAATTTTAAGCTTTGTACATTATATCAAAAATCGCTGTTTTAACTATTTTTGTCCAGCAATCACTCAGTTAATCAGTTAATGGATTAATTATTAATGTTTTTTTCAGATGGCTGTCAGTCGAGGAGTGAATAACGACGAGATCAGTTCTATCTTAGACTACGACTCTCCACGATACTCCAGATAAAAGCAACGAAGTTCAATTTCCAGAAATTAAATATTTTTATAACAAAACATAAGGAGTGATGGACGTTTTGTACGCAATGGCCAAAAAATACTCTGTCCATAGAAAAACCAAACATTGGGCACTAAGCTTATTTTATGGGTTTTATGGGTCCTATACAAGTGTTCAAGAGCAAATAATAAACCAAACATAAAGTTTAGACGCACTTTTAACAAAAAATTAGGCTTAGGTGTCATTGGTGAGCATTTGGAAGGACGTCATCACTAACCAATTTTGAGGAGGGATATAAAAGAGTCTGTTGCAGCAATCCTAAAAAAACCACCGGATTATCCCAGATCTGTTCCTGTACAGCAGACACAAGGACGTTGTGGCTTTTGTTTAAGGTCTAAAGACAGAAAAAGCAAATTGATGTGCCACAAGTATAAAATACCTATTTGTTTGGAACATCACATTAAAGTCTGTGAAAAACGTTCAATTTAATATTACCATTTTTTTCTTTTTACTGATTTGTTCATATAAGTTCCTATTATTTGATAATAAAAATTATTTTCATACATTGGTTCTTATTTACAAAAATTACACACATTTTTGTATGGGGTACTCTAGCACCCCAGTATAGGAATAACTAGTGCCCAGGATAGTGTAGGGTTCTAGGGTTAAAATAATAATTAGTCACTTTTAAAATAAATAAAAATACATCTTACTTAAACAAAAATTGCGTAATTTCGCTGTCCCAAAACTGATCGCTGTAGCCCATTGGTTGATAGGTGAGCCCTCTCGTTAAGTCATCGAAGGCATTTTCTAGTTCAACTAGTAATGGTCGATTGAACCAATCGCTAAGACGAACTACACCCGCCAGGTGCCTGTTTTCTGTTACCATTCTAAAACAATACATCGGTAATATTAAATCATCATCATCACAATCACATCAATCTATACTTAATATAATAAAGCTGAAGAGTTTGTTTGTTTGTTTGATTGTTTGTTTGTTTGTTTGTTTGTTTGAACGCGCTAATCTCAGGATCTACTGGTCCGATTTGAAAAATTCTTTCAGTGTTAGATAGCCCATTTATCGAGGAAGGCTATAGGCTATATATCATCACGCTAAGACCAATAGAAGCGGAGTCCACGCCGACGAAGTCGCGCGCAGAAGCTAGTATTAGATAATTATACCAAAAATTTTAAACATACCTACCTACTAACAATTTTTCCTTATCTATAGTAATATTATCGAGTTAAAGAATTTGTTTGATTGAACGCTCTAATCTAGTGTTGGATAGTCCATTTATTAAGGAAGGCTATATAACATTACACTACAATATAACATTACACTACAACAAATAGGAGCGGAGCAACAGTCCATGGTATGAACGTTTCTATGAGAACGAATTCACAGGTAACAAATAGTTACATGTAGTTTATAAGTAATTGAAATGTAAGAGAAAAGTTTTTTTTTTTAATTTTCTAACCTTACGATTTAATGTCTATTTTGACTTTCATTAAGTGTGTGTATCACCTTATGGCGATATAAATATTTTCATTTCATTTCATTTCACTGCCAGACAGATAATTTAATTTATACATTTGCGTTAAATAGTCTCCTTGTTGAAGAATATATTAATACTATAAAAATCATGCCACGTGTCACAAGAGATGCTATAGCAATAAATTTCAAAGGGATAATCTCGTAATATAAATACAACTTTTACGACAAAAGTTAAAACATAAATTAATAACTTTTGAATTCACGTAATGTTTTATATAATATGTAAATAAGACCAAAAATCGTACTCGTATAATCGTGATATCGTCGTTTTTATTAAAGTTACGCAAACACAATAAGCCTTTATTAAAAATTCCTTGCAAAATAATATGTCACTATTATATATTTTTTTACATAATACAGTTTACACATAGACAAAGGTTCTATTTATAGTTTATGAATAAAAAAAAATTCAAAAAGAATATATTCTAGAACATTATAAATGTAGATACTAAATTTAGGGCGTTCAAACAAAATCTACTATATGATAATATTACATACTATAATTATGATATTTGTATAATAAAATTAAAATAATAAGAATACTGCAAGCATCTGACTAAAAATAATATATAAATAAATTCAAAGTAATTATAAAGACACGTCTTGATTCTAAAGCAATATCGGTGGTATATATCGGTGAAAAAAATTATTTATTTATAGTTTTTGGATTTGTGGATGGAGTCTGTGTAGGTACATATTATTTTTTATGAAAAAGTAACAATCATTATTTGTAGATACATACAGTCATATCTACACAACCCTTAGGATTAATAATACTTATTAATATGATAGGAATTTTACACCGTAAGATGTTAATTCCTTTTATTATACGATAAAGTAGGGTCATAGAAGATAAAAATGTCAAATAAATTACACTTACTTTAAGTATCCTCTGATCAGCGTGTGGAAGTGTCTGAACGCAGCTGTTGCGTGCTCGTCCAAGACAGAAGGATCTACTTTAGGATTGTAGTCATTTATGTAGCCCTTAGCGCCAGGATAAATAAGTCTGTTCTTCACCATGTTTTCAAAACCTATGAAATATTTAAAATTATCAAAATGTTTAAATTTCGAAAAGAAATTCTTATGGATAGTTCTATATCTGCTTCTTTATGACTTGTCATAATACCCAAGGTTGTCTGAAAGAATCTCTTTTAGTGGTTAGACCGTTTGAGTTTGTTTTTGTGCGTGTATAATTATGTATGAGTGTGTACCTATGTTTTTGATTTTTGTTCTTTTTTATTAATAACGTATGAAAAGAATATTTACAATTAACATGCAAAGTTAGTAATAAAAACTGTACGACTAATAAATACTGAGCTTTGAGTTGTTGTGATGGGTGTTGAGAGGCAGTTATTAATCTGTCAAACAAAAGCGTTTTCAATTACACGGAAGTTAATTTAACGTAGATGTCACAATATATTTTGACGTGTATTCAATCAATAAATACACGTAACAAACATAGGTAAGTAAGATACGCCTGTAGCTGAATTTGACCTCGCCTTCCGTGTTTTTCTTTAATTAAAGTGATCTGTACATTAGTGAACGTTTAAGCAATCTGTACTAATACTATAAATATTTGATATTTCATTTTTAATTCGTTTGTAATAAATAAACTCAAAAACTACGGTATTGATTTTTAAAATTCTTTCATAAAAATAAAATGCTACTATTAACTCTGAGTGAAAAAAATCTAATTGTAGAAATGGAAAGAGCCAAAATTGTGTAAATAAAAGAAAATTACATAAATACAAAGTACATGTCCTATTAAAGTTTTGCATTCAATTTATTTATGTAGCGGTAGTATTATTCGAGGCTTCCTATATCAAAAATAATAACTATACAAGATAAAGGTAAAAATAAATGGCATCAGGGTATACTCGTAAGATTAGAATAGAAATCGAATCGTATCAAATATTCTCGGCATATTATCCTGCAATATATTTTGTATGTTACCTTTTTATTTTCTGAAGTATTCTTCGACGTGGAATAATGTTTAATAATGTTTATAGGTACCTGTGGTATTTAATACGTTATTTTTTAAATTTATAAAATTATGCTTTAATAATGTCACCGTGCTTTGTCAAGCGAAAACACGTACGTAAAGTGCTTATTACCATTGTTTTAATGTTTGTGCATTTTCGGCATCTATAGGTCGTAATACAACTTCTTATTTTATAATTAAGATTTTTTGTTCCAAAAATCCATGAAGTTATAACAATTTATATTTTTAGTCTCCGGAATCCTCTCATATCACAATTTTATAACCCATAATATTATCGTAGTCATATAATATGGAACGAACATCTGTCTCAATAAGCTGGTAAGCCGTTATACCATTTTATTCACGTAAAAAAAATGAATAACAATTTCCGTAACACACGTTACCGCAGGAGGGTTGCCAGATTGGAAGACTAAAATGTCTGGACAAATTTTCAAAAAGTCGGGATTTTGGGATTATGGTCGGGACCATCGAACGGTACAAATAAATATGTATTACGAAACATAAAAAATCTTTTTTTGTTATAAAAATATTTTCCCGCTCTGCCGATCGCAGCGCAGAGACTCACCAAGCGCGTTCCATTCCGCGTCGAGTAGTTAGTTTAGTCGACTACTTGAAAATGGTCGAAAATAAAGATAATTATGTGTGATAGCTTATTGGATCCGGAATAACGCCTAGAAAAATGTTCTAAAAGCGTGTATTAGTACATAAAAAAATGCAGAAGTTATAAACAATTAAAAAAAGGAAAAAAATGGCCTTTCGTTCTTTGCCAATATTTTATAAACTGTTAATATTTAAGAAATTTCAAAAAAAGATTCTGAAAGAGGAGGAAATTTCGAATAAAAAACTCCCAGCACCCGGAAATCATGGAGATAAAAATATCTATAGGTACAAATAAATAAAATTGGAGTGTCTGTTTACGAAATGTATATGGATACACGGTACATATTCCACAATAACATTTTTTACAATTTTTGTCTGTCTGTTTGTTCCGGCTAATCTCTGAAACAGCTTAACTACTTTCTTAAATATTAACAGTTTATGTAACATTGGCAAAAAGCGAAAGGCCATTTTTTTCATTTTTTTTAATTGTTTGTAACTTGTGTAATTTTTATGTGCTAATACACGCTTTGAAAACATTTTTCTAGGCGTCATTCCGGATCCAATAAGCTATCACACATAATTTTAAGAGCAGTATCTTTATTTTCGACCATTTTCAACTTGAACAAGTGAAGAACAAGTGAAGAACGATTGACGAAAAAAGTGTATAAGGCGAGTGTGAATGGAAGTGTTGGAAGGGGTAGACCTAGGCGGACGTTTCAAGATCAAATTAGGGACGTCCTAATAAAAGGCCAGGTCAAGAGTACCGTAAACCGAAGAGCATGTATGAAAGGAATAATGAAAGTGGACGAAGCGAAACGAGTATGTAAGGATCGTAGCAAGTGGAAAGAAGTGGTCTCTGCCTACCCCTACGGGAAAGAGGCGTGATTATATGTATGTATGTATTTTCAACTTATCGACTATACTAAGTGGTGGATGAAATGATTTTCACTTTTTACGGAATTTTAGATTATTATTATCGCGATAGTTTGAGATTTTTGATTTGTTGTTATTTGTCGGGACATTTAGTATTTTTTCGGGACTCTGGACATCATACGAAATGTCGGGACAATCCCGACGAATCCCGACCATCTGGCAACCTTATACCGCAGTGTTCGGTAAGTGTTGGTCGGTAAACGTACGAGTATATTACGGCTTTATTATTAGCTTAATTTTCGATACGATTTCACGTAAATATGATTTACAAATTTCATTACGAATTTTTAGTGATGTATTCGCGCGATATGTCGTGAATGTATCGCGTTATGTGCCGTTACTTAGTATACACTTAATATAAAAATCAGTATTACACATTTTTGGCCATTATGTACTCGTGATATTTAATTTATTTTTATAGCTACATGTTACATTAAAATGCTGTAAATAATAATGTATAATGATACAATATTATAGCCCGTTTAGGACACGCGATATAACAGAAAAACTGTTTATTGCTCGTCCTGTAACTATTCTCTATTACCACTTTATACCCCACGAGCGTCGATAAGGTAGTGAAGATAGAAAGAGAGAGAGTTACGTTTGGTAAGTTTTACTTCAGTCGTGTGATCTAAAGCAGTGTTCCCTACTATTACAATGTACTCTGTGAGTGTTCCGCAAAGGGTGTACCGCGGCACACTGGTGTGCCGTGGTCGTTTATTGGTGTGCCTCGGAAAAATATACTTTACGTTTATTGATTAATAATAAATATTGTTTCGGTGATTGATAAATAAATGTTGGTTAATGTTACTTAAAAAATGATTTTTTATTTGTGGTGTACCTCCAAAATATTTTCCTATTCCTAGGTGTACCTTGAACACAAAAAGTTTGCGGAACACAGATCTAAAGCACAGTCGTTTTTTTATTCATATAGTTTTTAAATACAACGTTAATTATAGCGTCATTACTGATTAGTATATTTTGATGACTAGATTTTACATAATAAAATTGTAAATGAAAGGTGTTGGAAAGTGATCAAAGTTCTTACCAAGGAATATTGGTAAATACTCGTAGTAATTGATGTGTTGTAATTCAGCGATGACAATACGACGACCTTCTTGGTACAGCGTCTCGTCGCTCCAGTGAGGGTTCAGAGCCGCTAGAGCATCGACTACTCTGTTGTGTTCACGCATGACGATGATTTGAAGAATCGTTAGTTGAGGATTTTGGTTTACTCGAATGTCACCTATGAAACAAAACATCGTTATTACGTATCAGCGCTTTTACAATTTCATCGATTTTGTACTACTTTGATAAAAATCAATTAATATTTATAAATTCACAAGTCAAATAATAGATAAAAAAATAAACATAGCAACTCAGTGCTTTAGATATCAAAAACTCTAAATTTCGTTTTTGAGTTTTGTTGAAAAACATATATTTTACAACAGGTAGGTATAGGTGGATTTAAGTTTAACTCGGACTTACTTTGTTAAAATATGACCAACTCAATCGAATCGAATTGTGATAATATTGAAAACTTTAACATCTTACATGAACAAAAAAATAAATAAAATAAACGTTATATAAGTTTGATTATTCATTGTCTAATACATACATTTAAATCTCTCAAATACATTTAAATCCTATTTCTTCTATTCTATTCCTTCTATCTCTAAATTCCTTAACATGAGTTATTTAAGAAGTTTTTTAATATAAATTTAATTATAATAATATAAATTAAAATTTACCAGCCAAATGACAAGGCTAAGAAGTTTTTAAATTTATTTACCAGCCAAATAGCAGGGTTCATTAGGTGATTGTGCAGATTCACAGGTAAGTGTGACATTAGGATCCTGAGGCGGAAATTCGCGTCCTCCTCTTATAATTGTCCTCAATCGACCGCCGACAAACGCGCGGATAGGTCTCGCTTGATTTTCACTACTTCCATAACAGAATGAGGCATCCATATACGCAGTTACTGTTGAGATCTGCATAAAATTAATTCTAGTTAATAATATCTTGGCTTGTGCATTTTTTGCCCAGAGAATCGGCACAGCGATTCAACGGAGAAATGCTGCCAGCATTCTTGGCACAATTCCACGCGGACATGATTTGTACCAAAACTATCTGTAAATATTTTTATAAAAATGTATAATGTTGAATAAAGTATTGATAAAAAAATAATATCTTCATATAAAATATTTTTTTTTTCATAACCACGGCTATGTACCTACTCATGATAATAATATGGTTAAACAGTAAAACATAATAAAATTGGTTAAGTGTTTATTTACAACTCGTTCTGTTCGTAGCAGACCATTGTCTTTCATGAGAAGCCACTAAAAATATTAGCACTGATATTTTTACATTTAGAGTGAAAGAAAATTATTTTAAGTTTCCACAAAAAAATAATAGGTAGGTACTAACTTGTGTTCTTAATTCTTATATTTAAATGTAATATTAATTCTAAGGGTGATCTATTGCTGTCTGAGGTTAATGTTTTAGAACAAATCATCTCAAGTATAATAAATCTAAACAAAACCTCAGATTGTGAATTTCTGACATTTCATTAATCACGTTTCGTGATCAAGTAAAATAGCTAGTGGCATTATTAAACACTATCAAAAACTGTTTGTCAACTTGTCAACTTGTGACCTTTAGGAAATGGTCATTTCTTATTACTAATAATTAAGTTATGAACATAAAATACTTCTCGATTTCTATTTTATTAAAACATTTTATTTGAATAGAAATGTTAATGATTTTTCATGAAATGTTGTAAGTTATTACGGCTTGGACCTGTTACGTCCATAATTGCAATACTTTAAAGAAAGACGTAAACAATAATAATAAATTGTTGAAAAAAGTTACTTTAACTGAAATATTATCCTTTTCAAATAAAAGGTTGAATGTTTTGGGATTTTTAAACGTAGTCGCAACTGATAATTTTAATTGTTACTTCTGGCTTTCAGTAATTAGGGATTTTAACCCTTTTTAATGTTTGATTTTTCTTTAAAATTAATTATACAATATCTTGATTACCTTCATAAAACGTATATATAATATTTTAAATGAATATTTTTCAAAAAGTTATAAAGTTATAATTTACTTGTTGAATAAAAAGTAAATTTTACATATTCTATAATTATATGAATAGATTTAATAATAAATTACCGATTGTGCAGGAGAATAGCGAGGTGTACATCCTCTGTCTCTTGTTGTGCCAGTTCTTACGAAGTTCATACACTGAGTACCGACTTGAGAGTGGACCTTATCATTTAGCGGGAACAGGATCGGCGCGCAAAGAGGATTTGTGGCCGCATCCGGTGAAAGTTGGCCGTTATCATCACAACACGATATTGGATCCTTATCTTAAAAAATTAATATTCGTTTATAATGTTGTTCTTTTCATTTGATGCTTTACTGTTTGTCGCTGAAAAAGGACCTTTCAAGGATTTGTAAGGATTATTATTTAATCGTTACACTAAGACAAAATCAGCTCTGTCCGTAGGCGGCATTGTGCCTATTGATTTTTTGGTACTAACCGTTTATTTATATTATCCCTTTTAACTGAAGTATTTATATTATACACCATAATAAGATATATGGAACTTTATTTAAAATAAAATAAAAAAAAACCAAAACAAAACAACATTATACTTACGACTTTGAGCTACGCCAGCCGTGAGAGACATGTCGTGAGTTATAATTTGACCCCATTGCTGGGCGTTTAAATTCCACACTGGGTCGACTAATTTCTTCTCAGGGAACAGGAAACTACTTATCACTCGTGCATTTGGTAACTCCTTGCCAGATTGAGATGTTGGAAAAGTACTTATACCTAAAATAACACATATTAAAATTGTAAGTTTTCATATTATTTTTTCAATACACAATTAATTTGTTGTGATATGAATACACACATACACACACACTCATACACACACACACACATATACACACTTCTGTCAGCCTATCGCAGTCCACTGCTGGACATAGATCTCCACAAGTTCGCGTCAAAAATAGCGTGAACTCATGTGTTTTGCCCATAGTCACCACGCTGGGCAGGCGGGTTGGTGACGGCAGGGCTGGCTTTGTCGCACCGAAGACTCTGCTGCCCGTCTTCGGCCTGTGTATTTGAAAGCCAGCAGTTGGATGGTTATCCGCCATCGGTCGGCTTGTGTGGAATGTGAATAATTTGATATGCGATTTATAATAATAATTCAACATCTATCTATATCTACGAGTACATAACCTAAGATATAACCATAAGTGCTTGCGCGAAATGCTCAGCATGAAAAAGTATCTAAATAATTCATCCATCCATGACTGACTGACGAATTCGCATATATAATACGCATGTTATTGGAATTCGGAATCTTTGGAGTATGTAGCTTAGAATATTTTGCTTTTGCGTTTCAAAATTGAATACAAAATAGTAAATAGTAGTATTTAAATGTATAAATGTGTATACTGTATATGTATAGGAATAGGTTGGTATTGCTGCATACATTACACCTAATAATATCGCTTCAGCCTGTAATATCCCACTGCTGTGCATAGGAGTTTTCCCCATGAAGGAGATGGATCAGAGCTTAATCCACCACGCTGCTCCAATGCGGGTTGGCGGATATATTACCTACTATGAGTAACGATCGCTATCAGGTGTACATGATAACAACCGGGACCGACGGCTTAACGTGCTCTCCGAGGCACGGTAGGGAGACCCACAAGGACTGTACAAACACCCAGACCACGGCAAACATCTGCATGGCCAATACAAATGTTTGTAATGTGCGGGTATCGAAACCACAACCGCCAGCGCAACAGCCACAAACCAGTGCTGTGACCGTTGCGCCAACGCCAATCTAATAATATACTATACTTGAAAACACTAGAAACGATATAAACCATCTGACGTATTAGGAAAAGTTATCGTAATTCAGAAGCAATATACTTTTTTATTGAAACAAGTGAAGATGATTGATTGTAAACGTTAATGTTTTCATTTAGATTCAAAGAAAAATGTCACAGAAATAATATATCTGTGCCATTAGGTCTTGCGATGATTAATGGTTCGTAATTTTGATAACAATTTTAATGTCATTAATGAATCGTAAAATACTAAGTAATTACGTAAACCATTGTTTTAAAGTTTCTGGTGTAATCGTAACAGAATACTGCTTTATTATTTAATTATTTTAAATAAGTTTCTTTCAGTAAGAACTGTGAAATAAAAAGTGAAATATTCTACAGTAAAAATGTGGAATATTCCAAGATTTTATTTTGACGGCGTCTATGACTTTTTTGTCATCTGATTTGTATTCACCACCATCTCTCACTCTACAATAAAGGAAATCAATGTGCGGAAACCTTCAATTTAAGACAAAATTCTTGAACCTATTTTACTCGTTATTTCGAGTACCTACACTAAAGTATTTTTGTTGCTTTTCTTTTTGATAAATTCTCTCTTTTTGAGAATTATGAACATTTTGATTGAAAGAAATATATGTACTTATAGTACTTAACCCATTTTTTTGAATTTGAACTTGAACTATTTATTATGATGTTATAAAAATAAATCATGAAGTGATTTCGCAGATTCAAACACGATAGGATCTGTAGCTCTGTAAAATATTTAACACTATAAAGGTTTTAATATTGAGTAAACGTTGAATTTACGTGGGTGTTTGTTTGAGTAGTCCTTGTGGGTCTCCCCCCCGTGCCTCGGAGAGCACGTTAAGTCGTCGGTCCCGGTTGTTATCATGTACACCTGATAGTGATCGTTACTCATAGTAGGCAATATATCCGCCAGCCCGCATTGGAGCAGCGTGGTGGATTAAGCTCTGATCCTTCTCCTACATGGGGAAAGAGGCCTATGCCCAGTAGTGGGATATTACAGGCTGAAGTGACAAAACGTTAAATTATTCTTTTGTGGAAATTGATGAACCATTTATATAATTGTACGTTTATAATCATATTCTCATGTTCATAGTATACTTATGTTCTTATGATATTATCTATATACCTAAGCAGCTTACTAATCATAAAAATATATAAAATAGTTTCAACAGTTCCAAATTTGATAGCATAAAAATACACATATAAAGACTTCGCTTAATATAAAGTTTTACTATTACTAAGAAACCATGATGACCTTATAACAAGTTTAGACGTTTGTACTTACCGTCACCGTATTTGTACTGAACTAATCGTCCGTAAGGAGTTTGAGGAGTCCCGAGCGTGGGTTTTAGTAAGTTATTACAAGATCCGTCAATAGTCCGATAACGGGATTTAACGCAGAAAGGCGGGACGATACCGCAACTTTGCGTGGCTGGATCTTGCCCTGACCCCAGAGGGGGAGGGGGATTACTGAAACTATATACACAGATGGTTACAGTTGATACACAAAAATTGTAATTTACATAGTGCGTAAAAATATATGTAATTTAATTACATAATAATACTCAAGATATTAAATTTATACATTAGTATGTAATATTACAAACTATCATATCTAATAAATGTGGGCTTCATGCCAATATGAAGCAGCACGAGTAGGGCTAATAATACTGTTTTCAAGTAGTATTGTGTTCCTGTTGGTGAGTAAGATGACTAGAGCTCCTGGGAGGGGGATTGAGGATAGGGTCAGCAACGCGCTTGCGATGCTTCTGTTGTTGCAGTCGTCTATAAGCTACGGTAATCGTTTACAATCAGGTGAGCCGTACGCTTGTTTCCCGATCTAGTTATTTAAAAAAAAAATACAATTGTTTACCAGCCAACTTTACGATGTTATAGGACATAAAAACACAACGTGCTTTGAAGTGTGTTTGTTGGTTTTCAAAAACAAATCTAAATTGAATTATAAAACTTATAGATTAAACTATTGAAGTAGGTATTTAAAAAAAAAACATTAAAACCTAAAATTATAAATTCAATTTTTTTAGTTTAAATATTTTTTTATCGGAATTATAATTTGACTTTTATAATATAATAGTAAGTAGGTAATGAATTAGCTGTAGAAAATAATATCACTCGTCATCCTCGGTTGCGTTTACTCTGAAAATACCCGAATAATTTGGAGCCTATTTTCTTCTAAACAAAGTAGCAATAAGTCGAATAATAATGCAAAAATGCCTTTATTTTGAATATTTTTGATATACGCACAGGTCGACTGTTTCGGACCATTTTTAAGAGTGACTTAATCTTGTTGTTTAGATAGTTGCCGAATGCTATTTAAATTTTCATGCAAATATTTATAGACATAATTTTTTACATATATATGTATAGTAGGTACACTCAGACTCTGGATGGGAATCGAACCCAAAATCCTACAGCAGCCCATCTACATCATCTTGCAGGCAAACTGCCAACTTCCTAAATAGTGTTCATGAAATTACAATAAAAATAACCTGTATTTGTATTGTTGAGCTAGCTCTTCGAAATCCGGCGCTTGTTGTTTGCTGTTAACAGAATTGGTGCAAATATTTAGTTCATGCAACATACAATCAAGCATAAATTAATTACATAGGTTTGTGCAGTATCTAATAGGAATAACTAAGGAATTAAAATGTTATTCTAACAAGTTTAAATTATTACGATTATACAGAAGATATTTCATTCGAAACAGTTCTAAAATTAGAAAGTAATTATACGCATTCTGTAGAGATTTCCACCACGTTCAAGCGGTGTAGACATTTTAAGTAATTTAGTGACAAGTGCATTACATAATTAGGTATATTCTTGAGTTGCTTGTTATAAAGGAGCTCTAACATAATGGTTATAATTTTATTGTATCATGCACGGGGAAATTTCACACAGATGGCACATTTTATTTCTAAAAAGTTATTTTTTTTATTTCATTGATTTAGAAATATATTTTAAGACTTAGCGTTTAATAAAAAAATAAACATAAAAAAATTGCGGGCATACAAAGTACACATGTCAGAAGTGAAACTTTTTTTGCAAAGTAATTAAAGAAATTAATTGATTTAAAATACAAAAAAAAAAACTAATTGAAAAAAAAAAAAACAAAAACCCAACGTAACGCGGTGTTCCCAGGCAGTCACCTATCCAAGTACTGGCCGTCCCTGACGTTGCCGCGTTGGCGGTCGCTCAAATTTTACCCCTCATGCGCCTAAAGAAGTTTCACTTCAACGATTGAATTTTAATAGATAAAATATATTATTCAAAGGAATAAAGCATTGAAAATAACTGTGTAAAATTTCAAGATTTAATTACAAGTGTATATTAATATGTTACAAGTAACAGATAGTTGAAGTAGTACACAATATTTGACTTACCCAAGTCCATTGACAGGTAATCTTTGTGGTGGAAATATACCTCTATTGCTACCACCAAAATTTGCAGGCGAAATGCTTTGTAAAAATGTGTCAACGGGATTCGTTTGTAGAATTATATTTTGCGCCAGTGCTGCACTGCATAGTGCCAAAAGGCATAATGTAAGCTTAAACATTTTTATCTGAAACAAAATAAAAATAAACTTAAAAAAAAAACAATAATTACTAAGTATATTCAAGAAAACTTCAAAACACATTTTGAATTGACTTTTTACTAATTATAGTTATTAATGTGAGGATGCTAACGATTCGGAATGTAGATTGTGCCGAGAAGAAGCGGCCAAAAACTCAGCTGTTATTCTTTTCAAAATATTGTCAATAATTATGAATTTAATTATTTATTGTTTGAAGTGCCTACAGAGCCACTTAACCCACACATCTTTATATTTTTGACAATGAGACTTTGAAATGAGGAGATTTTTAATGTACAATTACCGCCTGATAAACGGTAAATCAACAACAAAATTCAACTTATACAGCATACTAAACACTGTTTAGGTTTTCAATAATCGTGATAATCTTGATTTGTTATAAAGGAACGTAATTAGAATCGGAAACGGGTTTTTACCGAAATACAGAGCCAAAAGCTACTAAAAGGAAATTGAATCGAAAGAAATTGGAATGGTGCTACACCGGTAATATGTTATCATCAATAGGGCAATAACTTATATTGCCTTTGTTGTCTAGAATATTATTGTTTCGTCTTATGTGATGAGCATTACAAATTTTTAATATAGGTAGGTACGATAAAAAAGTACAATATAAAAAATAAAAATAAAAAGTGTTAAAAGTATTTTTACAAAGATTTAATTTTGTATTGTTCTCTAAAGTTGGGCTCTAAGGTTGGTAAGTAAAAAAAAAAAAAAACTTCAGGCCAGCCTTAGTTCAACTTGGATAGTATGTTAGGTTGGTCCAGATATTCGACAAGGTCAGATATTTCCTGTTGTGCCTTACCTCGTAAAATAAATTATTTCTACAAAAACAACAATTGAAGATATGTAGGTCTAAAAGTTTATCACTATGTAGGCCAAGTCAGTTTATATGATAATCTTAATCCGGTAGAGATTATAACTAAAAGCCAAAAATCTCATAAATCTCCTAATAAGTAGAGCTTATAAGAAAAAAGTCACAAACAGAACTCGTGTATAAGTTCAATAGCAAATATAAAAAATATGAGTAAAGTTTCTCTTCAATCTAATTTCTTCAACGTGTTTTCCTTCGATAATTCAAAGGAATACTTTTAAATTACATTTTAAAACTAGCTGTGCCCGCGACTTCGTCCGCGTGGAATTGAACAAAAAAGTTATTGCTCTGTTCGCAAAGTTATAAAATAAACAAATTTCCAAAATAAAAACAGCCTAAGTTACTCCTTATTGCATCAGCTATCTGCCAGTGAAAGTCCCGTCAAAATTGGCCCAGCCGTTTCAGAAATTGGCCAGAACAAACAGACAGACAGACAGACAAAAATTGTAAAAAATGTTATTTTGGTATATTTACCGTGTATACATCCATGTGCATTTAGTAAAAAGCGGTTATTTTAATATTACAAACAGACACTCCAATTTTATTTATTTGTATATAGAGTACCTACCTATAGATGTTTCATAGTTTTATTTAATAGTTTAACTCTAGGTCACACATTAAATTACTTGGAATTTTAACTGTTGTTTCACTTGTAATAACGTAGTAATGCGAAACCGATTTAATCTATACTAATATAATAAAGCTGAAGAGTTTGTTTGTTTGATTGTTTGTTTGTTTGTTTGAACGCGCTAATCTCAGGATCTACTGGTCCGATTTGAAAAATTCTTTCAGCGTTAGATAGCCCATTTATCGAGGAAGGCTATAGGCTATATATCATCGCGCTAAGACCAATAGGAGCGGAGTCCACGCCGACGAAGTCGCGCGCAGAAGCTAGTAACGTATATTTTGATGATTATAATTATTAGATCTTCATAAGTAATTCATAATAATTTGCAAAGGTTGCCTGGAAGAGATCGCTGTATTATCGATAAGGCCGCCTGTAGCAACTGATGCTACTTCTATTTTTATATATCACTAGCTTCTGCGCGCGACTTCGTCGGCGTGGACTCCGTTCCTATTGGTCTTAGCGTGATGATATATAGCCTATAGCCTTCCTCGATAAATGCACTATCTAACACTGAAAGAATTTTTCAAATCGGACCAGTAGATCCTGAGATTAGAGCGTTCAAACAAACAAACAAACAAACAAACAATCAAACAAACTCTTCAGCTTTATTATATTAGTATAGATTTGTCATACTGATAAAAACTTGTATTGGTGTGCGAAAGTGTAAATAAATAAATAAATAAATAAATAATAATTTATGTAATGTGAACTAAGATTTGGTAGAGCATAATATTATTATAATCATTATATACCTACATTAGATCCAATTGTGAATAGTAAAAAATGTGTATCTTAGAGAAAGCTAGAGCTGCATAAACAGTAGTCAAGCTATTTAATTAAAGGCGGTACTTGGCGTGAGAAAAAGCCACGTATTCTATATCACTTTACCGAAAAACTCTTAACACGTATCAGTACCAGAACCTATTAATTGACTAGACGTAGGTACAAGGAACACTTGATATCTTCGCGTTACGTCAAGCCCTTGTTTATTTGAGATAATTGATTAGAATCCTATTGATACGAGTACAACCCATAAGTTACTAATCTGTCAATTATAATAACTTCTTACTAAACAATAAATAAAAACTGACATATAGATACATTTTTTTAATGACTTAACTACTTTAATTTTTCATTTTAAAAATGGCTTTCTTTGCGTAAATAGTTACCATGATTTAATTGGTCAAAAGGCGTGTCTAAGCTAAGTGACAATGAAAATCCCACAGCTAGGCATAGGCTTCTTTCTCCATGTAGGAGAAGAATTGGAGCTTAATCGACCACGCTGCTTAACCGCGGGTTGGCGGATATATTCTAAGTATATAATTATTAAGAGTAACGATCACTATCAGGTATTTACAACAATAACCATGACCGGCAGCTTAATGACTGTGTTCACCGAGGCTCGGTGGAGAATCAGACAATATGAATCACTTTTTATAAAATCAGATAGATTAGAGTAATAAATAAATAAATATTTAACCTTGTATATAGGTTGTCAGGGATGAATAACAAAAAAGAGAGAATTGATATCTTGAAAGCTATTCTTAGACTTTTTAAAATTTATTTGAAGTTGTAACCTAGACGGTCGTGACTACGCAGATAAATCTCTTCTTTGTCTTCGATATGCTACGTGACGTTGGCGAAATAATTGTCTTTAACAAGTAGGAGCAAAAATAATGGAAACTAGACAAACAATTATAATGTTAAATTTAAATGAATATTCAATTAATTATAGCATTAATATTAATTTTAATAGAATGCAAGTATTTTTTAGCTTTTTCGTTTATAATTTTTTATATAAGTAATCCCCTACGAAGTATTCAATTTTACCGAAGCGATTCATTCTGAGCGTATACAAAATATTTCCTATTTCTAAACACAAACAACTAAATTTTCCGTTGCAAAATTTTATAGCTTAAGCACAGTGAGATCTTCCATTTTAAAATGCATTTATAAACAAACCTTTTGTTGTTTACACACATTTGAATAAAGAGCAATATTACGTAGCGAAATAATTGCTATGAAATTAGCCTAGTGAAAACGTAAGATTACGATTTTATCGATTTAAATTAAATGTCGTTAACTATTGTTCGTGTAGCTAATTTATTTTACTGACTAATATAGGTATATTTTGTTCTCTAACTGCTCACTTTTCTGAGACTTTCTTCTGAGTAATTATGAAGACGGCGAAGATCAAAAAATGGATGATAATATTGTAAAGATATATTGTGTAAAGGTATATAGCATGTGCTGTGTGGTTACGGCACTAAAGAATGTAGCCACCCCCTCCTTCCCGTGTGTGTCGTAAGAGGCGACTAAGGGATAACACAGTTCCACTACCACCTTGGAACTTAAAAAGCCGACGGATGGCGGGATAACCATCCATGCTGTCTTACACTTGACTTGAAATACACAGGCCAAAGACGGGCAGCAGCGTCTTCGGTGCGACAAAGCCAGCCCTGCGGTCACCAACCCGCCTGCCCAGCGTGGTGACTATGGGCAAAACACATGAGTTCGCGTCATAACGTCGGGCGCGAACTTGTGGAGGCCTATGTCCAGCAGTGGACTGTGATAGGCTGTAGTGTGTGTGTGTTAATTAATAATTACTAATACACAAACTTTTATTCAATTATGTCATAAATTTTATGTTTACAACATAAGCTTTAAACGCAAATAACGACGCACAATATAGAATTTAATTAAAAACTTTGAGAAATTACGCTAATGAAGCTACTCGTGTGAATATTACGTCCCTGCTAGATCTTATAACTTTTGTCAAATATCAGCTTAGTAAAACGATTATTGGAGACTGAGAAGTCCTACCAACTTTAAGTAACATAAATAGTTATTGTCCTGTTGTTCCTAAATTTAATATCTACGGAGTTATGAAGAGGATTGAAGACGTGTGTTTATAGAAGGAAATATTCTGCTCAAAATTTGTAACAGTCCGACAGGGAAATAATCTTCACATTACAAATTAAAAGATCACAGTCCAATTATATTGCTCTCAAACAGTGTTATGTTGCTGTGGTGAGTAAAATGGCCAATTCTCCTGGAAAGGGTCGGATGTATTTTCGGCAACGCACTTACTATGCTTCTGGTTTTGCGGATACCCATAGGCAACAGTAACCTCTTACCATAAGCTTGTTTTCCAACCTTGAAGTAGGTATAAAAAAATTCAGACCACCGAGCGTCTTGAGTTTATTTGTTTACCTTAAGCTTCGGCCATCTCTCATCATTACTTAAATATCGATTCTCTATACTTTTGTTTATCAATTAATTTAGACTTGATCGTCTTAGAACATCGATGCGATGATTCGATAATATACTTCAAGTTTTTGTCACTTAAATAAGCCTGTTAAACACTTTGTATACATTAGTTAGTTCTTAATACGGGCTTTTAACTTGAAGAGTGGTAAACCCGTGATAGTTAACAGGATTTTATGAAAGATAAGCATACTTTGCCCAAAGAAAGTTCAAGTAACGTTTAAAAGATGAGACATCTTGTCATCAGACTTGTTTTTTTTCTGTTTTTGTATATAATGTATTTACGGATTTTCAATAAGCTACTTTTTTACTAATATTTAAAATAAGTCTACAAATAAGTAAGTTTGGACGTAACCACGAAAATATTTTTCACTAGCGACCCGCCCCGGCTTCGTACAGGTGAAATGCTGATTTTTGTTCAATAACAATAAAATATAGCCTATGTCACTTCTGAATAGTGTAGCTTTCTGTTATTGAAAGAATTATCATGATCGGTTCAGCATTTGCGAAGATTACCCCCTACAAACCAAGTTATAAACTTTACCTCTTTATAATAGGTATTAGTGTAGATTTTCAATACAAAAGATCTATCTTTTTAGAAGAACGTTCCGAACTTTAAGACACACAAAGTACTTAAATAATTAGATTCGAACTAAAATAGCGTTGGTACTTTCCCAAAAATTCGAAAGTTAATAAAACAGTCTCAACGTATACATATCAATTAATTATAGCATATACTTGATCTATACTAATATTATAAAGAGGTAAAGTTTATAACTTTGTTTGTATATACGGGGTAATCTTCGCAAATACTGATCCGATCATGAAAATTCTTTCGCTAACAGAAAGCTACACTATTCAGGAGTGACAAGATAAAAGGAAAAAGATAAAAATTATCAAAATTTTCGACCCAGCAGGATTTGAACCTGCGCCCTCTGACGTGCCGTGTCAACAATTCAATCTAATCAAGCATTATTATTTGCCTTAGAAATTAATTGGTGATTTTAAAACATTTATATTTATCTGATTTGCTGAAAATAGTGAGAGTGTATTGGAACATATCAAATTTCACCGTACCCTTCTTATGTGAAATGGATTATAACGCCCAACGAAGTGGGCACGGGTCGGCTAGTATGGTATAATTACCTGAAGTGAGTTTAAGTAAGAATCTTTAATTAAAACTCTCAAGAATTCATCAATGTCCATTGGTATTCGTTTTAAATTAGCATGTTATCGTAATACTTCAACAACTACTGTAATTGTATCAATTAGTCAGTTAAATATCAATTATACAACCGACAAAACTCTTAGCAAAGCGGAAATATAAACAAAATACCTACTAATGAATACTGAGCTATCCAAATAAGTATAAAATATGTCCGTCATAGTCCGTCATAAAAAGAGTTTTTTTTTTTTAGCTTTGGCGACATTACTGACAAAACTAGGGCTTGCTATTAAATAAATTAGGTGGATAGTAAACAGCAGAACCGGACGGAGTGGAGAACATTAGGGGAAGCATATGAAAAAAGGTAGTTATTAATCGCTTACTAGACTTTTTATAAAAACGGAGTAGTTGAATCTTAAGCTATTACTTTATATTAAGTTTATGGTTAATTGGGTTTTATTTTTAAATTGATCACCTTAAATAAATTAAAAAAATGAAATCGACATATTACAGAGTATGAGGTATGCGAGTTTTAACCAAAAGTTGAAAGTTGAATCGTAGTAATCGAAGTGTAAAGCATATTAAGCTAGTCGCACTTTTAACAAAGTCAATTTTGAGCGCTGTTTTGTTTTACCACAGTAAATTATGAATTAAAAACCATGAAAGGAAAAGCTTTTTCTTGGCTTTTATTTTGTTATTCAAACAATCGAGATAATTTATATATGTATATATAAATAAATATTAACGCACTGTTTTTCATTCATTAATAAATATTAATTAATCCATTAATATTGAGTGATTTTACAGTTACATATTTTTAAGAGAAACAGGAAATGAAGTAATACGTACAACAGTTCCAATGGTTTCAGATCGCCAACGCGTTAGTTTACCCACTATTTGTCTAATATCAAATAAGTACCTAATAATATCCATTTTATTGCTTATGTATGTTTTATTCCTACCTTTTATGGCGGTCACCGTTTTGTCAGAAATGTACTCTGAAAATTGTACTTCTAGTTATAAGAAAGACTTATTCACACAAAATTTATTTGCTTTGTTAAAGAACTCTCTAATAAAAAGGGTAATACATAAACTATAGTATTTTCAAAACTGTTTTCTTACAAACAAATTTAGCAAGTTTATTTAATAAATTAGAATACTTATAATAAGTTACTAAATTCTCTACTTATTGTCAAATGTGAAAATTTTATTCATCAAAAGAAACTTAGATATTTAATTACCTCAACGTACTAAAGTTATAATTTTCCTCTTTTCAAATTTCGAGAAGCTATTATTTGTAATTTATTTGTTGTTTTGCTGTTTACAAAAAAAAAATACGTCTAAAAATAATCGAAAATTTAGTTTGTTGTGAAATTTATTCCACCGTCATGAATAAAAGATTAAGGTGAAGCGTGAATATATTATGTATATGTTACCGGAAATGTATGAAATCTAGGAATTGTATACAAATCCTAGGAAATTCCTAATAAATAGCAATAATTGTGCACCGATAAGAATTCGACCGAAAAGAACTACAATATCGATGTACCCACAAATTACCACGAAATATTGCAACTTACTTGCACACTTGTTCAGCGCACGGCTTTCGCAATGTGGGTCGTTAAGGTTGCATCCCACTTCTGATGTCGGATCAGAATAAAAGAATTGGCACACTCCCGCCGGGTTAACCTAATAATTTTTTATAAGTGTATATTATAATTCTATTTAAGCCTTTGATATTTAAAAAAATTGCTTTTCGTCGAGTGGCTTTAAAAGAATTTATTTTTAATCGAAAGTTGGTTCGCGTCATGTGGTCCCATTAATTTTAATTGAGATCTAAAAAGTACTCAGTTAAGTTTTTTTCTGCTCAAAATATGGAGCAGCCTGAAAAGGCAGCCAAAGCAGCCAAAAAAGGAGGAGGTTCTCAATTCGATTGTATTTTTTTAATGTGGGTTACCTCAGAACTTTTGACTGGGTGGACCGATTTCGATGATTTTATTTTAATCCCATTTAATTGGTCCCATTTAATTTTGATTGAGATTAAGTACTTTTCGAGTTACATGTAATAATTCGTTTTTACTTGACTATTTTTTTGTCAATTATTTTTGTCACCTTGTCCTGACATTAACGAAAAAAAAAAAAAAAAAATTCTTTGATGTAGCATTTTATTTACCTATATAGATTTTGTAACTAAATTCTAATGTAATTTAGTTACAAAAATCTAAATTATTAATGATGTTTATTGTCCATTATATCTAGGTACCGTTTTTTTTTTTTTACCTTACAAAAATGATTTATTGAATGCAGCCTTCTAAAGACAATTGATTATTCACAACAATTGTTCTTATCCTTGACCTCCTTCTTAGACGTATGAATGTATAATTAGTGTAAAAAATTAAACCTGGGCGATTGTTACTTGATCGAATCATTCAACAAAAATTACATCAGGGCAAACCATTTCATTATGTATACATATAACAAGGATACTCATACGATTACGTTACGGTATATTTAAACTTGGTTGAGTTTTTAGGAGTGTGTAGAAATTAATATTAACGTATTGTTTAATAAAAAATAAAAAATATGTGTGTGTGCAATTCACACACGTTAGAAGTGAAACTTCTGAAAAGTAGCCTACGAGAGATTTTTTTTCACCAAGAATATAAAATACTGCGTAATGTATTCTATCTCATTCGCTCCTATACATTTATCATCATCATATTCATAACGCATTTTCGTTTCATCGAGTTTCAAATCACGACGATTCTAAAGAAGTTTCACTTCGATAAATAAATAATAATTTATGATAAACATTATACTCACAAAAAAACGACTATTTTGACAAATATATTAACAAACGTACTATTTAAACACGAGAAGGAATGACAACATTGTTATGTTTCTGATTGCACAAAGTAAATGTCTCCTTTATGGGTTATGGTAGTAGCATGTATACATAACACCAACGATTTTGCAATTGCCTGTCAAAGCTTGTATTAAAAATAAATAAATATCTAAAGCTTATTATTCGTTGCAGGATTAAATAAATTATAAAGATTTGTGGATTTAGTGACACAAAACACAGTTTTCTTTAAAGAGTAACTGCAGAGTTTCTTACCGATTCTTCCAAGTTCCAGATTAGTAAATAGTACTACACAGAATCTACATTCCGAATCGGCGCTAGTTTAACATTTAACGATACTTAAAATATTAATTTGTAAAACGACGATTCACAAGTGCTTTTAAAGCCTATTTGAACACTTACCACATCATTAGTTATATGACATTATCATGGTCTAAGATCCGAGATAGCTAAAAATTCCCTCATCTGTTAATTAGATGAAGCAATTTTTTATAGGCGGATTTCAATACTGTGAATTTATAAAAACAACCTCTGCCACCATAAGACTGCTGCCATTTTTTTTTATCTTTTCCCTCTCATGTTAATTACATGAAGTAAGCTAAAACCGTTAATATTTTACATTATATACCTGACTGTAGTAGGCACCCATCTCTATGACTGCTACACTTACCTGCAGCCAGGTCAGTAACCCCAGTCAGCAGTAACCTGGCTGCAGGTATATAATGTAAAATATTAACGGTTTTAGCTTATTACATGTAATTAACATGAGAGGGAAAAGAAAAAAAAATTAAGTATAATTATTTGCAGCAGGCTTATGGTGGCAGAGGTTGTTTTTATAAATTTACAATATTGAAATCAGCCTATAAAAAAATTGTTTCATCTAATTAACAGATGAGGGAATATTTTGTTAGATCTTAGACCATTAATAATAAATAGAATGGAGACCGCGATAGCATATTAGTGCGAAAGCGTCATTAACAACAAGTATCGCGGGCTCGATACTCGCTTGTATTTAATATTTGTTACAACACAAGTTAATACTTATTTCCGATCTGGGTCTTGGTCTTAGTTGCGTATAGAAAGGCACGTTAGGCCCACATTATGTTCGTTATTCAGTATTGTTTGCCAACCCGACGCTTCCGCTATTTGGATAAAACGTCTTTGTCCAGCATTGATATTTACAGACTGCTTTATTATCATTTATGATTAGTTACAAACGATTCCATTAAACGAGAATTATGGTAAACATCTTATTTTTCAAACCTTTATGTAATTAAATAATATATGATATAATTACTGAGATGTTTATTTCTACTGTTATATTTTGTAGACGAGTGGACCGCAGAAACTACCTTTTACACCAGTATTCACATGTTTGTTTACAGGAGTTATATAAAATTGTACCTACATACATACTTTCTTTATTGTGGTATGCATTTTTGTGTTTCGGTTCTTGTACCTATATGAAAAAACGTGATATAAGACACCATCCTGCACCCAAGATATTTTGCCTTGTCCTTTTTTTATCAAATAATAGCTTCTGCGTGCGACTTCGTCCCCGTGGAATAAAAGGAAAAAAACCCCGATTTTGAAACATTCTTCATTGGTGCTACGCTCCTATTGGTCTTAGCGTGATGATATATAGCCTGTAGCTTTCCTCGATAAATGGGCTATCTAACACTGAAAGAATTTTTCAAATCGGACCAGTAGATCCTGAGATTAGCGCGTTCAAACAAACAAACAAACAAACAATCAAACAAACAAACTCTTCAGCTTTATTATATTAGTATAGATAAAACAATTATTTGTATGGAAAATGTATGTACCTATATTTAAAGTGAAAACTGATGCAGTAAAGTCAAAAAATTGTGTTATAAAATATTACAGATAACAAAATACAGTCAACACTAATGCAAAACTAAGTACCTATATGAACAGCATAAAGAAATAATTTATCTAATTCAAGGCATCTTTATAAGTCGTTTACCTAATAACATCAAATTGTCGTAGCTTATGGATCAAAAAGTAATTGAGATATTACAAGCAAACATCAATATTTTTGCTTTGAAATGACTTTATTTTAACAATAGTTTTTCTAAATATACATACACTTTATGTAGATTTAATGTCCTACGTTATTCAAAATCAAATTTCAGGATTTTGGACTGCTATTTTTATTAAATATTATTGAATAAATTTTAATTTATTTAATATTAAGGCCTAAACAAAAACACGAAAGAAAATTGCAGTTTTGAGCCAATTAAAAAAAAACCCTATAGGTACATACTCGTAAAATTTAAAAGTAACCCAAGTCCTTAAATTGAAGCTATAATTTTATTATTAAAAGTGTCGATTAAGTTGGTGTTACATTCTTATTTATAATAACAAGAACGATAGGTGCTGTACTTTACCATATTACATATACAAGTGTTTAACAAATTACGCTCTACACAGCGCGCCTAATGTTGTTCATCAAATATTACGTAAAAATATTGTTATGTATCTAATTAGTTTTTGTTGCGTTGAGGTAGTAGATTCGATATTTATTGTAACGACTCTTCCTTATAAGTTGATTTTCGCCGTTTTTATAGTCTCTATCCTTCTTTAATAAACCAGCGTTCTTACTGTAAGAACTAATTTTCAAAGTAGGGACTGATTTACGCTCTTACTAACAAACTTATAGTTTTATGATGTACGTCTATTTCAAAACATGATAAATATATATTAATAAATGCCATTTTCGTTTAATAATAATACATATATATATAAATGGTCAAACACTCGAAAAAAAATGCTATGTTTATTATCTTGTATTGCACATAATAAGATTCAAAGTTTTTAAAGTAGGTCATATTCCTAACTAAAAGTATAAAAATGAAACGTACAAATTTTCGTATTACCATCAAAAGACATGGAAGTTTGCTGTTTATTTCTTGGAAAATGACCGTAACCTAACTTCAAGATAACTAAAATTGAATTTTAAATTTACTCTTAGTTTCACGTCTGAGAAGGAAAAATACAAAGCAAGTACTTTCCTGCTATTTATTATTTAATAAGCACTCAAAGACTATTTTATCACACGGACAGTTTATATTGAGGTTGGGTTTTTCTTGAAAATAAAACTCTTTCTCGAAAAACTTTTAGCCGTAGCAAAGTAGTATTTTTAATAAATAAAAGCCACGAGTTCTTACGATGCCTAACTTATCTTGTTATATGTATATTAAAAATAAACTTTTTTATAGTTAAACTAAACCTCAATTTTTTGGGAGTAGTTAATTACCGCGACTTAAAAAAAAGCTATTAATATTACTTAAAAAGGTTCTTTTGAATCATTGCTCTAAGGTCTGTTCATCTATCTTCTATCTATGCTAATAATTGGAGAACCGGTTTTTTGTTCGGTTATATTGCGAAAACTACTGAACCGATCGGAATAATACTTGTACCATAAGATGCAGCGTGTTTAGGTAAATCATAATTACCTATGATGATGATTATTTATTGTGTATAAAAATATGGACAGACAAAGGAAATAACAAGCTGTGCCCGCGACTTTGTCTGCGTGGAATTTAACATAAAAGTTATTATTCAGTTCGCAGAGTTATAAAATAAATAAATTTATAAAATAAAAGTAACATCAGCTATCTGTGAAAAAATCAGTCTAGCCGTTTCAGGGATTAGCCGGAAACAGACCGACCGACAGACAGACAGACAGACAAAAATTGTAAAAAATGTTATTTTGGTTTAAGTATATACATATTACATACACAATATGCATTTAGTAAAAAGCGGTTATTTTAATATTACAAACAGATACTCCAAATTTATTTATTAATTTGTAATAGATAAATATGTATTAACTTTGCGTATTTCTAGTTTATTCTACTTTGTACACGATTCCAACCGCTTTTCAAGATTTATTTATACGAGATACGACTACAGACAATCTTCGACCAAAAGGTTTCACGGTCTAATGTATTCTTAGAATTGGTTCCGTGGTTGAGGCGGTTGAGGCAGAATTACTTTTCCCCCTGTGATGTATGGATGTAATTTTTAATTTACAAAAAACGTTTATATATTATACTGTAAGATATGGAATATTATTACCTATAGAGGCTCAATTTTAAGGTGATATGATTCGATGTAAGATAACTATTTTAACTATAACTTTTTATATTTTTTATTGATACTTAAAAAATATAAATACGTATAATATTTGAAATAAATAAATTAAAATTGAAGTCGTTAGAGACGGTAAAGTGAGGGCTCGAAAAAAAAGCTGCCTGCTGGTTGACATGATTCCAATCTTGCTGGTGATAAGGAACTTAAAATTTAGGGTCAATTCTTATTTAACAAAGATGTAGAATTATGCGGACGTAGCTGATTTGAAAAAAAAAAAAAAACATTTTGCACAAAAAGCCGTCTTTTTAAAAAAGGGAAACCTTTTCCTCTAAAAGTAATACTTTTCTTCTCTTATCAACTTTGACATTTTCTTTTAATTAAAGTTTTAAATATTTTTTACAAAAACCACAACGAGGGGTCAATTTTGATATGTTTAAGAAAATATGTACCATTTTTCAAGAAAATTGGTGCATTACAACTCAAGATAATATCTTGTCAACCGTACCTGAAAACTTCGAAAAAGTTTCAATAAAACCGTTTTTAACGTTTCAACCGAACTAAACTGCACTGAACATAATACGTACATGAGAATATTTCCAACAAGATACGTCGCAATAGGCTTACAGATGCTCGTATCTTAGGTAAATATATTGTGAATAAAAGAATTTATACTGCTTTCTTTCCAGTCAGCTGGAGGGTATCTACTGTTACTTTCGATCCAGGTCGGACGGTTCCGGTCGGACCGGTTTAGTTAGCGCATGACAAAATTAACTATAACTTCAAAAATAATTTGAATTTCCGTAAGCTCTCTTAGATTCTTATCATGAAGGTATAAACTTTGAAACCCCCTTAATTGCGTATCAATGTACATGTTTGGTCCCCTCTATGATGTGTATATGTTTTAATAATTACATTTCTAAACATAAAAAACGTAATTAGCTATTAGTATCTAAAACATAAATAAATTATAATTGTGTTTGCTCGCAAACGAAGAAAAAAACGACTTCAATTACATCGACCAGTAATAAAGTCAACGTAATGTAACGAGTATACACTCAAGATTCCTCAAAAATTAGTGATCAGACTTCGATCAAACTTAAATGGGACCACATGACAAGTATCAGTGAAAAGTTATGCAGTATAGTACAACGTAGATTAATTAAAAAATAATCAAGTAAATATAATCATTAGTTAAAACTCGAAAAGCACTAGTTAGATCTCAATTTAATTTAAATAGGACCACATGACACGAACCACCTTTCGATTAAATTAAAAAAAAAAAAATCAAAAATGTCCACCCAATCAAAAAAAAAAAAAAAAAAAAAAAACAATCGAATAGATAACCTTCTCCGTTTTTAGTAGTTAAGTAATTATGCCGATACACGAACCCTATAATTGTGTGAACGTAAAAAGTTGCCATATAAATATTAACGGTTATTGCTTGCGTTCACATTAGTGTCCGACCGAAAGTCGGTTTCCGGCCGAAACCGAAACCGAAACCGAATATTCGGCCGTGGCTACAGTTTCGGCCGAAACCGAAACCGAAACCGAAACTCACGTGGCCAAGTATAAAATTCCTTAAAATACTGAAATTTGGTGCATTTTACCCATTTACAGTATTTACACACATTTTTTTATTGACATGAAATGGAAACACAGTACGTATATTAATTTTGTTGTAATCATTTATTTAATACTAGCTGTGCCCCGCGGTTTCATACGCGTTAATTGAAGAAAAAAATAGCCTTCCTCGTTAAATTGGCTTTCCAAAACAAAAAGATTTTTTTTTAATTCCAACCAGTACATAGTTTCTGAAATTAGCGTGTTTAAACAAACAAACTTTTCAGCTTTATAATATTTTTGCTGCGATATTTTTTAAAAACTGCGATATCTCCTAAGATATTTACTGAAATCGAATGGTGTGAAGGGCAATTTTATTATTAATTAAATACTTGTAATAAAAAAGTTTTTATTTACATAAGGATTTATATCATGTTTATAAAAACACCTTCGCAAATATTGCATTATTTTAGAACAAATTTGTTTAGCATGAAAAAGGTTATAGTGAGCTAACCTTAAAAGATAGACATATTATGCTGTCGCGGACTTTTTTCTTCTGAAACATCAACAAGTTTTCAAGTGAAACAATTCTGTCATGCATGATTTTTGCGAAATTTTAACTGTTTACGCAGTGCTCGCAGCGGAAGCTCTCAAAATGGAAAAAAACCTCCCGATTTTGAAATATTCTTCATTGGTGCGCCGCTCCTATTTATCTTAACCTGACGATGTATAGCCTTCCTCGATAAATGGGCTATCCAACGATGAAATAATTTTTCAAATCGGACCAGTACTTCCTGAGATTAGCGCGTTCAAACAAACAAACAAACCTTTCAGATAATATAAGAAAAAAGTTGCGTGCGTACAAAGTACACATGTCGGAAGTGAAACTTCTTTGGCAAACTAATTAAAAAAAACTAATCGTTAACGCTGAAACTTACAATTATTTAAGTTTTTTTTTTGTTTAAGTTTTTTGTTCGAAGTTTTGGGTTGTCTGGAAGAAATGGCTAATAGCCATAAGTCCGCCCATTGTACTTCACTGTCTGTAAATGATATTTGTAGTTGTGATGTACAATAAAGTATAAATAAATAAATAACACGTCTACGACTAGATGGTGCTAGTAGTAGATTAAATCGCGCTGGCAAAATTATTTCTTGTTAGTACATAATTATATGGAAACCATACATTTGTGTAATTATTGAACAATCCAATACATCAAGTTGAAGCATCTCTAGTACAGGTTTTATTTGTGCTCCTGGTTATGTTGGACAAGGTTTTGGGAATTAACACTAATTAAAAAAAACGAATTAAATTACAAAAAAAAAATAGTTGAAAAAAAAGACAACGTTTCGCGGTGTTCCCGGGCGTTCACCCATCCAAGTACTGAACGTCGTGACGCTGCCGCGTTACCGGTCGCTCAAATTTTACCCCTCATGCGCCTAAAGAAGTTTCACTTCAAACATATTAATAACATTTTGATTATTTTTTTCAAATTAAGTTCTCATAGCAAAATGCTTATCACTTATCAATAATCAAATCACTAATTGTTACTGTTTCGTTAAATACTAAGTATTGGTATTTTGAAATCTTATTATTTAATACTTTGGTTTGTATTATTTTGTACTTAGAAGAATCATCAATCTCTTTTAGGTAGGTACCTCTTATATAAAAATCATAATGACTAAAATTACTATTACACTCTTAGTTTCAGTCTCGACAAAGATCAAGAATCAAATCACACATTTAGAATTAACAAAGATACCTAGATCACAATTAGTAGGACAGTCATAAGTTTACATTTAGAATTAAGTAACCCACTACTAAGCTACAGAAAACAGGTAGGCGAGCATGCACGACAACTTCCGAAATTAGTTTCGGTTTCGGCAAAAGTTTCGGCCAATTTTGGCCGAAACCGAAACTGCCGCCGAAACTTGATTTTTGGCCGAAACTCGGCCGAAACCGAAACCGAAACCGAAACTTCGGTCGGACACTAGTTCACATATCGAATGCCACGTATATAGGTACGTAGTTTATTGTTAGATACCTGCTATGTATAATATTTTAGAAGCGAAATTTGCTTTTTTTTTATAGTCACTCTTCAACTTCTGAACTTTTTTTTAAATTATCATCCATGTATAGCAGTAAATAAAAAATATATATTTTTTAAAAAACAAGCTTTATTTTACTTTTAATCTTTTACTATCTACTTATAAAGTCATAACATAATCTATATGATATAAAAGCTTGTCACGAGATTTGAGTACTCGTATTTCCTTAGTTTGAAAATTTTAATAGTTACTGTAGTAATTAAAATAAACTTATAAAGGGAAAACTTCGAATTTTTTAGTCTAAATCCCGTTCTTCTCTTCTATTATTATATTATTGTTCTTCTAACAAAACTTCGATTATTAGATCTCGAACAGACAAGTTGAAGTGTTTTTTTCGTATAAATTGTTTTCAAATAAGTAGTTATTATGTATCGTATTGTCTTTTACTTACTGGCTGAAACTCTATTAAGATATTTTTTATCGATCTATATATATAAAAATCCATTGCTGTTCGTTAGTCTCGCTAAAACTCGAGAATGGCTTGACCGATTTAGCTAATTTTGATATTGAAATGTTTGTGGAAGTTCAGGGAAGGTTTAAACGGTGAGAAACATAAATAATATTGTGTAGCGGAAAATACTAAAAACGACGATTAAATTTTCCAATACAAAACGTTCCTAATTTTTCAGAAAGTGTTTTGTGAATATTTTTCACAAATATATGTAGGTGATACGAAGTTCACCGGGCCATCTAGTCTATACTAATATATAAAGCTGAAGAGTTTGTTTGTTTGGTTGTTATTTGTTTGTCTGTTTGTTTGTTTGTTGTTTGTTTGTTTGTTTGTTTGAACGCGGTAATCTCTGAAACTATTGGGCCGATTTGAAAAATTCTTTCAGTGTTAGATAGCCCATTTATCGAGGAAGGCTATAGGCTATGTATCATCACGCTAAGACCAATAGGAGCGGACTCCACGCCGACGAAGTCGCGCGCAGAAGCTAGTTAATAATAAAAACCCTTCAAAGTTCTTTGAAATAAATAACTATGTATTTGATTTTTGAAAACAACTTATGTTTTTGGCCAAACACCTGATAGCGATCGCTACTCATGTAGGGAATATATTTGTCAACAATCATTGGAACAGCGTGGGGAAATAAGCTTCGACTCTTTTTCTACATGGGGAAAGAGACCTATGCCCAGCAGTGGGATGTTACAGCCTTAATAAATCATTAAATAGTATTCGTACTGTTCAAGAAATAATAATAATTTAATAAAAATGTTTTATTAATACAAAAAAGTTCTGATCCTTTTTAAGTCGGACTAGTTACAGGTGATTTGCATAAATAAAAGCATGGTACTTTATCATTTTCCCGACACTGCTTGTTTCTAGGCCTGTTGCCTCATTTGTATCGACCTGATCTACGTTCACTTTCTAGCTTGCAATATAATTAGAGCAAAATATATCAAAATTTGTTTCTATTGAAATATATGACATTTCTTAACAACATAATATTGCGGCAATCTTTTAACAAAACGAAACAAGTAGGTACTACGTAATAATATTGTACTTATGTGCAGATATAATTTTTATTATATAAAACATTGGTACAAATTGCCTAACAATGATTACAATCATGATCGTTATACTTAATAAAGCGTGTATTTAATGGGATTATTATAAAAAAATAACTTTTGATTCACATAGGTTTAATATAAAATTTAATCTATATATTAATACGTGAAGCAAAAACTTTGTACCCCTTTTTACGGAAATTGCGCGTACGGATGAGTATTTAATTTCGCACACTTATAGTTTATAGAGAAGGAGTGCAGAATGCCAATATTTTCTTAAAATTATACATAAAATATACATTAAATTAATAAAAAAGCATTACACACACTACCGCACTCACACACGCATACTATTTGTTGATTGTCAAAGTCTGTAGCCAAATTGAAAAGTTTAAAAAAAGGTTCTTTATTTTCATAATTATTTGGTTTTCTTTAATTTAAATTTTTAATTATGGTCGAATTTCGACCTCTGGGCGACCACTAGTATAATATAATTATAACAGTAACGTTATAATTGAACAGTTTGACTTTAACCCGGCGTAAATGAGGTGAAATATTGTCACACCAGTAATGATGTGGGTGGGAGATACCCAAAACTTTATTGTTCAATTTTTTATATTACAATCGTGTAATCAACTTATTTACTTAAGATATATTATTAACAGTGACCGTTCAGCAGGATCAGTAAATAAAACACCATCGTTAAGTAGAACAATCGTTATTTTATTGAAATAACAAAGCTTCTAATATTTATTTTAAAAAATATTAGTTTTCAAAACAACGAAAATTTAACCTCTTTGGTAAATCAACATTAAAATAGTATCTTCCATAGTTAAAAAAGGAACTGAAATGTCTCGTGGACCTAACATAGCACTAAACTTACAACGAAGAATTAGAACAATCTCCACACATAAAAATCGCGTGCTACATGGTTTTTCACATTTTAAACAGCAGTTTTTTGTTTTACTGTCTTTTTAGTACAGTCTCCACATTTAACATATTTGTCAGTCATTTTTTTTTTGGAAGTTGATGTAGAGATTTTCCTAAGAGATCAGCAATCCTCTTTCGCATTTCCCTTGGAATATGTACGCTCTGTTGTCTGTTCCAAAGACTGTCATTTATTAGATTCAAAAGTAAATTAGAAATATAGTCTATTAGATAAGTCTCGGCTTTTTATACGTGTTTTGAAATCCGTGCTCTTTTTTATGTAAATCATGATATCTTGAATGGCAGCTGTATTAAGTATAAAATAAAAAGTTGTCTTAATACGACGTTTGCTGTTGCATAAAACATCATAAGTGACACTTAATTCAGGTGCGACATCGACTCCGGCTGTATTTTTATTGTAACACGTAATAATTTCCGGTTTTGTTACCTTTCGATTCGTCTTTATTTTTATCGTAGTGTAAAGTTGACATAACCAGCACAACTTCACTTTTTTGGTACGTATGGCACAAGGCAATGCTTTCTCGAACATAAACCCAGAACACAGTTCTTTTTCTTCATAATAGATCTTGAGATATCTCGAAATAAATCACACAATGCGATCAACAACTATAAATCATAAATTAACTGTCAACATAAAAATGTAACACCGACTACGAGGTCGGGTTTGACATACGGGACATACCCCAGTCATTGAAATTTTTCATTTTTTTAAAGTGGTGGTAGTACTTTGAAAGTTATTATTGCTATAAGCAATATAAGTATATATTTATAATTTAAAAAAAAGATATATATATTTATAATTTAAAGATAAGATAGAAAGATATAGATAATTTAAAAAATAGATATAGATATAGATAAAGATTTCAGTTGAACGTATGATAAACCATATCATAAATACACAACAAAAAATAAATAAATGTGCCAAAGTTAAGCTTTTATTATAGTCAATATAACAATGTCAATGGCCTTGTATATGAGGTTAAAGTACAACTCACACATTTGTTCATTGTTTGATTTATAAAACATTTTACGATAACATTGTGATTTTGAAATAAATAAATGACAAAACGTAGTTGAAGTAAATTGCATTAATTTTACAAGAGCTTTTTTACCGTTAAGTTATTGATAGCCGATTAGTACACACCCTTAATAGAACCTTTTGACTAGAAATAACTGACACAATCATAATTTTTTTTTCTACTATATAACGTTATGTATTGTGTCCGATAGTTTTAAACCTTTAAAATATACTATTATCAAACGCACTGACGCAATGTATACTAGCTGACCCCGCAAACGTTGTTTTGCCATATATGTTATTTACCCCCGCAACCCCCTCTTGTGGGTGGAATTTCGTAAAATCCGTTCTTAGCTGACCTCTACTCGGCGAAAGGAATATTCCTACCAAATTTCAAGTCTCTACGCCTTATCGTTCCAGAGATATCGTGATGAGCCAATGGGTGGAAATCTCTTTTATATATATATAGATTATGACGTTCAAGTACAAATTTTAAGGCTGTCTATTATTACCGAGACCGGCTACTAGTGGCCTTTCCGTTGTGACTAACATTAAGAATTAATAATCAGAAAATCGTTAAACTTTTTTCCTGTTATCTTAGTTTATTAAATCACTTAATGTTATCTAAATAAGAATAAGTTAAAAAACCTTACATTTTTACTTATTATTTATTTATACGATTTAACAGGTAAAATAAAAGAGTATTTTGACATTTGAAGTATATGTTGTACTAATTTCTTCAAATAATAATTCATCTTAAAATATAACAAAAATAAAATCTGAAAATATTAACAGACAGAGGACACGCGAAAATAGCTCAAAAGTCGGTGCTCAATTTATATAGACAAAAAAATATAAATAATTTACATAATTATAAATATTAATATATTGGTTTTATAATCTCTCTATTAGTATAGACGTTAAGTACCTGGGTAGAATATATTTACATAGTTCTCGGTCTCGCTATCCTGTGTTAAAGAGTTCGTGATGCCTCATAAATGTTCAGGATTTAATATATAATTCCTTATCAAACATTTTAGTAGATTGAGTTTTGTACAACATCGTATATGGTACCGGAATAAATTAAATAATAATTATTTGTTTTATATCTTCTATGTACCTACTGTGTGTATTTAATACATATATTGATACATTTTTTTTGGCACTCTACAGCAGGTGAAATATTTTCAACTAGAAAGCTATGAAGAAACAAGAAATTATACGAGATATACGAAAGAATAAATTAAGAAGTATTTATACGTGATATGAAACTGAACAAAAAATTTACCGACCGTCAATCATGTCGTATTTTACTTTCTTTTATTTAAGCAGCAAACTCCCATTTTTCTTACGTGTGCATATAATGACGATTACAACTCTTTCAACTTTTTGAATCGTTATATCTCAAAAAACGGTGGCTCTAAGGAAAAAAGTATTTTGTCATTTTTTATAGATAATTGTGATCAAAAAATTTTTTCAAGGCTAATTTTATGATAAAACTTACCGTTTTACTGAAAATCGCGAAAAACCCGTTTTTGTGACCTTTGATCCCGAATAATTTTTTTTTCAGTTATCGGATGGATGAGGAATTTTCACATTTCATTTATAATAGTGTTTTAAACAATCCTACCAATTTTCAGCCAAATGTGAATTATTGTAACCTTGGATGTCTAAATTGACCGGACTATTATATTGGTATATCTGCTATTTGTTTTCCAAATATTAAATACACATTAAATAATGATTTTAAAGCAGCAGAAAGCTGGCAGACAATGTTGGTACTCATACTATGTAACCGCCTCTCTGTCACATAATAGTGTCCCACGATAGATACTTGAGTTTTTCAAGTTACGTTGTAGACTCTGCAGTCGCTAGTTCTGTTGTTTCTGAATATTTATATTTCGATACAAAAAACGAAAAAAAAATCTGTTGCAAAACATTTTAAGTTTCGTCTTTTACTTATAAGAATAAAATGTGAGTAATAAACTACGACAACTGTCATAGTCCCATTAAATTCGATTTAATATTCACCTTATAAAAATTATAATATCTTTTTGCATAATATAGGTATCTCTTAGGCTGAAGTTAGTTACGGTGTCTGAAATTATAATATATATTTATAGTGATGAAAATGGCAATAAAAAATTAATTTGGACCTAAAAGCTTAGCAAAAGTCTATTCAGTTATAAAATTCTAACAATTGTAAGATTTCTTTTGTGTAACAATAGAAACAAAAAATCAAAGAGAAAATCCAAATACAACTTTAAAAACTGCTATGTATTTCATTGAAAGAAAAATATATTATTTATAAGGTTCAGAAAACGATTATAAAAAAGTTTCTAAGGTTTGTCCAAAATGAGAAAAAATCTTTTTTTTCCGTCAATACGAAATTAATTGTGAACGTGAGACCCTGAGGTTGATTTTACTCATTGAGACTGAATACCCACGCCCTGGACCTTTTACCTTTCTATAACAGCTACTTGTATGGGAAAAATTGCGAAACAAAATTAATACTTGCACATAATATCGGTCCAGTTTCCATAATATTAAATTGCTTAACATCCTGTTCATCGTCATTCATGTAGTTATTACGTGAGTATATCGCTGATCACCTTTACACTTATACGGGTAAATGAATTTGATGAAATTAATATGAATTTACTACTTTTTTTTGACAATTCAACTTTCGTCAGATTCAGTAATTTACACATTAAAATTGATTAATTTTAGTATAATTTTTCTTATCTATACTAATATTATAAAGAGGTAAAGTTTATAACTTTGTTTGTATATACGGGGTAATCTTCGCAAATACTGATCCGATCATGAAAATTCTTTCGCTAACAGAAAGCTACACTATTCAGGAGTGACAAGATAAAAGGAAAAAGATAAAAATATATAAAGATTTTAAATCAGCAGGATTTGAACCTGCGCCCTCTGACGTGCCGTGTCAACAATTTATTCAATCTAATCAAGCATTATTATTTGCCTTAGAAATTAATTGGTGATTATAAAACATTTATATTTATCTGATTTGCAGAAAATAGTGAGAGTGTATTGGAACATATCAAATTTCACCGTACCCTTCTTATGTGAAATGGATTATAACGCCCAACGAAGTGGGCACGGGTCGGCTAGTATATTATAAAGTAAATAGAACATCAAATTATTTTGTACCATACCTATTCTGTCACATTATTACAAACTTAAAATTATTTAAACTTTACATGTTACTTAGTAAAACTTTAAATCAAAACTACAAATAAATGACTAATTATAATACAAATCATTCTCACTTATGATATTGACAAGAGTATTGGTATCATTTTCTCATTGAACTGGAATCTCGATTCAATTAATTGTGTTTGCTCGTAAACGAAAAAATAAACCGAGTTTAATTTACATTAACGAGTAATTAAATACGCATTATTAAAAAAAAAGCTCAAAAAGTAGTTATCAGATCTCGATCAAAGAAAGAGACCTCACGACAAGCACCAGCTTTTGATTATTATCAGAATCAACAATTTCGATACACCCAATAAAAAATTATGAGGAAACACACACAAAAAAAAATCCTTCCAAGAACAACCTCCTTCCTTTTTTCTGATCGGTTGAAAAGGAGAGATGAAATCTTCTGATGTTAATTACAGAAGGCTTGAAGATTAAAATTGATTACGTTATGAAGCCTTTATTACAGTCTAAAGCCTATGTTCTTCTTTTCCATACAAATGTTATTGAAGGTAAGTGCCTATATAATACTTAGAAGTTTTAGTGAATGAAATATCTTTTGCTGTTCTGTCGAGAATAACAAAAGAAGATAGAGCTTAGGTAAATTATTTTCTCAAATATTCGAAGATAGAAGTTATTTTAACAAAGGCTGATTTATGAGTAATATTTTCTGTATTGCTTTTACGTAAGTGAAGCCTGCCTGCATAAAACCGGTTGTATACCGGTACAGTGCGATTCTTGAATGAACAGTTGTATATCGTTCAAATTCCTTACACGAATTACGTCAAATAATTTAAAGAAACATTTTTTATCGTTTTTCCCACACTTCTGGAACCGGATAGTATTTAAATTAAATGCAACTTGTAGCAACTTAGTACTACTTAATACCGACTAAACTTGAACCTAATGTGGGAACCTAATTAGAATAAATTACTTAATTACTAAACAACTTAGCTGACAGAAGTTGTATAGAAATAAAAATGACAACAAAAAATACAAAAGGATTAAAGATTGAAATATGATGTATTTGCAAGTATAACTGAGAATTTCTCTCAAGACATGTTTCCTTAAGATGTGTCATGAGCATGAGAGGTAACTTTTGAACTAAATTATTACTTTATAAATTAATGACACTGGCCTGAATTGAAACGCGCGATCTTTCAGTTAAATGCTATGTTTACTTTCTTGAGCCATTTTTCTTCAGTATCCACTCCTTATAATATGCACTGGAAATGTACAGAATTTTGAAAAAGAGAATAGTTTTAATAGTTATAAACTCTTAGCAACAATGAAAAAAATACAGAAATTGAATAATGATATAACATATCTAAGAAAGCCTTTTGCAAAAGTAGTAGTTGTTCTATCGTGTCGCCCACTTTCAATGGGATCTAAACAGCTTTATAGCTATTGAAAAAGTTCACTGACAAGCACGTTTCTAATGTTCGATTTCATTTCAACCTTTATCCTATTTGAACTTTCCAAAGATTGAGAGCTTTATAAACCCTTCGAGTGCTGGCAAACTTTCATTCAGGCACGAATAGTCTATTTCAAAAATATCAGTAAACAAAACCATTCTGTAAATACTGAACAATACCCTCGAGAGTATTACTATGTAAATACCCAATACCATACAATCAGGTGGCATTCTAATAAGTAATAGCATTTCTATCAATGCATTCTAGATATATCATCATTTCTTTTTAATAACGTAGTAATATTGCTAACATACATATCTAAAATCTATTTCAGCTATAAAGAAGAGGCTTTGCCCAGTAAAAGAACATTCACAGGACTCATTTTTCATCGATCCATAGAATCGACATGATCTTTTTATCACTAATGAATCAAACTTATTAACTACACATACATGGCTAAATATTTAAGCAAAAAATACAAGTAATCCTGTTCATAAATATAGTTATTAATTGCTGTTTGTTGTTTGAGAATTAAAATAATTTATTCAGGTATTATATGTAACTAACCTAATATTAGGTACAATTGTTTTCTAATGTTTACGCGAATTTCACTCATTGAAATGAAATAACTTTTAGCAGTGCAAACTTAGCACCTCATCGATAGAATTTTGGGTCGAAAATGACCTTAATCGATAGGTCTACGTTAGGTCCGTATAGGTCCACTAAATTTTTCGTTAGGTCCGCTATAGTTTTTTAATAAATAATTTTTTAAATTTAGGTTAAAAAAATGCAATTTTAGCACCCCATCCAAGGATTTTTAAAATCAAAATGACATTAATCGATAGGTCTACGTTAGGTCTGTATAGGTCCACAATAATTTTTGTTAGGTCCCCTATAGTTTAATAATAAATAATTTTTTTTAATTTTGGTAAAAAAAAATGCAATTTTAGCACCCCATCTAAGGATTTTTGAAATTAAAATGACCTTAATCGATAGTTCTACGTTAGGTCCGTATGGGTCCAGTAAATTTTTCGTTAGGTCCTCTTTAGTTTTTTATAAATAATTTTTAAAATTTTGGAAAAAAAAAATCGTATTTTTAGCAGCTAAAAAACTATAGGGGACCTAACAAAAAATATAATTGTGGACCTATACGGACCGGTTCGACTTCAGCAGCAGCCTCACATCGAGACCGTTCGAGCTCGATGGCGTCAAGTACGCCTTTTTGCTGGATATACTGAGCTCAATCTGCCAGGTTCTGTTCCGTGAAAGTTAAATTTGGCTCATACGGCAGGAACTCGCGGTGCATTATCGTCCGGTAACCAGTCCGCCCTGTTTTCCCTCTGACAGTCCTACCTACATACAGCAATCTATGGCGCACTCCGCCAGCGGTAGGCGCCGAATACTGAGTCCCTTGAGACTGTCGGCGTCAGGCGCCTTTCGGTCAGGTGGTGTTGCCGGTCGGTGCAGGATCTGGCGGCCCGCAAGATTCCACGTCTATCACCAACCCTAGACATACCCTGGCGTCTCCCAGGCAGCGGCCCTATGCGCCTTCAATTTATTTTGTCCTCCATCCATATCCATTCTCATAACCAAAAATGAATTATGAGAAATATGACAGACCGTACCGGATGTCATTTTAAAATATTATTATGAAAAAACTTGTTCACATCCGAATGTACTTGTAAATGTTGTTGAATGCTAAGAATGTATGCAGTTATACAGGATGTCCCGCGATAAAGTGCAACCCCGAAAGAGGGTAAAACCAGACCGTAAATTATCGAAAAAAAACAGAAAAAAGTTAAAAAAATTAAATTTTTTTTTTTATTGACGAATTAAGATTTTTATATAGCTTACGTACTCTTTGTACAAAAAATTGATGATTTTTGTAAGTGTTTTTTGGGATACAGGCGTAAATTTTTTTTTATTTGAATGGCAATATGGTAAGAAATAATAATAAATCATAAAATTTCCTGGTATTGGGGGCATAATTCTGAGAAAATTAGAGATCATTGAAAAAAACAGTCATAAAAAATGGATTTTTTTTCACAAGAAGCATAGTTAAAGACATAATGCCACTTTTTTGCGAGCTAATTGTTATTTTATCCTTACCGCCTAGTACGTGGCGTAATATTTTATTTTATTTTAAAGTAATCGACCTACTACATTGGAAGAAATCATCATTTTATGTACAAAGAGTCTACGTAAGATATAAAAAACTTAATTCGTCAATAAGAAATAAAATATTTTTTTCAAAAGTTTTTTCTATGATTTTTGTCGATAATTTATGGTTTAGTTTCACCCCCATTCGTGGTTGCACTTTATCGCGGGACATCCTGTATAATATACTTTTTTGATTGCCTTTTTAAACTATTGTCACATTATTCAATATAACAAGATGTGTGATATTTACTTTTGATAATATTTTTACTAGAGGTTTTTTAATGGTACCTAGCCGTTGTAATAAGAATTTTATGTTATCTAACAATTCTTACTCAAAAATAAATTGTAAAATCGTGATAGGGTGATTGAGAGATAAGATTTGGCTCAAAGTACCATTTTATTACTTCACATTTATTTTGTTTCCGAAGACAAGGTCGACAAAATTTATTTTATGGCTAAAATCCATAAAAAAATTATTACAACAATTTGAATATAAGATTTTTGTATAACTCTATAAAATTTAATGTCATCCGCCACTGTCTGCGCTTCCCACGAAATTTTTCGATAAATGTATTATTATTTTACTTAACTTTTTAATTATTTATATTCTCTTTTCAATCAGATTTTATTTATTGTTGAAATTTTATTGCTTGTTATTTCATACGCTGTATGGAATGTATAATAAGTAAATGAATAGTTAACTTACTTTGACGTCAAATTCTATTTTTATAATTAAGTTTCTTCTCAAATGAAAAAAAAAAACAACCAAATTTAAATTTCATCGACATGTAATACGACGTAGGTAGTCGATAAAATAGTCATTAAAATAATAATTAAATATATGCGTTATAATAATAATATGATAAAATAGTAATTAAATATATGCGCTATAAGGATAATTAAAAAGGTACTCGTCAGATCTCGATCAAATTTAAATGGTCTTAAAGCACCGACCAGCTTTCAGTACTCACGCATAAAAAATACAGTCGACCTTTCCTTTTTTTGAAGTCAGTTAAAATATATGTTGTTGCAGTCAATGTATCGATATATCGTTCCGCTTATAATATAGTGACGTGCAAAAGTATATGAAAGAGTTTTTATAATAGACGCATTATTATGTGAACAGTCAATAAAAATAAACGTTGTCATTTTTATGCAGAAGGTAAAAGGTAAGGAGAAGGTAAGAAGGTAAAGGAAGGTAAAAGAGAGAGGTAAAAACCTCTCTGACGACGTTACTACGACGACTCTATAGAAGATAATTTTAGATGAATGTCCTTCTGAGCCTCTGAAGTTTCCAATTTTCACGGTTGAATCTCACTACCCATAGTAAAAGCCGTAAGGGCCAACAGCTACAATCAATACAAATAAAAAAATCAAAATTTTAGTTTTTAATTCAGAAAAATATGTTAAATAACTTTCTTCATGAATATTAAAAATATAACCTTTGAAACTTTTCTCAGTTCTTATCTTTTTCAGGTTATTGTATTAAAAGAAAAAGTGATGAATATTTTATTAATTCGACTATAACTTTGTTCATATTTTAGTTAGATTGTGAGAACAAATAAATTTAGTTACTTAATATACGTACCTACACACGAATTAAGCTACACGCGCGAATTCACCAGTTAAGGTTGCCGCTTCGATTATTTTCTACGTGATTACTTCTCACAGTTTATAACCTTATATGTAGTCAATAGTCTAAGTCTCTAAGATAACAAGAATGAATACAAGAAATTATGTACCAAATTATTAAACATTACGAAAAAAAAATTACAGTAGAGTCAAATTTTATAAATTGGAACAATATTGTTCCATAGACCTCTTCACACATAAACACAAATTCAAGATTCATGCTCTGTTGAGTCTAAATGTTATCATAGTCGTAATGTGGCTTATACCTAAGTTATAAAATATGCCTCTCCCTTGCGTGTTCTATATTCCTTGACATTTACAACCACTATTCTAGCAATAATGTTTGTCGTAGGATAGTCTGGCCAACATCTATCTGTTTTCTAAGTCATTTATTGTAATCTAAATAAATTCAGTGGATTCAGATTTCGTGAACGACAAACAAAATAAAAATAGAAGTAACTCTTTAAAATGTTAGCGTATAATTAAGGGTAAATATAATGACCTAAAAGATAAAGCACTAATTCGTCCTAGATTATTTACAGTGGTGATAAGAAACCTATTTATTTTCCAGTGAGTAATCACTATGGGTTTTACCAGTTTTTTAACTTTTAGTCTGTCACTTCGTTTCTATGTTTATGTATTCTATTTCATCATTAAAATTAGTTTATTTATATATTGCAGTTAAATTATATAATATGGATATAATTAGTACACAAGTTTGGTACAGTAAAATATAAACAGTGTATATTATATACTTTTACTTGTTAAGGAAGTAGAATTCGACCGTAAACAGCAATGGTGCTCTGTTATAGATTGGTGGATAATTTAAAGGTAAGGCAGACAGGTAGATGTTTATTCTTAATAGTAAGCGGGCATAGTTTTTGATTGATAGTTTGATTGATTTAATGCCTTTCAGTTGAGACAGTAAGCTACTGTTGATTCCGTCAATGTCACGTAGAGAAGACATGAAGCAGGCGTAGATTTTGTTTAAAAAAAATCGAATCTAGCGAGAAACAAACATGTACCGCACAAATATATCAAAACAATGTTTGCTATTTGAAGCCTTCCAAAAAGATCAACATAAAAATTGTTAATTAACTACGAAAAAAAAACATGATAATATTTTAGACAATTTCTCTTCTATAACAAGTATAAGTTAGTATATTATACTACTATTTAAAATAAAATAAACTTTATTAAATTTGTGTTATATCAAAAAAATAAAACCAATTTTCAATCTCTTTTCAGAAAATTACGCATGAATTTTATTGCTGAAAAGCAATTTCTTCCAAAAACCTGACGACAGAATCATTTTTTTTTTCATAATAGCAAACTGTACAATAATATCTAAAATAATATCTAATAGGTAGTCTGTTAGTTTGTCTACTACACATGTATTCATATCTAAGTAATCATTCATCAATCAAGTCTACTAAGTATATTGCATTATTTCAAGTTAAAAATATGCAACAACACGAATATGTAATTATGATATCAAAATATTCAACATTTATCTTCGTCTAGAAAATTAAAGTTATTGCAACAACATGTCATTACTGAAAGACAACAAAAAATGTCTTTAACCTCAATTACCTTCGCAAAGACCTTTCGTAAAGTTAAAAGACATATGTTAAATAACGTGCTAAATAACCTGCTATAAGTAGCAGTAACGAGTTGTAACTACGGAAGGAAATCTCTATAATGTTATGCCTCTGACCTGAACTAGAATTGCGTGTATAGTTTTGCACGTCTGGCACCTATTATTGAACGCCTGAAGCATACTTCCCAGTTCTTAGATAATGTTTGTTAAACAAACATTCTTTCGATACCTTGATTTCCTTCTTACGTATAAGTTAGTATTTTTTTTTTTTTTTCTTTTATTTAAGAGAGGCTTTGGTCGCTTAGCGACTATGTCAGCCCCATTGATCTGCTTAACACAATTACTGCACTCTTATTCTTATCAACTTTAAGAACATCAAATACAATTTAATCGCCAGTTCCGACGTAGGATCAGCCAATATCGAGTTACAAATTCCCACACATCCAAAATTAAAACCAATTTCCTTTTCCAAGTCTCTGCGTTCGGCTCCGACCCGAGCACACTCCACTAAAGCGTGGTATACGTCTTCTCGCGTGTTACATACAGTACAGTTAGGAGACTGAACAACGTTCATCATGAACCCGAATGCATTCAGTGGAGCGTGTCCGGATCGCAGTCTTAAACTAGTAACTAACATTCGACGACTTAATTTGACATTATAAAACCAGGGTATCTTGGGCGGCTCGCTTTGAAGTGTTTTATACCATATACCTTTTTCAACCGATCTTTTGTTAAAATATTCTTTCCAGTTATCTAAGCACTTGAATTTAATTACTCTCAAAAAATCGGTAAAAAAAGGTACATGACTCACAGGAATACCGTCAACAATCCCCATTTTCGCACCCCTATCTGCAGCCTCATTGCCAATCAAATTTATATGAGATGGGATCCACTGAAATTTAACCTCCTTACCATAATCTTTTAAATTTAAAAATGTTTCCAATATACCATATGCTACAGGTAGCCCTCGTTTAACCGAGGTGCACCGAGCTATATGTTGTAGGGCACTTAAAGAATCACTAAGCACAACAAATTTATTACCATCACACGAACGAATGTAGGATAAACATTCATAAATTGCAATCAGTTCCGCTTCTAAAATTGAAATGTCACTATTTATCTTAAATTTTGCAGTTATATTAGCTTGTGAATCGTAAAATGAAGCCCCAATCCCATTATCATCCTTAGACCCATCCGTATAAATTTGAAAGCAATCAGAATATTTACGTTGAATAGTATTTAAAGAATTTTTTAATAAATTATCAGAGCTGTGAAATCTTTTAGACATGTGTACGTCATCAATACATAAACATAGATGTGACCTTATATCTATATTAGAAACCCAGGTTGGCAAAGAATACATTTCCAAGATTGGTGATTTGTGTACAGTAACATCAGACAACTCATTGTACACAACAGAAAGTAAAGGTCTTCTTTTATTAATCCAATATCGAGAATTTTCACACACTGTAGCTAATTTTGAAATTATTGCTATGGAATCACCATTTTCGACAGACATAGGTTTTAATAAAAATTTATAAGCCAGATACTTTCTACGAAACGATAATGGAGGTAAACATAATTCAGATTCCATGACGTGTATGGGACTACTTTTAATAAAACCACCTATGACTCTCATTGCCCTATTTTGGATCTTGTCTAATTTCACTAAATTACTTAGAGAACTGGAAGTTAGTATTTGAAGAGGTGAATAAATTTCTCGTAGGTACTTGCTAAATATTTTCTGTAATAAACTACTAGAAAACCCTTAGAGCAAGTTGTTGATCATAAACTAATCAAAATGTTTTGTTATTAAATTGTTAACTAAACAAAGTACCTACAGCAATAGAACTTCAGCTTAATGTTGTTGTGTTTTATGTAAATGTATTGTATACCTAATAGTAATAATTATATTACTATTGTATTCGTTTCATTCATATGAAAATACATTTATCTTTAGTAAAATAATCGACTTATTATATCTATAAATCTTGTGATAAATTTATATGAATAAATATAAGTAGGTGGAGGATTACGCCCCAGCAGGAAGATCAAATGACCAGGGATTTGGAGGGACCTTAGGTTGAGAAATCGGCGGCCAATCGTAGCAGAATCCAACAATACTGCCTTCAACAAATAGGTTCGAGCGAAACATGTCATGGATCCTCAGATGCCACTGGCGATGCACTAATCGGGATCGACTATATAAGCATATAAGGCAAGTCGACAATCCCTTCCGCCACATTAGAATATTTAGTTTTATTTTGTTTCGACGCTTCTTAAAAAGAACTAAAATATCTTCAACCGTGTTCGATCTATTTATTACCACGCTATCAGGATTGTTTTCTAGCGCCGGCCTATCTCAATATGTTTCGGAAGTTATACTTCTTAACCGCCTGATCGTGTACGGCATAAATAATACATAGATTTCTCGTAATAGATCTCTTATTCACAGCCACTCCACGAAAAATTTTATATTTATGGGAGACGCATGGTGTCCATGGTCAAACTCCATCTCCATATATATTATATACTGGAGAGGGATGCCAAATGCGACCAGTCTTTAAAACTTTTATTTTTCCAAAAATATCGAGGTATGATTTTAATCATCATCTCATTAGGTACCCCACACAGCGATTTCTCTCATATTTTTAAGGTAGCTTATTTTATTATAGAGCTATAGACACAATACAAATGCAACGTGATGCAAATGCAGCGAGTGTTTTTCCACACGCTAATAATTTCAGTTAATTTAAATAAAAAAACTCGATTTAATTACGTGTGTACTTTACTCACGTGCTAAATATATGATATCAGTTATCAGTTATTATGTTATTACAATAGCACGTTAAAAGTCAATGCCAAACACCGGGTGCAAAAAAGAAACATGCAGACACGTCTATAACGCGAAACAAGGGCGTGATTATATATAAAAATATTACTGACTAACTATTAGATCATGAAAGAACCATTGCGTGCACACATTTAACGTTAATAAAATATCATGTGGTGCAATGGCTTGAGGCCAATCATCTATTTTAATAGCAATATAACCATTTGAACATATGTATATAAATTTAAATTAATAATATGTTAATACTTTTTATTACTTATAGTTTAGCTCTTTCTAAGGTTCCCTAGACAAGATTGTTGCGTTAGGAATAAGGGTTTCTTGTGCATCTACCTATATGTATTTAAAACAATTTCAGCCTGTGCTTGTAAGATTCTTTGATATGCAATATAGAGTATTCATATTGTGTTATACTATATTTTTACGTTAAATTATGTTTTCATACTAAAAATATACGCTCATTTCAACAGTGGGTTAAACGTCTGTAATGTCGTCATAGTGTGAGGAATCTCAAAATTATATTTGCAGTAAGACCCATTTAAATAAAAAATATTAATAGTGATCGTGAAAGTAACTTATATAAAAAAATGTTCACTACGTGACATTATGTTACGCAAATGAGTAAAAAAACCAGTTCACAGATTGGAAAAGAATGTTGTCGTTAACTTTAAAATAATAATTGAACGAGTAAATCTAAAATTAAACCCACGTGACTGTCTTATCGCATTTTTAAGATGTCGTCTATTTTAAAAGCTGTCAAGTTTAAAAAACTGTGTCACATGTATTTAATTAAGTAATTTATTACCTGTGTACAGTATGCAGGTGTTTAAAAAAAAATAATTTATTATTACAAAATAGTTTATTTAGCAGGCACAATTACGCCATTAGCCAAATGAATATTCATTCATTGAATTGATTAGCTAAGTCATTAAATTTTACCACAGGAAATAAAAAGAGTAGGTACGTAAAAATTATTGTTTGTTAATTAGTTATTGTCCAGTTATCACTTCACAAAATATATCAATTTGTTTCATTGCTTTTTTATGAACTATTTTTTATGACCTGAGGTTTACGATACAGCCGGGAATATCCCACTGTTGGGCATAGGCCTCTTCCCCATGTAGGAGAAGGATCGGAGCTTAATCCACCACGCTGCTCCAATGCGGGTTGGACGAAAAATATTCCCTACTATGAGTAACGGTCGCTATCAGGTGTACATGATAACAACCGGGACCGACGGCACGTGCTCTCCGAGGCACGGTGGGGAGACCCACAAGGACTGCACAAACACCCAGACCACGGCAAACACCTGTATGGCCAATACAAATGTTGTCGTGTGCGGGGATCGAACCCGCAACCGCCCGCGCAACAGCCAATCGCAATCCAGTGAATTCCAGTGCTGTGACCGCTGCGCTAACGCGGTGACCTGAGGTTTACTAATACATAAATCATATTAATAACCTTCTTACGAACTATAGCTTATAGTAGTCATAAGACTAATGGTAACAGAAGCCATTAATATCAACACAAGTTAAATCGCGAGAAACGTGTGGTATATCATATCATTAATGTTCAATAAACTAGGTATTGTCAAATTTACCAATGTGGGGAGTGTATTTGTAAAGGGTCAACATTAGTAATGTTTAACGACACATAATATTTTGTATCTTCGTTTGGTATAATTATAAGCGGACAGAAACGGAACGATAACTTTTTAAAAGCTTGACATTTAGATTTCTAAAGGATAAAGACAAAAAGTACCTAACACTTACTTTTACGAAGAGTTACATTACTTTACTTATAAGGTAAAATGTCATCAAAATGTATCTTTTTTTGATTATCAAAATGCAGCATGATGACATGGGTTTTTGAAACCTTTTCTTAATGATATTATATCTCGCCTTTACGTGGATAAACTCGAACGAAATTGCCAAACAAATGAATGTTATGTAATAATGCATAAAGTGAATGTAATTATATAATACAGGTTGGTTCTGACATACAGGTTGGTTCTGACATTGATATACAGTTTTTCCCATAGATTGTATATCAAGGCTTATGTGTTGAGAAACTATGCACTTATCGAATATATCGACGCGCGACGTCTAAATTGATACAGAATTTTGTTTAAGTAGGTATATATTGTAAAACTTAAGTACCCATTTTTTTTAGTCAGCTTACAAAACTTATTCAAACATTCCTTTTTTGTGTTACTAGGTACTTCCGTAAGCTACAACTTTAATAACATACTCGTACATACTATAAAATTTCATGCTAGGCTTGTTCGAGTGAAGTGATGACCATCAAAGTTATCACTGGTGATACCACTACCACGTTGATACCACGTGGGACATACGTTTCGAGTTAGGGTTATACAAATACCTACTTATAAGGCAGTACCTACTTGTAAGGCTGGATCAGTGACAGTTGTAGGTACGCTATTTTGTAACTAAATGAAATTCTAACGCAAACAAATGTTCACGAACTATCTAATCGTTTTAATTAGGTACGTTTAAGTTCTTTAGGCCGTAGGTACTGGCTGTTGATTGCCGCTTTGAACGTGTAGAAACTTTAATTCCCCTTAGAATTCTCCCAAGGGTCGTATCAAATTAAGAACGTTTTTGTATTGTTACTGATCGAATAAAGTTTTATTCTACATACCAATGATGATGATGACTAGCCCGTTGGCGCCGTTAGCAGTGATTTTGAAGTCTTTCTGCTCTGGAATTTTGAGTTCGATTCTTACCCCGATTCTAAATATAATATATATCTATTTATTTATACATATTTGCATTGCTTAGGTATGCTTTCAAATAAATATATCTATTTCAGCCAACTGTTACTTAAAAATCTTAAAATACAGGCATTAATTTGCCTAAGAACAGACGACCCAGATAGGAACACACATCTTAGATATTATTTTGTGATGATTAATTATACTTTCATACTAGAAATATGATCAATAAAATGTTACAGTATTTTGAACGAAAATGTTATCTGTTATTTATCCCCTTTGGAATAAAATATCAAAAACCTCTTCCTTATAGACTAGGAACATGAAAGGATATTCTATGTATCTAAGTTCTAATAGTTTACGGTCATCGATGATGTATTAGTCTGTTAGGATATAATATTATTTTGTAAGTTTGGATATAGCACAGATCAGCTTTATTTAGCACTAGCTGTGCCCCGCGGTTTCACCCGCGTTGCTTTGAGGAAAAAAATACCCTTCCTCCTTCATAAAGCATAGCCTTTCTCTTTAAATAGGCTATCCACCTCAGAGGAATTTTTCAATTCGAATCAGTAGTTCTTGAGATTAGCGCGTTCAAACAAACAAACCAACTTTCAGGTTTATACTCCATACTAATATTATAAATGCGAAAGTAACTCGCCGCGTTGGCGCAGCGGTCACAGCACTGGTTTGTGGCCGTTGCGCTGGCGGTTGCGGGTTCGATCCCCACACACGACAACATAATATGTCCATACAGATGCTTGCCGTGGTCTGAGTATTTGTGCATTCCTTGTGGGTCTCCCCACCGTGCCTTGGAGAGCACGTTAAGCCATCGGTCCCGGTTGTTATCATGTCCACCCGATAGCGATCATTACTATTTTCCTTAGATTACATACACTAAATAAATTTCTAAACGCATGCATAAATATTTGACAACCAATATATAATATGTCAATCCGTTTTCATTAATGACATTATTCTACACTAGCTTCTGCACGCGACTTCGTCGGCGTTTACTCCACTCCTATTGGTCTTAGCGTGATGATACATAGCCTATAGCCTTCCTCGATAAATGCGCTATCTAACACTGAAAGAATTTTTCAAATCGGCCCAGTAGTTCCAGAGATTACCGCGTTCAAACAAACAAACAAACAAACAAACAAACAAACAAACAAACAAACAAACTCTTCAGCTTTATATATTAGTATAGATTTTTAAAATCTAGACTACGCCACTATCCGTATTTTGTGGATACATGACTGTTGTCGATTCGAAATCTTCATTTAAATACGTTCTTTAATTTTAGGGCAGATTTAACCATATCCACGGGATAAACAATAAATGTTTGACAGTTACGAAACACGAACATTATACATACTTCCATACAAATTTTCATTCCCACTTTTCAACACCTTACACCCTTTTCTCATTAAAAAGTAGCCTATGTCCTTTCTCATACTCTAGACCAGTGGTCGGCAACCTTTTGGTAGGCAAGGGCCACGAGGTGGCCAAATAAACTAAAGGCGGGCCGCACTTATGATTTAAACCCTAGACTCTACCTGATACCTACAATATAATTGGTCATATCCCATAGAAAAAATGAAAATGCTATTAAAATTTTTAAAACATATGGAATTTAATACGTACACGTAATGCTTACATTATACAGCACAACAGCATTTTTGTTGTATGGAATTTTTTATGGATCTAGATGCATTTTCTACCCTAATTCTAAATTTGTACTCAGATTTTTGCTAGCAGCTCTACATTTTGAGACATGAAGGGTAGCTATTTTTGTCAAAAAAACATGGTTTCCCGTCATATAACAATTTATTTAAACAACATTTTCTTTTATGTAATTTTCTTGAATAAGTTGGAGTTTTACAACTATTCTGGATAATCCAACAGTAGTCAGCCATCATACTTTCACTCCAATAGCCCTGGTAGCGCTCCTCCATGAAGCGAATATCCTGATGAAAGCGTTCTCCCTGCTTCTCGCTTAAATGTCCAAGATTTACAGAAAATCGATCAAGGTGGCTAATAAATGAAATGCATCTTACTGCTCATGTTGTATCCAAGGTGCTGAACGTATAATGGTAACTGCTTGACGTGGTCAGGAAAGTCGACGGACTTCTTATTTCCCGAAAAGTTTTTTACGAGCCAAAAAAACTAATTCCAGGTATTTTTTCAGCAGTTGTCATACTTTCAGTAAAATTTACATCGTTTATTAATTTTCTAATTTGTGGTCCTTCGAAAATTCCAGCTTTTAAATTCTCAGCACTCAATTTTGGAAACGATCTGGATATACAGTGGCGTGTAAAAGTTTTGGGCCACCCTGTTTTTTCCATATAACTGACAAAATATTTTTTTCTTTCACTTGTTCTTTGTTCGAGTTGTTAATTATATAAAATATAATATTGTACAACGGTAAACAGTGTGCAAAAGTATTGGGCCACCGCAATTCACGAATTTGCCGGACCTTACTACACAAGATTTTTTGATATTTTTTTCTCATTGGTTTCTAAAAACGCTATGCACAAGGAATATGTTAATAATTACTATTATTTCTGCCTCAATGCCGAAAATTTTTAACAATAAAACTTGAAATATGAAAACATTAAGCTCTGTGAAATTTTGTTCAAACCACGTTCAAACTTTATTCAGAAAAAAATTTCACACGTTTTACACACTATATTGGGTATCCAGTGCTTGTTGTTTGTTTCCAATGGCCGTTGATAGTACTCCATGTAAGCATTTTTAACGAAGTCTGACACATTTAAACAGAATTTTTTGAATGTATATTTGCCACAAATGTAACAAAATCTATTTGGATTGTTTACACAGGTCTTTCTAGACGCATGTTGTGAGTGATCTGCAATGTAAAGACATTGTAGATCAATCACGTTCATTTGTAAATGACTCGGTACTTCCTGAATATCACAGGAAAAAGGGTTTGCAAAAATTTTCTTTGCTTGAAACTTTTCAAACTCACCAAATCTGTCGCTGAATGAAAAATGTCACATCATATATCTGCCAGTTTCGTTTTAATTCTATCGCGATCGCGTTTCGTTCATGCATTTATGTTGATATTTATAACTTATTTACAAAACATTCGCGGGCCGCAAGTAAGACCTCCGCGGGCCGCACGCGGCCCGCGGGCCGCGCGTTGCCGACCACTGCTCTAGACTATCTGTATACCAAATTTCATTTAAATCTGTTCAGTAGTTTTGGCGTGATTGCTCGACAGACAGACAGACAGAGTTACTTTCGCATTTATAATATTAGTATGGACTTATTTATTTCAGGAAAATATTTTCTGGTTTCCAAGCATACGATAACTTATAGCAACGCAGGTAACCCCAGTTTCTATAGGTTGAGGCGACGACATTTGTACTCATAACATCACTTTTTATGAACGAAACTATAGCACGATTTAATTCGACGCCACCGCCGTCTAGTTAGCAAACAGGAAACATTTTTTATATGGTGAAAAATTATAACTCGTCTAAGTTATGACTTTACATGATCTTAACATAAAATAAATGGCTGTGTGTGCGCAGTGTGCGTAAAAAAATTTAGCTAGTTCCACATCTCACTTAAGCTTATATGCGACATGAAAATATATTAATTAAGACGCAATAATTACACCAATAAATACCGAACAAAAATATTAACAGTCAATGTTTATTTTGTACTAACTCTACTCGTATTACTATTTATTCTGTACTGTAAAAGAATAAGCATGTCTTATCTTTATATGGTATGCTTAATTTTTCTCTTTTTTCGCTATTTGGCTCAAATTGCATACAGAAATAGCGTGCCGTTTTCGAGTTTAAATTTTTAACCGACTTCCAAAAAAGGAGGAGGTTCTCAATTCGACTGTATGTTTTTTTTAAAAATGTATGTTAGCTTAGAACTTTTGACTGGGTGGACCGATTTCGATCAATCTTGTTTTAACTGAAAGGTGTTGCGTGTCATGTGGTCCCATTTTAATTTAATTGAGATCTGACAAGTACTTTTACAGTTATATCTAATAACGCGTATTTACTTGACTACTTTTTCGTCGACCTACGTTATAGTATACCGCATAACTTTTTACTCGGTGTACCGATTTCGATGATTCTTACTTTAATCGAAAGCTAATACTTATCTTGTAGTCTTGTTTAAATTAGATCGAAAACTGATTACAACTTTTTGAGTAATCTTTAATAGCGCGTATTTACTTGACTATTTTTTCGTCTTATTACGTTGTATTACTTGTCAATGTAATTGAAGTCGGTTTTTTTTCGTTTGCGAGCAAACACAATTATGTTATAAATCTATGCAGTTCTTTTTGAGTTCTGTTTGTTATTACATATAGACAAACTCGATGAATTTTATAAGACTTATATAAACAGAATTTTTTTAACTGTCTTGCTCGTCTTTGAAACGAATTAACGATACCTACAATTTTTAAGAAAAAAATGCACAACTCCATCTATGACTTTTAAAAATAACAATTAACCTCGCCAACATTATCAAATTTAAATTATTTATATCCAAAAAGGGATTGATGATGATGTTTTTGAAATCTCATAGAAGGCGCTGCTTTAAATTTGTCTTGAACTACTGATATTCATTTAATTACGTTTATCGGCCTAAATTACTTATACTGCGTTATTTTTGTAGCATGGCATAATAACAACAACATTCAAATATGCGTCGTTAGATTACACGTTGTTACAGAATGCGCTGAGTAATAAAAGTTCACTGCTCGTTCTCCGTAGGTGATAGGGTGATAATATGTAGCCTATATGTTGATGCGACTTCTTAATAATATTCGTGCCAAATTTGAAGTGAATCCATGCAGTACTTTTTGAGTTTATCTCGGACATATATTTGAACAAATAAAGGTTCACTGCTCGATCCCCGTGGGTGATAGCGTGATAATATTTAGCCTATATGTTGACGCGACTTCTTAATAATATTCGTGCCAAATTTGAAGTGAATCCATGCAGTACTTTTTGAGTTTATCCCGGACATATATTTAAAGAAATAAAGGTTCACTGCTCGTTCCCCGTAGGTGATAGCGTGATAATATGTAGCCTATGTTCTGACCCGACTTCTTAGTAATATTCGTGCCAAATTTGAAGTAAATCCATTCAGTACTTTTTGAGTTTATCCCAGACATACGTTTGAAGAAATAAAGGTTCACTGCTCGTTCCCCGTAGGTGATAGCGTGATAATATATAGCCTATGTTCTGACCCGACTTCTTAATAATATTCGTGCCAAATTTGAAGTAAATCCATGCAGTACTTTTTGAGTTTATCCCGGACATACATACAGACAAACAGACAAACAGATAAACAGACAAACAGACAAAAATTCTAAAAACTATATTTTTGGCTTCGGTATCGATTGTAGATCACACCCCAAGTATTCTTTTAAAAAAATATTCAATGTACAGTTTTGACTTTCCTACCATTTTATTATATGTATAGATAAAGTTATATAATATTGTAAGAACAAATCATTGTTAAAATATAAAGTCTTAAAGTATTTAGTTGTGTTTTAATAATGTGTAATTATTTAAATAATTAAATAAATATTAAATGAATAAGAATTTCTATTTTAATATACATAATTATTTTTATAAATTTCTCCATTGTCTAAAATTTTTAATTACATTATATTATTCAATGGCTTTTTTGTTACGTTCAAATTATAATATAAAAAAATAATTATTTATGGTAGAAAAAAAGGTATAATTTTTAAATTATTTACATAAATTTTAGACCAAATTTCTTAGTAACAGTATAAATGTGTTTTCTACTAAAAAATTATGAAATATTCGTGAAACGTAAAAAGAAATACACAATTAAAAAGTTTCGTTTAATGTACTTTAACATTTATATCATATATTACTTATTAACAATTTTTTAATATTACGTACATTTAATATGTCTTAATTACATTTTAATATTTATAATTAAAGTGAAAGAGTAAAATCCGCCAGAAGCAAATATTTAGTAAAATACTTCTTGGTACGAAATTTTGGTTATACATAATAATTATATTCGTACATAAATCTAACTACAGCAATTAGTGAATTGTTTCTTTAGTTAAAATTTTTCTATTGCGTTTACGCTTACACTGAAAAATTCTGAACTAAAATCCTTCAAGAAATATGCAATTATATTTCAGTGTATGCATTATGAGAAATAATAATTGTGTTTGCTCGCAAACGTAAAAAAAAACCGATTTCAATTACATTGAAAAGTAATACGACGTGGGTAGGCGAAAAAAAAAGCCAAGTATATACGCGTTATCAAAAAGTACGCATCAGATCTTGATGAAAATGATAGAGAGATTTTGATGAGTACCAGCTATCCATTAAAAACGATCATCGAAATCAGTTCACCCTATAAAAAGCTTTGAGGTGTAATACAATGAAGGTCAACGAAAAAATGTTCAAGTAAATACGCATTATTTGAGATCACTCAAAAAGTACTTGTCACATCTCGAATAAATTAAAATGAGACCATATGACACGCACCACCTTTCGATTTAAAAAAAAAAACATCGAAATTGGTTCACCCAAACAAAAATTCTGAGGTAGCATACCTAAAAAACAGTCGAATTGAGAACCTCCTTTGAAGTTGGTTAAAAACAAAATCACAAGTTGTCAAAAAAAAATTTTTTTTTTTCGTATATATTTATCAAAATATTTGTACCTAACACTTCATTACGTTATTCACATGCGTGACTGTAACTATGACATTAGTAAACAAAGACAATGAAATAGATAACAAGTCACTCATTATTTAAAAAAAAAAATATTTTACGAAACAGCGAAGGTTGAGATTAAATCTAATGGACTTGAATGACAACATTACTCACAGTAATAACGGACGGTGCAGTTTGTTTTAACAACTACTAGTGCACTCGACAACTTGTACTGTGTCTCGTACAGGAGATAGTACAATATCAATTTCGTTTTCTCAACCGACCTTGTTTCACTTTAGCTTGTCACGTGTCGGTTATGATTGCTCTGTTATTCTTGTTTGTGTAACAATCAAAGCACGCGCTGCTCGATGTGCTAATATGACAGTGGTTATTATTTCGTAATTAATCATTTAAAAATTGTTTGAACCGAAATTATTTCAAGGTGAACTTATTTTGACAAGGCAATGGTCAAATTGATTTATTTTACAAGTATAACTAGCTGACTCCGATATTATGTAATTAACCCCCTTAATCTCTCCCCTTATAACTTAGGGGTATGATAAATAGATGTTAGCCGATTCTCAGACCTAACCGATATGCACACAAAATTTCATACAAATCGGTCCAGCCGTTTCGGAGGAGTATGTTAACTAACATTGTGACACGAGAATTTTATATTTAAGATTATGTTTAATTATAACTAAAATTATTATTTTAAAGTTAAAAAAATAGCTATGTAAGCCACATTATAAGCAGCGTGGCAAACTATTCAAACAATTATCGTGTTTACATGAACATGTAATAAAATGGTTATTTCAATATTCGTTACAGAAAAAAATATAATTATTCAATATCCGTCTTACATTATTCACATTATTTGTTAACACCGCACTTCAGCAAACGATCATTAACAATTATGTAAATAACCGTAGGTATAATATATAATTTATGTAGTACCTGTTATGTATGATTTACGTTATGTACTTAATTAGTGTAATTTTTTGTTAAACTATTTAAATATTATATAAAGTTTAAAATTACTTTTCTGATACTTTGTGAAAGTACACTTCTTACTAAAACCGATATTTAAAAAAAATGTGAAAGGATGGATAAGAAAAAAAGTAAGTTTTTTACCCGGAGTATAGCACGTGTCACTATTGTGTATTAAGTATGTTTACTGTGAAAACGTGTATGCTTTCCTGCGGTTACTTACAACGTGTTCGGATGTACATAATCTATATATACAAAGAGATTTCCACCCATATATTGACTCATCACCATACCTCTGGAACCATAAGGCGTAGAGACTTGAAATTTGGTATGAATATTCCTTTCGCCGAGTAGAGCTCAGCTAAGAACGGACTTTACGAAATTAAACCCACAAGAGGGGGTTGCGGGGGTTGATAACATATATAACAAAACAACGTTTGCGGGGTCAGCTAGTATAGATAGCTTGTGTATTTAAAACACATTTTCATATTTAAATACTAAGTAGATTTATTAAAACCCTGAATGATTTTAGTTCGAGCTTATGATTGCGTAGCATTGAATACATTAGTATAACTCAAGTTATAATATAAATATATTGTTTTTGTTTTATGTTGAGAAATATTTCATAACACTAAATATTTCTGTTCAATTTGAAATGGAATAAATTATCAAATGCCGAATGGCTTTCATTTTGCCAATTGCGTTTAAAATATTAACATATTTTAGTAGCATTATTGAAGTGAAGTGAAACTTCTTAAAAAATGATGAAAGGGTAAAATTTGAGCGACCAGCAGCGCGGCAGCGTCAGGGACGGTCAGTACTTGGATGGGTGACCGCCTGGGAACGCCACGTGGCGTTGGCTTTTTGTTTTTTTTTTTTCAATTAGTTTTTTTTTGTATTTTAAATTCGTTTTTTTTTTAATTCGTTTTTTTGAATTAGTTTGCCAAAGAAATTTCACTTCTGACATGTGTAGGTACTTTGTACGCACGCAATTTTTTTATTTTTATTAATGACTGCACCGCGCCATACATCGAGGATTAGTTCTTTTTGATTTCATAGCGTCGTCTGTTGAGTATTAGTGATTAAACTCAAACCCACTGGACTGGAGCAGTAGTAACAGTAAGCGTTAACCGGATGGCAACCGCCATTCAAACCAGAATTTTAGCAGGAAACCCTATGTCATCGTATTTGCAATGAAACAGCGCACATTTTGTTAAACATGTGGGTGAAAGTAACTATCAGGCTTCACACTGTCGCTAGTTATTAAAATTCTTTAAACTCGTAAGGTCGTTTTTAAATAAATAAATATAGCCTGGCCAGGAATATTTCAGCCAACTCTTTCGGCGATTTTTTTCCATTAAACTAAAATAAGTATAAAATAATATTCATCCATTAAGGAGATGGGTGAAATTCGTCCCTACTTCGGATTTCCTACTACGATCAATATGAGAAGATTCAATAAACGTCACAATTGTTTTAATTTCACGCGCTTGACAGCAAGACGTGACAAAGTCAATCGGGTCAGCTAGTAAATAAGAAATAACAAAGGCAAGGTTTGCGGAAGTAACGGGCGCGGTGGTCTGATGGGAATGTGTAGGTAAACAACCGAAAAATGATTAGTTGCAAAATCATCCGAAGCATTGTATTCGGACGCCTTTGTTATTTGACACGTTAAGGTTATTCCAATAACAGCTGATAAAAAGCAGCATAATCAAAAAGTTAAGTTTGAAAGTACTAACGTCAATAGTGCTGAAACGTCAAATAACTATTTTGAGATATTCAGCTCAAATAATAATTATTTTTATGTAGGTACTTATAATTTATTAGTAGAAAAAATTAAAACTGAAACAAGAAATTCCAAACCTAGAGATAATGACTAATCATTTTCTTATCGAATCTGTCGCATAAAAATGCTGGTCATTTTCTACCAAAATTTCACAAATAAATTTTCCAATATTGAATAGTAAAATACAATGCAGGCCAGATCTTCCTCGGAAGAAAAATAGAACATTTTTAGTTACAATACTTAATAATAATTGCCCTGGTGTAGTGGTGCGTGTAGGCGCCTAAACACCAGCGGTTTGTGGGTTCAATTCGCGCTCGTAATGGATATTTGTCTTTGTACAAATATTTCTTTCCGGTTTGAATCTGCCCTTGTGGATCCCTCCACCATGCCTAGAAGAGCACGTTAAGGTGTCGGTCCTTATTATTATATTATTATATCATAAATACCTGTTAGCAATCGTTACTCATAGTAGGGAATATATCCGCCAACCTGCGGTGGAGCACCGTGGTGGACTAAGCTCCGACCCTTCTCCAGCATGGTGCAATCGTGATCTTGACATAATAAAAGTGTGCGCAAATCTACTTTTTCCATATTGTTTTATAACAATAAGAATGTTTTAATAAAAAAGGTCAAAACGATAATAATGAAAATTAGGCATGTAAATGGATTGCGAATGACTGTGGATTGCGAATGACTGTTGCGCGGGCGGTTGCGGGTTCGATCCCCGCACACGACACCATTTGTATTGGCCATACAGATGTTTGCCGTGGTCTGGGTGTTTGTGCAGTCCTTGTGGGTCTCCCCACCGTGCCTCGGAGAGCACGTTAAGCCGTCGGTCCCGGTTGTTATCATGGACACCTGATAGCGATCGTTACTCATAGTAGGGAATATATCCACCAACCCGCATTGGAGCAGCGTGGTGGATTAAGCTCTGATCCTTCTCCTACATGGGGAAGAGGCCTATGCCCAACAGTGGGATATTACAGGCTGAATCGTGATCGTGATCGTGATCGAGGCATGTAACTCCAGCGTTTGATAAATTCCTTAGATAAGATGTAAATAAACTATTCGAAACGAGCTTGTTATTAATTTCATAATTAATATAAACAGAACAAAATTACAACATTTAACAAATTGTCGTACTCTAATAAAGCAGTCATAAGTGAATAAACATGGAATAAGATAATACTCTCTTAAATATGCAATATCAATGAATACATGAATTATTTTATTTTATTTTTTCACACTTTTAGGAATCACATGCTACATTTTAGTAAAGTCACCCTGAGTGGAAAAAATAAATAAATATTTTTCAGTTAAGTTATATATATTTCTATAATGTTCAATACACACTTTAATAGATCAGATTTAAAGTCGCAAGTCGCAACATTATTTGTAAAAACATGCCGTATCTTTTAACAGCTACTAAAAAGTTAAATTCCTGCAATTCTTGCTTATGTGCATAGTATCTAGGGTCTATGTTCTAACATCTTAAAATCGAGTTCAGTCCAAATTGCAGATGCTACAGATGCAAAAGAAAACTAGAAGCTAAGGGGATGGTAATGGCGATATACCGAAGGATGTTACAAAACAAAAACTTTGGAATATGGCAATAGTGCACAGTACTCATACTATGTATATTTTACACGCTTACGTGCCAGGCTTCTAGCTGTTTCAAACAAAGAGTCAGGTCACTGGTTATACGCAATTCCGTCAAAAAACCTCGGGACACTTTTAGACAATGAAAGTCTTAGAATTGCTGTCGGTTTCCGGTTGGGAACTCCACTGTGCTTTGAACACAGATGTCCGTGCGGAAAGGAGGTTGATTCTTTCGGACTACACGGCCTTTCCTGCAACAAGAGTTCAGGTAGGTTTTCCCGCCACAGTTCCTTAAATAATACCATAAAAAGAGCTCTTGCCACCATCGATGTTCCTCCTCTTATCGAGCCTACTGGAATTAGTCGCGATGATGGCAAGAGACCTGATGCATTGACGTTGGTTCCCTGGGAAACAGGCGCTTTTGTGGGACGCAACCTGCGTTGACACACTTGATCCGTCCCATATCAGGAAAAAAGCCTTAAAAGCGGGAGCCGCAGCGGTAAAAGCTGAAACGACCAAACGGCATAATTATTCGTGACTAATTCCAATTTACATCTTTGTGCCGTTTGCAGTCGAAACACATTTCCTTGGAGTGGTAGCACTGCTAAATATTTTTTTTAATTAGATAACTCCTCGCCTTATTGCCTCCACTGGTGACAAGAGGGCTGGTGCATTTTTTGCCCAGATTCAACAGGGAAATGCATTCTTGGCACAATTCCACACGCACATGATTTGTACCATAATCATTAAAGATTTAAAATTAAGTTTTCATTGATATTTAAAACAAGTAAATAAAATTATGTTAGATAAGAATGAAAAAAATATATAAAACTAGCTGTGCCCCGCGGTTTCACCTGCGTTGATTTGAGGGGAAAAAATGCTTTCCTTTTTTTTAATAGTATAAGATTTAATTAGCTTGATATATTTTCCTTAGTTTACACTAAATAAATTTCTGAACGCACGCATAAATATTTGACCAAAGAGTATATAACCCCGAGATATAACCACTACGTTTTATATTTGACAACCTCGTTGACAACCAATATATATTATGTCAATCCGTTTTAATTACTGACATTATTATACATTTTTAAAATGTAAAATACGCCACTATCCGTATATTGTGGATATATGTTGTCGATTCGAAACCTTTATTTAAATACGTTCTTTAATTTTATCGGAGAGTTTACCATATCGACGGGATGAACATTAAATGTTTGACAGTTACGAACACGAACATTATATCTCATACAAATTTTCATTCCAACATTTCAACACCTTACATCCCTTTTTTCGCATTAAAAAGTTGCCTATGTCCTTTCTCAGACTCTAGACTATCTGTATACCAAATTTCATTTAAATCTGTTCAGTAGTTTTGCCGTGATTGCGAGACAGACAGACAGACAGATAGACAGACAGACAGACAGACAGACAGACAGACAGAGTTACTTTCGCATTTATAATATTAGTATGGATTACTAAATATACGTATCTACTAGATCGTTCAATAAGTCCCGAGACTAACCTGGAAATGGCGCAAATATTAAAAACTCTTTTGATTTTTAAAAAGTACTGGCTATCAATACAAGAATATGTGTCAAATTTTTAAAAATAGAACAATAAAATTATTGATTTTGAAACATTTAAGTGACGCTACGGTTGTAATTTCGATGCAATGGAAAAAAACGAGTTTCGCGTGTTGTTAAAACATTGTTTTTAATGGGAAAAAATACCGTTGAAGCACAGCAATGGCTTATAAAATGTTATGCAGGATCAGCTCCCTCTAAAGCAGCCATTTGTCGGTGGTATGCCGACTTCAAACGCGGTCGCATGGACACCAATGATGGGGAACGCTCAGGTCGTCCAAATGAAGCAGTGACTCAACAAAATATTAACCAAGTCCTCAAAATAGTATTGGAAGATCGGAAGGTAAAAGTGCGAGAGATAGCCGAGATAGTGAAGGTTTCAGCTGGTAGTGTTTTCACTATTTTACATAAAAATTTGGCCATGAAAAAGCTTTTTTGTAAGTGGGTGCCGCGTTTGCTTACAACTGATCAAAAGGAACAACGTATCAATGATTCAGAGCGATGTTTGGCGCTGATGAATCATAATAAAAAGGATTTTTTACGTCGGTATGTAACAATGGATGAAACCTGGATATACCATTTCACTCCGGAATCCAATCGGCAGGCAGCGGAGTGGAGAGCGGCTGGTGAAAGCCGCCCGAAGTGTCCAAAGACTCAGAAATCGGCCGGTAAGGTTATGGCGTCTATATTTTGGGATGCGCATGGAATACTTTTCATCGACTACCTTGAAAAGGGGCAAAATATAAATAGTGACTATTACATGTGCTAATTGGAGCGATTGAAGTACGAAATTGCGGATAAACGGCCTCACATGAACAAAAAGAAAGTGGTGTTTCACCAGGACAACGCGCCTTGTCACAAGTCCGTGAGAACGATGGCCAAAATTAACGAATTGGGCTTCGAATTGCTTCCTCATCCCCCTTATTCGCCAGACTTGGCCCCCAGCGATTACTGGCTGTTTGCAGACCTCAAAAAAATGCTTCAGGGTAAGAAACTTGACTCAAATAGTGAAGTTATCGCAGCAACGGAGGCTTATTTTGAAGCCAAAGACAAATCGTTCTACACACATGGGATAGAAAAGTTAGAAAAGCGTTGGAGGGACTGTATCGCTCTTGGAGGAGACTATGTTGATTAATAAAAATTAATTTTATAAAAAAGACCTTTTTTTAGTACTTAGTCTCGGGACTTATTGAACCACGTGTTACATAAATAAATATTGAAAGTAAACTTTACGAATTTGATTACAAATTCAATTTAATAACATTTAAAATGTTACATTTTTTATTCACATTTCTAAAATGTAAGTAGGAATAATTATATATTGTATAGAAAGTTTTAGTACTATTTTTGAGATACTGTTGTGATTATTCTACATAATATATAAGAGGAATGTAAAAAAAGAATTATAAACTAAACCGTATAAGAAACTACTTATTTGTTTAGCTACTATTTGTTTTCAATCCTGATATTTTTGGTTATGTGGATTTTAATCCATTTTTTATCCAATTAGGTATCTCTACTTGCATTTTATTATATAATACTCTGTTAATGAACCACAAATATTGAATTACACTTCACCTAATTATATCGTCTAAATTAGTAGTTGTTGCAAAGATAATAATATCTACCAATAAATAATAATACCTCTTTGGAAAATAATAGTAATAGCTTTAACATAAAAGAGCTAATATTTACAATGTAATAAAATTTAGATAATAGTTGTACAGACACAAAGTTTTGCAATATTAGATACGAGTATTTTAACGTCACAAGTAAATTAAGTTCTTGTGTGTAAATTAAGTATTTGCCTTATAAGTATTTGTCTAACGAAAAAATGAGACAGCCTGTTACGTTCTTGCAGTTTGCGTACATTACTCATGTGCAAAATAAATCGTCAATTGATTAAATAATAATGTACATTTCTATCAATATCGTTTTGTATAAATTAAACGAATGTGTCTTTAAATAAAATAATAAAAATTGATTGATTGTTGACATTACGTAATGAAAATTTATATACTTGTTTAAAAAATACAAAAGGTAGACACTGTAATTACAATTAATAAGCATTGATATAGTTCTATTGACTAACACTAATTTGTCAATTAAACAATTTTTAACGACCTGTAATCTGTTGAAAAAAGTATTACAAAATATACTTGAAAATAAATCTTACTATTAATGTTTTATTTACAAAAAAAAAAACTGACGAAATATGAATGAATGAACAACCAGGAAAGTGGATATACTAGCGAGTAATTATGAAAAAAAATCATCGAATTACTCTGTTCATAAAGTGGAAAGAAACCTTTAAAGAAAGTAAGTAATAAATCATTCATTTTAATTGTTTCCTTTTCTTTATCTAGTGTTATTATTGCAATTTTACTTAAAATATAAATAAAGTAATAATGTAAGGCAATCATGGCATGCCGCTAAATATATAATTTATTTTATTATTTTTTCTCGTTTATTATTTTTATTACAGATTACATAGATAGCATTTACAGATTACAGATAGTGATACAAATTATTTCCGTTAAAGACGTTTAAATAAAATGCAGATATGAACTGTGGTATATTAAAACAATAAAAATATCATGTTTATATAAATAAATAAATCTCTGCTCCGCTGCAGGTAGGCGGATAATCACCCTAACAAGAGTATCTTAAGTTAATAACGTCATTCATAACAAACAACTAGAACGAAACGGCGGTAAAAGACACTGTAGAGAGACTCACTAGGACAAACACTAAGGCTAGAAATAAATAATAAAAACCGATTAGTTTTTTCAACTATTATCGGTTTCCATTATTCATTATTAGAAATGATGGTTAAAATTTAGACTATGGACCGTCGATTTTTGGGGTTTTGAGGGGTGCGGGGGGGGAGGGGGAGGGGAGGGCTACTCCCCAGTACCACTCCCACGTACCAGAAACCCATAGTTATGGAGATATCCATGGTTAAAGTTTTGAGATTAAAAGAAGAATTTAGAGCTATTATAACACTTTTGACCTTCCCACATTTTTTTCTGTGTATAGTACTCATAAATAGATAGCTTTTTGTAAATTTTCAGGTTGCAGAAATGTACGGTTTGAGAGATATAATTTTTTTAATATAATTTTAAGAATAATAACCCTAACCTATCTAATTTCAATATTGGACTGTTTACCGGCATATTTTTGTCACAGAAACAAAAAAAATAACCCTAACCTATCTAATTTCAATATTAGACTGTTTACCGTCATATTTTTGTCACAGAAACAAAAAAAAAATAACCCTAACCTATGTAATTTAAATATTAGACTGTTTACCGGCATATTTTTGTCACAGAAACAAAAAAAAATAACCCTAACCCATCTAATTTCAATATTAGACTGTTTATCGGCATATTTTTGTCACAAAAACAAAAAAAATAACCCTAGCCTATCTAATTTCAATATTAACTGTTTACCGGCATATTTTTGTCACAGAAACAAAAAAAAATAACCCTAACCTATCTAATTTCAATATTAGACTGTTTACCGTCATATTTTTGTCACAGAAACAAAAAAAAAAATAACCCTAACCTATCTAATTTAAATATTAGACTGTTTACCGGCATATTTTTGTCACAGAAACAAAAAAAAAATAACCCTAACCTATCTAATTTCAATATTAGACTGTTTATCGGCATATTTTTGTCACAGAAACAAAAAAAAAATAACCCTAACCTATCTAATTTCAATATTAGACTGTTTATCGGCATATTTTTGTCACAGAAACAAAAAAAAATAACCCTAACCTATCTAATTTCAATATTAGACTGTTTACCGGCATATTCTAGTCTAGTATATCTAAGTCGAAGTAAAATGGCGTCTTATATTAATATTGCATAGCGAAATTTAAAAAATTATATCTCTTAAACCGTAAATTTCTGAAACCTGTGAATTCACAAAAAGCTTTCTACTTATGAGTACTATAAACAGAAAAAATATGAACATCTAAGTCGAAGTAAAATGGCGTCATATATTAATATTCCTTAGCGAAATTTAAAAAATTATATCTCATAAACCGTAAATTTGTGAAACCTGTGAATTCACAAAAAGCTTTCTAATTATGAGTACTATATACAGAAAAAATATGAACCTCTAAATCGACGGTCCATAGTCTAAATTTTATCCGAAATGATTTCAGTTTTATTTTTAAAGAAAACTTTTTTTGAAAGTTTGTTGTGAACGTTCCTGCACACACAACTTTTTATTACGTACTTACTCGAATCAGTCACGACAAGAAACTCAATAATTTTAAAGATATTATATTTCTTAAGAATATTATGGGTTTTTCACATTCATACATTTCCTTTACATTTGTACAATAAAATTGACGCAGAAATATGAATAAGATCTTAAGCACTTGACTTCCAAAACCTTTCGAACAGTTTTCCTCCTTTAACCTTAACTTAACTATAAGAAATAATAACATAATAATAACGATAACTTAAAGTTTCATTGAATTTATTTTATAAAAATCTTATAATTAATTTTCTCCTTCGCGTATTCAAATTGATATTTCAAAGATGCTAAAAATATAACGCAATCGCTTTCGCGCGCTTAAATGTATTTTAATTTCATTTTATACGAAATTTCTTGTATACTCATACAAATCTTCGACGAAATTCAGGTTTATTATACCAACAATTTCAAGACGCTGAAACGAGTGTATTTAAAACATATAATATTACTGTAACTTTAGACAATGTTACTTCAAGGCTACAAAGTCGTAAAACGCATGGCTAAATCTTAAGAATTTAATTTAAGACTTTAAATTTTGTTGTTTGAATCAGTGAAATATAACTTACTTAATTTTGATTTAACCTACTTTTTATAGAGAGGCATACAAGAGAAAATCTATATTTTTTTATTACGAATATAGATTAGATATAGAAATAGAAATTAATCGCTAAATGTGTTGCTAATATCGACACTCAAGAACAACAAGACCAGCATGCTGGCTTATTTTTTTACAAACTTTTTTAATACTTTGTAAGAAGTTCTTACGGAATAAAAAAAAATAACTAAGTTGTTAATTTTCAGAAAACTTAACGATTACACTTTATGCGTTTGATAGTTCGCAAGACAGGACGTCTGTCGGGTCAAATAATTGGTGATAAATGAGAAGAGTACCGAAATAATTAATTAAATAGATATCTTTCACAACAATGTACTTGTTTCCTATCAGCCGTAACCGTGTCGAGGAAAAACGTGCGACAGCGAATAAAATTATAAGGCATTGTGCCCCGTAATAATAGCTAAATCTGATTGTCTCACAAGCGCAGAGTGATTATTGTCGGTGATTGCATGAAACACTTCAATAACGCGCCCGATTCAAATTGAATATAGAATTACAATTACTATTTACCATAGATAAAGAGATAAGTACGTACTGTCTTAAGTTATAGCCTCGAGTAGGTATGTTAAAATCGTGATGTTGTTACCCTTTGGGTTTGGTTGCTACTTTAACGAGAGCAAGTTACGTGTAATATGCAAGTGAGAGTATTGTACGTAACATTTGGCGGATGTATGAGAATTTCGGAGGATATATAAAAAATATACGTTTTGCTATATCAGTGTCATTTATCATTTTGTTTACATATTGTATTGCAGCGATATATCAAAAACATTTTTAAACTATAACTTTTTTATTACACATTATTTTAAAATTTCACCCATATTAGTCGGTGTTCGGATTTTTCCCTATTTTTATTTTATTTTTATAATGAATTATAATAACATTGCTATCCTGAAGAAAGATGAATATCCGAATTGGCATTCAATGTAGTACAAAACCATATTCGTAATAACTTATAGTCAAAATGAATGACTAAATAGGTATCTAACACTATCATCAGGTACTCTAAGTATATAATGAGTCCAATCAGGATATACAATATAGTATAACATAAATAATTATGTATATTTCAATGCCAAAGTATTTCAAGGAAATAAATTCTTAAATTTCACACTGAAACATCTATACAAAGTGATACAAATCAAACAGGTCACAAGTCATTCTTAAACAAGACCCAGAAAAAACAATCCGTGACGTTCAAACTGCTAGGTAAAGCCTTCTTAACCAAAACAAATAATATAAATAAATCTTATAAATATCTTATAAGATCACGCACGATCGTTTAACTTTGTTCCTATGGTAAGCAACTTAATGCTTGTGTTATAGGTAACAACCGACTGATATAACTAGGTAAATATTTTTTTTATAAATATACATAGAAATAATACATATATAAATACAAATATTACACCCAGACTCCCGCCTGAGAATCGAACCCGCAACCCGCGGAACAGTAAGCAGGACTACTACAAACTGCGCAACGGGCTAGTCAAATAGAAGGAATGTAGGGGCTTAATTAGCCATGCTTCAATACCACGAGATGAAGGAAGAAAGATACGTAATTAAATATGCCTAATAATCGCCCTTACTAACAAAAGTGAGACGTATAGGTACACAACGATACGATACGATACAGCCTGTAATATCCCACTGTTGGGCATAGGCCTCTTTCTCCATGTAGAAGAAGGATAGGTACACAAACCTATCATTTATTGATTACGAGTATATATTAAAATAATATTTTGTTGAAAACTGAAAACCACTGAGTGTGAAGCGTTTATTATTATAATTATAGGTAATAATCCTATTTTATTAACGTGTAAGAGAATAAACAAATAATTATTTCCCAAAGATAAGAGGTTAAATGAACATACATATTAAGGTACGCATTAAACTTCGATGCAATTGTATTATGCTGTAACGATCAAAGTTCCGCCGGCGAACAAAGACCTTTTTTATTATTAAAGAAAAGGGTTTTTGACTGTCGGAAATACATGTCAGAATTTTTCTTACAAGAAATTTCCGCGAAATATTTATTTTGTCATAGATAAGTATGATCAAACATTTTTTTTTTATTTTAAATAAATTTGGAAAAGTAATATACATAAAATCACATAAATTAAATTTTTAATATGCTATTTAATTATTCTTAATTCGAGTAAAAAGAAAATATACAGTCTGGTATATATAATATTTAAAAAATATGTAAATAATGTGTTTAATTATTTTAAATTTTATTTACTCACCTTCGCCTATTTATTGCCTATGAACATATAATCACTGAACACTAAACGAAAAAGTCGCGTAAAAACCAAACGACTCTAGTTTAGCGTGACGGTTGTTGGCACGCCGATTCTGCGCCCGCGCACCTTACACAAACTAAGCCGCGTGAAGGTAGGCCATACAATTTTATACCCAACAAGCGGGGGCGAAATTATCTGACGCTTATTCTACTACTACTACTTATGCAACTGATGAATAAAATGTGAATTTATTCAATAACCAAGAAAAGAAGAAAAAAAGGTGTGTGTGCGATTCACACACGATAGAAGTGAAACTTCTGTGTCAAACTAATTAAAAAAAAAAAACTAATTTAAAATTAGCGGCGTGCGGCGTGGTGCGAACTTCCCTGTCGTTGCCTTCCGGTTTGAAATCACAACGATTCTAAAGAAGTTTCACTTCAAAAATATAGTGAATAGTACCTAACCATGAAAAATAAAAAGAAAACCTGGTGTAATGTCCCTGAACAGGAATGTCAACGATGTAATACGTACCTACTTCGTAACTGACTTTAGTGACCTCCTATTTTTTTATTAATAGTATTATTTAAAAAAATATTATTATAAATTAAAATATTTATTGTTTTATATAATTAATAATTATTTGCATAAATTATATCTATACTAATATTATAAAGAGGTAAAGTTTATAACTTTGTTTGTATATACGGGGTAATCTTCGCAAATACTGATCCGATCATGAAAATTCTTTCGCTAACAAAAAGCTACACTATTCAGGAGTGACAAGATAAAAGGAAAAAGATAAAAATATATAAAGATTTTAAATCAGCAGGATTTGAACCTGCGCCCTCTGACGTGCCGTGTCAACAATTCAATCTAATCAAGCATTATTATTTGCCTTAGAAATTAATTGGTGATTTTAAAACATTTATATTTATCCGATTTGCTGAAAATAGTGAGAGTGTATTGGAACATATCAAATTTCACCGTACCCTTCTTATGTGAAATGGATTATAACGCCCAATGAAGTGGGCACGGGTCGGCTAGTGTTTTATAAACCTATAGTCCTATATATACATACTCTTAAAAATATACTTATCTAACTGTACATATATTCAACGTAGGTATCAGGAATAACTCAAAAAGTAATCAAAAGTGTCAGCTTTCGATTTAAAAAAAGAATCATCAATATCGGTACAAGCATTAAATAGTTACGAGGTAGCACACATAAAAATACAGAGGAATTGAGAACCTCTTCCTCTTTTTAGTCGTTTAAAAGTGAGTAGTATTATTGGAACGAAGTTCCTTACGGCAGGCTTGGAAAAGATAGCGATTTTGCAGGGCGACCGAATTGAAAAAAATGTGAGACTAAAACCGAAAGAAAAATAACGTAGTGTAACGGAAGTGACGTAATATCAGTCACACGACTGTATTTGACGTATGTATGTAAGACGGAACTTATTAAACGTTAACAGCTATAAATATTTGGCGTTTTCTGGTAAAATAATGAAGTCTAAAATACTAAACCTAAATACTTTTATGTACTTAAATAAAAACCAATCAACAAAAAAAATGAAGAACTAGAAAACATATGTAAAATTAAACAAAATATTTTTTTTGCAAATTGTGTTGCTTCTATACTATACGAAGGAACTTCGTTCCTACTTGGTGTCCCATGACACCACATACTTTTAATATATGTCACGAAATAAAATACTAAACATAACTTCATATCAAATAAAATTCTTAAATTCATTTCATTATAAAAATTAACGCATTCTTCTGTTACTATCAAACATACAGTTCCATACGTAAGAAAATATCAAAGAGAATCATACAATACAAACTCCGTAACGTTGTGTAGCCCTTCCTCGTATAGAGTTTCTCCTGACCCCGAATTTATTGGCACACGACTTAAGAGTGACCGCAATCATCATAAAAGTATATCGGCATAACTTCCCGGAAAATCATTGGTCGGATGTTGGAAAATTTTGTGTCCAAACTACATGAGAATGTCTTCAAACGTAAGCTATATTTTCGTGACATAAACTTGTAGATAAAGCTGTTCAGATTATAAGGTCACATAAAATATGGCTTATTCTTTTTATGGCCGAATGCTGTTGTAAAATGTTGTTTATTAAATTCCACTCATGTCAGTTTAATGAGTCTTAAAATTCCGCTAAAGCTAACTATTAAGCTAATAAGGATTAGGTACTATAGAAACGCCAAAATTTGATATTTTTTTTTTGTTAGATACCTACATTGTTATACCTTTAGATTACGATTTTTTTATTTTATTTTAACCCGCCACTGGTCTTTGATGATATAGAAAGTTTTTTTTATTACAACGTATAAGTAGGTATAACTCCACGTATTTTTAACGACCCGACCCGACGAAAAAAGAGAGGGGTGTTATAAGTTTCACGTGTCTGTCTGTGTATCTGTGTATCTGTCTGTGGTGTCGTAGCTCCCAAACGGATGAACCGGTTTTCGTTTAGTTTTTTTTTTGTGTCTTAGATAATTCTATCCCGAGTGTTCTTAGTCATGGTTTATGAAAATCTGTTCAGCAGTTTGCAAATCATGAGCTCTTTTCTAGTTGATGAGGGGATCTCGGATCTGACTAAATTCCTTATGTCCGATCAATTCGAAATTTGGTACTGTGTTACTTGATATTGAACCATGACCTTATTAGCTTATTTTTTGTGTCGGGAGGTTTTTAAAATTTTTAATTTTACTTTTATCTCATTGTTTAAGAAAGGTGTTTCACATATCACAATTAATTTATAGAATTGAAGATATGTTTAATCATATTTTTTTTTCTTTTTACTATTATTCTATAAACACAGTGCACAGTACATTGTATTTGTTGCATTGGCTATTAAATCAATTGTATTTTTTTCTGTAAATCAATAAATAAAAAAATATATTTTCCATTTAATTTCAATCGTATAATTATTTTAAAATAGTTTAAAATGAATAATTAATTTTTATTTTTTATTTATCAAATAAACAATAGTGTATTTTTTATTACAAACAGCATTAAAAAAAACCACACAGGTTTATGACAAAGCTATTTAGTAACCAACGAGAAAACAAATATAAAATAATCACACATTAAAAAAAAATATAAGTACTTTGAGACGATTTACGTAACAGCTATTGTAATTTTGCGATTTATTTTAAATTTTAGTAAACTGTATTAAATGCATTAAATTCTCAAGGGAAAAATTAACGAGCCGCATAATTATTGAGTCTATGATTAATTGTAATTAAAGAAAAGTAGCTCTTCTTTGATAAAATAGTAATATGTTACATTTAGTAATTAATTATTTAGATTAATTTGATGTTATATGTGCTGGCATTGAAATACACAGGCCGAAGACAGGCAGCAGCATCTTTGGTGCGACAAAGCCAGCGCTGCGGTCAACCAACCTGCCTGCCCAGCGTGGTGACCAGGGGCAAAACACATGAGTTCGCGCCATAATGTCAGGCACGAACTTGTGAGTTGTGGAGGCCTATGTCCAGCAGTGGACTGCGTGTGTAAAAGTGTGATGTAATATGTTACATTTAATTGGAAATTGTAATAAAGTAAATAAATTATTTTACAATAATTACAACTCCATTTTTATCAGGCGTGTCAAGATAAAATAATACAAATAAAAAATTACAGTACGAATGTTTCAGCGATAAATTAAAGTATTCAAGTTAAATAATTATTTGGTGTGATGAAATTATTAAGATGCTAAAATAAAAAATAAATAGTTTATTTGCTATTTACTATAATTTAGAAAGTTTGTCTATTTGTTTCGTTGAATAGTAAACAAATTATAATAAAACTAGCTTCTGCGCGCGACTTCGTCGGCGTGGACTCCGCTCCTATTGGTCTTAGCGTGATGGTACATAGCCTATAGCCGTCCTCGATAAATGGGCTATATAACACTGAAAGAATTTTTTAAACCGGCCCAGTAGTTCCAGAGATTATCGTGTTCAAACAAACAAACAAATAAACAATCAAACAAACAAACTCTTCAGCTTTATATATTATAGTAAAGATACTGATAATCTCAGTCTAGAATAATGGTATTGGTAATAATGCAAGGAATTAACTAAACTCAATTATATTATATTAAGTAAGTAACTTTCTGCCACGACTTCGCTCGCGTACGCTACACCAGGCTACACGGTTTTGACTGTTCGACAAAATATGATTTAGTGATAAGTTAGAATTACTGGCAAAGAATTCTTAAAATCGGTCTTGCAGTTTTAAAATTTATCCACTACAAAGAAAAAAATCTGTCATCTCTCATCTTCCACACGCCACTGGCGTTTACTCCATAAACGATTACCATAGCCGGACAGTCCCCATGGAGGAGAAGTCTGGCCTTTTCGCCGAGGCCAGCCTGTTGCTGGAGGGATCCTGTTGCCTGCAGATCCGGGACCCTCCAATTAAAGCGGCTGAAGGCTCCCCCAGGGGGTTTAGTGCGGTAGTGGCACCCCCAAGTGCTGAGTCCGACATACGGTCTAGGACTAGGACCCGGGCGTCCTGGATTTCACCCGTAAATGGGTTACCCTGCGTTTTAAAAATATATATAAAAAATTATATTTTATTTTGATTCAATTTATTTTTATTAAACGAATCAAATTTTAATCAATTAAAACAGTAAAACCCTTATATCAAAGTTTAATTGACGCTACTATTCGTATCGGTGCAGTAAATGCTGATATACTATTATACATAATAGTCTTGCAAAATCAGTTAAAAACACCGTAATGCTTCACTTTCCAGTGTCGTTCTCAGCGTCACTGCTCAGCGTTGGTTTATACGATTTACGAGTGAACACAAAAAAAAATCAAATCTTTTGTCTCTATAATATTGGTATATACTCGTATACGAGTATAACGGGACTAAACAAATAGTATAGTTTTATTTAGTGTTGTTAAAATTAAATAGCGTCGTCTAAAGTGGTACATTTTAAGATACATATTATATACTATATAATGACGCATTTAACCTACTCGATATAATTTTAGCGGTAATTTATTATAAAGACACAGTTTTATAATATTCGTCACGTTTCTAAAATACCGTTTATGTAAGACTTAATTAATGCTAATTAAAATATTTAAGACGTATATTTATTTTTAAGCGTGATTTTAATTTATTTTAAACGAGTATCCTATTTTTATTTAGAATATTGCTGAAAACTTCCAGTGCTTAAAATAATTGAATTGTCACGATAAACGTTTACGGCTAACAGTGGTTCTCCGTGATTGTATATGCATAGATCTTTAAATCCTTATCAGAAAGGGGTTTGCAATGTTTTTAAATGAATCGTCCACCTATCTACACACCATCACCATCGCCACCATTAATCCTCTGATCTTGGAGTAAGTAACTCTTGATAGGAAGCTCAGCATGATTACACACACCAATACCATTGTAACGTGTGCTTGAAAAATGCTACATGTAACGATTCAAAAAATGCTCAGAGCCTCAGACCCCTATAACTGTACCGGTCTATATTACGCCTTGATTCGCACTTGCCTAGAACATGGTTCAGTGATACGGCCTACGGGATACGCCTTATAAAGTTCGTATGCCCAGAATTTAAAGTATTCAAAAAACTTCACTCGTTAACTTCCATACCTGGTTCATGGCTGTCCACGGCCGTGTTTTCACTGGCTAACCAACAAAGTCTTTTAGTAATTAGTTACAAAAATAAAGTTAACAAAAACGTAGTCTTTTAATAAATAGTAATTTCTACTTATGAGTTGAGTGTAGCACTTCTTATGTAAATGTTATCCACATTCGGTGAAGTTGGCCCTAAAATACGAATTTCCACGCCTATTTTATAATGACATATACCTACACGACTATTTAACTGAGATTCTCAATTCAACGTTGTCTTATACGTATACCTCATAACTTTTTACTGACTGTACCGATTTAAATGATTCTTTTTTAAATCGAATGTTGATGCTCGTCATGTTAAAATATGATATGATATGATGAATATGACAGTGATCCGATAAATACTTTTTGAGCTATCTCTAATAATGCGTATTTACTTGACTTTTTTTTTCGTCTATCTACGTGGTATTACTGGTCGATGTAATTGACGTCCTCTTTTTCGCAATCACAATAAATAACATAAAACATGGTAACCGATACGGAATAATAAATATTCTTAAACACGTAGAACGTACCTACTATACAATTAGAAATAATTTTTTTTTTTCTTATAGGTACATAATACCACAAATAAACTAAACAATTGAATAAGAGAAATAATATACATTTTTCAATTCTAATACTGTTTACAAATAAAGTAATTAATTGATTTTGTCGGGAAAACTTTTTAACAGTTTTTTGTTTGTTGTCCTTCAAATAAATGCTTATTTACGACATTTTTGAATCTAAGAAATGACGTAGAGTTTTATTTAAAGAAAAAGGTATGATTAATGAACTTTTTAATTGTTTTTAGAAATAAAAGTTATAAATAAAGCTCAAAGGTACGCTTACGTAATTTCATTAAAAGTTTATTACGTAACATTAATTTGTTTAGTCGCATCGCAAACTGCATAGTGAGTGAGCGTGTCGTTGTGAATAAAACTAAACAAATAACATAAGACCGGTTATTTAAAAGTAAACAACACCTGCGTATCGAGTCCGGGAGTTGCTATTAACATTATGAAGCTTATGTATAATGGAGGATAACACATTTTCGGATGGCAGTGTAGTGCAGCTATGTGACTATGTTGACGAAGTTGAGTGTGTAGACGTATTACCAATAAATGAGGAATATACACAACAGGGGAATTTAAACGACAATATTGAAAGTTATACGAATAAACGTGGACAAGAGGAGATGGAGAATAATGATGAAGAATGGATACAAGTTCCAAAGAGTAGGCTGAAAAGAAGATTGATAGAAGATATACAGTTAACTGTTACATGCAAAGACAAGTTTCCTAAACAATTCGCTTTGGCCAAACTATTAAAAGCGCAAAATATTTCTGGCATTATGAAAATTAAATATATAAACGCATATAAAATTCTAGTAACTTTTAACTCGGAGGATTCAGAAAATAAATTTTTGAGTTGCGACGGACTTAGAAGTATGGGTTGGAGGAGTCAAAAAACATGGGAAGTGGGGACTTCTTACGGGATAGTTAAAGACATCGACTTAGATTTATCGGAGGAAGATTTTTTGCAGTACTTACGAAGTGATATCGAAATTGTATCGGTTAAGAGGCTTAGTCGTAGAAGTGGCAATGAGTGGACGCCCAGTGAAACTATCAGAGTTGGGTTTAAAGGCCCTTCTTTACCTTCACACATATTTATATTGGATTTGAGAATTAAAGTTGAATCTTTCATATTTCCGGTCACTCAATGCTCCAACTGTTGGAGATTTGGACATACAAAAACCTTATGCCCATCTAATAAAATTATATGCCCAAAGTGCAGTGGTCACCATGAAAACTGCGAAGTCACTACATTCAAGTGTGTCAACTGTGGTGAAAATCATATGGCCCTATCAAAATCGTGTAAAATATATAAAAAAGAAAAAAGAATTAGAGAGCTCATGTCTGAATTTAATGTTACGTATAGAAAGGCATTGTTAATGTATGTGCCTCCTACTCCTCATCGAATCTCAACGAATGATAACCCTACAGGTAATTTAGAAATAGTTGATACTAATGAACCTTCGACTTCTTCGCGACCTACTTTTGCTGAGGCAGTGATATCGGGCCTTTCTGTGAAAAAAAAAGAGCTTCCCAAAAAAAGAGCGCCAAATAAAATTACTAAGAAACATGCTGGACAAGATTTAACAGAGAAAGTCACGTTTATGGAAGTTTCTCAGAATACGAATACAGAAGAAGAGGTAGTAGGTTCTGACTCGTCAGAGGCAGACGAAGAGACTTATCACGAACCGGAAACTGAAGAGCGTCCAGTGTCTTTTGTGGAACTTATCCAGAAAATTCGTAGGATTATTATTTTAAAGAAGTTGAGTATTTTTTCTAAAATTAAAAAGTCTTTACAAGTTTTAGTGGACTGGGTTATGACATTTGTTTCAAAAAGTGTGTCAGACGTATCAGATTTTTTCAAAAGTATATCTTCTTTATTTATAAATGGATAATAGTTCTGTAAAAAAATTAAATTTAAATATAGTTCAGTGGAATGCACGTAGTATTAGACCTAAGTTGCTATCTTTTAAGAATTTGCTGATCCAAGAGAGGATTCATGTTGCAGCTGTTACGGAGACATGGTTGGACTCAGAATACAAATTTAATATTAGAGATTATAATATATATAGATTAGATAGAAATGTTCCATACGGAGGTGTTGCTCTAATAGTACATAAATCTATCTCGTCACAAATTGTCAATTTTCAAAATAGCCATAGAGGCATGGAAATTATTTGGATTAAAGTGTCAAATTGCGATCAACTGGAAAATATCATAGGTATTTATTGTCCTCATGAAATCAGTACGGTGCAGGCTGACTGGGATTTCTTATTTAATCTTTCAACGTCGAAAACAATTATTCTAGGTGACTTTAACGGTCATCACACGACATGGTCTTACAAGACTGACCATCGTGGTTTACAAATCGTTAATTCATTTATAGATTCCAATTTCATTGTTTTAAATGATGGTTCTCCCACAAGGTTTCAACTGGTTGAGGGTGTCTTAAGAGAATCGTCCCCAGACGTAACTTTCGTGTCTTCGGATATTTCACTTGATTTTGACTGGCAGGTTTTAAGTGAATCACTAGGAAGTGATCATTTATTTATTAAAATCACTACCAGTATTTTTGTAAATACTAATTATCGCAAAAAAAGAAATTTTAAATTAGCAAATTGGCAGTTCTATTCTTTATATTTAGAAAAAGCATTCAATGACCTCATTTTACCAAATGATATTCAAACTTCTTACAATGTTTTCATTAATTTAATCAATGAAGCAGCAGATTTATTTATTCCTTTTATAAAAATTTGTCAAAAACCTGAAAGCAAATTTACTCCAAAACCTTACTGGAATCCAAAATTATCTAAAGCTGTTGCTATTCGTAGACTTTATCTTGGTAGTTTCAGACGTAATCCCACTCCAGATAACCTGAATAAGTTCTTAGACGCTGTTAGGGAATCACAAAGGCTCATAAGGCAAGCCGAGAGAAATGGATGGTCAAGTTTCTGCAATTCAGTTGATGAAAATACTTCTGCTAATCAGATGTGGGGCAAAATGAAGTGGATAAAAGGGCGAAAACAATCTTTTCCAACTATTGATAAAGTCAAAGCCATTAGTATCCTAGGCAAGCTATGTCCTGATTTTGTTTCTCCGTCGAAGCCTGTCTTTCGGTCTAATAATCCTTTCTTAGAAACTTCCTTTACGATTTTCGAATTAAATAATTGCATGAAGTCGAAAGATACAGCTCCCGGAGAAGATGAAATTTCATTTTCTATGTTAAAATATCTTCCTGAAAATGCGAAATTATTCATGATAAAATTATTCAATGGCATCTTAGATTCTGGTATGGTACCTTCTCAATGGAGACAAATACGTGTTCTTCCAATTTCGAAACCGGGACGTGATCCTCAATCCGACTCGGCTTTACGTCCAATTTCATTAATATCATGTATTTGCAAAATATTTCATATTTTATTAAAGAATAGAATTGAGTGGTTCTTAGAAAAAAATCATTTACTTTCAGAAAACACTTTTGGATTCAGAAAGTCTAGGTCATGCTTGGATAGTCTTGCCCGTTTAGTCTCTATAATTCAAATTGGGTTTGCAAAAGGTTATTCGACTATAGGATGTTTTGTGGATATAGACAATGCTTACAATAATGTGGACCTCTTGTTTTTGGTGGAGACAATGGATCGTCTTCAGATCGGTAAACAAATATGTTTATACATTTGGAACTTTCTTATTGAAAGACGTATTCATATTATTGTAGATAATGCAATCTTTGTTAGGACTTGCAGTCGTGGCCTCGCACAAGGCGACCCTCTGTCACCGCTCTTATTTAATATAGCTTCTATTGATATATGCAAACGAATCAAGTCAGCAATGATTATGCAATACGCGGATGACTTTGTTTTGTTTAGTTCAGGAAACGATATTTTACAAACTTCGACCAACTTACAATCTGAATTGGACTTACTATGCAATCTTTTGTCCGATATTGGTTTGAATCTGTCGCCATCCAAGAGCAAGGTTTGTATTTTTAAAAAACGGCCATTTAGGGGTACGGTTGAACTTAAAGTAAACAATACAATTCTGGATACAGTGGAGAGCGTTAAGTATTTAGGGTTATGGCTTGACCGTACTCTTAGATGGGGTAAACATTTGAGCGAGACTAAAGATAAATGTATAAAATTTTTAAATATATGTAAAGTTTTGGCTGGTTCGGGTTGGGGAATACATCCTAAGCACCTTCGTAGGATATATATTTCAATAATCCGCAGTCGTATGGATTATGCTAGTTTTTTATATAATGATAGTGCTCAGTCACATGTAAGAAAACTTGATTGGATTCAAAATCAGGCTATGCGTATAACAGGGGGATTTATCAAAAGTACTCCTATCCATGTCATGGAAAGTGAGCTTTCATTACAGCCATTAGTCCTTCGTAGGGAGTATTTGGGCCATAAGTTCTATCTTAAAAGTAAATCTTGTAAAATAAATTCAATTGTTACCTTAATAAATGATTTAAGCGAGTTAATGGCATCTATTCGTTGGAATAGAAAGAAAAAACCCTTACTGGTCTGCATTCATAATAATCTCAGAAATACTACTATTAATATCAGTTCACAGTTGGAAATGTTTTCTTTGAACATATGGATAAGCGGAATTAATTTACAGAATTTCATCAAATCAAATATTAAAGGTATCCATAATCCTAAACGTACTTTCTCTAATTTACAATTAAATTCACTTTACCGTAAGATGTGTTCAGAGACTTACGTCGGGTTCTATAAGGTTTTCACGGATGGATCCAAAGATAGTTTCGGAGGTGGGGCGGCGTTTTACGATTCGCAAATTAATTTTAAAGCTAAATTTCAAATTAACCATGCTCTGTCTATAATGCATATAGAATTAATAGCTATTGTAGAGGCTTTATCTTATATTAAATCTGTTAATGGGAATAACTTTGTTATATTTACAGATGCTAAAAGTGCATTGCAACATTTAGCTCGGTGCACCTCGACTTTTCGAGGAATCCCTGTAGCTTACGATATAGTAAAGTTAATTTCGGAACTAAACGCCTCGACTAAATGTGTATATCTTCAATGGATCCCTTCTCATAGTGGTATTGTAGAAAATGATATTGTAGATGAGCTTGCAAAACAAGCATGTACAGAAGGCGTTTTAGTCAGTACAAAACCATTTTATAGCGAGTGCTTATTTACCTCTAAAAAACGTTGTTTGGAATTGTGGAAGGAATACTTTGATGAAAGGTCCACCAAAATTGGAATTTGGTACAAGACCATACAGCCAGAACCGATGAGTTCTCCTTGGATCAGCAATAGTTTAAGTAGATTAGAGACAGTAATAGCCTTAAGACTGCGCTCCGGACACATTCCATTGAACAAGTTCGCATATTTAATGAAGAAAACCAATTCTCCTAATTGTGAAGAATGTACTGAGAAAATTGAAGATGTGTACCATATTGTTATGGAATGTGTCCGGAATGAACCATTGCGGAATGAGCTATTTATGTCTAATAGTATTATAAGAGAAGTTGGTGGTTTGAACAGCGTCCTGACATTCCCTATATCCAAGGAGGCCAGGGCGCTGTATAAACTGGTTAGGCTGGGTTTGAGAGTAAGATGATCAGTTGTCTTCTCTCAAGACCAGTCTATAGTATAGGAAGACTTATAGAGCGGCATAGTCACTTATTGTGACCAAGCTCTTTAAAATATAGATTAAAAAAAAAAAAAAACATTAATTTGTTTCTAAAATATGCTTTTTGCAATATTTGATACTTTGTTGTAATTATCGGCATAATTATTTATTTAATAAAGAAGCCTTGTATTAATCGCTGTAGCACTTGAGTTTCGCGCTACAATAAAATTTATTTGTAAAATATTTTTAGAGCTTATTTCTTAAGAAACGATATAAGGATCGTAGTACGAAATAAACTTGAGGAGTGAAACTGTGTGAAGCAGTAACCCTGGGCAATGACGCTGAGTACTGACGTTTTACCACGCAACGTCTCTTGTTAGAAAGAGAATTATATATTCTTAAATATCACGATATCCGTTCTTAATTAGTCAGTTGACACACAATTTTTGAAGTAAAACTTATTAAGACGTTCAGTACTTGGATGGGTGACCGTTTGGGAACACCGTGTGACGTTGGCTTTTTTTTTTTTTCAAAACATAAAATGCGACTCATGTTGCGAATAGAAATGCTTAACAGATAAAGTAGAATTTAATGGTAAAAAAATATACATACTACATTTTTTATCTGTTGTATAGGGTAAAACCGGGATAGATGCCCCAGCGGGATAGTTGCCTCACATTCTAAAAACCTAACTTCCCGAACTCGAGACTAAAAATTAATCGCATGAGTAGGAGCCGAAGTCATCCCGTACATAAATTACCCAGGGACAGTCCTACGACGAGGACGCGTTTTGCTAGTGTGTGTAATTATTTCCGCGGCGAAATTAAAAAACACGTCAAAGTTTTAAGGGTTAGTATTTAAGGTTGTGTAACTTTATAATTAGTAATAAATTCTGTTATATTTTTTATTACCTCAATAAACTGGTTCATTGAGTCTGTATCTAGGTGTAAATAGATGCTATTTTGTTTATAATTTATTTAAAAAATACGGGGGCATCTATCCCTATCACAAAGGATAGTTGCCCTGATTTTTGGAGGTATAGGTGCCCTTAGGGGCATCTATCCTTTCATAGACCATATAAGGACTAACTGTATATTTTAAAAATATTTTTATTGTCTGTTATATTATTTACATATTTACGTATATTTATATTTTATATTTAGACATTTTAATAATTTTAGCAGAACTATGCCACGAAAATATAAAAAAAGGAAGGAATGCGAGCTAATATAGAACAAGAAACACTTTCGAAAATGCTAATAGAAGCTTTACCTATTCCAAAAATCCCTTTGAACATGGCTAAGAGGGCGAAACAATCAGCAGATATTTATAATTCTAATGAAAATATAAAACACAAGAAGGGTGTAGCTGACAGAAAGGCAAAACAAATAAAAATTAAGTTTGACTAGAAAAACAAGACTGAAACTACCAAAGAACTTAGAAAAACAAAGAAAGAAGCCACAAATAAAAAACAAGACAAAAAATTCTTTTAGTGAAAATGACGGTGACAAACTAGGTGATTTGTGCGATACCTAAAGAAAATGATAATTATTTAAAACTATATCAAGAACGAGCATCATTAAAAAGACAAATTATTTACAGTGCAATCAGCGAAGATGAAGATAATCCACATAATTTGAAAATTAAAGGAAAGAAAACTAAAGATTTGCCCGTAAAGAAAACTAAGAGAGATCGACAGGATAACCCTAAAAGTACAAGTAAGGATAACTGCATTTAATGTTTTGAAAACTATAAGAATACGAAGTCGCAATCCGACTGGATTTAATGTGTAGTCAGCCAGAACTGACTACATGAAATCTGTACACTTTTCAGAAATTATTGCTCAAGATGTGGAAAATTAAAAATACTATCCGGCTAAATTTCAATTAACTTGGTTAAAATAATGAAGATAATTAAAATAGGAATAGAACTATTAGAATTTTAATTGAGTTTTTCGTTTACACGGTATAAAGGGCATCTATCCTCCACTGCAGGCATCTATCCTTCTCAGGATTTTCATAGTGGGGCAACTATCCATACAGGTAGGCATCATCCTCCAAAAAAAGGTTCCACGAAAAGTTAATTTCTGTTAAATATGTATTTGATAGGTTAAACAATAATAATAATAATTCAACATAAAGGACTGAACTAGCTATGTTAGTAAAAATTATTCGTATAAAATTCATATTTTTAAAATTAGGTGACTATTTCAAAAAGTGGGGCATCTATCCCGGTTTTACCCTACCTATCTGGTCTACTGTATCACAGGAAAGATGGCCGCTGGAGCAGACGTATCCTGGAGTGGAGATTGGAGCTGAAGTGGAGGCCAACGCAATTTGGGATGTCCTCCGGACCGTTGGACCGACGATTTATATAAGATTGCCGGTGGATGTTGGATGAGGATTGCGGAAAACTGGGATGTCTGGCGCGAACTTGGGGAAGCCTTTGTCCAGCAGTGCACTGCGATAGAGTGAAATAATGTAGATGATATCGTTATACGTCGGAGGTTGTGACGTACAAATAGAAAACGTTCTCTTGTCTTTTGCTATCTGTATATTATTGTTTAAAGACAACGATGCTCAATAATGTGTTTAAACGTTATTCACATCAGTACGGCGTCTATTTGCCTCCATAGTTATAAACTTGCTACTTAAACTAACAACGTATTTACGCGGTTAGACCTTAGGTAAACTTTAGATATGATTTATATAATTACATGTCATAGTATAAACTATTTCAATGTGTAAATGTCAATAAAGTAGGGAAATGTAAGGTATAGCTGCAAATAAGTAAATGCGTTGACTTTCATACCTGAAAAATGCATAGTTCCTTAGGGATAGCAAGAACAACTACAGTGGCGTTTTGGCAGCTGAAAGCCATTGGGCAGCGTAGATATAGCTGAAAGATTTTGTAAATATACTGTGGAGTATATGTGGATATCACATACCTACAAACTTTTTTATCTATACAAGTAAATAAAATTGCAGTTTATGTTTGTAATATTAAAAAAAAAAGGTTTTTCTTTTCTAAATGCATATGGATATACACGGTAAACAAACCAAAATAACATTTTTTACGATTTTTGTCCATCTGTCTGCCTGTATGTCTGTTTTTTCCGGCTAATCTCTGAAACGGCTGGACTGATTTTGACGAGACTTTCACTGGCAGATAGCTAATGTAATAAGGAGTAACTCATGCACATGCTACTTTTATTGTAGAAATTTATTTATTTTATAACTCTGCGAACTGAAAAATATTTTTTTGTTAAATTCCACGCGGACGAAGTCGCAGGCACAACTAGTATCAGAATAAAAATAAAACCTCATTTTATGTTCTTATATATCTACTAGCTGACCTGGCGAACTTCGTACCGCTTTTTTTTTCTTAAATATAATAATTACCTATATCAAAATAAAATATAGCCTATCTTTCAAGTTGGCTCAAACTGCACACGGTGTGCAAATTTCATTAAAATCGGTTAAGTGGTTTAGGAGTCCATTGAGGACAAACATTGTGACACGAGATTTATATATATTAAGATATAGGTATATAAAAATGAATCGCTGAATGTGTTGCTAAGCGCAAATCTCGAGAGCAGCTGAACCGATTTCGCTAATTCTTTTTTTATAACATTCCTTAAAGTACGAGGATGGTTCTTGCGAAGAGAAAAATTTTAAAAAAATCCCTGAAAAAGTCTAAAAAAACACTTTTCTATATTCCCATACCAAAGATTCGTAATAATACATACTTTTAAGTCAATTTGAACTTTAATACTATACCATAAAATTTAAGTCTTAGTGGAGGGGTTCCGGGTAGGATAAGTACCTATTTAAAAAAAAAAAAAAATTAAAGAATCGAGTGTTAGGCGGTACGAAGTTCGCCGGGTAGGCTAGTGTTTAATAAAAATATTGTTGACTTTTTGATAGAAGATGTCAAGAATTGGTATTTTTAATTCTTCTTTATAACTTATAGGTAGGGATCCCTAGTACATTTTTTTCACCTGATCAGTATCAAGCTAATTTTTTGGCAGTGGCTATATTTTGATGAGGCGAACAAAAAATTCCTCTTCGAAAACTCTCGATTGTGGTAGCTAACAGAGATAGTAGGGGGTAGAGCAGCAGTGAGCGTAGGACCGGGGTAACGTACCACGCAATTTGTAGGACAATATTACTATTAAATTATATAGATAATCACTAACTAAAAGAAAAAAAAATCAGCTGGTTAGTAATAATTTTGATGACCTCGCAAGGTCATCAAAAATCAATTTTTTTTCTGATTTTTTTTTTGCTGAAATACGAAACTTTCAAAATGACAAATCGCCATAAGCCCCAGCAAGGTAAAATATGTTTCTATATTCGCATTATAAATACCTACACAACAAATGCTGTGATTTCTAATATAAATAATAATTTCTTGCTTGTTATACTATGATTTGTTTTGCTCGACTAAAATTATACCCGCGGTCTTAGTCTTTGTCATTACTTTAGTCGTCTTGTCTCCTCGTTACAGTTTATTTTACATAAATTTATTCCATAGATAAAATACGATCATTTTTTCGTGCTAATATTAATACTGCTGTATTTTAAAAATATAAAATGTACATAAATATCAATCCTAATAATAATCCCTATTCCCTAATAATATTAATATTATGAATGTGAATGTAAGTTTGTTTGTTATGCTTTCACGCGAAAACTACTTAACCGAGCATCATGATACTTTGTACCTACACATATTCTTGGAAGTATAAGAAGTAACATGATCCTTTTTATTTATAATTGTGTTTGCACGCAAACGAAAAAAAAAAAACCGACTTCAATTACATCGACAAGTAATACAACGTAATAAGACGAAAAAATAGTCAAGTAAATACGCGCTATTAAAGATTACTCGAAAAGTTGTAATCAGTTTTCGATCTAATTTAAACAAGACTACAAGACAAGTATTAGCTTTTGATTAAATAAGAATCATCGAAATCGGTACACCGAGTAAAAAGTTATGCGGTATAATATAACGTAGGTCGACGAAAAAGTAGTCACGTAAATACGCATTATTAGATATAACTCTAAAAGTACTTGTCAGATCTCAATTAAATTAAAATGGGACCACATGACACGCAACACCTTTGAATTAAAACAAAATTGATCGAAATCGGTCCACCCAGTCAAAAGTTCTGAGCTAACATACAAAAAAAAAACCTACGTGTCGAATTGAGAACCGCCTCCTTTTTTGGAAGTAGGTTAAAAACAAAATCAATGCGAGCGAAACCCTGGGTAAAAGCTAGTTTTAAAATAAAACGTAATTTTATGAGAGTGTATGAATGAATGTTTGTTACTCTTTTTTGCAAAAACTAGTAAACTGATTATAATGGAGCAAGGTATACAGATAGCTAAAGATCGAGAATAGCACAAAGCCTGCCTTTTTCCGTCATCGGAAATTATGCAGGGTGCACCTAGTAATATAATAGCACCTAGTAATAATGTAGGCGTTGATCATAAAAATATATATTTTTTATAATACAAATTAATCAGTAAAGCGACTTGAAAACGGTTCGACCAATTCTTGCAAATGCTTTTTTTTATAAAAATATTTCTAATTTTTTTTTAACTTAGTAAAAGTTTCGTGCAGTGAAAAAGTAAGAAAATTAGTGATTTCGGTGATTAAACTTTCCGCGTTTGACCTTTCTTAACACGTTCACTGCGTAAGGATTTTTAGTGTACTTTTTGCTGGTGCGTCATGAGGTTATATTGACCCATAGAGGACTTTTTTACAGTGCGTCGTGTGGTCAAATAAGCCCTCATTCACTTCTGTCTTGATATAGGTTTTTCTCAATGGTGATAGTAATTATTGAATACATTTTATATTGAGATCAAAGACCAATAACCAAGCAATATATACCTAGCTGCGTTTTTAGCTCGCTTGTTTCGTTTAGCGTCTAAAAGAGAAACAATTTGTGGGGTCCGTTTGACCACACAACGCACTGAAGTTATCAAAACACTAGTGATGGGAAACACGTCTGTTGTACATCACTCGATAAATTTTCCCAAAATTTTATTGAGCCTACTGTATTTGTTTGTATGAACTAACTTTAAGAGGCTTTAAAATTAAAATACAATATTAATAGTGTATGTATTTGTAAAGTGTTTTATTAAGTGTTATAAAATAATCATTATTAATCACAATTTTAGGTTTCTTGAATCAATCAGCGCGTTTCAATCGTTTGGTTAGTAGGTAGGTACGTAATATAACGTAACTAGCTTCTGCGCGCGACTTCGTCGGCGTGGACTCCGCTCCTATTGGTCTTAGCGTGATGATACATAGCCTATAGCCTTCCTCGATAAATGGGCTATCTAACACTGAAAGAATTTTTCAAATCGGCCCAGTAGAACCAGAGATTACCGCGTTCAAACAAACAAACAAACAAACAAACAAACAAACAAACAAACAAACAAACAAACAAACTCTTCAGCTTTATATATTAGTATAGATTTATGATTCTTGACATTGAAAACTTTCCCTGTGTTCTTCGTTGAAGCATGGCAAACAAAAATACTATGATGATCAAGACAATGATGACTCCCAAAAACCTAAGCATTTCATTGTAATTAGTAGGATTTTTTGTATAAAGCTATGGAAGAAAAATGGCTTCAAGCGACGCGACGTCTTAACTGTCGATAGCGTGGCACAACACTGAGTGCACGAAATGGCGCGAGCGCATCGTTCAGTGCGGGTGTGAGGTGCGCGGAGCGGTAGGTCATATTGACCTCACACCGCACCAGGGTGAAACTTTTTTCTTTAGGTGCGGGTGAGGTCAAATTGACTCACGAGTATTTCAAAATACTGGATCGTTCACGTTAAAGTGGCAATAACAATGGTATTTAAAAAAAAATCCTACGATAGAAATACACAAAGTTATGCCTTCCGCACCAGGGGAAAGAACGCTATTTTGCGCGCCGCACCACATGAAAGTTCACTATGAGCCAATATGACCTCACAACGCAGCGAACGTGTTAAAACAGAACAATGTCTGTCGGGTGATCTAGTTGTTTTATAATATTGAGCTCTGTATTATTTGTATTGATTTCTTATTTCTGATTTTTTTTTATGTAACTAGGTTGGCAAACAAGCATACGGCTCACCTGATGGTAAGAGCGTAGCCTATAGACGCCTGCAACAACAGAAGCATCGCAAGCGCGTTGCCGACCCTATCCCCAATGGGCCCCCCAGCCCCCCCAGGAGCTCTGGTCACCTTACTCACCAACAGGAACATAATACTGCTTGAAAACAGTATTATTTAGCTGTGGTCTTCTGTAAGGTCGAGGTACTACCCCAGTCGGGCTGCTTCATATTTTGAGCAGGAAATTTCCTGCTGTGCCCTACCTCAGTTCAAAAATGATTTCGAATTTATTTCCATAATGTTCTTCCCTTTAAATTCCCATTCAAGAAATCGGGGTGACATTTTGTCCCTAACGTACTTCAAGTATTAAATCGTGTAGTGTTTTGATATTCATATGGTAATGATTATTGGTTCGCTTGTGTGTGCGTCATTACATTAAAATTTATAATATCTGGTCTAGAATTCCTCAAAGGCTTCCTCAATAGCTTTGTTAAACAATAGAATTTTACATGAGTCTTGTTTGGAAAATGAAAATTTTCAATGATTGAAAATCGCGTCCAATTAATATAATAATCGTCGTAAAGGGTTTTAGACAGGGACCGAGGGGTACTGCGAAGGTAAAATTCATCCCTATAAGTATTTTAGTATAAATATTACTCGACAAGTGCAATAACATTAGTGATAATGCTTATGACGAGTTATAATAAACCTGTATAAAATAATTCTCGTCAAAATTTTTGTTATGCAAAAATAATTTTTAATTCCGTCTCGAGTGAACGATTACCAGATATAACATAATATCATATTAAATCTTCTATAATATAATGAAAACGAATGTTGCTAAGCGCATAACTGTAGAATGGCTGGACCAATTCGGCTAATTTTTTTTTGTAAGTTCCTTAAATCACACGGAAGGTTTTTATACTAAAAAAAAACAAAAAAAAAAACATAACAGACAGAACGAAGTCTGTCCGGGCAGCTAGTAAATAATATATATATTTGTTGCATTAGCGACGATGACTACAGATTTGAATTAAATGCGAAAGTTTTTAAGAATAAATAGTTGTCTATGTTGTCAGATGTCTGAGATGAAACTCGGTATGTTATACGAACCGAAACTAACACATACGCTGCTTAGACATCTTAAGGGCTGTCTATCGTTGAGCAAAAGGAATCCAGCCATGTAATAATATACTTACTGGATGTGTTATTATTAACTACAAGTGTAACTGTTGCAAAAGTTCCTTTAGTATATGGCAAAATTGTTCCCAAGTATTTAGAGTAAGAGGACGTCATTAAAAACATTTACGCAACGTTTTATCTTTAGTCTTAACTGTGTTCCGTTACATTATGCTCATAGATTTATACCTAATGTTAGATTTTGTTATCGATATGTGTAAAAATATTAATTTACGTATTTCGGTATTGGCAATTAACGCGGTTTTGTTATGCTTTTTACTTTTTATACTTAGTGTCTTTACGTCATTGAGAGATCATGTTATTTCTGAGCCAAGGCTATTGTCATGACTTAACGTTACTCATCATATCTTTAATTACGTATAATAGTTTCACGATTTTCTTAATCTTCGTTAATAACTTTGTCGTGCCACATTTTATACTGAAGTACTCTTTTTGGAACGTATACGTTTACTTCATGTAACAAATCGCGGTGTTTAGGAGAGTTTCAAACCATAATTGCGATATACGAAGAGATATTAAATTGTTATAGTTTAATCATTAAGTAGGTACTATTTTATCACAACTTTGTAAATATAATCAATTTCTACGTGAGCGAAGCCGCGGGCAACTGCTAGTAAGTAATATAAATTAGAATATAATATGTAGGTAATAGGTATATTTAGGTACAATGTTGTTACATGGTAAAAAAACGCCAATAGAAGTAAATTCATTTATTTATGTAAATCATTTAATTAATAATCGCAGTATATTACAAAAATTCTATTACTTTAAGCAAGACAACGACAAACGTTGTAATAAAACGAAAGGTAATGATAAACTGGTGTCTCCAACTTTTTGACTCAGTAAAATAAATGTGTTCTTTCTAAATAAATTTATTCGAGTATTTAAATAAATACCATTCGATTAAATAAAGCTCGTTAAATAAATTAAAATTGAAGTCAGTTATATTTAATATGTTATTATTCATTACAGAATTATAAATAATAAATCGGCCAAGTGCGAGTCGGACTCGCGCACGAAGGGTTCCGTACCATTGACTAGGTACATTGATTTTAATATCGGGCAAAAAGCGGCTAAAAAATCACTTTTGTTGTATGAGAGCAAAAATAGGCAAAAATGACGTTTTTTTGTATGGGAGCCCCCCTTAAATATTAATTTTATTTTAATTTTATTATTTATTATTAAAGTGAAAATAGAACTGAGTATTTTGTGAATATTTCAAGTGCCTACCTGTTGCCATTATTGATATCGAGCAAAAAAAGGCAAGAAAATCGCGTTTGTTGTATGGGAGCCCCCCTTAAATATTTATTTTATTTTGTTTTTAGTATTTGTTGTTATAGCGGCAACAGAAATACATAATTTGTGAAAATTTCAACTCTCTAGCTATAGCCGTTCTTGAGATACAGCCTGGTGACAGACACACGGACGGACGGACGGACGGACGGACGGACGGACGGACGGACGGACGGACAGCGAAGTCTTAGTAATAGGGTCCCGTTTTTACCCTTTGGGTACGGAACCCTAAAAAGACGTGTGTACTGTGTAGTGCTTAAACATGCTCACGAAAGGTATCATCCGGAACAAGTCTATCAAAGCAGTATCTATATAAAATATATAAAGTATATAATTATATGTAGTTATGTTTTTTATTATAATTTATTTAATAAACAGTTACATATATAATTAGTTTTGTTAAAAGTAAATTAAATATAAAAGTACCTGGGTGACCGAGCCTGGCTCGGTATTTTTATTTATTTTTTTATTTGTTTTTTTTTAATAATTGTGAAATTAAGCTTCGTATTCTAATGATATTTTTTCATTGCCTAAAAACAGGGATAAAACGACATTTTTTTAAAATGAATCCTAGCTAGATCAATTTTTCGCCCCCGAAATCCCCTGTATACTGAATTTCACGAAAATCGTTGGAGCCGATTCCGAGATTCAGATTCTATATATATATATACAAGAATTGCTCGTTTAATAGTATAAGATTTGTTAACAATTGAATTGACAATGAAATTCAATTTGTAATATTTTACCTTTATACGTTTTTTAGGGTTCCGTACCCAAAGGGTAAAAACGGGACCCTATTACTAAGACTTCGCTGTCCGTCCGTCCGTCCGTCTGTCACCAGGCTGTATCTCAAGAACGGCGATAGCTAGACAGTTGAAATTTTCACGAATTATGTATTTCTGTTGCCGCTATAACAACAAATACTAAAAACAAAATAAAATAAACATTTAAGGGGGGGGGGCGATAATTTTTTATTAGTCTAAAACGCCATCTATCATAAATTAGGAAAACTTCGTCAATAGACTATAATAAACTATATAGTTTTTTAATATCATCATAGATGGCGTTACAATTAAATAAATATTTTACAGAATAAATATTTTACAGAAAATTTACTTATATTTAGTTTAGTCAATGGTACGGAATCCTTGTAATATTTCACCGATAAAGCAATAGAATGTTCTCGTACGAAGGTCTCTTGTTTGTTGCGCTTGCAACCTTATAACGACGAGATGACGTTACGACGTTATGGCATCGGAGTCTGGCTCGTGTTTCTAATGGAAGCATACTGCCTTTTATCCTGCCGTACTTAGGTAAAAGGCGATAGAATATGAATAACGAGATCTGAGAAAATTGAGTTCATAATTTTAAATTTATTTCAACTTAATTTATGCCATGCCAATAATAATATTAACGAAATAGGTTTTGTGGTGTAGGTAGGTACTTTAAAATTGTTCTTATTAATCATAATAAATAATGTAATTGCGCCAAAATTTTACAAAACCATTGAATAAGAGTTAGGTACTGCCCTTTTTCCTAAGCATGGCAGAATGGCTATTCTTCTTCTATCGTCATCATTATAGGTAATGTAGCCCCATGTACCCATGTACCTACACATAATTACATTACATGAACGATGAATGATTTACAACTTAATTTAGTATGTATTATTTTTGTGTAATACCCACACATGAGGAAATTATAAACATTTTTAATATTAGGTATATCAAAAAATATCGACCGTTCCAGCGGAGATCGAACCCGCACCTCCGACTTACCGCGTCGGAGTCGGCGTTTTGCCACCAAAAGCCTAGAAAGGCTTTCTTTCTTTCTTTCTAAGAGTAGAAACTCTTAGAATTATTATAATTAGGTACCTATTCATGACGATAGCAAGAGACTTTGTATTATATAACTTGTCTGTTGAACGTGTCTGTCAAGAAGCCAGAGAGGCTGTCTCCAAGTCTTAAGCTGTTATTTCAAAAGCTGAATCTGTTAAACAGCGCGTATATTCGTCTCTCATCCCAAATTATATCTTTACGCATTTAGAAGACAAAACACTCTTTGGATATTTTCGATCTTGGAATTCCTGGACTAAAAAAATTTAACACCACAACACTAAATGCACGTCTCCAACATAACTAGGTATCTACTTCTTAGTATTTTTACTGGATACAAGAGAGCCAGTTAAATATTGTAAATATTGCAGAGATAATCAGAATTGTACTTATCTTATTGGAGAAATGCTGAGAGCATTATCGTTACCATTTCAAACGTTAATGACTTGAGTCTATAAAAAAATCTTTTACATCGTAAAAATTTGAAAATAATCTTATCGTTAAAACAGCATGAATTTACGGTAGAATAAATTAGTCTGTAGACGTCCCCCTGCTCGTAACTCACCTTAATCCACCACACCACCAACTGCTAATTGGCTGGTAATTGCACTACCATAAGTACCGATTGTTATCAGGTGTCTGTTGTAATAAACGGAATCGATTAACTTACCTGTTCTTCGAAGAACAGTGTGCAGACCTAGATGACACATGCGCGGGCTAGAAAAAATATTTGTATAAATACAAATATCAGCCTCAAGCAGGAATCGAAACCGCGCCTAACAGCATTTAGACGTCGTCAACAACAGAATAACTTAATTAAAAAGATACATTAATTTAAATGTTTAACAAGAGAATACATAATTGAATTTTTAACAAATAACTCCGTGTTTAAGGACTTCACAATTAGGTACGTTTTTTTTCATTACTGATGTAATACCACACACCGATACCAATTGTTACCCTGAATAAGGTAAAAACAATTTAGGTCACTAAATTTCTACAACTTAATATAAGAGAAAATCTGTTTAATTTAATTACTAGACCTAATCCTTGCCTTCAGCTATGTTTTCTATACTAATCTCTTTACGCTGTGCTAATACTACATAGAGCTAGTTTACGAACTACAACATTAAATTGAACGGATAAGTCACCCATGGGAACAATTTATTTAAAATTTTGCTTTAAATTAGTTATCCTTATTTATTGCGAGAATTAATATAATAAGACTATAGAATTTCTTGAATTCTTTGTAAGTTTAGTTTTTCAGGTTATCTTCGCATACTAACTGGTTCTGAAATCTGAATCCGATTCTAAATATTGTGTTCTAAAAACATACATATCATACCTCAGTGTAGTCTGTTTAATTTTTTTTAGAAGTAAACAAACATAATTATTTTTGCGAAGTCTCAGAAAAATTGAGCATAGCACCGGAAAACCGGGGGTTATGCCATTCTTAACCGACATCAAAATAAAAAGGAGGCTATCAATTCGACTGTATTTTTATGTGTTTTACCGTAAAACTTTTTACCGGCTGTACCGATTTTGATGATTCCTTTTTTAGGAAAAAGTCATGTATCGTAAACACAATGTAAATTTTATCTTTAAAAATAAAAATTGTTTATTTGGTTGGGAAGCTATTTTCGCGGTGCTATCTAAAAATATCATGTATAAAATTTAATATAGAAATTTAAGTTAACTTTTTTTATAATGAATTATTTTGATTGATATGTTTTTACTTGCAGGGAAAGGATTGAGTGCGCGCGTGGAGCACGCCATCATCACTAACTTTATCGAGATATGCTCTACGAATCGTTCAATATCAATGTGTACTTTTTCTATATTTATTTTAAAATAAATATATTTGTTAGGCCTTCAATATAGTCCGCGATAATACGAATATATCTCACGTAAAATGTATATCTATATATCTATCATAATTAGAATACTCACGGCTTTGTTACTTGCGTGGGAGAGATTAAAATATACACATTTTTATAATTATAATTATGTACCATTGTATTATTGCAAAATATTTAAAATAGCTAAATATATTGTGAAATAAAGTGTAACGTCTAATACGAACAACGTACCGAATGCTTCAAGGTTTTTTACAATGCACTCCGAATAAAAAAATACTTTAAACTCCTAATAAAATGTGTTTAATAGTAGACATGAATGCTGACTTTTTAAGGGAGTTAAAATGACGATTGGACTTTTTTTATTGAAACCCGAAGTCTATATGAATTACGTTATTAATTTCATATCTCATTGCCCTTATACCTATACTAAAAATAGGTAGGTAAATAGTACCTATTTACCAATACTGTATGTACTTACTTTCATACCTACCGGTAAGAAAGTAAGTAGGTATACTATTCAGCCTGTAATATCCCACTGTTGGGCATAGGCCTCTTTCCCCATGTAGGAGAAGGATCAGCGCTTAATCTACCACGCTGTTCCAATGCAGGTTGGCGGATATATTTCCTACTATGAGTAACGGCTTAAAGTGCTCTCCGAGGCACGTTGGGGAGACCCACAAGGACTGCACAAACACTCAGACCACGGAAAACATTTGTGTGGCCAATACAAATTTTGTCCTGTGCGGGGATCGAACCCCGCAATCTCCCGCGTAACTGTCACAAACCAGTGCTGTAACCGCTGCGCCAACGCGGCGTCAAAGAAAGTAAGTATAGATAGTAAAAAATCTTTAACTCCAATGTCAGTATGAACACAATGTCGTCTCATTCATAAAGCCTCTATTGATATTTATATGATGTTGTTTCATATTTTAATTGGATTTGCTCATCAGTTTCCCTTGTACCAACATGGCAACAAAATATTCCACACAACAAGTTCCTTCATTTTAGTGTGCTGAACAAAGTTAACATATATCAAATTTTGATTCAGAATGATTTGTTATAGGGGAAAAGCGGGAGACTTGACCAGGTGGGAGAGTTGAAGCATCTTTTAAAAATCAACTTAAGGCACTTGTCTCACCGGCAACGATTAACGAGTAACGAGTAGAGCTAGAACTAGAAAAGAGTTAGCGAGACGCGGGGAGCGAGTGCGTAGTTCCGATATTTGTGTAGCTCGGCTATAAGCGAGTGTGAGAGTGAGGCGGGCGATTACTCGCATCACTCGCTCGCGGCAGTAAAGCGTACAGTTTCATACGCACTGTAGAGAAATGACCACTGGTTGCTCTCTCGGCGTGAGTTCTAATCGCTTGGCGAGTATCGCCGAGCGAGTGTTATCTTTCATAGCTCTTGTCGCTCAGCGACAAACTAGTGAAGCGAGTGTTCGCCGGCAGTGTGAACAGTCAGCGATCAACTGTTTGTATATGCATCTCTTTTGTTCACACGGAAAGTATATCTATTGTACGTTTCTTGAGCGAGAAAATAGCCGATAGTTGGTCGTTTTCTCGTCGTTGGTGGGACAACTGCCTAAATTACGCACTAACGAAACATCAAGACGGTCATTGATAGAGCGCTGGTAGCCAATAACCAGCACGCTGCCATTTTTTACAATGGCCGGTTTCTTTGGCTCTCAGGTTCGGAAAGTTGTTTTTGGTACGGTGGAGTAAATTTTATCACTTTATCTAGTTTTAAGATTGCGGCCGTGTTTATAGAGAGTAGTGTGTTTGTACCAGTTCTGGCTCACGAGCCAGAACTGGTACAAACGGTCGGTCCTCTGATCGAGTGATCCTAAAAAAAAAAAAAAAAAAAAAAAAAAAAAAAAAAAAAAAAAAAAAAAAAAAAAAAAAGGTTTTGGGGTCATCTAAATCGATTGCACGCATCCATTTTGTGCTAACTCTAACGATTCGCGACTTAGGTTTCTACATTTGCAAACTCCAGTACCCTTAATTACCTCTATTGTCCGCTTATCTATCGTTCCTCGAGCATCGTCGCTATTGTGCTCCATCCATTGTTTCTCGAAAAAGGTCGTTGCCGCTCTTATCTGTTTCTAATGATGCACCTTGCTTATCTGTGCTATTGTATTATATTATTATCATTCTTTGTTATTCTCAATGTATATATATATATATATATAAAAATAAATAAAATTGGAGTGTCTGTTTGTAATATTAAAATAACCGTGTTTTACTAAACTCATATGTATGCATACTCAGTACATATACCAAAATATTTATTTATAATTTTTGTGTGTCTGTCACTGAACAGTAACTATTTTGTAAAGCTCCACGCGGATGAGGTCGCAGGCACAGCTAGTCATAAATAAAACTCATACTTTTTTTGTTACAATTTTTATTTCCAAAATGTTATTGTTGATTATGTATAAAATAGGAGCGAAACATCTCATCCACTAAAATATCGTTGTACAATGTGTTCCCTGTAAAAATGCTCGTAAAACTGTGCATTGAACATCCCCGAAACTTATACAGCAAATACATTAAACAATATTCGCCACAAACTGAAGTCCACTCATTCTGAATCATATCAACATTCCAGTCCCATCTTTTACAATTCCTTTTTAAAAACTCTAGATGATATCGTGCAGGTGATCGTCCGTATGAATCAAAATATTGACCGATGCCATTCGTATCGATATGTAAAGCTATCCAATGTGAGCCTGGTTTATCATCTGTATCTAAATTGCATATTATATACGTTGGTACGTGGGTATACATGGGCAGTCTATTAGCAGCATAAACATTATTTTCTAGACTGGGGTGAATCTTTTTCAGATGTTGTTGTACATCTAGTGTATCCATGATATTACTGCTATTAGTAGATTATTACTGTACCAATCTATTCAATGGTTAACATAGGAATGATTAATTATATTGATTTCTAAATATTAAATCATATTCCTTAGTGATAATTTGTATGATTCATCAGCGTAGCGCGTCTCGTCGTGTCGTCAATACGAAACATACTTTCTAAATATTAAATCACATTCCTTAGTGATAATTTGTATGAGAAATAAAAAATAACATATTACATATAATTTGTTTTATTTAATTTATAATTTTTACATACACAAAAAAAATGCATTACACATAAATCTAACACACATTATAACTTTAACTACTATAGTCTACATTAACATTTCTGTTTTTATCTATTTCAATAATATTATCAAACTCAGCATAAACTATACAGTTAATTGTTTGTATTAGTGCGGATTCAAATCGTACTTCTAATCTTACACTACCATGCTTTATGAGATTCCAATGAGTTGATGAGTTAGCTGATAAATCAGGAGTTAAGTCAAATGCTAATAGACAGTAACCTTTGGCATACTGTTCACAAGAGATTCCATTTCCTTCATTAAGAAAGTGAATACCAGTTCCCGAGAATAGAGTATGATATGTTGATGTAAATATACTACTATTAAAAGATGGTTGCAAAGCTTTTGAAGGTATTTGTTGTCCATCAATATATAAGCTGAAAGAATTAATACCATAGTTTTCAAAGTTAAATGGATTTTTAGTAAGGGAACCATTAAATGCAGAATTGTTCACAAATCCAATTATACACCTTTTGGGTACCTGTCCTAGGAATATATTATCAAGAGTTTTTCCTTGAACACCCGATGGAATTGTTAAAACTTTTACTTCGGCTCGAGTAATAGGATATTTAGCAGTAGTAGCAGCTAAAACTTTCTGATGTGCGAGTAATACACTTGGATTAATTCTTGCTCGTCGAACAATAAGAGTTGCATCCGTAATACAAACTTTGATCTTTACATCGCTTGATCCAGCAATTAAATTAAAACTATCTCTTGACCGAACTAATTTTACACTCATTTCAACACCATTAATTAAAAATTTATCTTGGTTGAAAATGTCACCATGAAGATGTCCAATCATTTCTATTTCCTTACTTTCACTAGCCAAATCCTGTCTTTTAACAAATCCTAAGTTTTTATCATCTGTAGAATCCATTTTTCCTGATGTATCCTCATACCAAAGACTACAAGTAAGGTGAGATTGTTTAGCAGCAGGAGCATAGTTTAAAAGGGTTTCTATGTATGCTCGATATGCATAGGTATTATTAGGTGGTGATACAAGTTTTTGGTTTAAATAAACATCAAGTTGACTAAAAAGTGAATGCAGCCAATTATTTACAGGTGCTACTACTGTGGTCGATGTCAATTTAGTTGAATCTTGATTTAATACTTTTGCCTTTATGTGGAGTAATGTATGAGACAAATCTATGTAGTCATCGCCTGTCCCAGGAACTTGAAACTCTATAGGTCCATCATCAGCAAGAGACGAAATTGGTTTATAGTGAATCCACAATCCATTTTCAATGCTTGTTTGTGTAGACGGTAGTGCAAACAAATCTAATTCTGACTTAGCACACTCACAAGAATTATTATGAAGGAAAGACATATTTAATTTGAAAATATATCTTTGATATTTTTTGGATTTATACCAAGTTTTTTAGCGGTTTTCACTTTAGCAGTTAATGGTGGAATGAGCGAGGTCAATCGTTTTCTTTTAGTTATATACCCAGAACCTGTCATGTTTAATCGATCAATTTTGCCATCAACCTTTCGTTTTAAATTCGTACTAACTTGCTTTAGACGATCTTTTATTGATGCTTCCATAGGACGCGCTTGAATCATATCCGATAAAAGTCCTACTCCAGCGTTTAATGCTTCTTTACCAACCACTCGAGCCCCACTTGAAAGTAAAGGTAAAACTGATCTAAATAACCCCCCTAAGAAGCTTCCAATACCATGACCACGTTGGTATGGTGAACCCTTATAAATTACTCCTACCCCCGAACCAGCTTGATGTGTATAATAATTTTCATATGGGCATATATGATGATCACGAAGAGAATTCATTATCACAATTTTCGGAAATGTAGTTTAACACACACGGTTCCAAACTGGAATGGTATTTTCTGTCCTGTGCTCGATCTTATAACTATTTCCACCGTATCGAACTCTCTTCGCATAACAGGTAAGTAGTGAGGTGGAGAGAAAACGTGCATTTTATTTGCTCCATAAATGTATTTTGAAGGATCTAATGAAATTACTCTTAGCAAGGGAGTCATAACATCACCCACAATCTGAGGATCGATAATGTCGCAATATAGAAATAGTTGAGATGGTAACCCTAAGTGTAAATTAGCAGGACACTTTCCGAAATTTCTGTCTAGGAGATTTTTATTTGGTTCATAACCTAGTTGTAAACTTAATTTGGGTGATAATGTTATAGATGTTATATTTTTATCCAAAGCAGAAACAGAAACAAATTTTGTTATTTCATCATAGCGAAATTTTATGCTCTCTCCGATACCACTTAATGCTTTTAAAATATGCTCAACGTTAGCATAGCTGGTAGCTGGAATATGTTTTTTGTAGTGCACTGTGGATGGTTTATCTTCACTAGGCATTATCATGGATTTTGTAATGTATATAACATTTTCATGATCTTGAACAGTAAACATGGTACATGGATATTGAAACTCAACAACTCCAACCGACCATTCACCTTCTAATTTTATAACTTTTGGTAATTTCGTTGAAAAATTTGTGGTCTTGTTATCAGGAAAGTATTCCATTGAACTATTGCTGAGCAATGTTAAATAAAAACTTTCTTTATTCATATTTCTTTTAAACTAGAAGCTAAAATCCAACTGTTAAATTTATTTGGATAACCTCTCCACTTCACTAATACTTCTTTTCTGTTACCTGAATAACGAGTGTCAATTATTTTATCTATTTTATATTGTGAGGTGGGGTTGTAAGTGATTTTCTGTAATTCCCTTTCATAAAAAGTACCAACTATTGGTTCATTTTGTAAATCTGTTATTGTATAAACAACCCATGGAGATCTATCAATTATTGAAGTTATAATAAATATTTCATCACTCCAGTTTGATTCATATCCTTTTTGGAAAACATGTTTATATTTAGTTATTCGAACATAATCACCCACATTGAAATTTGGTTTTTGAAAGTTGATTTTGGAAAGTTTGTTTGATCGTCTATCATAAAGATTAGTCCAAACCGTCATAATATTGTTGGAATTCACATCACATGGACACATCTTAATACTAGAGTGAAAGCTGTGATTATAAGAATATATTAAATCTTGTAAAACATCTATATATCTATAAGTATTATTATGAGTGAAATAACGCCACATTTTCATTTTTAGAGTTCTTTGAAATCGTTCAACAATACTGGCCTTAATATCAGGATTGTTAGTGGTATAGTAATTAATCTTTTTGGATTTAAAGTATTTTTGTACATCTTTTGAAACAAATTCTGTACCTTTATCAGATTGTATGTGAGTAGGTGTTAAATTACTTTCAGTAAATATACTTTCAAAACATTCTTTAATAGTTTCTGAGTTTTTCTTTTTCATTGATCTTGCAAATGCATATTTACTAAATACATCAATAACACAAAGTATATAGTTGAAACCATCATTATATTGAGAATAAGTTCGCATATCACTTAAATCAGCTTGCCACAATTCATTAATATTTGATAGAATGTACCTATTACGTGGGAATTTTTTTTGAATGGGTTTATGTAATGTGTATGTTTCTTGTGATTGTAACCATTCCTTTACTTGCTTTTTATCCATTTTACCATTCATGGCTTTCGATAATTTATCAATACTACCAAAACCAGCGGGGTTAGATGGATCATAATAAATCCTGTTAATTTCTTCTAGTACGGGGTCCATTTTTCCCAATCAAACTTTTTACGTATTTTAGATATTTTATCTCGACTTCCCGGTGTAGAAAACTCTATTTTAGTTTCAGATTTTTTATCTCCACTTCTTGGTGTAGAAAACTCTTGAACTTCAGTCTCAGAGGATTTGTTTAGATCTTTTACTTGAAGCCGGTTAATAAACTCACATCTCTTTGGATTTCCAATATAAGTAAGTGGTACTTTAATATCTTTTAATGCTTTAGCAAATCTATCCCACCCTATCGGATCACTTCTTTTTAAGGGTCTTAGTGAATCATTTATTAAATCAACAATATTACTTCCAGGAATTTTTTCATTATCAATTATGACTGTGCCTTCATTATCCCAATTTATTTTACTTTTACTTGTTTCAACTAAGTTTAATAATAACTCACCTTTTTTATTATAAGTTTTTGGTATTAAACTGAGTATTTGAGCTGTTGTATAAAGTGGTTTTGTATCATTTTCTTTACTTTTAATGGAACGATTCTCTTCCAACAAAGATTCAGCATCAACTGAACTTTTTAAATCTCTATCTTTATTTTTAAATCCAATTTTAGACTCATTTGAATCTTCATTAGATGTATCAGAATAAATTGGTAATCTGAGTGGTTGACGATCCTCTTCGACAAAGTGAAGATATCTTTGTAGTGTTTGTAAATATAACATCCACTTCTTTCGGTCTTCTATCTTACTATTCATAATATTTTGCATTTCCATATCTAATCGAGACAAATTACTATTAACCTTATTTTCTTGTTTTAATTTTTCAATCAATCCAGGTTCAATTAGTATCATTTTCTTTGCATTTTCCATGTTAACTGACTAGTCCACTTACTAATCCACTCAATATTGCACCTAATATTACTGGTAAGAAAGCTCCTCCTTTTTGTATAATTATGTTTTTTCTTATTTTATGTTTACACTTACGCACCAATTTACGGAGTATATTTTTATGTTTATTCAATTTTTGTTTATCTTGATCTTTAAGAGGTACCTTTCCTTGTAAAACGTTATGAATACATTCACAAATACAATTTATTTCTTCTTCGTCACACGTTTTAAGTAATGCTCTTTGATATTTTGGTTTAAGCGTATGCAAAGCGTTTAGCAAATGCTTATGCGTTGTGAGTCGACGATGCATCATTTAGAAATGATTTGAATTGTTTGATTCTTGGTGTATTTAAACTCTTTTGTGGGGACGTAGACTGTACAGAAACCATTAAATGGGAAGACATTTGATTTGATACGACAAAAATCATTGGTATTCTGTTTTAAATCTACCATTAAATATCCATGTGCTTCTAGAGTTGCATCCCTGTAGGCATCTTCAATGAACTTTGGGTTATCCGGTGACACTTGTCGTGCTAAATATCTTATTTGAGTTTTATCTCTAGGATTTTTAAAATATATTATATAACTTGAGTTTAAAGAAATATCTCTTTGACCTTTACCCTGATGAAATAAATTTTGTGTTAAATAAAATACACTAAGATTCCTGTGATGACTACCTTTTGTAAATATATCCACAATTCTTCCATCAGACTCTCTCATCAGATCATCAATAATAACAAGATGTGGGTTTTCACCATCAAACATATTAAGATTTGGAATTCCTTGATGATAGTTAACATTTGGTAAATTATATAAAGGTTGCATTTCATCAAAGCACCATGTGATCTGATTAAAATCACAATTACATATTTCTGTAACTGATTTTATGAAATTTGTTACAAAATTTGACTTCCCACATCCACTTGGTCCTGCTACAATAGCAGTAAACGGATGGATAAAGTGAAACATTACACACGTCTAAGGTTCTAGGGGGTGAAATAAAAAATGAAAGTTTTGGTTTAAACAATTAATATAGATTTACAAATGATTAGAAAAAGAATATAATGAGTACAAAGAAGTAATTTAAGTAAACAGATTCACTAATGATCAGCTAATGACTGTCATTGTTAAAAAAGTATTTTTTAACTTTTTCACTTATCTCGCATTCTTTCATATTGACGAGACGCACTACACTGATGAATCATACAAATTATCACTAAGGAATGTGATTTAATATTTAGAAAGTATGTTTCGTATTGACGACACGACGAGACGCGCTACGCTGATGAATCATACAAATTATCACTAAGGAATATGATTTAATATTTAGAAATCAATATAATTAATCATTCCTATGTTAACCATTGAATAGATTGGTACAGTAATAATCTACTAATAGCAGTAATATCATGGATACACTAGATGTACAACAACATCTGAAAAAGATTCACCCCAGTCTAGAAAATAATGTTTATGCTGCTAATAGACTGCCCATGTATACCCACGTACCAACGTATATAATATGCAATTTAGATACAGATGATAAACCAGGCTCACATTGGATAGCTTTACATATCGATACGAATGGCATCGGTCAATATTTTGATTCATACGGACGATCACCTGCACGATATCATCTAGAGTTTTTAAAAAGGAATTGTAAAAGATGGGACTGGAATGTTGATATGATTCAGAATGAGTGGACTTCAGTTTGTGGCGAATATTGTTTAATGTATTTGCTGTATAAGTTTCGGGGATGTTCAATGCACAGTTTTACGAGCATTTTTACAGGGAACACATTGTACAACGATATTTTAGTGGATGAGATGTTTCGCTCCTATTTTATACATAATCAACAATAACATTTTGGAAATAAAAATTGTAACAAAAAAAGTATGAGTTTTATTTATGACTAGCTGTGCCTGCGACCTCATCCGCGTGGAGCTTTACAAAATAGTTACTGTTCAGTGACAGACACACAAAAATTATAAATAAATATTTTGGTATATGTACTGAGTATGCATACATATGAGTTTAGTAAAACACGGTTATTTTAATATTACAAACAGACACTCCAATTTTATTTATTTTTATATATATATATATATATACATTGAGAATAACAAAGAATGATAATAATATAATACAATAGCACAGATAAGCAAGGTGCATCATTAGAAACAGATAAGAGCGGCAACGACCTTTTTCGAGAAACAATGGATGGAGCACAATAGCGACGATGCTCGAGGAACGATAGATAAGCGGACAATAGAGGTAATTAAGGGTACTGGAGTTTGCAAATGTAGAAACCTAAGTCGCGAATCGTTAGAGTTAGCACAAAATGGATGCGTGCAATCGATTTAGATGACCCCAAAACCTTTTTTTTTTTTTTTTTTTTTTTTTTTTTTTTTTTTTTTTTTTTTTTTTTTTTTTTTTTAGGATCACTCGATCAGAGGACCGACCGTTTGTACCAGTTCTGGCTCGTGAGCCAGAACTGGTACAAACACACTACTACTATAGAGGTACGTATTGTGCGTTATTAGTATTGTACTGCCTGATTATTGTAGTTTGTTGTGTGCTAATTGTTTTTTCGCTGAGATTGATTGTTTTTCTGTCAGTAAAATTTAATGTCAAAGTAGTATATGCGGGAGACTTGCACCACGGCGGGTGCGGGAGATATGCTCAGTGGTTCATGTCTCCCTCTATAGGGTTTGTATGAGGATATTTGAAGTTTTATTGTATAGATGTAAAGATTTAAACTTTTTGACGAAATTTAAAAACAATTCGGAAACCTTAATACGCGAGTCCTATTTGTATTTGGTTTGTTTTTTAATGTTTAATCTAATATTCTCTCACGGGTTAATTGCATGAAAAATGCCTTTTCGATACAAGCCTTCTGAAAATACATGCAAAAGAAAAGAACAAACAATCACAGAATTAGAAAACGCTATCCGTTAGGTAAAGGAGGGTGGTGTATATTTAAGAAAACCATCTATTAACTATGTAATCGATAGAAGTACACTCACGTTATAAGTTGAACGAAAAAAAAAAACAGTCAGTATAAAAAGTCACAAATATTTACTCTTTGAAGAAAAACTTCTAGTTGAATATTTATTATCATGCATTAAAATGCATTACGGTCTGACTAGAAAGCAAGCATTGCAATTGGCTTTTCAATTAGCAGAGGCGAATCAAAAAGTATCCTGCTAGCAAGGCACACAATGCCGCTGGAAAAGGTTGGTTTCGTGGTTTTCTTTCCAGAAATCCAGAAGTGAGTTTAAGAACACCTGAAGATACTAGCTTGTCTTTGTAAAATATTTGTGATTTAAGCTGCAAAATGTTTTTATTTTCTCCTTTAAAAAGCAATGTTCAACTCTCCCCAGACCCCGGTTCAAGTGTCCCTAAGGGTGGGGAGAGTTGACACAAATCCCATTTTTCATTCAAATATATATAACATAGTTCAGTACTATAATATCGAAAAAGTAACTATGCATAAGTAAACCTAAATAAATAAGCTAGATACTGTTTATTATTACAATTGAATCACTAAGCCTCATTTATAAGAAAATACGATACTTTAAACAAAAAGCGGTTCAACTCTCCCGGTCTTCCCATATATAAGCTATACTCAGTTTTAATAAAATAATCTTAAGAAATTCTAGCATCAATGTTAGGATTATTAATTTCTTTGGTTATCTATTAATATCTATTGATATACAGTTTGTATATAGATATTTTTAACTCACGACGCCTGTGACGTCATAGCTTCGAAACGAATGAACTGATTATCCTGTAGCTTTTGGTTTAAAAGCTGACGCTAAGACGAATGTTCTTAGCTACAACTTATGAACATTTGTTATAGGCGTTTTAAGGTCATCATTTCAACTCTTTCAAACTTTCCATTCTCTTCTTAACTCTTTAATTTTTGTTAGACAAGCTTCTGCTTTCAAACATACCTAACATAATTATGTGATTAAATGTATGCTGGCACCACTGAGTTACTCCGATGATTATAATAGTGATAAGGTTACCTTCGAAGGTAAGAGATGAATACCTAGATTACTTATTAGTAGTAAGCTCATAAACTTTAGATTCATTATATTTGTCTTAACTGGTTCTGACGACAATTTTCCTAATGACTAGCAAAATTTACGCAAATTGATTTTACCATTAGTTAGTTTTCTTTTCAATATCTAATCTATTGACAATCAATAAGAGTTCGATTAATAAATAAATAAATCATTAATTTTATTGACACCAAAAGTCGTAACAACACGTCTCAGTTCCGGTTGTTTTGTTTATTAATATTCTATTAGCCATAATGGCTGCAGATCTATTTCTGCGTAAAAAATAGGCACCTTTTCCTAGCATTAGGTCCATTACAGGCTAGTTAATTACTGTCTGTTCATATGGGTTGAGAAGTCGAAAAATTTAACTTAAGTGGATTATATATTGTAATTTTGTATACATGTACATACCTATTAACCAAAGTTCTTTTTACTAAAGCATTGAATCTAAAAAAAATAATTAGGTACTAATAGAACCAATTATCATTATATTATGTTTTAACATAACAGGAACAGGTCCCTCATCCTCATCCTTTTCACGAGGGCGATAAAGCGCTCTATAAGCGTAGGCGGCCTGCACAGGCGGGCCTACGGTCGGGGCGTCACGGTTATATGCGTAAGCGATCCCTTGGCGCCCCACAATGACAATGAGGGTACCGCTGGGTTTTAGTGGATAGTCCATGCCGGGAACCTCACACTCCCGTCGCCTCCGGACGGCGGGGCTAGTGCTTAAATGCATTTGTCAGCGTTAAAAAACAAAGGTCGACAACGCCCATGCGATGCCTTTGGTGGAGGCCTCCATAGACGGTACCACTTACCATCGTGTGAGCCGTACGCTTGTTTGCCGACCTAGATATATAAAAAAAAAAAAACAACAATAGTATGAAAGTGATTAAAATTACTATGTAAATTGTGAAACTATGAAAATTAAATTACAATGTTGGGAAAATTAAATCATCATCAGTTTTTAAGGTTATTTCTACTAAATTATTAAAGATTACGTATAGGTACTGGCGCCGTATTAACTTTTGTCTCCAAAGTTAAAATTTGAGATCTACTCCGTTAACTTTATCTAAGTAGGGGGAGTCCGGGAGAGTTTAGCAGGTGGGAGACAATAGCCACTGCTTATAAAATCTTTGTAGTACTAGATTTTGAGACATTGCCACACATCTTAGATTCCTTATGCACCCCCCATCTTGCTAACGTGACGACGTTGTAATCGGCAGTTTGGTTTAGGAGTAAGAAGTAACAACACATTTTCGTACCCGGTAAGTAAAATTTTTCAATTTCCGATTTTTGAATTCTGTTATTTACTGTAAATAGATTCTAGGACGTAACTTATATACATCGTAAGTGTAATTATCCTAGTAACATTCACGATAGACAATTTTTACTTAAGTGTCATAGTTTTTTATGAAAATGTAATAACGGACAGCTTGGCGTAGGGTGGGAGACATTAGCCGGGCATCGGGAGGAGACTTTAGCCACTAATCTCTTCTGCAATCAGGGTAGTTTCTCCTGCAATAATATTTTATTTTATTTCAGATAATCATCCAAAATGTCTTTCAGATATAAAAAAGAAAAAACTAGGAACAGAAGCAATTTAGATCAGTCAGTAATAAGAAATGTTTTAGTTGACATTGGTAAAGAAAAATCTACTAGAGGTGTTGCTTTAGAATATGGAAATTGATTGAAATACCTCATGATATCAATTAAGAGACAAGATCAAATTGAATAAAATAACTGAACAAGGAATCCAGTTTAAAACAGCTCTGATATTTACAATCGAGAAAGAAAAAGCACTGGTCAATTATCTTCTAACTTGCACCAAAAGGAATTATGGAGACTTATACAAACAGGCGGCTATAAAGCTGGCATATGAATATGAAACAATTATTTCCAAAAAGTATCCAGTTTATTGAACTTCAAACACTTGCTATTGTATAAGTAACTGAGTATGCTATGGAGTACAAATCAATATGATAATAGTTGATTCCTCACTTATGTATCTAGATACTCAAAGTACCCTCCTCGTGTTCTCATTTGCTATGTAATACTATGTGCCGTATTTTTATGATTAAATTTATTTATTGAATTACAATTTGTAATATTATTTTGCCTATTTTTATGCCTGGGTAAAGTCTCCCTACTTGGTGGCTAAAGTCTCCCACCCAGGCGGGAGACATTAGCCGAATCCCACCTTAGGAGAAATCGCTAATTACTCATTAACTATTAATGATGTAGTAAACTTTCTTAAGAGAAAATATAGCTAAATAATGCAGCTTAAGACACAATTTATAAAAAATAGCGATTTGTAAGTATAGAAAGATTTATGGGCATTTTAGTGAAAAGCGGCTAAAGTCTCCCGGACTCCCCCTACCTACAGAATCTACAGATGCTAAGTTCATTTTAGATTCGCTATCACCGTTAGCTTGGTTCTTTAGGGATTTCTTTTGCTAGACGTCTAATACAGTTCTTATCTTTAGTCTTCACCCTCCATGCCTTATTTAAAGTAGTCTGTATAATCTACGAACAATAAGATTACATTTGCATTCATACCTTCTGTGAATGAATGTTACCTTTCATGTAGGTAGGAGTACTTACTAGGAGTGTTAGCTTTTATATAGGTAGGTACCTAGGAGAGCTCGGTTGATTTTATTAGATTACTTTTTTATTGTACTAGTTTCTTCCCGCGAGTTCGTCCGCGTGGAATAGGAACAATATTCTGTTATAACTTATACATGATTTTTGCGAAACTTTAACTTAACTGTTCACGCAGCGCACGCAGCGGAAGCTCTCAAAAGGAAAAAAAACCGGTTTAGAAACTTTCTTCATTGGTTTTCTCCGCTTCTATTGGTCTTGCCGTGATGGTATAAAGCCTGTAGAATTCCTCGATAAATGGGCTATCTAACACTGAAAGAATTTCTCAAATTGGACCAATACTTAGTTCCTGATATTAGCGCGTTCAAACAAACAAACAAACTCTTCAGATACCGTAACATGGGGTGAATAGGGACAAATCCGAACTTCTTAAACAAAATTAAAGCATTTTTTTGCGGATATATTGCTGAATGGTGATCGAAATGATTGAGTCTTTATGGTATCTTGGTCATAAAATATAAAACTATGCAATTAGCATTTCAATTTATGAAAAAAACGTTAAAATATATGCATTCCCTATTCACCCGGAAATTGGGGTTAATAGGGACGAAAATAGGGTCAATAGAGAAATTCACCAGGGCTGGCTCTTGTTTAATATATAATAATTTCTAGCTCCCTATTTACTTGGTTTTATCTAATTAATTAATGTACTAAGCAAACCACTAAGTAACTCTTGCATTTTAGTATGATACTAGTAAATGTAAATGATTAGCAATGCAATACCTAAAAGTTTAGTCGCTGAAATAAAATGCACTCATGTCTTCCATGTTTTATTTTTATTGAAAAATCGTAATGAACGAACCTTTTGTAAATTATTATTAAAGTATTTAAACATTTCAAAATCAACAAACTTATAATATATCAATTTATTATAAAATAGCTTTAAAATAATCGTTTAACTGCTGAGTGACAACCCTACATAGCTGTACCTATTCATACATAAGTTGTCCCTATTGATCTCAGTTTCATCCCGTTTAACCCCGCTTTCGTTGCTATTCATACCTGACACGTCCCCATTCACCCCAAAAACAACAGATTTCTCATGTCTTTCTAATTTATCAAAATAATATTATTATTAATTATTAACTGAGATTTAACATTTATGTATATGACGGCCCAAACACTAAATAGTATTAAACAAACAGACGTATTCTCTTACTATAAAATAAATGTTTTAGAGCAAAGTTTCTAACTGTAATATTCGGCGTCTCGTCTAGCTTAATTTCAATGACGTTAAATTGTTACTTTGCTGCTAATTTTGCGCTTATTCAATGTTAATATAAAAATTGCCACAGATCTACTATCGCCCCACAAAAATTGGTAAAAATTGTAACGACTTGGTACCTGATATTGAGCGTTAAAAATATTTCTTAATTTTATCCCGATTCACCCCTGGATCCCTATTCACCCCATTTTACGGTATTTAATATTAGTATAGATTGTAGATCACTAGCACCATCTATCAAACATTTTAACAAAATCGCGACTATCGCACATTGTTATAATCACTACATAGTTAACAAGATTACAAGAAGATGGCGCTGTTGTTATTTTCCATTATTATTTTATTGTTAATTGATATATTATTTTTATATTTACACAAAAAATAAAAGTGAGCTATAGTCTGTTTTTTACTTGGAATGGGTAATTTTAAAATGGTGCAAAATAATAGTTACCTACAAGTATTAACATGGAAGCAAGGCTAGCGACAGTTGATTACGAAGAAGTAATATATGGGCATTTTTTTTAAGTGTACCCGCCGATTTGAGGCTGTCCCAAATATTCAAAATTTTATTTCAAGTTTAATAAGTGCCATATTTTCTAATTTTTGGAATATAAAGGTAAATCGTTACATTATTTTACGAATTCATCTGCGATCCTGGTAAAATATGTTCAACTTATTAAATGACGAATATTTTAAAATCAAGAGTCACTGTTTATGAGCATGTCCCACCCCTTACGTACATGGAATTAACCGAAATTTAAATAGTACCACGAATACATATTGTACAAGTAATTTTGGTACGACTATAAATACATCATTATCGTCACATAGATTAAATTTGTGCAATTTAACTCTAATGAGACAAGCTCAAAATACATTTTCAAAAAATGTTCCTATTTGATGCCGGTCGGACATGTCAGTTTAGTGACGGTCCCTATTGTTCAAAAATATTAATAAAGAATGTCATGGCACCGAAAATCGTGACATTTTGTAAAGAAGATCACTTCCGCCATTTTAAATTATCAGAATTGCCATAGCGTCTCGAGTAAAAGGGGGTTTTTGTTGGTGCCAGTAGCTGTCCCAACTTTATTTGTCCGGTATGTGATGTTATTTCTCTTTCCATATAGGACTTTTTACATCTTCCAGCTGTTTCAAACGAATCTGATATATTTAGAAATAGTTTCACATACTTTTCTAGTGCAAAATGTTTAACTGTAATTAAAAAACATTTTTCCAATAAACTTGCCCGTAAATGTGACGTCAGTTCAGTGACATTTTTATTCCGTCACTTATAAGACTGACTACAAATGTCACTAAACTGACACGTAAGGCTGGGATCACATCGACAATGAGGAATATCATTTTTTTTTTAAACGCCACTAGTCAAAAGGCAATCTGAAAATCTATTAATCTAAACCAAAAGATCGAAAAGCTTAGCAACGTTTATAAAAGAACTATAGAAGACTGAATTACTTTTAATTTTAATTGCGCAGCTATTTCTTAATGGAGGATGTTCCTTTAGTATATTGATTAATATTCAAATTACATTATTTCATAGTCGCTAGATAACTTTAATAAAACCATATGTTTTATAAACATTAAAAATAATAATTACCAATGCTGTTTTCTTTGTACCATGTAACCTCAGCCTAAGGATTTTCGATGTGTCAGTTCAGTGACTGTCCCAATTTGCAGGCGGACAAAATATTTTTTTACATATTTATTTTTAGTTTTTTTACTAAGTAACTGTTTGGATATTGTTTTAACTAGTAACTACATTAAACACTAAAAATATTAACGAAGACTAACCACATTATCAAATGAATATATAAAGAAAAGCGATCTTGGTAGCGTCACTTGTCACAAAACCGTAGTTAAAATCTAATTTTAGAAGAATTAGATTTCAATTGATGGTTATTGTAATTTATTTTCGATGGATTGCAATATTCTCTATTAATAGAAACGAAAAATTAAGTCGTATTACGTAAAATATTGAAAACAGGATGATTTTTATATTGTCACCAAACTGACCACTATTTTCTACAATGTCCATTTATTTTGCATTTTTAATAAGGAAAATATATTAATTATTCAAAATAAAATAGTCTTCCCTGTCCGTCAGCCTATGATGTACAAACTAGGACCTTTAAACATCTTAAGAACACAGTTTAATAAAATATTCGTATTTTTTATCAAGGTACACTTAAAAGTAAAAATGCCCATATACTACTACAGTACTGTATAGCAATATAAAAAAAATTGTATCAGTCAATAAGTTAAAAGGGTTTTGATTTAAATCATTTTGTGGTTTCTTATTTCAGTCATTACCTTATGATTATTATTTTATTGCAAACTATACGTATCTGATCGATATCCGAATTCGAATAAAGAATAATTTGTAGGAATTGACTAATCGTAAAAGGGTAATATCAAATCAAAAATAAATCCCGGAAATAACAGTTAAAAATTTAAAGGAATCAAAAATTATAACATTTTCAACCAATTTCTCCTTGATGTTACAAAAAAGTATGATCGATCGTAAAAAACGCAGTTCCTATTTTCACGAATCTGATATTAAGAAATAAATAAAATGTTTATCTAGCACTACGATAAAATACCTAATAGTTTATCTAGGTTCAACCCCCGCTTTAAGAAAACACAAAAATATAATAATTTAAACTTTATTGATTCAATAGTACAAATAATAAAGTAGAATTAAGCTCTATTTTAACACTAATTTACTGATTTTCCTTTAAAAGAATGTTTCAATAAAATAGATAATTATTTCACAATAAAACGAAAAAAAAAGAAACATTAACAACTGCAAACATTTATCATAGAAATAATTATAATTGCATTGTAGTTTTTACGATACAGAATTTAAAGTTAAATCACTTGTTAAATTAATGACAACTTGACAAGCTGTCATTTAAAATTTTATATTTAATTTCAGAACATAGAATAACTGATATACCTATGTACAATGTTTTGTTAAAATTAATGGTCTAAGATCCGAGAAGCTAAATCTTCCCTCATCTGTTAATTAGATGAAACATTTTTTTATAGGCTGATTTCAATATAGTGAATTTATAAAAACAACCTCTGCCTGCTGCATTTTTTTTATCTTTTCCCTCTCATTTTAATTTTTTTTTTTAAATATTTTAACAATCTCATTTAATTACATGTAGTCAATATCTCATTTTAATTACATGTACTAATCTAAAACCGTTAATATTTTACATTATATACCTGCTGACTGAGGTTACTGACCTGGCTGCAGGTAAGTGTAGCAATCATAGAGATGGCTGCCTACTACAGTCAGGTATATAATGTAAAATATTGACGGTTTTAGCTTACTACATGTAATTAACATGAGAGGGAAAAGATAAAAAAAAATTATAAGTATTATTATTTGCAGCAGGCTTATGGTGGCAGAGGTTGTTTTTATAAATTCACAATATTGAAATCAGCCTATAAAAAATTGTTTCATCTAATTAACAGATGAGGGAATATTTTGTTATATCCCGGATCTTAGACCATAAATACATATCTATTTTTATTACAGAATAAATTCATATTTTTTGTGGTCTCATAGCTTTTACAGTAAATGGTTTATAATAAAACATTCCAGGAAAAATGAAATACAGATGTCCTTTTTAAGATTTCACGAATCTATACCATTATTGAGATCTAAAAGAAACATCGTTCCAAACATTGGGAAAGAAAATTAGCGTACATCGTAGGATAAGCGTACAGTACCTAAATTATATTATACTAACATATGTTCTTAAATGTACGATATTTATTCAAATTAGTTTCAATCATAGACGAAACTGTTTTTTTTATTGTACTTATGCCATTAAATTATTATTAATTTGATTGTTATTTAACTTCTGCAACGAACACAAACATTTTTATTCAGTCGTTTTCCACTAGTAAAACCTTGTACTAAAATTAAAATAAATAAATATATTAGGACTTGAAAAAACTAAAAGCTATCACTCAAGCTGTTTGTTTCAATATAATTTTTAAAATATGTAAATTAAGGACAAATATTTCATATTATTTTTTTCTATTAACATTCATGAGTAGCTCAGTTCAGTTTTTAGTTTTTAAATTTAAACATTTAAGTCGAATTTTTCACGAAATACCAATTTTACTATTCTTATTATAAAACCAAGTACCAAATATTGAAAATACGAATATAAGTAAGTACAATTGATTCGTATGTGGCTCTGAACAAATTTTTAAAAGTATCCATGACACAGAAATATGTTTTAAATTGTTATTAGTTATTTTACATATTTCACTATGTGTGTCTTTAGATTTTATATATATTTCTCATATTATAACTTTAACAAGATTATTTAGGAAAGTCCTCTATCTGAAATCTGAATATAAATTAAAAGAAAAGCTATTTATGTAATGAAATAAACTAATTACACAAAACTTTAATCAGAGGCATAGCTACAATCCCAAGTAAACTCAAAATACTGACACCCTTTTGAGTCAATACTGTAGTTATAAAAGGGGAATTTTTATATTTTGATACAGGGCTCATTATGGACTAGCTTTGCCACTGATTTAATATCCTAAAATAGGTATTTTAGTATATAATTTTGCTCGGAGGCGCTGCTGTATTAGTGCTCATTGCTTGTTCCAGTGTGTCAAGTCGACGGTAAGCGTGACCGCGACTATTTCTACGTCGACCCGTTTGTCTACCTTCGACTAACAATCCCAGAATCTAAAAAACATCCAATATATAATTAATTCGCAATCTCTTTTATCTCTTATATCTATCAAATCAAGTTTTATCTATAGACACAGATAAAAAAAATGTTATCACAGAGTAACTTCCTATTATTTTAAAACATCTATTATTATCAACAAAAACTGATTATTATGAATGGAATGTAAAAAAATTACCTTTAATTACAACAGATTATTATGTTTTTTTTTTCTTAAGAAAAAACGAATATTTAATACTACTACTATTACTATTAAAATAAATACAAAAATTATTTTATTGTAGTAGTAACTATAATAATTGCAAAAAACTATACTCATTTAGTGCAATATTATTATTTAATAAATTTGTAAACTTTAACGCTTACCACTTTTGTAAATTTATTTTTGTTGTGATATAAAATATACAGCAAGACGACAATTATTATTGCCGTCAAGAATAATGGGAAGAAGTGGTCGTCATCTTCCGCAAAGTTGTCTTGCATTGAATTGGGGAAGGTCTCTGAAACTGAAATTCTTATTGTTAATAATTATTTTTCAGATACTGTAATAAAAGCCATTATCAGCAGGAGACAATACAGCGTATTAGTACCTATTGTATTTCCACTGAAACAAAGTATGTATGACCATATTCATAGTTTTCAATTCAAAATACTATCAATTCATGAAAAATATATCATATGCTTTTATTTTTGAGCCAAGTTAGGTCCTTAGTTACGCTATAAGTGTTATGACAACAATTCTGAGAAAAATACTCGTATTTGTATTTATACAAGTATTTGTTTTTGGTCATGTTGTGTATCCGTGTTTGTCTCCCCATAGAGCCTCGGAGAGCTCGTATAGCCTCCAATATGGATAAGAGGTCTTAGTCCAGCAATAGGACGTTTATAGGGTTCTATTAATTTCAAGTATTATGAAACAATCTCTAAAAATAGCACAGCTGGATCAGTACAGATTGATATGTACCTAACAGAATTCATCAGAAACACGCATGTTTCATTAGTCTTTACTATATATTTCTTCGTCAAAAATAAATATTATACAATATAATATGATACTGGAAAATATAATGAGCTAGCGTGGATTAAAATATTGCCGTCTGGCGCGGTCTGGTATTCATGAGTTCAATTTGTTCGGGCATCTCAGTTGAATTTTATTATCTTCGTAAAACTGTTATGGTACTTTTGTGCACTAAAATAGCTTTAATTACATTTAAAAGAAATTGAATTTCCATATTAACTGTTTATTTACGTACTCGTACACGTGAGAAACAGGAAATTTACTCTACATTTTGAATTAATTTTAACATTTCTCAAACGTTTCAAGCGGCATTATGTAGGTAGTAGGTACATAAATATAGTGTAACGCTTAAGGATCAAAGATAAATAATTTATACAAATTTTATTTATTTAGTAACGCGTTTCATGCATTCGCATTAGTAGGTAACTGATCGAAATCTACGTCAGAGAAATTCTGTGTATTTATTAAGCTTCAAGGTCACACCTGATAAAACATAAAATAAAACTTAGCCGATTACGATATGTATATACTTAAATATTAATTTGTTTGAACTACGTTGCCGTTTATAATCCACATACAAATAAATTCTTGGTAAGTTAACACTTAACTTTTTTTTGTTTTCTTAATTTTTAATATGTCTACCTAAATCTTTATTCGGCTTTATGAAGCAATTAATATCAATAGAGAAGAAATGATTTTATTATAATAAATACAAAGGGATTTTTTTTAAATCCACCCATCTATCATGAGATAATTTATCGGTTTAAAGATTTGAAGAAAGAAACTTATAAATAAATAGCTAAAGCTGGTCATTGGATACACGTATTTAATTGAAAATAAAGGAAACATATATAAAATAGTTGAAAGAATAAAACTAATAAACTATTACTACTTACTACTTGTGTAATTTAAGTATAAAAAGTACTTGAAGTTTTTACTACAATTCAATAATTTCTCGTTTAGCGGTCGCCTTACAGTGATTTTTAAAATTTACCTTGAATAAAATAAGTGGAAATAAAAAAGAGAATACTAATTATAAGATCATTACGAAATTTTGAATAATTTTATTATTAATATTATGCTAATTATTAAAATTTAAATTTAAATATTTTTATGATACCTACATAATTTTTTTAAAATATTTAATAAGTAATGGAGTAACAAAATCCTTTGTGGATTTGTACTTACAGTTGCATTCACTATAAGCGCACGAAATTTGAGATTTTATTGTGATATTTTTTTACAATATCAAGTCTACCGGGAAAGTGTTAAAAACTTTATAATATAAGAATCCTCGTGATTCACTTTGCGTCTCGTCAAACCAGTTTGACAGTCAAGCATTTCATATTTTTGTATATTTTAATTAGCTAAACAATAAAAAGTATCACACTAAATGGGTACCCATAGGATGTAAATCCTGTATTGAAGATGTAAATAATTAGGGGGAAAAAATCGACTTCAATTACATCGACAATCAACACAAAGTAGGTAGACGGAAAAATTGTTAAGTAAATTGGCGTTATCAAAAATACCGTAAAAGAGTAGGTACTAATCAGATCTGGATCATATTTAAATGAAACCACATGACAAGCACCACCTTTCGATAAAAAAAATATATCGTAATCGGTCCACCCAGTCAAAAGTTACAAGATATAATAATACAACGTAGATCGACGAAAAAATAGTCGAGTAAATGAGCATTATTAGCGATAACTCAAGAAGTACTTGCCACCTGATATGCACCCCTTTTTATTAAAAAAATCATCGAAATCGGTCTACCCAGTCAAAAAATCTGAGGTAACATACATAAAAACAAATATAATATAATACAGTCGAATTGAGAACCTTCTCCATTTTTTTAAATCTGTTCACTGAGGTAGGGAACAGCTGGATTTCCTGCTGAATATATGGAGCAGCCGGACTGGGGAAGTACCTCGACCTTACAGAAGACCACAGCTAAATAATACTGTCATCAAGCAGTCTTGTGTTCCTGTTGGTGAGTAAGGTGACCAGAGCTCCTGGGGGGATTGGGGATAGGGTCGGCAACGCGCTTGCGATGCTTCTGAGGTTGCAGGCGTGTATAAGCTACGATAAGCGCTTACCATCAGGTGAGCTGTACGCTTGTTTGCCGAACTTGTTATATTTATATATAAAAAATAAAAAGAACAAAGAAACAAACACCCAAACCAGGACAATTATCTATATGGCCAAATGTTGTCATCAAAGCGGTGAATTCTAGCATATAAGCCAAATGCTTCGATCACTGCGCCAAAACATTGTTTAACTTAACATAATGTAATACGTGAAATATTTTGATTTTTTCGTTATTTTATCTAGTTACTAGCTTCTGCGCGCGACTTCGTCCGCGTGGAATAGGACCAATTCTGTCATACATGACTTGTGCAAAACTTTAACTGTTTACACAGCGAAAGCTCTCAAAAAGAAAAAAACCCCGATTTTGATACATTATTCATTGGTGCTACGCTCCTATTGGTCTTAGCGTGATGATATATAGCCTATAGCCTTCCTCGATAAATGGGCTATCTAACACTGAAAGAATTTTTCAAATCGGCCCAGTAGTTCCAGAGATTACCGCGTTCAAACAAACAAACAAACAAACAACCAAACAAACAAACTCTTCAGCTTTATATATTAGTATAGATTAGTATAGATTTAAATTTTTATAAAAAAAATGAAAGTAAGTGACGTCATCACTAATAAGTATTTTGTATCAATCAAAATTTATGTTTCCTGGTAATCAAATACACTAAAATATTATACGTAGCATGTTCATTTTATCAATTACTAGCTTCTGCGCGCGACTTCGTCGGCGTGGACTCCGCTCCTTTTGGTCTTAGCGTGATGATATATAGCCTATAGCCTTCCTCGATAAATGGGCTATCTAACACTGAAAGAATTTTTCAAATCGGACCAGTAGATCCTGAGATTAGCGCGTTCAAACAAACAAACAAACAAACAAACAAACAAACAAACAAACTCTTCAGCTTTATTATATTAGTATAGAAGTTGAAATCAAGATTTCTTCATTTTAATATCATAATACTAAAGACTATTGTATATTAGCTGACTAGACAGACATCGAAGTGTTAAATACATGGATATTTAAATAATCGTTATGTTTTCTGATATTTAATTGAATTATTTGAATTGATTTGTATTTTATTGATTGTACATACAAAATCTGTAGGATTTTTTTTTTATATCACTAACGCCGAGTTGCACGAAAAGAAATTAAAATTTAAGTAGAGATTAAACTAATTATTAAACTTATTTTCGTGCAACTCGGCGTTAGTCGGCAAACAAGCGTACGGCTCACCTGATGGTAAGTAATTACCGTAGCCTATAGACGCCTGCAATACCAGAAGTATCGCAAGCGCGTTGCCGACCCTACCCCCGTTTCCCCCCAGGAGCTCTGGTCACCTTACTCACCAACAGGAACACAACACTGTAAAGCAGTATTATTTAGCTGTGGTCTTCTGTAAGGTCGAGGTACTACCCCAGTTGGACTGCTCCATTGTTTGAGCAGGAAATTTCCTGCTGGGCCCTACCTCAGTTACTTATATTTTATATATAATACAAATCTGCATTGTGAATTTGGAATCAACTTAACACTTTTTTTGCATTAAATAAATAAATATTAAATTTCCTGTGCAACTTCATTAATTTTTCAATTATTTCTTATGAACCATGAATTGGTTCAGCTGTTCTTACGTTGTCCTTATTTTTTATACAACTAGGTCGGCAAACAAGCGTACGACTCACCTGATGGTAAGTGATTACCGTAGCTTATAGATGAGTTGAACACCAGAAGCATCGCAAGCATGTTGCCGAACTTATCCCAAATTCTCCCTTCCAGGAGCTCTGGTGACCTTACTCAACACAGGAGCACATCACTGTTTGAAAGTAGTGTTATTTTGCTGTGATCTTCTGTAAGTTCGAGGCACGACCTAGTTGGGTTTGTCCTGCTTTTGAGCAGGATATATCCTACTGTGAACTACCTCAGTTAAATTTTTATTGATTCATTTTACTTATACATAGATTTGTAAATAATATTTTTATACTAACTTGAGGGACCTGATGTATCAATTGATATTCTATTTTTATGGGGTATTGCAGCACCGTTTGGTTCCGACTCTAACAATGGCACATTGTGTCCGTCTTGACCAGATATTAGTAATGCATTAGGAGCTGAAATAAAAATTAGTTTACATAATTACACAAGATAATAAAACAGGAAAACAGCTTGATGTAACTAATTTTAAATAAATATAAAAGTACAACAAACAAAAAATAATACAATATTTGTTAAGTTGACATAATAAAGATGTTTTAATTAGGTTTCTGTAATACTAAAAGATCAAATACAGAGTAAGTAACACATTATGGAAATAACCACTGACTTATACACATTGCCTAATTATTGCAATATTTTTTTTTTTATACTCAGTGACAGTAAAACTTATTTTTTTTTTGTATTCACTAACAATTCAAAGACATCATCCTAATCTACACATTTGACCTAAATGTAATTGATTACAACTCCGTGTATTTACATTTAAAAAGTGATCACTATAAAATAATTTACAACTTCATTTCTTCTTCCCAATCTTGAGCTCACCACAATTTTATATATTTGTTTTTTAATCTCACAATTTAATGATGCATAGATAGCTCAACTGCTGCTATAGTTGTTATATAGCAATATTTGTTAAACATCAAGTTTAAAAGATGGTGTTATGGATGGCATAAGTTCAGTAATGTTCCTTGCTAACTGACTCTATTTCTCAACCTTTTAAAGAAGCATCACATTTATATTATATGGCCTAGTTATCAAAATTTTATATAACTATATTATTATAGAACTATGTTATATTATAAACTAGCTGCTGGCCGCGACGTCGTCTGCGTGCGTTCACTGCTCGTTCCTCGTAGGTGATTAATATGTAGCCTATATTCTGACCCGACTTCTTAATAATATTCGTGCCAAATTTGAAGTAAATCCATGCAGTACTTTTTGAGTTTATCCCGGACATACATTGACTTTCCTATCATTTTATTATATGTAATATAGATTATAGAACTAAAGACAACTTAAAATCTTAGTATTTTAAGTTGTCTTTAGTACGTATAAAAACTTGCATTGTTGATTGTGCACTCTACCCGGCACACTTTTACTAAATACTTCTTTCATTAAAGGTTGCCTGGAAGAGATCGTTATAAGCGATAAGGCTGCCTTTGCATACTTATTTGTTTTGTATCATATGTTTTAACTGTATCTTTCCTTTTGTGTGCAATAAAGTTTTAATAAATAAAAATAAAATTAAATTATTCAATCCAAGTCAAGGTAGAAAAAGTTAATTTATTTCTTATTACCATGATTACTCTTTTTTGTTAGAAGGCAAAAATATGTCAATCATTTTATTTTACTAAAATATTGAATAAAGTATTTTATGATAATTTTAATAGTTTACTCACATCTTTGAGGCTCCTGATTTTCAAGATTAGGATCAGACTCAGCAAGTTTCGGCACCGCTTCATCTGGACTGTCACCTGCATTATAATCAGGTTCTGAAAAAGATTACGCAATAGAATAAAATCTGATGTTCATATTGTTAAATTTAAAGTATCAATACAAGTCCATTTTAATTTATAATTGAGTACTTTAACTTAATTTAATTTAGAATCACTACTTAACTTAATTTATAATTAATTATTCAAAAAATATATGTATATCAGACTACTGTTACCTAAAACAGCATTAACTTGCCTAATGTATTGCCTGCCTCAGGAACAGACTACTGTGTGTGTAAATAAAACATATTTATATGTATTTACAATATTAAAAAAAATTATACAAACAGGCTAGTAATAGACACAAGTATAACTACTTTGGAATAATAGAATTATAATATTATGCAAGATTTTGTTATACTATGGTTAGAGTAATATTGTGCAATTTTTAGCTTTTATTCAGTTTCTATATTATACATTGTAACCAATGAGTAGCAAATCTTTTTAATAGTCATTAATCAAATATAGTCATATTTCATAATTATTAAGTATTTGCATAATAATAAAAAAAACAAACCATCATCAGTTTCATCTTCTTGGTCTTCATCAAGGGCGGCAGCTGGTGGATTTTCTTTCGGACTATCATTTACAGACTCCTTTGGCTCACCGTTGACTTTTACATCTTCATTTCTATTAGGGGGAACGATTTCCACTGGAGGTTTTTCAATTTCACTTTTAGGTGGGTTTGCTACATTTGGTTTCTCTGGAATTTCTGCAACTGGTTGTTGAACACCGCTTGCAGCTGATTGGTTAACTATTGAATTTTGACTGGTTATTAGAGGTTTTGTTGGACCATCGTTAGCAGACAGATTTGTTTTTATTGAGTTGACGACATTTTCGCTTGTCGGTATGCCAGTATCAGTTTTATGAGTATTTAAAAGTTCAGTATTGTTAGTAACAGACTTTAAATTAGATGAAAGTATGGAATCACCTGTTCCACTATTATGTTGTATCAAGGCTGTTTGATTTTGGATAACATCGAGTCCCCACTGGTAATACTTGCAGAAAAAGTTTGAATCGGTACTAAAAACGTCTTCCACTGAACACATTTTTATGCATAATACATCATTTTTAAAGACCTTATCAACAGGTTCTTTTTCTGGATAAATTTCCTTTTGTGCAAATGTCCATGTCTTTGCATGCTCGCATATTGTTGTGATATTTTGAATTACATTAATTTTACTCGTGAAACTTTCTTTTAAATTGAATTTAGATCGACCAAATTCTGAGCATAATCGAAAGTTTATGTCGTAAAACATCAAACATTTGAATTCTGTCTTCCAGTCACTAGTGTCGCTAATGTTACAAGGTTCTATTTGTGTTTTGATTAATTCCGAGAGGACGGAATTTTCACAAATATTGGCAAGATTTTGTAACTGGTTTGTTAAAGACAAAAGAGATGCATTCTCTTTCAAAGGAAGTCCAGTGCTAGGGTAATAGACGTTGAATAAAACTAACAAAACCATGTAACGAAGCATTTTCACGAGCATAAACATAAGCCGGTATATAGTTCAATTTAAACAAAATTTAGCAATCACGCAATTAGAATCCACAAAGACGAACCAATTAACTATTTATATCTCGCAGCCAAATATTTATGAATGGCACTGCACCAATGCACTACACTGGCAGAAGACAGAAGTAAATAAAATGACACTTGACAAATCGATGACAGTCGATAGAGCATAGACAGCAGTCTAAATTTCAATAGACAATAGTTACTTCCCAAAAGGGGACGGGCGCTTTTGTGGGATGCACACTTGCTCCGTCTCATGTCAGGGAAACAGCCTTAAAAGCGGGAGCCGCAGCGGAAAAATTTGAAACGACTAAACGGCACAAATATTCGTCACTAATTCCAAATTACATCTTTGTGCCGTTTGCAGTCGAAACACTTGGACCTTGGAGTAGCAGTGCTAAAAAAATTTAAATGAGATAACTCCTCGCCTTATGGCCTCCACTGGTAACAAGAGGGCTGGTGCATTTTTTGCCCAGAGAATCGGCATTGCGATTCAACGGGGAAATGCTGCCAGCATTCTTGGTACAATTCCACGCGGACATGATTTGTACCATAACTCTGTAAATATTTAGTTCTTAAGTTTTGAATTGTAAATATGTGTAGGTATATATTTTATTAACATGTATTAAAGAGTTTTTGACTTCCCAATTATTACATACTAGCTTCTGCGCGCGACTTCGTCGGCGTGGACTCCGCTCCTATTGGTCTTAGCGTGATGATACATAGCCTATAGCCTTCCTCGATAAATGGGCTATCTAACACTGAAAGAATTTTTCAAATCGGCCCAGTAGAACCAGAGATTACCGCGTTCAAACAAACAAACAAACAAACAAACAAACAAACAATCAAACAAACTCTTCAGCTTTATATATTAGTATAGATTACATAAAAAGCGATACACAAATGTGGTGTAATGCATTATGCAGTCACGCATGTTCGACGAAGTGCTTTCCGTCAACGTTCACCTCAACCCAACTTCTTTGCTCAATATTTTAAAAGTAAAAGAAGATGAATCTTCGGAGAGAATTCTGTTGAAGTTATGGTTGAGATCACGTTGGTATCTTAGGTAAGCGGCTCTGAATGGAGTTTCAATCTGCTAAAATGAATCTGAACAGGTATAAAAAAAAAATATGAAAAAAATAACATTAGGTATTATATCTGCATTCAATTTATATTATTTATTATGTAAAAATACTAAACAGAGCAACATTAAAACTAGGGCTTGGAATACCGGTAAAAATTCGGTACCGGTACTTTGTCTCGGCAGACGTATCGTTATTTATGGGTACAGGTACTTTAAATACCGGTACTTTGGAGCCATTTTACCGTTAAATATTTTACCGGTAAAAACTCGTTTAACGTTATTTTTACCGGTACCTATCCATACCGGTACCGTTAATTACTACTGTTACCTTTATAGGTACCGAAATTATTACGCTAATAGAATACTACCTACTTTTCTTTATTTTTGATCTCACAGCGTTATAATCTAATGTTACGCGCTGTTGCCGCTCTTATCAGCCCCCCCGCACAGCTTCGAGTTGAACATTTTTTCTTTGCACGGAGCGGCAACGTCGTAGAGGTACCGATAAAAATATCGTTAATCGTGACGTCAGAGGTACCGGTACCAGCATCGTTAAAATTCTATTTACCGTTAAAAATTACCTTTAAAACTTTTAACGGTAAAACAGGTATCGGATAAAATTAACGCTATTTACTGGTATTTTATTAAGGTAATTGGTACCGGTAACAAGCCCTGATTAAAACTCCTTTATGACTACGGTACTATACGGTATTACCGTAAAACGGGGTGTATAGAAATCGCGGGGGGAATAGAAAAAATTTTTGGTATAATTTTTAACATTTTATGTGGCAAACTCCGTGAAGCCTGCAAAAAAATCCGAATCTTTAGTAGTTTGGTGGTATTGTTTTTCTTAATCTGACCACATTTTATGTTTGGTAACATTACTAAAAACGTCAAAACTGGTCGTTAAAACTTAAAGTTGACATCAAAAACAAGTGGTTAAGTGAGCGTAAGTTTGATCTTACTTAGATAACTGCATTTTGGTGTTATAAGTTTAAATTTAGGTTTAAGTTACTGTCTGTGTTATTATAAACATATTTTGCTGCATAAATTGAGGTAAGAACATTTATTATTACATTGAATTGGTATTATTTCGTAAACCATATTTTCTTTAACTTTTAAGTGGTGAATAGACACACGAAAGGGGTGAATAGACGCGCCTGAGGGGACAATGGACACGGGAATATGGTCAATAGACACAGCAAAGGGGTGATTAGTTACGAAAGAGGGGTGATTAGTCATGATTACGATAGGGCTGTCACAAAGCTTAAGCACTGTTAGTAGTAGGTGGTTATCAACGGTACAAATTTTAGTCTTAGTTTCAGTGCTTTATTTTGGAATTTTGTGGTTCACAAAATCATATAATATGTATTAACTAAATACTATCGTCTTCATTAGGCACTAGGTATCCCTAACTTTGTATCCGTTGTTCTCTTTACTTAAGCACCCATTTACATCTACATGTTCGTTTCGTTTTAAAGAATGGTTTAGTCGGTTTTAGTCCGTTTTTAATATAGCTTAAAAAAACTAATTTTAAATATCAGTTTGACTAGGCGCTACCTCGAAAATTCCGCACGTATGATTTTGTACTGTTCAAGGTCATTGGCGTTACCTACTTCTTTAATAAATAAATAAATAAAAATATCAAAGTAGAATTTCATTATTTTTTTAATTTAATATTTTTTTTATTTCTCAGATAAAAAATGCCTCGAAACTATAAACCAGATCCACGTGGTAAGTGGTATCGTAAATATGACAGTAATACAATTAAGCAAGCTTTAGAAGAATATAATACAACTCCAAATTGTTCATTACTGACTGATTTAAATAATTATTTATATCTTTATTCATTTGATATGATTATGGACCAAACTAGTTTGATATAAAAATATTATTTTATAGTCATAACTCATAGTGCATTTTTTTTGTTTTGTTTTCGTGTTTTAAAGTTTTATTTTGCTTAGATATTGTTGATATGTTGATTATTATTGATTTTAATAGTTGAGAGAACGTAACATTCAATAAATTTTATTTTCTTTTATTACCTACTAGTTTCATTTGCTTTCCTTAACCTTGAACAATAATCAATTCAGGGAAACTACAACGAGGCAGCCCTGCAATATTTTTCCAATCACCCCTCAGATGTGTCTATTGTCCCCTAATGCCTAACACTAACACAATTCAAAACCTACCTATTCACCCCGTTTTACGGTATTAGACATATTTGGTTGATTGTGACTATTGTATTAACTTTATGAGGAAATGAAATTCAACTCTGTACGTCTGTTGACTAAAGTAATTACCATCAATCTGGGTAACTTAAGCCTTCAATATAACATTGGCCCAAAATTTTAGTTGCGTGTTAACATTTTTTTTTCGCTTTAAATTTATTTTTTTTAAACAACTTTTGTAAACAACGAGTTTAATGTATCTTCGTTAAAGCTCAGATTCCACCAAACAATTGACATCTGTTATTGTTTAGACGTTAGTCGGTTTTTTCTGTTCTTTGAACTTCGCGCTTTGTTAAGAAAGCGCCAAAAAGTTGTCTGCTGTGTTGCTGTTTGAGTACTTACTGAGGTAAGTGTTATTTTGAATTAACTAATATGTGCCTATCTTTGATTTCATTTAAAATTTACAAAGTTAGTCAGCTTATTTAAATTATATTGCTATAAAAATCGAACAGGTAAATTATTACCGGTGAATTAGGGTAACTTTGGCCCGGGCTTAAGTTACCGCGATTTTCATTATTTTTCATTAGTTATACTAAAACTTAACTCATTTATTGCAGCCTCTTGACGTTGCTTACTTTAGTTCCTTAAAAAAACAAATAGCGATCTGTTTTAAGTGACTGGAGAAACAAGAGACGCGGAAAAATTGCAGCTGCGCTGCCAAATAACATCTTTATTGCATTATCAAAAAATCCAGAGTGGATTTAGGAGCTGATACTCCGGGACCAAACATAAGAGCAGGCTTTAAAGCAACTGGATTGTATTCTTGTGATGTCAATGTACCATTAAACAAACTCCCTGACTTCCTGACTCCAATACGTCTATTGGCTTGCCGTAGTCATATACGAGAAAGTGTTGTAGAAAGTTTTAAAAAGATATATAGATGACTTATTACGAAACAAAGACTGGGGCGTCAAGCAAACTCAAAAGTTCCAGATTCCTATTGTAGCCCGGAAAAGTGTGTCAGTAGAAGAAATTCAAAAGCATATTGTCCAACGGGAATAATCTAAGAACAAACCTAAAACTTCTACTAAGAAAAGGGGGTGGCCTATTGGTTCCAAAAACAGTCAAGCAAAGAGAAGAAAAAACAAGCAACCAAACGGATGATCCACAACAGTCAGGCTATTTTGTCAGAGAAGATGACTTTCTGGCCATGGAATGGGGTGACTAATTTTTCAAAGTTTGATCTCATCGTGTGTTGGATTAAGTACAATTTTATTTATTTTAATGCTTTCTTCATTTATTAAGCTTTATATTAAGTCAGGTTCCTAATTACCAACCAAAATGAATAGCTGTATTGATTTTGCTATGGTACCATTTTATTTACCCATTTTATTAATAAAAATTAAAAACGTAGGTATACAAAATTATTGTTTATGGCTCTCAGCTGTGTTTCTCATAGCAAAAATGCAGGATAATGTTAGCTAAACACTTTAAATTACATAAAATAGGCAAAAACAGCCTGTTATTGGGACCTGGGCCAATCCAAGCCCAACTCGCAGTGTAACTTTGGCCCAATGGTTTATCGGATTTTTTGCAACTATTTTCCTTAAATGATAAGCACACGATTATATTTTCTAAAAGTAGGTTACTTAAAGCCACTATAAAAAGTGTATTTTTCTGAGGAATGTATTAATTTAAAGTTTGGTTTAATTTTTTGTGTGCAAAGTGGGCCAAAGTTAGCCAGATTGTACGTAAATCCTATTTAAATTTAACCCTTAAACGGCCATAGTATCTTGAAAGCTATTTTAAATAAATTAATTCGGGATCGTAGTGACTTAGACGGGTAGATTATATAAAAAATAAAAGGAAATTAGAAATAGGTTTTTGGGGTTTTTTACGGTGGGAAATTATTTACTTATATTCGTTAAGTTTTTTTTATGGAAAATTATGTTTATATATCCCTATACCCATCTAAGTGGGAATTAACTAGTTATTATCTGCGGATTTACTTGTTAATTTTTATTTGTGCGTTAATGCGTTTTTCTTTTGTTTTCATGCTGCAAAAGTGACACCTTTTATACGTGCTGTCTTTGATGGGCAAATGCACACCCACACTCATGAGACGGATCTCATCCAGTACGCCTCTTTTATTTTTAAATGGTTCTGGTTGGCGTTTTCGGTAGTCGCTTTTCAATTAAAATATCATCAGCAAATGAGCGAGCTGATGAATTACCAGTTAATTCATCATCATTTTCAGTTCTTCTTAATATCTGACAGATCTGACAAATTTTCTACATTTTTTTTAACTCCTGGGCTAAAATCTACATTATGGTCCGTCGATTTAGATGTTCATATTTTTTTCTATATATAGTATTCATAAATAGAAAGCTTTTTTTAAATTCCCAGGTTGCAGATTTTTTTTTTACTTAAATATATTTTTATTTTTACTTATTTACTGTCACACCATAAATTTTGAAGTTAGATATGATTGGGTTTTTTTTTTTTTTTTTGTAATTGATTTTAACGAACTTCTGTATTGTATAATTTTTTGATAGTGTCCTCTTTTTAGAAGACGACGACATTTTCTATAAAAAAAAAGAAAAATAATTTATTTTCACGAAGACAAACAACTTCGTTCTATATAGATAAAAAATGTATGTCCCTAAGGGACATAGGTAAATAATTTCCCACAAATGGCATGTATAAACAGCTATAGGAAAATAATATTCCACTATATTTGAACGTGAAATAAACACATATACTATTGGTTTTATACGTTTTTTCTAAGATTACAGCATAAAGTACATATTCTATTATTGTAAAAAAAATAACATATTACTTAAAATAAATTTTATCACCGTAATTTAAAAAAAAAAACCTTCAAATAGTATAAAAACCGTTGGCAGAAATGAACTTTTGACTTTGACGTTTTATTGACACTGAGATATGACATTTAGATATAAGTGTTTCCCTAAAAAAATTAAAAGAAGTATCGATGTAAAGGCGTAATAAATTTATTTTGGTATAGGTATATCGATATCGATAACCATTTAAATAAGAAAATCGAATTGTTGCCGATTTCGAAGTGGGAAATAATAGTCCTATGATTTATTAAAGGTTAAATAATAAATAATCTAAAATGGGTTTTTTAGGACTATTTATGAACCATATAAAGTAACAACCGGGTAAATACTCGACTAACTTAAAATAATACGTTTTTAGGTAAATTAATAAAAGTTTTTTTTTGTATTTCAATTGATAAAGATATATCTATAATTCTGTCGAAGCAGGCGATCAATTGAAATAAAGTTGTTAGTCTCCCTGCCTACGAATTTATTTTGATTAATTTTTCGCTGATAGTTCAGTGGGTGGCACGAATCTTCGTTGTTCCTTGAAGCGTAGGTTTTGTTACCTTGATTACTTTGATTTTAGTAGATTTTGTTACCGGCCCGGGAAACTGGGAAGCACTCTCAACAGTGCGGTCAAAGTGGCGCCAAGAACTAAAAACTGGCATGGCGAAGCACGACGAAGTTTGGCTGGACAAACTGAACCAGAAGAGACTTCGTCTTCGTGCAAACGAACCACCCTTGGACTCACGTTTCATTTGCAACAAGTGTGGCAAGATTTGTCGCGCTGCCATTGGCTTATATAGTAGAGACGAAACGGATATCCGGTAACTGTCCGGTATCCGGCCTATCGGCCTTGTTTTCACTATCCGGCCGGATACCGGATAGTAATTCAGTATCCGGCCGGATACCGGATAGTAATTCAGTTTTTTTCTTCAGCCTGTAATATCCCACTGTTGGGCATAGGCCTCTTCCCCTATGTAGGAGAAGGATCAGAGCTTAATCCACCACGCTGCTCCAATGCGGGGCTGGCAGATATATTCCCTACTATGAGTAACGATCGCTATCAGGTGTACCTACCTACATAATAACAACCGGGACCGATGGCTTCACGTGAGTTGAGTGAGAGAAGTTTCACTTCTGACATGTGTACTTTATACACACGCAATTTTTTTCTTAAATGAAACTGCTCCTCACCATACCGGGGCAACTTTTAAATTAAACAACACGCTGCTAATAACTGTAATTTTTTTTTAAATTTATATAAGTGTATGTTTCGTAAGATATCCAAATAAATACAGAAATAAATTATAATCTAAGTATTTAGGTATAGAATGGAAATATAGATCATATAACTAAAACCAACACCAGACTTTGATAAAGACCGAGAAGAGTTCGTTGAGGAACAAGAAACACTTGAGAACCTTTTTCCTTATCTTAAGGCTTCTACCGACAGGCGCCGATTCGTTATGCAGATGCGATCTAAAGGGCTCCACACACGGCGAAGATACTATAGGTAATAATTTTATTATGTTATCTTAACATACAATATCGCTCGCTATACATTTTGTATGAACCATCATACATGGTTAAGATAATATATTATTATATTTTCATATTACAGTATCTTTAGCTATCGAGCGATATGGAAATGTTATATTAAGATACGAGATAATATGTCTTAACATGAAGAAGAAGAAATATACTTTATTGTGCATACAAGTTTACATACATAGGTATCATACAAAACTTACAAAATAATATTATGCACAAAGGCGGTGTTATCGCTAGGTAAGCGATTTCTACCAGACAACCTTGGGGTAGAGGAGATTTTAAAATAAAACAGAGTAGGGTCATTAAAAAGGCAAAACAAAAATTACAACAAAGTGAAACCTACAATCTAATACTATAATAATAAAAATATAAATAAAATATAGTATATAAGGTAAATATATAAATAAATAAATACTACATATATATAATATTATGACGCCGCGTTGGCGCAGCGGTCACAGCACTGGATTGTGATTGGAAGTTGCGCGGGCGGTTGCGGGTTCGAACTTCGAACCCCGCACACGGCAGCATTTGTATTGGCCATGCAGATGTTTGCCTAGGTCTGGGTGTTTGTGCAGTCCTTGTGGGTCTCCCCACCGTGCCTCGGAGAGCACGTTAAGCCGTCGGTCCCAGTTGTTATCATGTACACCTGATAGCGATCGTTACTCATAGTAGGGAATTTATCCGCCAACCAGCTTTGTGATATAATAATAATAAATAAATAAATAGACAAATAAATACATACCCATTACATTATGTTTTATCGTAATAATAAATACACAAATAAATATATACCTACCTATTACATTAATTATTACCTAAGTAGGTAACGCTTTATCATAAATATAAAATTGAATAAGTAATTATTGTCGGCACATTAACAAATACCTAAACTTTCCAACACAGACCAGCTCTAACAATTCATCAACATCTATACTAATATAATAAAGCTGAAGAGTTTGTATTTTGTTTGTTTGTTTGAACGCGCTAATCTCAGGATCTACAAGTCCGATTTGAAAAATTCTTTCATTGTTAGATAGCCCATTTATCGATGAAGGCTATAGGCTATATACCATTACACTAAGACCAATAGGAGCGTAGCACCAATGAAAAATGTTTCAAAATCAGGGTTTTTATTCCTTTTGAGAGCTTCCGCTGCGTAAACGGTTAAAGTTTCGCACAAATCATGTATGACAGAATTGGTCCTATTCCACGGGGACGAAGTCGCGCGCAGAAGCTAGTGGTAAAATATTATCATAATATGCGAAATGTTATGTTAACATGGAATCTTAAGATATGCTTAAGATACAAAATATATCGCATAAAGCTAGTAAAATTACTTCTTCTTCTTTTATTTCTTCATCAGAACTTCCGTCATCTGTACTCATATTAATTTCTTCGACCCTTTTTATATGTTGAAGTTGGGTGTGCGCGACCGTTTCGAATACAATCTTTAACTGGAATAGCAATAGATAATTTTATGTATCGCAGAACGGATCGCAGAACTGATTGCAGTCAGTATAAAGACCCTTGCGATCCGATACCACCCCGTTCTGAAGGAACGTATCGTCGGAATTGTCAGGCGCTGTCAGTAGATACCTACATTTTAAGTTTATTGTTAAATCGAAAAAGAAAATTTTGGGTCCATAACATTTATAAAAAAAGAAATGTATTTGGCGAACGCACGGCGTGAATCAGTTTTTGTAAAATTATCCGCCATTTTTTACGTAACGCACCGCCGATCGCGCGCGTTCTTTCTAGTGATCGCACGCCGATCATGCGATCTCTGTCTCCGGAGGCAGAGATCGCATCATCGGCGTGCGATCACTAGAACACGTGCGTTACATCGCAGGCAGTGAGAAGGCGTACTTGGGCGGCCATAGGTTACAGAGAACGCATGCGTTCAGTACATCTACCATGAGTTTTTGTTACAAGCGCAAATGACATAACTACAGTACTGTAGTAAACGTAGAAACGCAACGGGAATATTTATCTATAACACACCTACCTATTATGAGTATTTCTAAATTGCACTATAGAGTCTATCGAGCACTTGATAAGACTTATAGTTTTAATTGAGTTATATTGATATTAGTTACTAATAACTTAACTTTCCAGTTACGATAATATATCCGCTCGAATCATTCGAATGATATCAATGATATGAATATGACTTTCTGCCGCACGTTCTAAGTGCCGAACGATTTGGGTAGAAAATCATATTAAGTACAGGAAAGACCGCGGTGAATAATATGACAATAATTATATATTATCTTAACCATGTGTGATGGTTCATACAAAATGTATAGCGAGCGATATTGTATGTTAAGATAACATAATTATTACCTATAGTATCTTCGCCGTGTGTGGCGCCCTTTAGATCGCATCTGCATAACGAATCGGCGCCTGTCGGTAGAAGCCTTTAGTGGAAATACAACGATATATTATTATTATTTATCTATGTGTTTCTAACAAAATAATATGTCGATCAATGTTAACTTATACTATAAATACTATGCTACATAAAGTGAGAGCAGCTAATCAAATCTAGAAGCGTTTTTAGTAGCGTCTAAATAAAAACGTAAATTTATTAATTTATAGTATTGTGCCGTTTTTAATAAACACAACCATAAAACTAGTTTTATTCGCTAGTGCTCTTTAAAAGAGCATAGAAGGTGTAGGAACTTTTCACTATCTGTAACAAGAGAAAATAAAAGTAATTGTAGGTATTAAAAAAAAAAAAAATAATTTTAATTGATAAAATTGCAATGTTTAAAAGAGTAGGTATATAAAACCAATATAAATATTTCTTTAAATAACATCACATAGCGTTGCATTCAGTCTGTAACATCCCACTGTTGGGTATAGGCCTCTTTTTCCATGTAGGAGAAGGATTGGAGCTTAATCCACCACGCTGCTCCACTGCGGGTTAGCGGATATATTCCATACTATGAGTAACGATCGCTATCAGGTATTTATGGTAACAACTGGGTGACGGCTTAACGTGCTCCGAGGCACGGTGGGGAGACCCACAAGGACATAAATCCAAACCGGAAAGAAATATTTGTACAAATACAAATATCCACCCCGAGCGGGAATCGAACCCGCAAATGGTCGGTGTTTTAGGCGACTACTCTCACCACTACACCAGAGCGGATGTTTCTTTAAATAATGAAATTAATCTATATTTACCGAAATAAAGGTTTCATTAGAAAGTGGCACAATAACGCCTGCTGATATTTGTATTGGACGTTTAATTCTTTCCATGAAGAAAATAAGGTGACGTCGATGTCTTGTATCTGTGCTCAGCCAGTTCATAAAATAGGCAGATTCCATAACCTTCGTACTCTGAAATAGTACTACCTACTTGTATTAAGATTTAATTATCATAAAAAATAAGCGACATATTGAATATTTACTATTGTTTTTATATATGAGTTTGAGAAAACTTTTTGTTTGTCCACACTATTAAAATAAAATAAAAGAGTTTTTTTAGCTTTTCTTACGCTACCTACTCACTAAGTAGACCGAAAGTACAACAACACATAGGTACATCCACCCACACAATGTATTTATGTACAGTTTATAAAAAAAATCTAGGTTTAATCTTAACAAAATAGTCAGCTACTCAGTGGCGTAGCGTTGTTGTAGGCCGCCCGGGGCGGAAAAAAATTTTGCCGCCCTCTTATTTAGGTATTTCAATTTAATGTATACTAGGTATACATTCAGTCAAAAAAGTATCCGGAATGGATTATTTGTTTATGATTTCAAATTAATTTTTTTTTGTTGTTAGTGTGGCGCAACTGTTTTCCATTTTGGCGCGGAGTTTGAGTTGCATCTGATTTATATTAAAAAATACTGTGCTGTTTTTAGTTATATCATAATTATCTAGTGTGTATTGCGAATTTCATAATGGACAAACACATCGAACAAAGAGTTTGTCTTAAATTTTGCATCGCCAATGGAATTTCGTGTTCGGAGTCAATGAAAATGTTAGAGAAGGCTCACGGTGAATTGACTTTATCAAAAACTCGTGCAAGCGTGGTACAAAAATGTCAAAAGTGGTCGAGATGTGATGGAAGATTTGCCTCGCTCTGGCCGGCCTTGAACGTCTGTAACTGAAGTTAACATCGCAAAAGTGAAGGAAACAGTGACTGAAAATCCTCATTCAACTTTAAGATAGATAGCCACCGAACTTTCTGTATCTCACGAGTCGATTCGTACCATTTGAACTAATCATTTGGGTATGAAACATGTTGCCGCTCGGCTAGTCCCAAAAGACCTGAATTTTCTCCAAAAACTCAATCGCATTAGAGGCGCTGGGGACATGCTAGAACGAGTCAATTCCGACCCAACATTTATGAAACGCATTGTTACTGGTGACCAGACGTAGGTTTACGAGTATGACATGCAAACTAGTCAACAAGCTTCGGAGTGGCGCCTTCCGACTGAACCGAAACCAAACAATCCACGCCAAACTCGTTCAAAAGTCAAAGTCATGTTGAGTGTTTTCTTTGACTATCGCGGTTTTGTGCACTCAGAATTCGTCGGATTTCAGCGTTATGCGGCGTTTAAGAGAGCAAATTCGACGAAAAAGGCCAATTTGTGGAAAGAAAATTCTTGGATTTTGCACCACGATAGTGCGCTTTCGCACAAGGGCATCACTGTGAACGATTTTTTGACCAAACACTCAACAAATACCATCGAGCAACCACCATGACCCATGTTCACCAGATATGGCCCCAGCCGACTTTTTTCTTTTTCCTAAACTCATGCTACAACTTCGTGGTACCAGTTTTCAATCGGTAGGAGACATAAAGGAGAATTCGCGGCGAGAACTGAACTCAATTCCGGAAACAGAATTTAAAAACTGTTTTGATGATTGAATTATTCGTTGGCGTAAGTAATTTCTGAAGGAGCATACTTCGAAGGTGATAAAATAAATTTGGATGAATAACCAACAGTTTGTATATTGATGTGATATTTTGATCTTTCCCCGGTACTTCCTTGACATAGTAGTACATTACATACATAAATTACATTATTGTAGAGAATTTTGTACTGTTACAGGTTATATTTGAAATAAAAAATTGCGAGCGTACAAAACATGTCAGAAGTGAATTTTCTTTGGCAAAATAATTAAAAAAAAAACTAATTTAAAAAGAAAAACAAACAAATTGAGTGTCTACAAAGTACACATGTCAGAAGTGAAACTTCTTTAGCAAACTAATTTAAAAAAAATGATTCAAAAAACTGATTTAAAAAAAAAAACAAATTTAAAATAACAAAAAAAAAATAATTGAAAAAAAATCAAATAGTCAACGTCACGCGGTGGTCCCAGGCGGTCACCCATCCAAGTACTTACTGTCCCTGACGCTGTCGCGTTACCGGTCGTTCAAATTTTACCCCTCATGCGCCTAAAGAAGTTTCACTTCAAAAATTTGTAAAAATGTCCATTACATGTAATTTAGTATGCAGGGGGTTTCGGGGGCGACAAATGGATCTAGCTAGGATTCACTTCAGCCTGTAATATCCCACTGTTGGGCACAGGCCTCTTCCCCATGTAGGAGAAGGATCAGAGCTTAATTCACCACGCTGCTCCAATGCGGGTTGGCGGATATATTTATTTATTTATTATTTATTTATTAAATAGACACACCATCGACACATCATAAGAACATTACAAGTAGAAATATACAGTTAAACATAGTACAATACAGTATGATTTGTCTTTTAAGGTGTATACAGCATTTATTATTATACAACAGTTAGTGAACACAGAGTAGACATGTATGAATCAATAATAACAAAAAAGAAACAAAATTACAAAATTCCAATAGGTAAAAGAATACTGTTAATTTAATTTAACGAATTGTAAACTTCCAAACAATTTTTGACAAACTCTTTACAATCGATAGAAAAAAATATATCAGTGTCACCCCTTAACAATAATTCGTTGTATGTTCCCATTAATCTGTTGAGAGGAGCATATTTTCCAACGTTAGTCCCGGTGCACGAGGGAAAGAAAATTTTATAATTAGGATGTCTAGGAATAGATCTAGGGACGTTGATGTTGATTCGCTGGACGACATTTGAACAACAAACTTGCCCATGTAGAATCTTGTGAAGCGTTTTCAAGTCACAAATTTTTCGTCGCATCTCGAGAGAACTTAAATTGAAGCGTAATAATCTAGTATGATAGTCGTATATTCCCTACTATGAGTAACGATCGCTATCAGGTGTACATGATAACAACCGCGACCGACGGCTTAACGTGCTCTCCGAGGCACGGTGGGGAGACCCACAAGGACTGCACAAACAGCCAGACCACGGCAAACATCTGTATGATGATCTACCCAGGATTAATTTTTAGAAAATATCGTAATACCCGTGTTTTCGGATAATAAAAATACAACATTATTAGAATAGGAAAGAAAATTATGCCACCATCTATAACTTTTATAATAGCTCAGGTGGGAAATCGGGTGGTCACGAAACTATATGACCCCGGTTCAAATCCACATATCACCAGATCGATTATCTTTTTCCTTTTTTTTTTCTAATTGCACTCCTGTTTTTTTATCTGAATAACCAGTCCATTTTTTTAATTATTATGTCGGTAAGATCGAAAAATATTATTTATATTTCTTAAGTATGTAATTGGGATGTTAATAAAATTTCCAAAAAACACGATATAAACCGAGCTAAGCTCGTTCATCCATAGGTAAGTTTATGACTAAGTAAGTCACAAACGGGAAATTCCCACAAGTATAGACGTTGCCAGTCGCTACAAAATAAAAGGGATTCACCGACTTCGCCACAAAATAAGTAAAGAAAAATTTTGTGATCCTTTCAATCGGTCCGAATGTGTAGTTCCGACAAAAATGATATAAAATGGTTCAAATATTTTCAAAATATTTTTATTATTTATTGTTACATTTTGCCGCCCCCTAAAAAGTGCCACCCGGGGCGGGCCGCCCCCCCCCCCCCCCCCCATACGCTACGCCACTGCAGCTACTATGACCACAGAATTGCACCAAGAGATTTTATTTATTTTTGAATCTTTTCTATATAAGAGCTCTTTGTTTTTTCACTTAACGAAAAATCATCTTTAAAATATATTCCATTGAAGAAAAGTGTAGGCTAAGAGTAGTTGAAAAAGTTCCAGACGATAGTTAGTTCTCAATAATAAAAAATGTTTTCTTAAAATTGGGATCAGTGACTTCTTATTTTAGCACGATCAAAGAACTCTAAAGTATTATTGGGTTGGATAAACATCGCAATAGTTCGACAAAATATTTACCTCATTTGTAACTTCATTACCGTAATAGCAGTATATAAATATTTCAATAAGCATGCAGCAAATGTATAGAATCATTGATAAAAACTGAATCGAAAAAACATTCATCTGAAACAGAGAAATAGTGATAACAAAAATTTACGCTATAATGAATGAAAATAAAATTTTGAAAGGTAATTCTTACGTTGACCATTCTGTATACTGATGTACATATTATCCATCCACTAACTGAGAACTGGTATATTATGACGAAGCTGAATATATCTTCGACTTTCTTGACGAAACTGAAAAAACACAGTGTTGTGTTCCTGTGGTGATTTAGATCATAGCCAGAACTCCTGGCGAAGGTCGAAGATCTAAAATATGCAACGCCCTTGAAATGCTCATGGTGTCTACACCAAACACTATAAGCATTTGCAAACTGAAGATAATTATTTTAGTTTCGAACAATTACTCAAAACAACAAGAACAAAAATAATTAACGTTATTGTAAGTGTATTGATACCGCACGTATATCTTTATTAATTTTAGCACGAGGTTCAATTAAGTTTTAAATCTTGCTGAAAATTCAGTATTGTGTATGTGAATGTAAGTTTGTTTGTTACGCTTTCACGCAAAATCTACTTAGCCGATTATCATGAAATTTTGTACAGATGTCCTTGGAGGTATTAGAAGTAACATAGGATACTTTTATTAAAAAAAATTCAATGCGAGCGGAGCCGCGGGTAAAAGCTAGTACGGACATAAATAGTCCATTGAAGCGACATATAATAAAAAGGTACTTTAAAATATTATATGTTCATCGTTCTTTTATTTATTAAAGCGTATGCATTCAATTTTGTTAACTAAGCTAAATAAACGAAGTTTCGAATACAAATCATCTAATATTATTTTGACTCACTATGCGATCTCTGCGTGATGAAGTAAAATTTTTCTAAAACGTTTATTTAAAACCTCTGCAGAAGATTCTCCAGTTAACAAACTTTCAGTTTTGCTTCTTTGAATTAAATTTTCGAGATCGTATCTGAAATTTTGTAAGTATAGAGAGCACAAATAGTGAAATTAGCTTTTTAATTGATAATAATTTGTTTTATAATCTTACTAAAATCAAAAGGTACCTAAAGCTATTTTTGACCAAGTATTCTATGTTGGTTAATAAAATACGAGTATAATAGACATACAATAAAGGTAAGCCGATAATTGTGATCATTTAAATAGAAAAAAAGACAATATACGCTTGTTAACATACAAAAAATAATTAATTAAGTACCTACCTATTTAATAATAATCAATGGGAGTTTATGTAATTTAACCAAAATTAAATTTCTGACGAAGGTAATTAGAAGTAACCAAAACTGTATGACTACTTTACCTCACGATACTTAGCTGTGTTTTACATTGTGCTAAGAAAAATGAAATCAGGACATCAATAGTTGTGTTGCAGAATGCAAGCCACGACGTTGTTCCCCATACGTATAAAGCTGTAAAATAAAACCTGAAAAATGTCAATACTTGTAACATAGAAATAATAAAATCATAAATAAAAGAAGACGATACTTAATTATGTACATATAAGAGTATGTATATGTTTATTCTTGTTGACCGGGAAAAGATTATTTTTAACCGATTTCAAAAAAAGGAGGAGCTTCTCAATTTGATTGTATTTTTTTAATATACATTAAAAAACTTTTTTTATATACATTAAACTCTCTCTCTCTCTCTTATACATTAAAGAAAATACAACCAAAACAGAACTTTTAACTCGGTGGATAGATTTGGATGATTTGTTTCAATTGAAAGGTGGTGCGTGTTGTAGTCCCATTCAAATTTAATTGAGATCTAACTTTACTTAACCAATTTTTCATCTACTTACTTACGTTGTATTGCTTGTCGATGTAATTGAAGTTGGGTTTTTGAAGTGAAACTTCTTTAGAATCGTTGTGATTTCAAACCGGAAGGCAACAACAGGGAAGTTCGCGCCGCGCTGCAAGCCGCTAATTTTAAATTAGTTATTTTTTTTTAATTAGTTTGACAAAGAAGTTTCACTTCTATCGTGTGTGAATCGCACACACACCTTTTTTTTATTCTGCGAGTAAACTAAACACAATTATTTTTTTGACAATACATAGGTAATCTAGAAGTGTTTTCCGTCTCCTTTAATTTGCATATGACGATATAATCTCAAGGAAAAAAAATAGTCTTGAAGAATTGTAAGTTCCGTACTATTTGCTGCTATTTTTTAAGTTTTTCAGGAACTCACAAAATAAGGACAATGTCATAAAAGTCATAAATATCTCGAAAATATTTTAAGAACCACCTACTGACATGATTAAAATTTATAATTACAGAAATCAAGTAGAGAGAAAGCAAGTAGCAATTTGTTTTTTTAAATGTACTTAGATTGTTATCAGTATTTGTTTTTGTCTTCAAGACATGTGTAGTGTAGTAACATCAATATAGTTTGTTTATAAGGAATGTATTGTCATTATAGCAGTGCAGAATGGTGCAGAATAAATCAGAGCGTTGTCCGGAACACATGTGCGCCTTTTCATTATAACTCCCCGCACCTCACACCTCATGGCGACCCTGCCATGTCGCGGCGGATGCGAGGGTCGGGTGTCCGGCGCAAAGCGCATACGCGGCGAATTCCTGTGTGCCTCGGTGTAACTTTTAAAGAACATATAATTTTATAACGAGCAGTGAATAAATGGACTTTCATTAAAACTATATATAATTGATAAATAAAATGGGGAAAAGTTACTCGAAAACTGAGGACAAAGACATATTGATAACGCAGAATGCCGCTGCAGGAAGTAACACCGGAGGAATTGCAGAAATTGAAAATAACATAAAAGTTAATAATATTCTGATCACCGTGGCCCTATTAATTTTTATATGTACGATGATATACTTGGGATGGAAAAGCTGGAGGAACAAAGAAAGGAAATGGATTGAAAAAAGAATGCAATCCGAATTTTTTGGAAGAATTCGGCAGAGGTTATCTGGCAGATTCAACCCTACAAACGCTGCAAACGCTGACGGAGGAGATAGGGTGTAATAGTGGAAAGTGAAAAGTGAAAAAGTAAAAGTGAAAAAGTACCTAATAATAAGATAAATGAAAAGTGAAAATATGTGAAGTGAAAACGTCCCCCCCCCCTCTATTGTTAATTTCTGTGTCTAGATTTCATACATAATTTACGTAAAATATCTAAGAACTATGTGTAATATTGACTGTAAGTTTAAAACTATATGGAAAAAGAATTAGAAATTATTTTAAATAAGTTAAGTGAAATTCAAATTGATTTAAGGAAATTAGGTCCTACTAGAAGATTACAATATACAGGTTCATTTTTGCGTATACAATGCGATACCCATCCAGAGACATGGAGCCAATGGCTACCATTTTGGTGTTTTACATATAATAATACAATTCATTCAAGTACAAGATATGCACCATACGAATTAGTTTTTGGGAAATCATGTGAAATACCTAGTAGAATTTCTTCTGACATTGAACCTTTATACAATCCGTATATATACAGTCCGGAACACATGTGCGCCTTTTCATTATAACTCCCCGCACCTCACACCTCACATGAATTCCTATTTTATATTTAGTTTTAAATAAGAATAATACTGCAATTAATTTTCTATAAGTAATTTATCTTATACTATTAAACGAGCAATTCTTGTATATTTATATATATATAGAATCTGAATCTCGGAATCGGCTCCAACGATTTTCGTGAAATTCAGTATACAGGGGATTTCGGGGGCGAAAAATTGATCTAGCTAGGATTCATTTAAAAAAAATGTCGTTTTATCCCTGTTTTTAGGCAATGAAAAAATATCATTAGAATACGAAGCTTATTTTCACAATTATTAACGTAGCTGTAATAGTGTAATTAGTTAATCGGCGGGTGTAAAATCGTGTTGACCCGGGTTCGAATCTCAGTCTCCAGATTAATTTTTTTTCTTTTTTTTTAATTTCACTCGTGATTTATTATTTAAATAAAATTAAAATATAAAAATACCGAGAAAAAAAAAACAAAAAATAAAATGAAAATAGGTACCGAGCTGGGCTCGGTCACCCAGGTACTAATTTATAAATTTTGAAAATGCTATTTAGTATTTACGTACTTAGATGAGATTCGTCTAAAAATCGTCTAATAATCATTGGAAAAGATATCATACTGATGCATAAAATGAATTTTTAGTTATTTTAATATTTTTGTCTATCAGTCATTTTGCTGCATCAGGTCAAAACTACTGAAGAGATTTAAACCTTTTTAACCCGAAATTCATTATGGTTTATTTGGTAGAGGGGACTAAAATCAATATAATTAAGACGAACTAAGTCACTGCTACTGCTAATACTAGTATAAAACACATATTTACATACTCTGGATCCACATTTACGTCGAATGGTAGCCAAACTCCAAATTCCACGCGTTTTCCTTGTAAATGTAGTACAAACGGTAAAAGTACCCAAAGAAAACAAGTACATAAAGCTAAATAATTGTCGATTCGTACAATAAGAAGACTGTATCGTGCGACTTCCAATAAATACGGTTCGTGCTCAGGGTTGTCTTGATTGTAAAGTGGACCTTAAAGTAAAAACGCTTATTGTATTAAATAATTTGATAAAATATGCAATCAAAAATTTAAGTATATATTTATAAACGATTTCTTTACCGGCGTTTCGTGTTCATTTAGGCTTTCTTTGTTATAGATTTTAGGATCGTTGATGACATAAATAACGTAAAAGTATAAAATGTAACAAGTAATATAATTAAAAGAAAACAAAAAACCCGCCTGCGTAAAAAACGGAAAGAGCAAAGTCAACATTTTTTAAACTTTCTTATTGTATTTCTTTATTATTATTACGGTAATAATAATCATAATATACATTTTTGAAATCCTTGTATTGAGCCCTTTAATTTGACACCCATACTATAGTATTCTAAAAAAAAATTTATTTCTTCACTAACTACAATGGCTTCGCACAGCCGCCATGTTTTTTTTTTTTAATGTCACCTATCTAAGAACACTTGGGCTGCTAAGACAAATCTAACGATATCTCAATTATGCAAATCCGTTCAGCGGTTCTAGAGAAATCAGGTAATTAAGAATATTACATACATACATACATACAAGATACGCGCGAAAAACATAACCCTTCCTTGGCAGTCGGGTAAAAATAAAAGCTTAAATATCACATTAGAAAAGTTTTTTTTTTAAGTCTTAATTAAAAACAATAAACAACATCAATATGGGCATATTTTAATTTTGATTTCAAGTTGTGGAATTCAATTAAGAGTCAAACTTTGCTTTACCTCTCATTATGTCTAACAACTCTTCAATTTTATCTGATTTTATCCACAGTACGACTTGTTTGTAAATTGAATCGGTGTGAGTCAAAAACAAAAACAATGTTGCTATCACTTTATCAATATCCTCTCGCACCTACACAATAAATATGATTAAAACAAATATAGAAATATAGATATTTATTTTAAAGGGCAATAACGTACCTCGTATACTTTTAAAGCCTGTTGTATCGTATAAATCACTATCCATATGAGACTAATTCTCATGTAAATTGAATGGAATAATCTTTGTAGCTTTGGTGACCTAGGATCGATTTGATAATAGCCACATAAGCGTAAGCGCATCAAATGCGGTGCTACGCAGCTATACGACAACTTTGTTTCCATCTAAAACAAAATTTTAACGGTTAACTTAAACAAATACTTAAAAGGAAACACCGAATTTAGAGAACGCCTATGTAACCTTTTGGACAATAGCTAAGGGAAATTAAATTCCGTTGATTCAACAAACAACTCGACAGTTAGAGGATTCCAGGCGGAGTGTTTACATAAAACAAGTCTCAAGACCTAATTTAATTTGCAACAAATACTCTAACATTTTGTTGTCACTCAAAGCTTTTAATTACAGATCGGTACACTTCTGATATATGAATAAGAAAAGGACGCAAGAGACATGAAATACATTGTCTTTTAAATATTTTTTTTCTCTTTTTACATAATTTTTGTATCTGTTAAGCTAATCTGTATGTTTCTTCGGCTCTCTGATTATTAATATATATTATATATATTATTTTGATGTAAATATTGTACACAAATATGTCTTTTAATTAAAAAATATTTTATTTTCGTAAAAATACTTTTCTAAATCCTTCACAAATACATGTACAAAATTGCCTTTATTGCCTCGAATACAATATTTTAAAGAATTCTTATAGAAACAATAGAAACTCTTGCTTTATTTTTGTATTCAACAAATAGAAGAAGTACACTCAACGTTTATTTCAAAAATCATTTTATCAATTACCGTTATTTAAGCGCGATTTTAATAGGCAAACTATCAGATATGTATTGATATAATTATGTATTATTTTCATATGTACTTGATCATTATCATAAAACACATGAGGGTCTATATTCATAGCTCGGATCTCATAATATACTAGTATTTATCGACAGTTCAAATTTCACACGGTACTATAATAAATTATTTTAGCAATCTGATAACAACATTCAGTATTACAACATCTGATGTTGTTGTTGTATAATTATAAGTTGATTTGTTCCGTCGCGTTGTAGTCAACACAATTGTCATATATTTATTGTTTCAAAATATCCTATAGTAGTAATAGTACATACATAGCTTTGATACGCTTTCTGTTTCCGTTATTGTCATTAGACCCTCGAAACATCTTTAACCCTATTAGACAGATTATTCTAATCCATTATATTATTTGTTCGCCCAGAAGGGATTGGTAATAAATTTAAATCAGACGACGCGTTAGCGCAGCGGTTATATCAGTGGCCACAAGGCTGATGCGCTAGCGGTAGCGGTTTCGACCCACGCCCACGATAGACATTTGTACAATCCATGCAGCATGTATGTTTGTCGTGGTCTGGGCAATTGTGCTTCTGTATTGTGTGTTTTCGGACCTCCGACACAGGCCAAAATCCTACTGGGTGCCGAAGCGTTTATTTTTATTTTATTTTTAAATTGTCAAAGATTGGTCTATATTATTTTAAGAATCTATTATCTGCCAGATGAAGAAATAGCTAAAAATAAAGAAAAAATATTCAAATTATTGCAGTTTTAAAAAGTTTTATAAGGAAACTTTGCTAAATATTTATTCTGAATAATAAATCAAGCCGGTATTCAAGAATTAACTTTGAGACAACAGTTGTTATGAACTGTTTTATTTATTTAAATAAACACTATGCCTCATTTTAGAAAATATAACAAACATCAAAAAAATATTCAATTACTAGCTGACCCGGCGAACTTCGTACCGCCTAACAGTCGATTCTTTATTTTAATACTTATGCTTCCCGGAACCCCTCCACTAACACTTAAACTTTATGGTATTATAAACAAAAACAGAAACTTTAGACAAAACTATTTAATAAATAATTAACAACAAAAACAGAAACTTTAGACAAAACTATTTAATAAACAATTAACAAAACTATTTTAAAATCAAATTAAAGTTATTTTAATTAAAAATAAGTAACAAAGACTTTTATTAATTTCTGGTTTGATACCGCGAAACAAATTGGTAATGCACCCGGCCGTACTAAGAGCTGTCTCGAGTAGGGATTGCAATCCGGTGTCATTTTCAATCCGGCCGGATCCGCTCGAATTTTTATCAATCCGGCCGGATCCGGGCCGGATCCGGCCGGATTGATCAAACCATAATAACCCAACTTTTCTTTTTAATTCAAACGTATGTTGACCGGTAATGAAGTGAAAAAATTGTACATTTTAATTAAATATATTTTTTTAAATTAAATCTCAGTTTCAAAACAAATTATATAATCTATCAAATGAAAAGATAAAAATGTTAAAATCCGTGGGAGTTATTTCTCAGTATTCATATATGTCGAATTTATTGATACAAATTGATCTAAGCCAAATTCCAATTTCGACCACGTCGTATTAACACGTGGTGAGACGAATCAAAGAGCTAGATTTGTAATTTTAATTAGCCCAGTAATATTAAATTTTTTAGTGATTGTGGATCTTTGTCTCTACTTTTTCTTTCACAAATTTCACGCTATCTATCAGGGTATTACTTGGTTAAGGCTTCGGTTACGGATATATATAGGTACGAATATTTATTGATATGATATGGTTCCAAATATAAGATTTAGCCCGTAACATCTCACTGCTGGGCATAGGCCTCTTTCTCCATGTAGGAGAAGGATTGTAGCTTAATCAGCGGATATGTTCTCTACTATAAGTAACGATAGCTATCAGGTATTTATGATAACAATCGGGACCGACAGCTTAACGTGATCTCCGTGGCACGGAGGAGCGGACCCACAAGGACAGACATCCACCCTGGAAAGAAATATTTGTACAAATACAAATATCCATCCCAAGCGGGAATCCAACCAGCAAACCGTCGATGTTATGATATTATGGTTACGCACGATTGGCTGTCTCGTGTTTGTCCTGATCATTTCATGGTCCACTACTGCGTTTTTATCTTGTATCTATCTTTGAATTTTCTAAAAGAGTACCGAGAGTTTTTTTTCCGCCGGCTTTTTTTCTCTCGGCCTACACTAATAGGGACGTTACTTATTGTAATATTTAATAAAGCCGAGGATAAAGTAGATAGGTAATGTCTACCGAGACATTAGTAATTTAATATTTTGACTAAGTTAAGGTTGCTTATAACACTGGGCACATTACGTAAGTTTGTAATGTACCTAATGTTAAGATATACATTTTATTTTTTATTTTATTGTTTGATTGTTTGCTGCCTTAACTTTCTATTGCATTGTGTAGTTTTTTTTTGTAAATGATTTTTTTTTTTTTTTTTTATTTTGACTTTCGTTAAGTGTGTGTACAATACCACCTTATGACGAAATAAATATTTTTGATTTTGATTTTGATTTTTGACAAATATTAAATTTGTGCGGATTATCCTTTAGTTTCGGTTACAGATATTAGATTTTAGAGGAAATGGAATACTTTATTTTACTTCCTAACGTATATTGTATTAGTTACTGTTACAAATTCTGAGTACTCTATGTTAAACAGCGATGACTCCCACGATGATTTAGTTGCAAAATTGACTGACTTTATGATAATGTTATTTGACCAGAAAAATGTAAAACATAGCAAAAAATTTAGTATTTAAATTACCCTTTGATTGATCTATGCGAAATCATCCGAAACTTTAATATCGGTTTATGGTACGGTTACAGATACATTTTTATTACGTATATCCAATAGTTTGGTTACGATAAAATAACATCCCTAGTTTGAATCTTAATATTTCTAGGTATTCTGCAAGTAACGGCAATGTGAAGTTATTTAATATTCGCACAATAAGTCAAGCAACTTCAGTGTTTTTTCAGCTGTAAATAGAGTTGAATACCTTCACTATAATGCATCTATAACTAATTTAAATGGCAAAAATCTATCAATCAAGTCTTTAGTCTTAGCGTCAAAGGACTCGTGTATGTAAGAACCACGCTCTTTCTTTTAAAAAGAGGTCATTTTCTCAATAAACGCCAACACCGGATCCGGTCACCGGATCCGGCATTTTTTACCGGATCCGGTAACTGTAAAATGATGCCGGATCCGCCGGATTACCGGATCCGGTTTTCCGGATTGCAATCCCTAGTCTCGAGTAAAAGTGCGTCAACTTGACAATGTCAATCGAAAAGATCTGCGAGTATGCTCTATGGCGGGTATGTCGTTCAGAAACGTCAAAAAAATGTCTATTCTCCTTATACGGCCTCTCCTGACACCCTGGCGCCCTCGGCAGGCTGAGATGATCCTTCTTCCTCGACGGGATCATATGTGCCGGCGACTTCGATCTCGTGATCAGCACTGGAAGTGGTCGTAGACTCTTCAGGTTGGTCTACACCTGGAAAACAGAAACGTTAATCCTTTTGCCGAAACTAGATTACAAACAAAGTCTAGTCACTCAAGACTAGACATAAGCAGCAAGCTCTAGTAGGCAATCGCAAGACTAGACATAAAAGCAAGGTCTAGTATAAACTACACATAAAATATCAAGGTCTAGTAGATAATTGTAGGACTAGACATAATACATCAAGGTCTAGTATAAAATTCGTAAGACTAGACATAATACACCAAGGTCTAGTATAATCACAACACTAGACATAAAACATCAGGGTCTAGTATAAAATTCGTAAGACTAGACATAACACATCAAGGTGTAGTATAATCACAAGACTAGACATAAAACATCAGGGTCTAGTATAAAATTCGTAAGACTAGACATAACACATCAAGGTCTAGTATAATCACAAGACTAGACATAAAACATCAGGGTCTAGTATAAAATTCGTAAGACTAGACATAACACATCAAGGTCTAGTATAATCACAAGACTAGACATAAAACATCAGGGTCTAGTATAAAATTCGTAAGACTAGACATAACACATCAAGGTCTAGTATAATCACAAGACTTGACATAAAAAGCAAAACCTAGTTAGTATTCATAAGACTAGACATAACGAAAGGTCTAGTATACGTTATTCAAAGGAATACTCACTAGCAAAGAAAGCAGCACATTCATCAGGAGTCCACTCCCCCTTCCAAGGCACCATAAACTGAGCTGCAGCATAAGTCAGTTTTCCATAGGCTCCAGAAACAAGTTGTAACTCATAGCGCCCATTATCCAAAACCTTTGTCACTTTATATGGGCCACGCATTCCGGGATCCAATTTTCCCTTCGATTGTGCGTACTTGATGACAAAAACTAAATCGTTGACATGAAATTCTTTGGGAGGTTTGCGTCCTTTATTGACACGCTCATTCTGATGCCTTTGATTATCTTTTAAGAGCTCGGCTGTCCTTTGCCTGGCTATTTCCCGCAAGGATTGGCGATTACTTTCGGAACAATCAACAGCTACATCACGAACTAAAGCTCGTATTACAGGAGTAGCTCCTTCAATACCGACCACAAGATTTAACGGAGATGCTTGAGTTGTCTTTTGTTTGGTAATATTGAGTATTAGTTGTAGACGCCATAGCTCTTCAGACCAGTTGCTTTTCTTATGATTAGCCTCTATACGCAACATATTCAGTACAGTGCGCGCGTATCTTTCCACCTGGCCATTCGAATGATGCATTTCGGGCGTTATATGATGGATACTACACCCAGAATCATTCATCCACTTTACAAACCCGGTGGACTCAAACATTCGACCCCTATCAGTAACAATGAGCTGCGGGGCACCAAACAGGGACATAACATTTTTAAATACGCGCTTTAGCTCATCAAGGTCTTGTTTTTGTATTGCGTATAAGAGACAAAATTTTGAAAAAGCGTCAATAATTATCATGACATGCTTATAACCATTAGATACAGGTAAAGGTCCCAAAACATCCACATGAAGCGTGTGGAAAACAGTACTAGGCTTCGGCCATGATTTTATAGGCTGTAATGGTGCTCGCGGTACTCTCTTATTAGCTATACAAGTTAAACAATGACTAATGTACTTTTTTACAAATGCGACTAGACCAGGAAACCAAAAGTGATTTAAAATTAATCCAACCGTTTTATCTAACCCCACATGACAATTTTCATCGTGAAAAATCCTCAAAAGACTTAATCGGTAACCTTTAGGTATGTAACATAATAAGCGCGGTACATTCCCTACTGGCGTGTATTTGTAATAAAGAATATCATTCATTTTTTGGTAACGACTAGCATCTAATTGTCCCTCGTCTAACTGACTAATTAACTTTTGCACTTCTTCATCCCCCAATTGCGCGATTTGTGCCCAATTACGCGGTTTTATAAACAAAAACAGAAACTTTAGACAAAACTATTTAATAAATAATTAACAACAAAAACAGAAACTTTAGACAAAACTATTTAATAAACAATTAACAAAACTATTTTAAAATCAAATTAAAGTTATTTTAATTAAAAATAAGTAACAAAGACTTTTATTAATTTCTGGTTTGATACCGCGAAACAAATTGGTAATGCACCCGGCCGTACTAAGAGCTGTCTCGAGTAAAAGTGCGTCAACTTGACAATGTCAATCGAAAAGATCTGCGAGTATGCTCTATGGCGGGTATGTCGTTCAGAAACGTCAAAAAAATGTCTATTCTCCTTATAGTATGGTATTAAAGTTCAGACTTTTAAGTATTATTACGAATCTTTTGTATGGGAATATAAAAAAGTGTTGTTTTTAGACTTTTAAGGCAATTTTTTAAATTTTTCTCTCCGTAAGAACCATCTTCGTACTTCAAGGAATATTATAAAAAAAGAATTAGCGAAATCAGTTCAGCTGCTTTCGAGATTTGCGCTTAGCAACACATTCTGCGATTCATTTTTAAATATATAGAGATTATTTAATTATAGATTTATAATTATTGTTAATTGCTTTTGTTTATGGAGCAAAAGCTTACACGGTAATATTACATTAAAAAAGGAAATATTATTGAATCGTTAAAGAGTTTACTTTCTAATTGGTAAAGATATGGTTTAAGACTGTTTGTAGAGCAATGTACGGTCTACAATCATGTAGCGAGCATGACAACAAGCGGCATCAATGTATTCTAACCTCGCAAATATCACCTAACATTTAGTTAGTATGTTAGTATTATGTACTAACTATTAGAGTCTATTAATAAATTTATTGAACAAATATTTCATTATCATAATTTAATAAGGAGTTTTCGATCTTAATATGACGATATTTCAGACTAATTGACTTGATTATTTATGTGATAATAAAATTCTTTGGTTAACACTAACCTTCTTGTTGGTTAACCTGTTGTTATGGCTCCTAAGTCACAAGATTTTAGTAAAAGAGCAATTATTCCAATTGAATTTGCTTAGCAAAATTTCACAAATAAGAATTTCTTATTATTTAAAATGAAAGTATGTACACTGACTCTATGTACTGGTACATACAAGACATAGAGTGAGTGTACATACTTCTATGTATCACTTTTATTTTTTGTATAGAACAAGGCAAATATTAAATGTATAAGTATACTCATGTGACAATAAAAATGTTGATGGCATTAATTTTTATTGATATCAATTTGTAAAAAAAAAAAAAATATTTTACCTTTCAAAAATATTTCGTGTCAATGCGGCCGGTTGATTAAGTTAAACGAAGAATACTAAAATCAGTTGTTTCTTAATCCCCGCTTTACCAATGCCTCACCTATCCACTTATCCACTTAAGACATCGCAATATATTTCAACCAATTATTTATCAATAAATCATTTATTTACAATAAATTACTTGTACTTAAACAGGGAAGCCAGTAGCCATGTAAGTCCTGGCTATAGAATGATATTTTCATAAACATATCTTAAAGGACTATGTGTCTGATTTGATCTGATCCTTTAATGCATTATTATTACTGGAATAGATAATAATTATGTTGTTTTATTTCCTTAAAATTACATTGGTAGCCGTGAATCATATTTTAACAGTGTTTAACGCAGTTTTACGATTTTTTGTTTTAATTCGCATAAGTTGTTAAGTATAATGGGCTTGTGGACTGGCTGTGGATTTGCATCTTTTATACCTTAGTGAAATTGTCGTGGAGGTACTTAATGTATAGGATAAGTTTATGTTTTTCTTACTTAACAAAATGTAATTACAATCAAAAACTGCTAAAATATGCTAGTGGATCACAGCCTTAATTTATTTACAAATTGTTTCAATTTAAGTCTAATATACTATGCGTGCTTCCAAACAGAATTTTAAAATAATATTAATAAACGATATAGAGAATACGAGTGACAGACTTTAATTACCAAGTTTAAAATCATCAGCCATAAAGCAATTTACCTCTCGAATATTTTGAGAGACAGTACACATCATATTCTATTAAATGTATTTTTTTTGCAAAATTATATTCTGCACTCAAAAGCTCATATTGTAACTCGAAAACTTCATTTTCTACGGTTCAGGGCAAGTCTGAAACAAACACAATACTCCACCGTCCGCATCTCAAAATAACGATTTAGTTGTACTCATAATATTAAATTTTCAGGCTGCAGTTGTTACAAAGATATTTTTATAAAATTTGGCACCGCACTTGTACTCTTAAAGCGAAACCGAAAAAAAAGCACACTTTATATAAGGTCTTATATTTCAAAAGATTTTGACACATTAAATACTAAAAGATATGATGAAGAACGTACAGCACACACGAAATTCTAAGATGTTGATTTTTCTGAGAAAATATTTAATTGCTGTTTATAAAAGTATCATTATTTTAATATCTAAATCTATCTTTGTGAAAGACAAATAAATGGTTATCAAATCTTCGTGATAAGGTTCTGATACGGTCACAACACCATGGTGATGGTTAGTTGTACCGTTACCATAATTAGACGTTTATATAAACTAACGATCGACGATATAAACTAATATATCATAATTATATCAGGAATTTAGACGGTACCTAAACAAACATTTAAAAAACTTTTACGGCTACTTGCAAAAACAACAAGGATTTCTGTAATAATTGTTTTTGTTCGCAAACGAAAAGCAACCGACTTCAATTACATCATTATAATTAGCGTTATCAAAGATTATTCAAAAAGTAGTTACCAGATCTCGATTAAACAAGAAAAGCATCTGCTTTCGATTAAAATAAGAATCATCAAAATCAGTACACCTAGTGAAAAGTTATGCAGTCTAATACAACGTAGGTCGACGAAAAAATAGTCAAGTAAGAGTCCGTTATTGGATATTTAAACTCGAAAAATACTAGTCAGATCTCAATTAAATTTAAATGAGACCATGACACGTACCACTTTTCGGTCTGGGTGGACTCAGTCAAAAGTTCTGAGGTAATATAAAAAAATACAATCGAATTGAGAACCTCCTCCTTTTTAGGAAGTCGGTTAAAAAGACAGGAAACTTAAGAGGTAGAGGTAGCTAATTTAAGATACCCAGTTGCTAATATCATTTGAACCTTTTCCTTTTTCTCCAAAATAATGTCAATTATTGTGGGCCAGTAATACTTGTTTGCTTTTATCTAAAAAGATAAGAAACGTTCAAACGCGGCATTTTAGTCGCAGACGTCTACACAGGCAATTTCGCTGGAGCCTTTGTTATCGTTGCGTGAATTACGCAGGTAATGGGCCGCATTTACAACGTACGTGCCTCGACATTCATTACACCGGCTAATTAAACTAGCCGTTGAGATTCCGACGAATTCTCCTCCACGATGACACCGCTTTCTTTATAATTCTTAGGAGGAAATTTAAATTAGAGCCTTTTAGAGTAAATACCTTTGTTATACGGATGTTGTAGATCATTTTTCGTGATTAAAAGTGTTAATGATACTTAGGTACATATAATTATGACAATTGGTAAGGAAATCTGTAAATTTTAATATAATATATCTATTATTATCTTATACATATTAACAATGAAGATAAAATTGCAGAAAAATTATAGAGGGTATTTTATCACCAGTCATTATTATGTTATATTAAACGCTGTGTGCAGTTTTTCCTACGTTTATGATTATTACACTGCTTTGTTGAATCGCAACGTGATACTTTATTACTTGCAACCTTACGAAAAAAATAAATTTTATAACGCAAAAGTATTTTTATACTTGACTCGTAGGTCCCGGGCGCGGGATATAAAAATGTCGTATAGAATTTCCCTCTGAGAGGAACGGATAAAGAGGTGCGAAAACTGTTTTTCGTGACCAGGCGTATAAATTTTTGTACTACTCACATCAACGTAAATTTTTGACGACTTAATAGAACATCTTATAGACCAGTGCTTTAGCGTTTAAAAATGGTAAAAACCAAAGAAATTTATAGTAGAATGAAACACATTGCACGAGAAAGAGAATACAACGAAAATGATAGGAAAAATAAATTACGGTCGATCTGAGGTCGGAAAGTGGTAGGGAGGGGGAGTTTAAGGGTAAAAAACGGTTTATCTCGATTTGTGGCTAAACTACAAGTCCTATGGAAAAAAGTTCAATAGCAAAGTTATAGGTAATAAACAGATCTACAATTTTTGTCTTAATACTTTTTTCACAAAACCTCAAAATTTATGTGAAAAATTCAAAAAACCAAGTTTTTGGTTTTTTATTTTTATCTTTTACAATTTATTTTTGTTTTTTTACGAAATTTGGTGAAAACGTACCTTATTATGTCCCAAACACACTGTAATTGTTTTGATTTAAAATGTTAATTTTTTCACCTTATTTTGACCTCAATATCGAAAAAGCACCCTCATTTTCAATCGAAAATTCTCACGTCAAAATATCAGCTTTTTTAAACAAGTTTGTCGGCTTTTTGTTTTTTAAAATCTCTAGTTTCTTATGATGTAAATAAATATATACATTACTATAATAAATCTTCTCAAAAAAAAATGCAAAGAAATAACAGGTAGTAAGGCGACAGGTACAGGTAGTAAATCGAGATAAGCCATTTTTACCCTTAAACCCCTACCACTGCCCGACCTCAGATCGACCGTAATTTATTTTTCCTATCATTTTCGTTATATTCTCTTTCTTTTGCAATGTGTTTCATTCTACTATAAATTTCTTTGTTTTCAAAAGCTAAAAGCACTGGTCTATTATAGGTAGTCGTTTACGAAAATTTTGCTTTCCGGTATGTTTCTAAAAGTTTAGCCTTTTATGATGTCTATAATGACTTGACTAAGAGCTTTCTTAATACATACATACATCTATTCACGCCTGTATCCCAGAGGGGTAGGCAGAGATTACGCCCCTCCACCAGCCACGATCCTGACAAACCTTTTGTGCCTCATTTACAGTCATACATCTTCTCATACACTGTCGGCGATTGTGCGTACTTCTTACTTGGCCGGTTTCCAAGACTTCTCGGATTTGATCCTCGAAAGTCTTTCTTGGACGGCCTTTCGGAACTACGCCCGCCAATTTACTTTTATAAATACCTTTCGTAACCCTACTCTCACTCATCCTTTCAATATGTCCAAACCAACGCAGCATCCCCTTTCTTACTTTCATAACCACATCTTCTTTCAAGCCACATTTTTCCCTTATCACACTATTTCTTACTCTATCAACCAGTCTTAAGCCACACATATTACGCAAAGAGCGCATTTCTACCGCATTCAATCTACTTTCATTCTTCTTCTGCCACACCCAACATTCACTTCCATAGGTCAATGTGGGGATGAGCACCCCCTCATGAATCGCCAACCTTGCCTTGTTTGACAAATTTTGGTTGTTCATAAGGGAGTGCAGGGCCCCATTGACTTGATTTCCCAATTTTACTCTCCTTTCAATATCTTCTTCATACTTACCATCCCTTGTAAAAACGCAACCCAGATAAACAAATTCATTCACTTGTTCTAATTTCTCATCACCAATCATTATTCTGCATTCAGTCACTTTCTCATCCCGTTCCAAAACCATGACTTTCGTCTTGCTTACATTTATTTTCATGCTTCTCTTACTGAAGGATTCATTCACTAGAGTTACCATCTTCTGCATCTCTTCAGCCGACTCTGCAAGGAGCATTTGATCGTCAGCGTACAAGAGGCACTTGATAAGTAACTCCCCCAGTCGTAACCCCCATCCACAGTCTTTCAAATCGTCAAGACAACTATCCATGAATAGGTTAAACAGCCATGGTGAAGCTACGCAACCCTGTCTGACACCTTTTCCGATGGCAAACCAGTCACTGTAGGCCCCATTAATCCTGACGCAAGCACTCGAACCATCGTAAAGTGATTTGAGTGCCCGTATCAGGTTGCCACCCACACCATACACAGATAGCGTCGACCACAAATCATCCCTCTCCACTTTATCGTAGGCCTTCTCTAAATCCACGAACGTGCAGAAGACCTTCCTGTTTTTAGAAAGAAACTTCTCCGCAATGTTCCGCAAAGAGAAGATCTGATCCACGCATCCAATTCCCTTTCTGAACCCTGCTTGTACATCCCACATTTTCCCTTCAGTCTTTTGCACAACTCTTTCAATCAGAATCTTAGCATACAATTTGCCTACAACACTCAAGAGACTGATGCCACGGTAATTCTTGCAGTCCTGACTCGACCCCCTCCCCTTGTACAATGGTACTATGACGGCTTTGCACCAGTCTTCTGGGACTCGACCATCACGCCAACACACATTGAAAAGAAGGCAGAGCAAACTAACCACAACACCGCCACCAGCCCTGAGCATTTCTGCAGACACCCTATCAAAACCTGCCGCTTTTCCCATCTTCATACTTTTCATAGCTTTCATAATTTCTTCCGTACTTATTTCCAGCTCCAAAATCCTTTCATAATTTCCACCATCAACTTAGTTGAGGCTTGATCCCTTTCAAATAGACTCTCAAAGTGTTGTTTCCATCTTTCCAAAACATCTCTTTCATCCGTCATAATCATACCATTCTCATCTCTAACAACACTTAATTTTGAGTCCGTGTTGCGTCTCGCCTTCCTTACCATGTTCCAGAACAATTTAAGGTTTGACCTAAAGTGTCCCGAGAACTTATTTTCAAATCGCACTTTCGATTCATTCTTTTTTCTTTCAACTATTGCTTTCACTTTCTTTTTCAAATCTTTATAGATCTCTTTCATCCTCTCAACTTTTATGTTATCTACACAACGAGCATTTTGTACCGTTGCAAGATTTATCCAGGCATTCTTCTTTTCTTTCACTGCTTTTCTTACTTCGTTATCCCACCACTCTCTTCTTTTATTGTTAATCTTTCGTGTCGTTACCCCACATTCTTCAGAGGATGCCTCCACCATACTATTCTTACATAAATCCCACAAATCATCCAATTTCCAGCACTCTTTATCTTTTACGTCACCAATTTTGTCGGTTACCTTTCTCACATATTTTTCTTTCACCTTAGGTTCTTCTAATTTTTCTACTTTTATTCTTTTTAAACTAGTTACCGGCACAGAGGGCCTATGGCGCCAGCCTTTGAACAGACCACTAATCTGAGAAACTACCAGATAGTGATCCGCTCCCACACCTGTCCCTCTGTAGGCTCTGGTGTCCGTAACCAGTTTTCTCAATCTTTCATCAACTACCACAAAGTCAATCATACTTCTATCGCTTCCTCTCTGCCATGTATACGTATGGATCTTCTTATGCCCAAACCATGTGTTGGATACAAAGAGATTCCACTCCAAACATATTTCTAATAAATTCATACCATTCTCATTCACTCTTTTGTCTCCAAATTTCCCTAACACCCTTCCACAACCATCTCGTTTTACACCTACCCAACCATTAAAGTCACCTAACATAATAATTCTTTCATTATCTTCAGAAACCGACAAAATTTCCCTTACTTGCTCCCAAAACTCCTCGCGTTCTTTGAGGGGCTTCGATGTATCTGGGGCATACACTCCTAATACAAACAGTTTTGTCAGCCCCACTTTGAACCTTATCCAAAGAAGTCTTGGGCTCACGCATTCATATTCTTTCATACACTGAGACATTCGGTCAGACAAGATGAAACCCACGCCTTGGCTGCCTCTCATTGACTCGGCAACACCAGAGTAGAGCACAGTGTAGGCTCCCAGTTCGGATTCAAACCTGCCCTTCCTTTTTGTTTCAGTCACACAAAGTACATCCAGTCCCCTTTCGTCCATCATATCAATTACTTCATCAACTTTTTCATCTATCCCTCCACACACATTCATCGTAGCAAAGCGGGTTGCTGCAACCCACTTTTCGCCCCTCCGGGAGACACAACGTGGCGGGTGGCGAGCCGCGTCGCCGGACTTTGTCACCGGAGTTAATATGGAACTCATGGCAGGGCACCGGGAGATTCTTCGCACCCTCTGATCATTTAAGACCTGCCCGGAACTGAGGGCCATTCGTGTTGTTGTCCCAGCCATAAGTTAAATGAGATTGAAGAATAAGGCGAAGATACTGTTATAAATACTCATATAAATATAGGTAGGCGTTTTGGAAGGGATGAGATAAGGGAAAAAAGGTAGGGGGATATAGAGAAGAGAGGATCTGCTGGTCACCAGGGCATAAAAATGACTATGACACGCAGAGCTCAGGCAGTCCGGGATCGCGTGCCCGTATGCTTTGTTACCTAAAGGAGGCAACTAGATAGCATCCTGTGGACTGGAGCTTTCTTAATATTATGGAGTAATTCATGGATGAAATTTTAAAACATAAGTAAGTAGTGTCCTTCAAACTATAACACTTAATCTCCAGAGCGAGAGTGACTCCAGCAGTTGATATGAACAAAACGACGGAATTAACAGGAAATAAAAAATTACGTTTTGTAAATATTTTAATTCTGATCAAAACAATAAACTACAAATCAATTGATTTATCTATTTATTGATACAGCCTGTAACTTACCACTGCTGGTCAAAGGACTCTTTCTCCATGTACGAGAAGGATCGGACCTTCCTCCACACTGCTCCTCTGCGGGTTGGCGGATATATTTCCTGTCATAGGTGACGATCACTTTTAGTAAAAATGCCTAATAACAAATCTCTTATTTGATAAAAATTTTCAATTGCACTTTTTTGCTAGAAAAGATCTATATTTACCTAGATAATATCTATAAAAGATCTATATTCAAAAGAAATTTATTATTTCGTACATTTTAAATGATATTATATTAATAAGTTTGTATATTTATATAATATGCTTTAGGTATGTAAAACCTTTACCTGGAGAAGTGCCTCCTGCGTCTCGAGACTACAACCAATTTAAAAAGTCATGACGCGGAAAAAATTTTCTTATTCCCTTCATTTAGTAAAAGTATACAAAATGAACCGTTAAGATACTTAAAGTAAATAATATTGTATACAGTAACAACCAAAAAATTTAAAATAAAATATATGTATACGTACTCGTACATATAAATATACATATCACAATAAAAATTTGAAAAATATTTTTTTTATAATCTTAATGTGATATATGTAAGTTTTAATTCTTTAGAAGATCAGAAACAAGAAAATGAAAGGACAATGCCTATTTTCTATGAAGCCGTGCCCGGGTACGTGTTCAGACAATTCATATATTTAAGTATCCTTTATTAATCGAAAATAGATTTTTGATAATATTCTAAAAGTGATTAAAACCGTAGTTTATACTTTAATTAAAAAAGATATTTTATTTGTATTCCGGGTTTGTGCTGTCAAAACATATTAAATATAAATACCAAGTCGGAAACGCAACTATAGAAATAAACGCTTTTTTTAATTAAATTATAAACCCCAACACGACCAGAAAATTGACATATTAAAGTTTTCTTTATTAATTAAAACTAGATTTTTAATAATAGTCTAAAAGTAATCAAAGCCGTGGTTTATATTTTAATTTAAAAAAAGCGTTTGTTTGTGTGGTTGCTATGACGACTTGCTATTTATATTTAAACTATTTTGACATGACAAACGCGGAATACAACTAAAATATTTTTTAAAATTAAATTATAAACCACGGCTTTGATCACTTTTAGAATATTATTAAAAATCTAGTTTCAATTAATAAACGATACTTAAATATATGAATTGTCTAAACTAGTCAAAGCACGTACCGGGCACAAATAGGCATTGTCCTTTAATTTAAAAGAATGACCTTATCTTGTATGGTTAATTAACCTTTTTTTCTTGAAATATTATGGTTAGCCCTTAACCATAATTTTAACTGAGGTAGGGCACAGCAGGAAATTTCCTGCTCAAAATATGGAGCAGCCCGACTGGGGTAGTACCTCGACCTTACAGAAGACCACAGCTAAATTATACTATTTTCAAGCAGTATTTTGTTCCTGTTGGTGAGTAAGGTGACCAGAGCTCCTGGGGGGGATTGGGGATAGGGTCGGCAACGCGCTTGCGATGCTTCTGGTGTTGCAGGCGTCTATAGGCTACGGTCTTACCATCAGGTGAGCCGTACGCCAACCTAGTTACATAAAAGAAAAAACCATAATATTATGGTGGCATTTAACCATTTTATGGTTACTTTACGTTTAGTACACAGAAAAACACTTTACTGCTAGTGTACCAGTTTTAACTATGTAAAAAAAATTTTTTTTGAAAGTATTTTGTACACAACATATTAAAACTAGCAAAAAGCATAGCTTTACATGGGCTCCGGAGAATTTTTACTTAGGAATAGTTTTGAAGCATTTTATTAAACCATTAAATTTTTCAGACGCATTTCTTCTTGTTTCCTACATTCCATCATAAAAGTTTTTAATACTACTTAATCCATCATAGGGAAATCTTCTGTATAATGCTAATCTATCTATGATAAACCGACACAAGTTTCTTTTAAAGTTCTTCGCCAATTTCTACAACAGCTTTATCACAGCCTTATGGATAGTAATTGTGAAAGCTTATTGTAGTGGAAATCGTTTTCTAGAACAATTACTAAGTTTTTCTAAAATTTTGTTAGGTACAGTTGGTATTGGAATACAGCCACTGTTGTTACACGTTAAATCAGAAATATTTTCATAATGAACCATTATTACAAATTACACACGATCACGATTCAGCCTGTAATATCCCACTGTTGGGCATAGGCCTCTTCCCCATGTAGGGGAAGGATCGGAGCTTAATCCACCACGCTGCTCCAATGCGGGTTGGCGGATATATTCCCTACTATGAGTAACGATCGCTATCAGATGTACATGATAACAACCGGGACCGACGGCTTAACGTGCTCTCCGAGGCACGGTGGGGAGACCCACGAGGTTCGGTCCGTTTTTAAAGATGGCTCCAATTTGGATAGAAGATAGCGGTGGCTTTAGAGAGGCTACAAGTCTCTTAATAATATACAGTAAATGTGGGCGCGAGACCCCACATCGAACGGTGGGCGGATTCATGGAGAGGAAAAGGGGTTGAAAGTAGATCGGATGGAACTTACTTGGTGAGGAATGTTGCGTGGCGCGGAGCTGATAGTCTCGACCTCGATGGCGATGAGCTGGGTTCACTGGTTATGTTCGGCACTCGTTTTACACTTAAATTACTTATACGTTATACTAAAAGGCCGGCCGGCAATATTGAGAATATTTACTTTAAATGTCACACGCTGGGGTTCATTTTGAATAGCAGGCGACTCCGGGCGCGCGCGCCGAGTTCTCGAAACGAAGTGATTAGATGGAATGAACTGTTAATTGTATTGACAAGAATGACAGATGCACACGTTTATCCGTCGCGTCATCTGTGGCGCGAACAGTAAATTTTGCTTTGACTTTTTGAAAAAAATAAATGAATTTGTATAACATTTGTACTAATTTGTAGCATTTGCGGGAGATTTTACTTTGCTGTTTTCATTTGAAGAAATGTGCAGATGAAGCGCAAATAATGCTTACAGGACCTTACAATGATAATTAATAATACAACTGATAAAATACACAGAGGAAGATTTCGAAATTTCAAGAGTAATAAAGAGTAGAAAGTCTAAAAAATTCGATGGCAAGAAATTGGAAATAATAGTCGATGAAAATCAGATTAATTAAAATATTAATAATTACTAAACTAAATTTATTATTTGAAATCAAAGTTATGTAACATTCGATTGAAGTCGTAATAAATGGCCAAATAATGTACCAGTCGCATTGTAACGCTGATTCTTATCATACGTACTTTTTGATATATTTCTGTAATGATATAACCTATGCATGTTGAAAATTATAGTTGACGAAATCAATGATACGTTGCATGGATACGTATCAGGTGCGCGTGTTCTAATTTTCTCATTGGCCTGAATAACAGCAGCAAGTTATTTTCCCAATGATTAAATGAAGGCAGTAAATAAAGCTCTACGTTTGTTGTGGTGACATTCGAGCACTCTAAATTTGAAAGCGTCGATGGCACTTTAATTTATTTCAGCGACAATGCTTGCTTAACACGCACTATCGGAATTGAATTTATGATTATTAGGTCAGAAGTTTATTAGATTAATTACACATTATAAATTTGTTGTAGGTATAAATATTATTACTTAAAAACAGTGTAAAACAATAATTTTCAAATAAGTGTTAAAGAATTCTCTTGAGGCTTCATTCAAATCCTGCTTTGATATTTACCGAATTGATTGATGTAAGTGAGTTATTGTTCAATGTTTTGTAGTATGCGATTTTACGTAACTCAATTTTTCAAGACAGTGTTCAGTATATAAGTTCAAAAAGTGAATGTTACTGTTATTCACACTCATTTCGACTATTATATATCATATTTCAACATAAAAAATAAATATGTAAAATAATTTTTGGTTATTAAAGATATTTTTTGCTTTCTTATTTTTTTTATTTATTTATTTTTTTTTTATTTGATTCCACATTGATTCAACATAGTGTCGAGATTAAAAAAAATATAAGCAGTTAAAAATAGCATATTAAAAATTTTGCACTATGCAGTATGCACTCCTTATAAAAGAAAGGAACTATAAATGTGCGAAATTTCATACTCCTAAGTTTGCGCAATTTTCGTAAAAAGGGATGCAAAGTTTTTGCTTCACGTAATAATATAATATAATATATATTATGTATATAGATTAGACAGTAAATATGTTTACAAAAAATATGTAGGTACATACGTATTAATGTACAATACCATAACATTTATTAGTTTGACTGGTCCGTAAAATATACTTACTTTGGATTTTAAATGTAGGAATATAATTATCAAATAAATAATTTATTATTTATGCTTCAAAAATAAAGAGGCAGGTAATTTATCTATATTTATATGTATAATTATATATAATTGCCAATGTACCTAAATTAGCTTGTAAATTAATACGGAAAGTGATAAATGTTTATTTTCGTAACGAACAATCTAGTTTGGCTGACGTAAAGATTAAAGTGAGACATTCATTAACAGTAATCAGTCAAGTAAACTAAGTGGGGCCGCTTTCGACGGCTACTTATCTAAATAAGATCAGCGACATGCTTGATGGATTTTAAGGCTCTTGTTAGTAATAGTCAATTTTTTAAAATTAGCGCTGCTTAGCTGCTTATTCGGATTTATATTGTTTTTATTTCTTTCGGAGTTTTAATAAGCTATTTAATTAATATTTTTTAACGGTTTTAATGAAAGTACAAAATGTGTCTAAGTTCTCTTTTTTCACCAGTTTAGATGTTGTATTATTATAGTATATTCCTACGCATATATTTAAAATGCAGCTGAAGCGTAAAAGAACGAGAAGTTAATACAAAAATGTTTATTTATTACTACACCACAATATTTGAGGTAGTTAATAATAATTGTACCTAAATATAATTATTGTTATCGATATGTATATCTATATACGATTATTATATACGATTTTATACAAGTTTTGAACCAAACAATATTATTTGTATGTCTTCTAAAAACTATATGAATTACACAGGATTTCATTTAAGTTGGTTCAACAGTTGAGCGCTCAAATATCAACAATAGCGAAGGGGATTTGAGTGCCATACTACCCAAAGGCTCGAATATTTTTTAGCTCTGTCTGGCCTGTCATTTTATTATAGACTAGATGGCCCGGTGAACTTCGTATCACCTACATATGTTTGTGAAAAATATACACAAAACACTTTCTGAGCGCACCTATGAATATTTGACAACCAATTGACAACGTTTTTGACAAAAGACATTACATTTCCCCGCTAGGAACATTTTGTATTGGAAAATTAAATCGTCGTTTTTAGTATTTTCCGTTACATATTATTTATGTTTCTCACCGTTTAAACCTTCCCTGAACTTCCACAAACATTTCGAGATCAAAATTAGCTAAATCGGTCAAGCCATTCTCGAGGTTTAGTGAGACTAACAGCAATTGATGATGTACGGGTTAACGCACATTTCTTTGAGTCGGCAAGATGTACGGGTCAACGCACATTGAGCAATATGATTGTCTTGCAACCTCTTTAATTTAGCTTATTTATTACGAAATTGTTATTGACTGAAACGGATGCAAAGTAATCACCTACTTAAATTAGCTTATTTTTCACAACATTATTATTTGCCTAATACAGATTTCTAATGAAATTGTTATTTGTACGAAACGTATGACGTCTGTACTTCTCCCTATATATACTGTAAATTTAACATAATAAACTCAGTGTTGGATCGACTTTCATTGGGTTTGGTTTACCTCATAACCTTCCCACACATGAGTCACCTCTCACTCAACTATAACTGTACCATACAGATATATATAATTATATATAGATTTTTGAATATATTGATTTTTTTGCTATAGTATATAAGTACTTTTATCGTGTGTAGAAAAATACACTTTTCACATTATAGGTTTTTTAAATGAACAAAAAATAATTGGTCAAATTTGTAATGACTGCATATTCACTCGGTTTATCCGAAAAGTCCCGGAAGGGTAATTCGCAATAACATAGCGCTAATGACCCACCATTCACAAGGGAGAATTTTCAGCTAACTGCGACATTAAGACCTTCTTATTTGGCTATTCCACTTCGTTATGGGACCTTTGTGGGAGTTAAGGAAAAATATAGTTTTCACTGAAGCTAATAAAATTAGTTCGTTTTAGTAAATCGACTGAAACGAAATTAAGTCTATGTAAAAATATAACTGAATTATTAGTTGTAGTTTATATATTTAGAAGTTTCATTTATGTGTAATATGTCGACATCTACACTAACATTGCAGATACGAAAAATTTAATTTTTTTTTGTAATGGATATAGTCAAAAACTGCTGAACCAATTTTAAAAATTGTATTACAATTATGACGCTAAGAAATCACTAAGTGATATACTACATTTTATAAAAGAAAACCGTACAGCCACAATAGTTTTTCACACGGGCAAAGCCGTGAAAAGTCAGTTTACAACTTTTCATACCTTTTGTCAGAAACTAATTTATAATAATTTATTTGTCAATTTATTATACTGTACAATATGGCGGGTTTAATGCTAAACGCATTTTCTGTCACCTGACTTTAACACAGATAGTCAGTCAGCATAGATAAAAATGTTATAGTTTCTAATGATCATGGACGCGCTACGCAGACCTTTTTCTCTTTTCGGCACACCGTTCATTGTATTTTTATGTATATCTATTTTTTGCTTATTGATTATACAACAAAACACGCACATGTTATAGAATTAGTAATTAAGAATGCTTTTTATGTTACAAATGTATCTACTTACCAAATTAACTACAAACGGATATGATTATGAAAAAAATAAATACAGGTATTTTCTAGAAAATTTCATACATAAAATATCATCCTTTTTATTCGTTATAAGTAAAAGATAAAGAGTTAATGACAAAAAACTACACTTTGTGAAGTTTTCTCCGCGTAACAAGTCTGGCGGAACTTTGATGTCCATCATAAACTTGAGACAGGTGGAATGGTCTAAGATCCGGAATATAACAAAATCTTCCCTCATCTGTTAATTAGATGAAACAATTTTTTATAGGCTGATTTCAATATTGTGAATTTATAAAAACAACCTCTGCCACCATAAGCCTGCTGCAAATAATAATACTTAAAAAAAATTTTTTTCTTCTAAAAAATCTTTTCCCTCTCATGTTAATTACATGTAGTAAGCTAATAAACCGTTAATATTTTACATTATATACCTAACTGTAGTAGGCAGCCATCTCTATGATTGCTACACTTACCTGTAGCCAGGTCAGTAACCTCAGTCAGCAGTAACCTACCACAATATTGAAATAAGCCTATAAAAATTGTTTCATCTAATTAATAGATGAGGGAAGATTTACCTTCTCGGATCTTAGACCAGAATATCAAAAAGGTAGAAATTTTCAGTGTTTAATGTGACTTTATGTTGACGATAGCTATATTTTATTTTGTTTTAAAGTCATACACGTTTGAAATTAATAAGAATAAAAATTGCTTGAGGTATTTAAATTTGAAGTAATTACTAAAATGATTTACATAAAAAATAATTAAAAATTTACGTCTTTGGGCTATGTAACATCATTGTTTACTGATTTTATATTAAGTTTGAATATTAGCTTGAACTACAACGTAATAAAATAATTCGTCAAGTTACATCCGCGAGTTTACTCGTTGTAGTTGTACTTATTGGCGAGATGCATTAATTGTTGATAACTTCCTTCCATTTTTCGCATTTAAACTCTAGCATTATTAGTATGCACTTTAAGTATGTTGAGTTCGAAATCTCTTAAGAGTGCGCATAATGCAAAATTACCATCTTCTATTTGTTTTGACATGAAGAGTTCCAGACCAAATCTTAAAATAAAAATATATGACAAACTACGTGATATTTGCAAGGGTTGACCCATATCAAAAACATAAAATAAGGAAATTTCCTCGATAAAATATAATCACGAAGTAACCTCTAATTTTTATATTTTTTCTATTTATACTCGATATGGTTATGACCATTAAGACAAAAATTTGATAATTAATTACATTTAAATATGAGTAAAGGCTATGCCAAGGCATTTAATGTAATTACTTTTAGTTTCGGAATTATATACAAAATAACATATTTGTCGTTTTTTTACATTCGTAATGCGCTCAAAACTATATCGTCTATCGCACTCTGACACGAGGCTTTGTGTATATTTTGTTTCATCGGGCGCGCGGGTGAAATCTGATTTTTTACTCGCCTTATGCACGCTCTTAAGTTGTTCTATTGTATACCAAACTGATCTACTTTGGCTTAGAATTACCCAGTGGGCGGTAAAGATATGCTGTGCTTGGCGTAATTCTAAGTAGTTAAATCAGAAATTAAGAAATGCATCGAAGAACAAGATTAGCGATGTAGCCTGGTTGTTAAATCACGTAATACTGAAATTGCAAAGTCGAAGAATTAATAGTTGTCGGGGCCCCAAGATGTTAAAAGCTAGTTGGCTGTGGGTTGGCGTGTATTCAGTGCATCTAAAAATGAAGACTTACAGGTAGGTACTGTCTTTTATCTCTTTCAAGTTCACAAGCATATAAGATCCTTAGACCAATGTTTATCAGTTAACCACTATCAATAGTTGAAAATTTATCATTATTAACTGATCACAGTTCATCAGCACTGATTCAAAATTATATGTTCGTGGGTCGAATTATAACACATGGCCATCTGTTCCCATGTTAGGCAACTTAATGCTTGTGTTACAGGTAACAGCCGACTGTTATAGCTAAATATGTTTTTATTGATATAATGAATTAACAATGTCTTCTATAAACTTAAGCGTAAGATAAAATGAACCAGTAATCTAGTTCTCAATTACACTGTTTCATTAAATATTTATGAACATTAAGAATTTCCCGTTAAATTTCTGCTCTAAATTACTCACATTAGGTAATGACAAGATATACAGAACTTGATTATGTCGATCTTATGTGGTCTTTGAGAACTTTGCACGAAATTAAATATTCACGTCTTCCATCTAATTTCAGTATCAACTAGCATTAATATCATGTTTTTATAATTCAGCAGAACTTGTTAAGAACAAAAGTCAGAAAAAGAAAGATCGTTATGGCCTGAAAACCGTCTGAAATTTTAACTGTTTTAAATTTTAATTTATATATTTTCAAATCATCACATACAATGAGTACGTTGTACGATATTATTCAATATAAAATGTTAACTAACAAAACGTGCCTGCAACAATTCATATAACCAGTGTCTATTATAAGTATTTTGACGAAACAAAATGTGATATTTAAAATAAATATTTGCATTTAAATTTATAACCATATAATAGTCAAAGCTATATTTAGTTTCACATACTGGCACCGACGTGGATTCAATTTTACCAAGGTGTGCGGAGTGTTCCGATGCACTATATGATGTCGTGTAGGAGCGCCTGCGGCTTTCTCCAGCACAGCACTTAGCGATGTGGCATAATATTCAGAGTCAAGTAATATGTTATAACGATTTTATATGAACTTAACCTACTATCAAAGAGTTTATCATATGCACTTGCGATACTAGAAATAGTACATCTAATAACAATTGAACTTAGTGCATGTTAATAAGTAATGCATGCCATAATATCATGCTGGTATGTCATGACTAGTTCATGAAGTGAATTTACTTGCTGATTAAAATATTTGAACTAATATAGACATTACTAGCTGTCCCCGCAAACGTTGTTTTGCCAATATGTTGTTAACCCCCGCAACCCCCTCTTGTGGGTGGAATTTCGTAAAATCCGTTCTTAGCTGACCTCTACTTGGGGAAAGGAATATTCCTACCAAATTTCAAGTCTCTACGCCTTATGGTTCCAGAGACATCGTGATGAGTCAATGGGTGGGTAACTCTTTTATATACATAGAAGATTTACAACACGATAAATAAGAACCTTTGACATTTTTTCTAACTTAATCTTATATTTAAGATTTCAGATTAACATGGTTACTTCTATTACAAAAATTATTCGAAAACGGGATATTTACCATGTTTATTATTTTCGCTTTGCGGAGCTCGATATTTCGACATTGACTGCGAATGTCTTGATCATCAGACATGATCAGTCTCGTGATCAAGACATTCACTCAATAATTAATTTTATATTATTTCAATTAGCTGGAAAATATAAAATCGTTGACTTCATTTATACGTGTTAATATAACATTAAAATACAAAACCACAACTTATCGTTATTTCATATTGAACAAGCAATAAATTTTACAGTTTACCGCTTTCGCTCTTAAAATGTTCCAGTATTCGATTCTCTTCTCAAATTAGTCAACATACTGTTGATAGATTCAGCCCTTGTAATACATGTTGGTATCATATTTGAAACGTCTATATTCAGAAACATTTTAATTTTACGCTAATTCCGCTGTTTTGAATTCATTAAAACTTACATAACTAGTTGGTATATAACTGGAGATTTGGAATTACACATAGTGTGAAGTTTCTATTGGATTAGACTTATGGAAATTACGCTTTGAGGCTCGACTACGATATCTATAATAATTATTTTATATGCATACAGCCTTTTTTTTGTTAACCCAGGAGAAATATCTTATACCCACGGACCGGGGGAGCCGTGGGTATAAGATATACCACAGAGACGCGGTTGCACTTCTGCGATCCCGCTAGCGGTTGCCCTAAGGGCCCGTCGTGATCAGCAACTCATGAGAGGCTCCCTCAAACACAAAGTTCACATCCCTTCTCAGGACCGATGCATACATAAGCCTAGAAAAGCTACGATCGATATTTGAAACATATTGTCAAACAATTTTCAACAATGTTCTATTTGGCGATATCAAACAGAATATCTCAAAAGCCTACAGCACATATTCGTATACGAAATTTGATTCTTAGTATATGGACACCGCACGTCCTATTCGGTTAACTGCGAGAGCAAACGGATTAAAGGCATCTCCTAACGGCACGCTCGGCAATCCCAATTTTGATACAGCGACAACTACTCACGTAGTTTGCTGTTTCTCTTTGACTTACAATTTTGTTTGAAATTTTAACAAGCTTTTGCGATGGTTTCAATCTGTAATATAGGAATTCACTCATCACTCATCGAATCTCGGAACTTCATTCATCTATTGTTATATATTTAAAAAAAAAAACTATATATTTAATGTTCAAGTAAATTTTATGCTCATTTGTTTTTACTATTTTGTTTAAAAAATTGAAGAGACAAATTAATGTCTTATATATATTTTTTTTTAAATTAAATTATATTCGCATATTTACATAATAGAACAACGATAAAGTGAGAAAAACAAAACAATATATAGAGAGTTATCATTGTATAGCTTTTTTTGTTTTTCTAACTAAAATGTCCCATAAGTAGTAAGTATCTCGAGATTTATAACTAAAAGTTGACTATAGCTCATTTTGTGAAAGGAATCGCTTATGAGAACAAAGTTTCTACTATCATGAAGAATGCTTATTTTTATTGTTCAGTGTTGTATTGTTACATGTTAGTGATGAGAATAGTAAAGCAGATACATAATTCGCTCATTTTTATATACTGTTGAGAAAACAAACAATAACACATTAAATAGATACAACAACAAAGATGGTAGAGGTCAGCAAGAAGGATATACATATACGAAATTAATCCCAGAGTGGTCGCTTGATTACAATTTACAATACATGTAATCCGACCATACAAAATCGACAATTCTAAAAATCAGTTAGCGGTAACTTCGTGCGCTTCCAGGTACTTTCAAATGACTATTCGAGCAGTACTCCGTACGGCAAGAGCCAAAGTTTCATTTGGTTGTGTCACATGATCTCCGCAAACATGAGCGGATTACATAATTATGTAATCCATACGACCAAATACTTAGTCTTTTTGACACATTATTATTTTTGTTAATATTTTTTTTGAAGTAAAATTCCTTTACGAACGCTTGAATTACACATTCGTTTTTTTGTACTTAATAAGTACCTAAACTTTGACGGTATGACGGTTACTAATTACTACCATATAATTATTATGTAATAACGCAATATTACTTACTTAATTTCTTTAGAATAAAAATAAATAATCGGCAAATTAATGAGTATATCCCTACAAATGTTTAGTCATCGCTAAAATCAATCCTAAAAACGAAGTTTTTAAGCTGAGTTAAGCCTTGACGAGGAGATTAATCATATAGAAGAGCAAAACTATAAATCCGAATCGGAGTTCGAGGGGCAGGACATCTCTAGTGACGAGTTTTACAAAGGATTTAAAGTTGGTTAGCGGCCGTAGTGACGTCGTTGCACTGACTTGACGATACGGTCAAAAGAGTTACCTACTTTGAATAGAAAATTACTTAGTCACTGTATAGTATTTGTGCCTCCTAGGCTTAAATTAGCAGCTTGAAAAAAAAAACAATGAAAAAATATATGCATAGTGAATAAAAATAGGTTCATAAGAGAGTTGAAAACAATATGTACAAAGTACTATTCTAACAGTCCCGATTAAGAATTTTTTAAGCATCACAGATGTAAACATTCGTTCCAGTGCAGTGAATGTGTGAATAACGTTATATATACGTCGTTGTGATGACGAAGTAAAAGCGCTAGAAAGATGTGCACCGCATGCAACAAGTTTATATGACTGTATCTTTTGATGTCATTGTTGACTATCCCGCATAAAAATATAATTTAGAAGTTAGTTCCGAGAATTAGTTATTTTGTGATCGCAATAAGAGTCAATAATAAGTGATTTATAGGTAAATTTAGAGATTTTTTTTTAAATTTATGTTCATTATTTGTAAAACATAACTTGTAATAAGGTTTTGTTGGTAATATTTAGTTAATAAAGATGCAGTGATGATGTTTTTCAATGGAATATACATTGATTTCGAAATTATATAATATTTTACATATTTCTAATTCACAACTTAAGAACTAAATATTTACAAATAGTTCCGGTATAAATCATGTCCGCGTAGAATATTATGTATACTATTATTATTATTTATTTTTTTTTGATGATAAACTACGTATGACTGATCCACGCGACCACTCGCGTATCTATTTGGTGCGCGACCACTGCAGGGTTAAAGTAGAGTGCATTTGTTTAATATTTTTAAAAGATTTGAAATTTCAGGTTCAATCCTGGTCTAGTCATTGTCATATGTATCTAAATAAGGCTATAAATGAAGCACTATCAAATCAATGAGCTTCAGCTAAATATATTTAGTATCAAAAATATTTGAACCATTAAAATGTACTTTAAATCACACTTTAAGAACAGTAAACTCTAGCGAATATATAATTAGGGTTTGAAAAACAGGTTTTCACCCTCTTAAGAGATGACAATTTTACTACTTATCTATTAACTCGGAAATGCAAAATCAGTGTGTTTTTACAAGCTTTCTAAAAATTGCTTATGTAATCTTCCAAAGGGTTAAGTACGAAACTAAATAAACTAACAAACTGAAGTTATTAATTTAACATCTAATTAGATAATAATTCTAGTTTCTCACGAGGAACGTTAATCTGTTCAATTCCATTCTTCCTTTACATAAAACAAATAGGTTCTTGCCATATATAACTTTTATTGCACTATACATAAAGGGACATTACACCTCGGTCACGTACAGTTAAGCGATAATATATCTGCATTATCTATTCGTGCGTCGCAGAAAACCGATACTACAATTAACAGAGTAATAATTCATGAAATGATACCGATAGTTGTATAAGTAAAATGGCCACAATATGAATCTATGTGAAAGCTTTTAGTTTGGACGCTTTGTTTACAACAATCGTAGAAGATAAAGGACTACGTGAGGTTCAGTTTCAGGGTCTATTGTTTGCTAATGCACCGTCATACCTTCTGACTCGGGGTCATTAAGTTCTAAAGTCCAGGGCGGTGCCTTTCCATTTGCGTTACTATCAATTTGTCTAAGCGCTCTATTGTTTTAATGGACTTTCGTTAGGCAGACATTACAGTGTTTGCGGGCAAAAATAACAAACAAGTCTTAATATCATTTGTACGTTAACAGCCGAAGTCTTTGTTGCTATACTCTAATAATTTGATGTAATGGAAACATACCTATACATAATTTAACATGCGCTTGGTTTAATGGTGCGTGAAGGCGCCTAAACACCGACGGCGTGAAAGTTAAAATATTATAAATAAAATATTTTTTTTCCGGTTTGGATGTCTGTCCCTGTGGGTCTCCCCATCGTGCCTCGGAGAGCACGTTAAGCTGACGGTCTCGATTGTTATCATAAATACCGGATAGCGATAAATAGTAGGAAATATATCCGCCAACCCGCACTGAAGTAGCGTAATAGATTAAGGTCCAATCTTTCTCCTACGTGGACAAAGAGGTCTATGCCCAACAGGATGTTACAGGCTAAATCATACCTATTCGAAATATAATATATTGTAACACATTACGTAAATCTTAAAAAGTGCATTAATTGTTACGAAGTGCAATGTAGTAATTTCTTAACTAGCCTTAAATCTTATACTATTAAACGAGCAATTCTTGTATATATATATATATATATATATATAGAATTTGAATCTCGGAATCGGCTCCAACGATTTTCGTGAAATTCAGTATACAGGGCATTTCGGGGGCAAAAAATTGATCTAGCTAGGATTCATTTAAAAAAAATGTCGTTTTATCCCTGTTTTTAGGCAATGAAAAAATATCATTAGAATACGAAGCTTAATTTCACTAAGCGTCAACATAGCTATAACAGCGTACTTAGGAAATCGGGGGGTGTCAAATCGTGTTGACCCGAGTTCGAATCTCAGTCTCCAGATTAATTTTTTTTCTTTTTTTTTTTAATTTCACTCGTGATTTATTATTTAAATAAAATTAAAATATAAAAATACCGCGAAAAAAAAGAAAAACAAAAAATAAAATGAAAATACCGAGCAAGGCTCGGTCACCCAGGTACTAATATTTAACTGAGTTAGGGCACAGCAAGAAATTTCCTGCTCAATATATGGAGCAGCCAGACTGGGGTAGTACCTCGACATTACAGAAGGTCACAGGTAAATAATATTGCTTTCAATCAGTGTTGTGTTCCTGTTGGTGAATAAGGTGACCAAAGCTCCTGGGGGGAATTGGGGACAGGGTTGGCAACGGGCTTGCGATGCTTTTGATGTTGCAGACGTCTAGAAGCTGCGGTAATTGCTTACCATCAAGTAAGCCGTACGCCCGTTTCCCGACTTAGTTATATAAAAAAGGTGTGTGTGTGTCAGCTCCGATGCACGACTGGAATTTACTCCATTAGATCTACTGTATAAATAGGCACAAAAAAGGCTCACTAGTCTAAGAAAAAGATTAATACCATAATATCAAATGGTAAATAAAAGCGAATCAAATAACGCCATCAATCGATGATACGTTACGACGAGATGGCGTTATTAGAAAACGTCGTTATGCCTTTAGATTTTACGCGATAGATGGCGTTACAAGAAACGTAACGTGGTTCAGTAGAGTTTACTCTTCATATTTTTTTTGACAGAACAATCATTCACTAAGTGACTTCGTAAGTGATTATGCAGCAGGGATGCTTTTGTTTTAAAGTTTGAAAATTTATTTCCGTATTTTTAAACTAAAAATAAATTAATATTGATTAGTAAACAAAATAGTATTAATAAGTTGATATATAATATTGTAAGTTTATATCAATATCTTATTTTAAAAGTTAGAGCAACGAAATGTCACTTTAAAGAAACTAGTGGTCGCCCAGAGATCAGAGAAAACAAAAAAATTATGAATATAAAGAACTTTAAAAAAAAAAAATTCAAATTGACTAGGGACTGACAATCAACAAAAGTATAATATGCGTGTGTGATATATACATGGTAGTGTGTGTAATGTTTTTTTATTGATTATGTTTTTATGCATAATTTTCAAAAAATATTTGCATTCTGCACTCCTTCTCTATCTAAACTATAAGTGTGCGTTTCATACTGCTTCGTGAGCGCAATTTTCGTAAAAAGGGGTAACAATGTTTTTGCTTCACATATTAATATATAGATTCATGTATTAATATATACATAGATGAAACGCTATTATGATGTACAAAAATGTTAAACTGACCCGTATTCGAATAGTCTAACTAATATTTTTATACTATGAGTCAGACAAGCTCTACCTATTCGAACGGCTGTTGTTAATTGTTTTCAGTGTCGGCCAACGATTAACGAGGGCTCAAGTGTGGGCGGTTTGGAGCGCCAAGTTTCCCGACAACCGATGGCAATTTCCGTTGCAACGACGCCTGTTAGCGCCACCTGTGTTCACTTAAAATAACGAACAAACTTGCATGAAAATCCAATTTTCATATAATAGGCCATCCCATAAAAACCTGAGTTTTGTAGGCGTAGAGAACGATAGGTTTCATTTGTCATTTTAAATTTTTAAATGCTTTTATTATTCTTTAAATTAAAATATACCTATCACTACGTGCGTACTGGACATGTATTTCATTTTAAGGGCTTTTTCGTGTTAACTATTTTAGAAATAGCAGGTTTTTTTAATTAAAATACTATTGTACATATACCTATTGTCTATTAACTCGTAGTGGATCGCCGTGCCACATAATGCTCAATATCAAAATAGTAGGATATTTTCAGACGGTTTTTTTTTATTAGCTTGGTTATTACAGTGTCAGCTATATAGGAGTTTTGTATAGATATTACAGTTATAGAGATAACGTTAAGGAGGTAGATAGAAGTTTTATTTGTTATGATGTCCAACTAAAATTGGCGGATAAACGTATTTCAAATATTTTCTTAATACATAGCAATTCACTACTGATCTTCACATAAAGTAAATAAAAGCTTAGTTTCGCTTGTCTTAATTCTAATTAAATACCGTGTCTAGGCTTGAAAAACTGTACAAAAGAGATTAAACTCATGTTATCTTGTAACATATTATGTATAATATAATAACAGGATATTTTAAAGCCAGTTCAGCGTTACACTAATGCTTACTTACTTGAATAATAACAGACATAGGAAGTGAGGGTCTTGTGAGATCGTCAGTCTTCCTCGGGCTTAAGTTTTGAAATGGGTATGTCACTAATAGTAAAAGCAGACTGTTCAGTGGCTTTGCTCAAATTAGCTGAGCCATCTAAAACTTTACTCTAAAATTACTTTGAATGTGAGTATTACACTAGCACTATCCAAGAAATGTGTATAAACTTATATAATATTTTAAACTAGCCGACCCAACGATTTTGTACTTCCATGTGTATGTAAAGTATGTATATAATATGATTAATATTAATTTATTTAAATAAACTATACAAGTTTTTTAACTTAACATTTTTGTACTACGCTTATATTCGTTTTAAAATAATTAAACCGAATATTTTCCACAGGTAGGAAAAATTTTACTCGGTGTAAAGTTAAAATGGAATACACTCTGGATTTGCATAAAATGGAAATAAACTATACACTTTTCATTACGTTGTTTGTGTGGCGACGTAATAACAGGTGCAGGTTAAATATAGGTGCTTGGATATTCTCACGTTCGCTCCACCTCCGGGTTTCCATTATCAGGTTATATCTTAAAATTTACTCAATAACTGCTAACAGTATTATAACGTTATACACAATATTGTCATCAAATATGTATTAACGAACTACTCAGTAGGTAATATTTAGGTACCTATGTTGATACTATGTATACCTACTATATTTTCAATTAATAACGTTAAAGTAAGTAAGGAAGAATTATTTAAGTAGGCATATACGTAAAAATAAAATGTTTAAATTAAATGACACATGCTATCTGTCTGCCTGCGTAATATGTGTTCTGAAACGCCGCTTAATATTACTTTTTTATATAAATAAACGCTTTGCTCAACGGATACTAGTAGGTTTTACTAATATTCCTATCAAGAGGCCGTAAACACACACAATACAATGACAAAAGCCCAGACTATGAAAAACATCTGTTAGGCTTACAAAATATGTTTCTCATGAGCAGTAAACGAACCAGCGACCGCCAATGCAAACCAGTGCCGTGACCTCTGTACCAAAGCGTCATCCAACTAAATTAAAAAATTGCGAGCGTACAAAGTACATGTCAGAAGTGAAAATTCTTTGGCAAACTAATTCAAAAAAACCAATTAAAAAACAAAAAGCCAACGCCACGCGGTGTTCCCAGGCGGTCACCCATCCAAGTACTGTCCGTCATGACGCTGCCGCGTTGCTGGTCGCTCAAATTTTACCTCTCATGCGCCTAAAGAAGTTTCACTTCAAAAAAAAAAAAAAAAACTAAAAGAACCACAAAGCAAATACATACAATTATTAAATAAATAAGAATTAAAAAATTATACATATTACTTTACATACGCATACGGACGTCTACCCCTAAGTTAAGCAACCTAATGCTCGTGTTATAGATAATAGCAAACTGATATAGCTTTTTTTCGATAAATTTACTTGTAAATAATACATATATAAATAAATACATATATCAAACCCAGATTCTAAACCTAAGCCATAGGTGCAGAAAGCACATCAAACTGCGACATCGGGCTGGTCTTGTATACATACATACATGCGTATATGTATGCGAATAAGTGAAATATTTGAATATAACACGACCAATCAACAACATGTATTGTATTCTACATTGATTAGAGTTACACGTACCGAAATAGAGGAAATCAATCAAAATCAAAGCATACCAGAAGTGTTATTAATAAACAAGCATATAACCTCATATATATTGAAATGTTTCAATAGTGCTTGTTCTCTATATCCATTATGTAAGAGTATCCCAGTCTCGTGATGGATAAAAGCTCGTAGAACTTGTTGCATCGTTATGTCAAGAATCTCTAAGCTAAATGTCGAGAACATGCAACCTGAACACTTTCTCACTTACATGAAGTGTATGGACGCATCATTTTTATTTCTTGTAATATAAACATACTTTGTTGTAATAATTTTTATCGTTTCTTAGTTAAATTGTTTTTATGTTTTAGCAGACATTTAGTTGTACTTATATAATTATATCTTATGGATACATAAGTATGCACGTCTTGCTCGTTTCTTTTAAAACTTTAAACATTAAAAAATTCATTTAATTGATAAGAACTACTTTCTGGGATGGGCCGGTAGGTTTCTTAAAGGGAGTAGACATCCGCTAAGAACGGGTTTTATGAAATTCCATACCTAAGGGGGTTAAACGGGGGTTGGAAGTTTATATGAAAGTCCTATGTTTTTGAAGTAAGAGACTTGAAATACAAAATGTATGCTCTATAGATGGTGTTGAGGTGTACTAATAATTTATTTTGAGAAATCAACCCCCTTTTGGGGTTAAAACAGGGGATGGTAGTTTGTATGAAAGTCGAATGAAAAATACACCTACAAACCTGAAATTTGGCAGATAGGTTTCTTATAGAAAGTAGACATCCGCTAAGAACGGGTTTTACGAAATTCCACCCCTAAGTGGGTAAACGGGGGTTGGAAGTTTGTTTGAAAGTCCTATGTGTTTAAAGTAAAAGACTTGAAATTCAAAATCTATGCTCTATAGATGGTGTTGAGGTGTACTAATAATGTATTTTGAGAAATCAACCCCCTTTTGGGGTTAAAGCGGAGGTGTTAAAAATGAAAAGTTGAACCATAAGGCGTAGAGACTTGAAATTTGGTAGAAATATTACTTTCGCCGAGTAGAGATCAGCTACGAATGGATTCTACGAAATTTTACCCACAAGAGGGGGTTGCGGGGGTGTTAACAATGAAAAGTTGAACCATAAGGCGTAGAGACTTGAAATTTGGTAGAAATATTCCTTTCGCCGAGTAAAGGTCAGCTAAGAACGGATCCTACGAAATTTTACCCACAGGAGGGGTTTGCGGGGGCGTCAACAATGGAAAATTGAACCATAAGTCGTAGAGACTTAAATTTTGGTAGGAATATTCCTTTCGCCGAGTAGAGATCAGCTAAGAACGGTATTTATGAAATTCCACCACAAGAGGGGGTTGCGGGGGCGTTAACAATGGAAAATTGGACCATAAGACGTAGAGATTTCAAATTTAGTAGGAATATTCCTTTCACCGAGTAGTGATCAGCTAAGAATGGATTTTACGTAATTCCATCCACAAGAGGGGGTTGCGGGGGCGTTAACAATGGAAAATTGGACCATAAGTCGTAGAGATTTCAAATTTGGTAGGAATATTCCTTTCGCCGAGTAGTGATCAGCTAAGAATGGATTTTACGTAATTCCATCCACAAGAGGGGGTTACGGAGGCGTTAACAATGGAAAATTGGACTATAAGGCGTAGAGATTTGAAATTTGGTTGGAATATTCCTTTCGCTGGGTAGTGATCAGCTAAGAACGGATTTTACGAAATTCCACCCACAAGAGGAGGTGGCGGGGGCGTTACCAATGGAAAATTCCCGTTTTTATACTATAGCTCCTATCGACTATAAATTTGGTAGTAATCTCCTATATGAGATGTAGAAATGATCAATAAGCGCTTTTTATGATAATTCATCCCCAATAAGGATTGCAGGGGTGGGCGTTAACAATACAAAATTAAAATTTCCGAGCTATAGCTCCTTAAGATTCCAAATTTTGTATGAATTTTCTGTGTACTTAAAAAATAATTTATGAACAAAATGTGCGATATCCCACCCTACAGGGGTTTGCGGGGGTGGGTGTTAACAATGATAACTTTAAATTTCCGAGCTATAGCTCCTTCAGACTCCAAATTTTGTTTGCATTTTCTGTAAGTGATGTAATATATTAATAATTTATTATAAATAATATAATATAAAAATAATTTGTGAACGAATTTTACGATATCCTACCCCATCAGGGGTTGCGGGGATGGGTCGTTACAACAATATTTTTTTTAAATATATAATTAGGTCTGCAAACAAGCGTACTGCTCACCTGATGGTAAGCGATTACCGTAGCTTACAGACGCCTGCAACCCCAGAAGCATCGCAAGCGCGTTGCCGACCCTATCTCCAACCCCCAGAAGCTCTGGTCACCTTACTCACCTCACCAACCACACAATACTGCTTGAAAACAGTATTATTTGGCTGTGGTCTTCTGTAAGGTCGAGGAAAGCCGACTGGGGTAATAACCCCAGTCGGGCTGCTCCATATTTTGAGCAGGAAATTTCTTGCTGTAGCTCCTATCGACTCTAAATTTGGTAGGAATCTCCTATATGTGATGTATATTATCAATGAGCGGATTTTATGACAACTCATCCCCAATAAGGATTGCGGGGGCGGGCATTAACAATGAAAATTTTATATTTCCGAGGTTAATAGGAGATATCGATAACTTATTTTAATATTTTGTTATCACTGATAGCTATAAAATGTAATACTACATAGTATTAAAAATGTCGCTTCCCGCTGTCTGTCTGTCCCTTTGTATGCTTAGATCTTTAAAACTATATACACAATGGATATTGATGCGGGTTTTTGGAATAGATAATTAATTATAATATTCAAGAGGAAGGTTTATAGGTATGTATTATACATGCATAATACAGTAGATAAACACTGATAATTTTAGAGGTTTCTAATGTGATGTCGTTAACCACATTTTTTGCGCTTACATTGCAAACGCTGGCTGAACCCTACGAGATAGATCAAAATAATGTACTACAGTATTGTACAACTTAAAAAGGTTTACAAAAAAGTCCGCGAGGGTATATATCTATCTCTTAGGGATAGTCCACGATAACCTTTTTTTTATCCTTTACTTATTACGAGAAACAATGGCTCATTTACGAAGCGATTTTAAGCAATACAGAATTAATCCTTATGCAATTAAGTACAACATACCTTAAATACATTGCGCATTTAATATAGATCAATATGGCCCTTTACAACATGTAATTTAAATGAATATTTTCGAAGATGTTGTATGTTCGTACTTTATTCGGTATTAAGGATAATTTTTAAACCGCATTTATAGTAAGTACATTAGGTTGGATAGGATTAGACTCCATAATTTATCAAGTCAAGAGTAACATCTAAAGAAAACATGTTTGTATTGTCTAATGACAAAAAAAAAAACTGTGAACGTCGTATACAGAGACATTCTGTAGTATATTTGTTATCAGCATTTCACCCGTGCGAAGCCGGGGCGGGTCGCTAGTTGTTATATATAGAAACTTCAAAAGTACAAAGATACTAAGTATCATCCATAATTATTGGTAGTGTTAATATCATTCTGAACTAGTCGCTTTTAATAGATTGGAGTGCCTCTAAAATAAACCATAAATAATAATAATAATTGCTTGTTTAGGCCTTTTTTTTTATTTTTTTATTAGATCTTTATTAAATTTTTTTATTTAGTAATGTATAGAAAACGATACTACAGAAAATTTTACAATGAGTTTATAAATATGGCCGCTGGCCGTGCGCTGCAACATGCTGGCCCGAAGGTTTGCACGGTGTTCTGATAGTGTGAAGGTAACTCTGTTTAAGGCATATTGCCAATCCTTCTACACCTGCAGCCTATGGGTCAGGTACACGCAGCGTGCGTTCAGCGCCCTGAGGGTCCAGTATAACAATGCATTCAGAGTGCTGTTCGAGTTGCCGCGTTATTGCAGTGCCTCCGAAATGTTTACTATGAGGCGCGTTGATAGCTTTAATGCCATTATTCGTAAGAGGTGTGCATCCATGCTCCGGAGGCTACGAACCAGCTCGAACGGCATTCTGATTGCACTGGCAGACCGCTGGGACTCGGAAATAATGCGCCACTGGATACGGCTGCATTCTGGCTGACGAGGGTCGTGTCCAGAAAGCCATTACTTTGATTTATTTATTTTTATTAAATTTATTTGTTATTGGATAATATTATTTGCTTCTATATTATTATTTTAAATTAATTATTGTGACATTTAATTTTGATTTGGATTATTTAATTTTGATTTTGATTGTAATTTTATTGATTTTAATTTTTAATTTTATTATTGTAATACTTATTGATTAAATTTTGCTATTGGTTTTTAATTTTAATTCTTAATTATTGTAATATTAATTGAATCTTGCTATTATAATGTTAATTTTAGGTTTTGAGTGGTCACAATTGTTATTAAAACTAACATAGTTTTAAGAAAAAAAATGTAGCTAACAAGTTAATTATGGGCTGATGTCTGAATTAAATTATTATTATTATTATTATTATTATAAATATAATTATATTTAAGAATCCCGTTTATTAATTTTATTTTCTTGTAACAAATAAATATCTGAGAAAAATAAATAAAATAACAATCTTGATAAAATATTTTGCGTTCGTGTTGAGCTGAATGCAACATGCTAGAAGTAAAGAAAGCATACATTTGAATCGTTAAAGAGAAAATACGCATTGAATTGATAGAAGCGTATGTTTATCGTATATTTGGAACAAAAATAATGATCTGCAATTGCAGTCCGGAAACTATTTCCGTGATAACACAATGCAATGCTTGTATATACGAGTATGAATCTGTTCCAATAACTTCTAACAATTGTAACATACATATAACGTTTTATTTACGTATATACCTATTATATTTATATACAGACTAGATGGCCCGGTGAACTTCGTATCACCTACATATATTTGTGAAAAATATACACAAAACACTTTCTGAACGCACCTATAAATATTTGACAACCAATTGACAACGTTTTTGACAAAATACATTAAATTTCCCGCTAGGAACATTAATTTGTATTGGAAAATTAAATCGTCGTTTGTCGTTTTTAAATAATATGTAACGGAAAATACTAATTTTCCGTTACATATTATTTATGTTTCTCACCGTTTTAACTTTTCCTGAACTTCCACAAACATTTCAAGATCAAAGTTAGCTAAATCGGTCAAGCCATTCTCGAGTTTTAGCGAGACTAACGAACAGCAATTGATTTTTACATTGTGTAGATATTAATGAACATACTTTATATTATAAATATACTCGTTATTACAAAAAGTTCAAATGTGACTCGACTGATTCTTTGTTTCTTACGTTCAGAAAATAATGTTTAGGTACAAGGAATAAAAAAGTCAGACAAAGAAATTAGTTCGTTCACTAATTCGTTTAATATAAGACTTATTTTTTTACAGAATGAATTAAAAAAAAAACAAGGAATGAAGTCGTAGGTTTAGCTGAACTGTCCCGGTAGCCTTATGACCTCACTCAGATCTTTTGCGGTTTCGGCGCCTAAATCCATCGTTAAAATAAAGACAAGAGCTTCGTATTGTATAATCATTTTTTAAATATTAATATAATTTTATTATAATTATGTATTATCGCTAATACTTTTATCAAGGAGGGCTGCGTAGTTTAAACTCCACCTCTTTCCTATCCGAATATTTATTTTTAAAGCAAAGTACTTTTTCTCGTCTGAAAAATAGAGCAATACTGAAAGTTTTCTTTATTCGAACTGTTCTTAGATTTTAACAGCATGGCGTGTAGTGATTTAAGTATTCGTTTAATGAGGAAAAAGGAGAAAATTAAAAGTCTCTTCCTACAGTTTTTTGGCAGCTTACTTGTGTACACAAATAATAAAAAAGAATTTTCATATTTTGCACGAAGCGATAAAAACTAAAGACATGAAATGTATTAAACTCCAACTGTAAATTGACAAAGGCTATGGTGTAGTGGTACGTTTAGTCACCTAAAACACCGACGGTTTGTGGGTTCGATTCCCCCTTAGGATAGATATTTGTATTTGTACAAATATTTCTTACAGGTTCGAATGTATGTCCTTGTAGGTCTCCCCATCGTGCCTCGGAGAGCACGTTAAGCTGTCAGTTCTGGTTGTTATTATAAATACCTGATAGGGATCGGTACTCATAGTAGGAACATATCCGCTAACCCGCAGTAGAGCAGCGTGGTGGAATAAGCCCAAATCCTTCTCCTACATGGAGAAAGATGTCTGTACCAAGCAGTGAGATGTTACAGGGTAAATCGTACTAAACAGAAGTTTATATCTGATATTTTAGCAACAAACTCAAATATCAAAAATTGATGCCTGAAGGGTGCATCTGAACATAATTGTGTTTGCTCGCAAACGAAAAAAAAGCGACTTCAATTACATCGACAAGTAATACAACGTAATAAGACGAAAAAATAGTCAAGTAAATACGTGCTATTAAAGATTACTTACTACAAGACAAGTATTAGCTTTCGACTAAAGTAAGAATCATCGAAATCGGTACACCGAGTAAAAAGTTATGCGGTATAATATAACGTAGGTCGACGAAAAAGTAGTCACGTAAATACGCATTATTAGATATAACTCTAAAAGTACTTGTCAGATCTCAATTAAATTAAGATGGGACCACATGACACGCAACACCTTTCAATTAAAACAAAATTGATCGAAATCGGTCCACCCAGTCAAAAGTTCTGAGCTAACATACATTAAAAAAAACACGTGTCGAATTGAGAACCTCCTCCTTTTTTGGAAGTCGCTTATAAAATACAATAGCTTGTACATTTATTTCTATTTATCGATTGTTTCTATGAATAAATAAAGTAATTAAACGAAAGTAAAACGTATAATGTTGGTAATGCCGGCATTTATTACTGTAATTACACGATAGATACATTGAACACTACACGCAGGTCACGTAGAGTTAAGTGACAGTTATCTACATTATCTATACGTGCGTCGCACTAAAACAACGTTTAATTATTTATGAAATATTCGATACTATTGAATTCACCTGGTGCTGTGTGGCTACGGCACTAAAGAATGTAGCCACCCCCTCTCTTCCCGTGGGTGTCGTAAGAGGCGACTAAGGGATAACACAGTTCCACTACCACCTTGGAACTTAAAAAGCCGACGGATGGCGGGATAACCATCCATGCTGGCTTTGAAATACACAGGCCAAAGACGGGCAGCAGCGTCTTCGGTGCGACAAAGCCAGCCCTGCAGTCACCAACCCGCCTGCCCAGCGTGGTGACTATGGGCAAAACACATGAGTTCGCGTCATAATGTCGGGCGCGAACTTGTGGAGGCCTATGTCCAGCAGTGGACTGTGATAGGCTGTAGTGGAATTGGTAGTGGATTGAATTCACCCGTCTCGTATTAGTACCATTCTTAATTTTCCTTCATTCATGTTATCGCTTTTATGTTAAAACAATTATGTGCCACTAAGAATCATATAAGTTTACTAATTTTGTAAAATTTCTTAGAAAAGCACAGCAGTACCTACACATACGACAGTTACTTTTAAAAGTATATGGCTGACATGATTATAAACACATTTTAGTTGTGCTATAAAAAAAGAAATAAACTTGGTTGGATCCCCTTTAGGACCTTTTGTTTGCAATTGTACTATCATACCTTTTGCAGAAAGTCATTAAATTCTAACTTCAGGGCTGTAATATATTTGCGTTTCTATGGATTCGTTAAAATGATGCATTAAAATGATGCATTAAAAGATAAAATTATAATCGTCATTATTGTCACTGTCATTTTATTTGTGACAATAGAACTGGTATAAATAATTTAGGTTTACAAGTCTGGTTTTGTAGTAAAATTCAGAATGTACCTAATTTTAAAAAGTAGTTATGTGTAGGTACCTACTTTTCACAATTACGCCTACGACAACATTTGAAAGTAAGTATTATAATATAGTTTCAGTGTATCTGTCGTGTAATTAGAAAAAGTTTCTTGTAATAAATAGGCTGTGTCTTTGAAATGGGGCTAAATATATTCAAACAATATTTTAGAAATTTACTTCAGACATGGTTTGAAAAATTGCAATAGCATCTAAAAATTTATGTTCAAAACGCTTAAATTAAGAGACTAGTATATTTAAAAATTGTCGCTTGAATAGCTTTTTCATATAAACCGTAGTATATTAAATAAAATTGAAATTTGTGTACCTAATATTTATTTGATGATTGATATTAACATTAAATTTGCATTCGATTAATAAATAAAATCCATCAATTACCTAGGTCTGTTAAAAAATTAGTGTACTTAATTTTTTTTTTAATTCGCAGGGTAACCCAGTTACGGGTGATATCCAGGATGCCCGGGTAGGCAGTCCTAGACCGTATGTCGGACTCAGCACTTGTGGGTGCCACTACCGCACTAAATCCCCTGCGGGAGCCTTCAGCCGCTTTAATTGGAGGGTCCCGGATCTGCAGGCAACAGGATTCGTACTTAATTAAACCTGAAACACTTTTAAGAATATGTGACTAACTATTTTAAGAATAGATACTTATATACTTATCCATTAAAAACACGACGGGCTCTGAATGAAAACGACAAATACTAAAATGTCTCTAAAAACACAGTTAATTTTTTCCAGAACATTAAACCTGCGTGAAACGGTGAAAGTACGTTATTCGTAAGAGTGAAAATTTATTCCATAATATTGAAGACAGGATTAACTGAGCTTGATAACGCTTCGCTTAATCCGGACTCATCTGCGAAGTTATTGCTTTTTTAAGCTTTAGAATTTGATATACTATCTGGTATACCTACTGTCGATTGTTACTGAATCTCTTTGAAACACAGTCTATCAAACGAATTGTAACATAAAAATAACATAATTATTGTTTAATCTTCTATATATATAAAAGAGTTACCCACCCATTGACTCATCACGATATCTCTGGAATCATAAGGCGTAGAGACTTGAATTTTGGTAGGAATATTCCTTTCGCCGAGTAGAGGTCAGCTAAGAACGGGTTTTACGATATTCCACCCCTAAGAGGGTTAAACGGGGGTTGGAAGTTTGTATGAAAGTCCTTATGTTTTTGAAGTAAGAGACTTGAAATTCAAAATGTATGCTCTATAGATGGTGTTGAGGTGTACTAATAATGTATTTTGAGAAATTAACCCCCTTTTGGGGTTAAAACAGGAGATGGTAGTTTTATGAAAGTCCAATGAAAAATACACCTACAAACCTGAAATTAGGAAAGGCTATAGCTATGATTTTCCTCAAATTAACGCGGGTGTAACCGCGGGGCACAGCTAGTATTTTTAATATAATTATAAGAACGTTTTAGTTAATTAAATATTTATGATAGTAAATTTTTATAATTGTTTAAGATTTTCGATCCATTGTATAGTGTATATACCTACAGACTGTATACTTTACTTACAATGTTTTTAGTACATTAAACATCATCATTACGATGCAAAGCAGAACAAGTACAGCTTAGTATTATGTTGTAAATATTTCACAGGGCGATCGTATATCGGATCTGAAGAATAAACAACGTGAAAGCGCGTCTGATGGGTGTATAAGGTACTTTGTAAAGAAATAAAGTGCAAGCCGTTCACGGCGCTGAGTGTAAAATGCAGATCGCTCGATGCTCTACTGAACAACCGTCGCGTCGCTGAATACAGTTTTATTGGCCTCTTTTATTCCACAATAGAATCGAAAGGACGGTATATTGTTATCTTGAAATTCAAATTTTCTTCATTCACTTAAATCGTAGTCTAGCCATCCGCTTGAATTAATCTAATTGAAATTTTCGTTAAGTATATTAGGTAGGTATAAGTTTGAAAAAGACAAATAGAAAATTACAGCTCAATCCTAAGCAACTTAAACATGGACATTTTTGAAACAAAAAATGCTGTGAAGACATAAGTATAGAGGATATAAATAGCCGACTTAATTGTAAAACTTTTTTAAAAAAATTTCCAACTTACATAGTTTGAGTGTCGAGTCAATGACTGAATTACCTGAGTTTTACAGTATAATAATATTTTTTAATTAAAATCTTACAGAATAATAAAAATTAATAGGCCCCCGAGTACTACTAGCAAAGGGCCCAACAAATTCATGGTCCGTCCCTGATTGTAACAAACTTTATAAAATAAAATGTGACAATATAAACTAACGCAACTCGTCACTAAATAGCGCTTGGTCGTCGCGTCGACGAATCCTCATCGTGTCGTCATACCCGTGTCTCCGTGTCTTCTTGTCGTCTTGTCGCACTTGCATCACTGACGTCATCCCCTGGGACACTTTTTTGAAATATTATATAAATGAAATATTACATACCTACCTTATAAAAATTAGATACAATATAATCAAATAAAAATAATATTTGTATAGAAAATAGTTAAATTTTGATTAAACGAATAAATATCTATTTATAAAGTGACCAAAAATTCTATAACTTTTTGTCTCTAACATATATAAACTACTCGAACGATAAAAAATACCCGCGTAAAAGCCATTGATGTTGTTTTTGTTTTGTGGCATATCATTTTAAAAAAGAATTGTCCATTTCAATGGGTCAAACTTTACCGCCGAATAAATTTCATGTGAATTGGTTTTCCTATTTGCATAAAATAAAAATAAAAGTGTGCAATGTTCAGTTCATAGTGCTGTTTGTGTTTTGACGTAAATAACAGTTTTAGTCTGAATATACCGCACTTAGCTATTCTCAGCCCGCAGAATATTCAACGATTTATACAGACGAACTGCGCAATGCACTAACTATACCTTGAATAGACTACATGGAGGTAAGCTATTCATTTATTAAAACATTTTGAGCACTAAACATAATAATTAGAACGCTCATAATCGTCTGAATAATATATAAACATTAACTTTATTTGTGTAAAACCTTAAAATTCATAATTTCTAATACAGATTCGTAACAAAGGAAATAGTTTTATTTAAACTGTAACAAAAATTAATATTACATTTCTACTTCTTGTTGTAAATGTCCACGCTCTCTATATAAAATTTAATATGTACAAAATACACAGCATCCAAGTATATTTAGCAATATTTATTTTTCTCTATTTTACCTCTGAAAGTGAAGTTAAAACAAGTGCAAGTAAAGTTAGTAAAGTGAAGAATGCGAATAAAGTGCAAATTGTGATTAATAAAAAGTAGAAAACTTAGAATCCAATTCGTGGCGACTGTAATCCGAGCTAACATTGCTGCCGGAAGCTCTATATTTGTGTTTGTTGTTTTTTTTTTTACGAACGCCAAACATAAAACTACTCATGCAACGGCCGCAAGCGGTTCTCAATAATAATCATTAAAATTGGTCAACCCAATGTAAGACGAACTGCCACACAAAGATTTTGTGCTTTATTATTTAACAATATTATATCATGTAATAATCTATGTTAAAATTGTTTACAAAAATATGGGCACGTATCTTGTTGGCGATCACGATAGAAGTCACAGTACAATAATGATATACGAGTATATTATTTATTACGTAATAATTCCTATTATTTACTTGGTACAGTTTTTAACATATACATACTACAGTGCTAGACTAACGAATGATGCGTGTTTTAAAAATGCAGTTTAAATTTTTTATGTGTTCTATTATTTAGAAATTGAAACAAGTTCTTTTGACTACACTTTTATAATTACATTTTAAATTATTTGTACGGAAAAACGGGGTTTTCACGGGTAAATAAGAATTAAATTTCGAGCTTTCACGTTTATTACTTTAAAAATGTGAAAGGGGATAACGTAGGTACGTGACGAATTCAGCTGAAAACTCACGTAGACAATTAACTCCGATTGACATCTGCAGTGATACATGGATCAAATAAACGAAACTTCGTTGCCTACACATGTAAGTAAATAAAGAAAGGTAATTTATTGTTTGGCGTTTAGGTATATATTTCTGTAATTAATAAAAATAAAAATAAAAATTACTTCGTTCAAATAGGCTTCAAAAGCACTTCTGAATCGTCATTTTACCGTTAATTTAATATTCATTATTATTAATAAACTAGCTGCCCGGACAGACTTTGTTTTGTCTATTATGTTTTTTTTTCTTTTTGTAGTACCTATAAAAACCTTCCATGGGATTTAAAGAACATACGAAAAAAATTAGCCGAATTGGTCGAGCCATTCTCCAGTTATGCACTTAGCAACATTCATTTTTATTATATAGAAGATTAATTATAGTCAATGAAGCTACCACTGAATTGAAAATTTGAAATGTAGATTCCGCTGAGAAGAATCAGCAAGAAACTCTACTGTTAGTCTTTTAAAAAATCTATATAATTATACCAAACGTGTTATTCTCAGTTGATTTGAAGGTGAAACGTTACGTTACGTACGTAAGTTTTTCCTGTTATAATAGAATAATATGAATAAATCTATGTGAAAACCATCGAAAATAATGTCCGACAATTGTGTATTTACAAAATCTGAAGTAATATTATCGCGCTCCGATAAAGTAACGTTAACGTAGAATACATTTCAATATAAAGTAGAGTAAAATATATCTAATAAATAAAAGCAATTCCTTACTTAACAATGTGTTACTTCGTAAGACATCGATTTTTCATGATTTCTAAAATAAATTTCGACATGTATGTATTTATATACATTATACGTACAGCCTCTATGTACAGTGACTCTGGTGGTCTCTAACGTTTTTTTATTTTTTTTTTATTTTTTTATTTATCCAGTAATAGCTACACTAAAGATCTTGTAATTTTTGATTGCTAAATGTATTGTTTTGTATATAAATGTTACATTAGTAATTAAAGTTACAATTATCTTCTTATTTAAGTTAAAAAACATATCTCTTAACGCTTCCCTATAAAAATTCTTTACCAGGTAAGGATAAGAAAATGTGAATTTACGTATAAAAAAACGTGTCACCTGCAAAAAAATAGAATTTGGAAAATGTCGTTACATAAATCTCCAGTGAGTCTAATTACACGGATCCAGCTTTACCGGGCTCTTGTGAGTAAACTTATAGCAGCCATATGTCATGATGTTTTTATGAATGGCTCTGCTTAAATAGCCTCTTCGAGAAATTATTAAATAATTCACGTACCGAAACGCTTATAAAATTGCGAGTAATATTATGCGAAATTTTTGTAAAATAAAGTAGTAAAATCAAAAGAGTGAACAGTTAAGTGGCGCTACAAAAATAATCGAGGCTTAGAGAAATATTTTAAAAATGTAGAATTTCACAGTTGAAAAAGTAAGGAAGTTCGAAACGTCACAATTTTTTATTAGCTTTGGCGGAGGCTGCGCAGCGAGGCGGCTCTCTTGAACACAGACTGTGTGTTCAACTTGAGGGCTCTTTAACTCGCAGAAAAATAAACTGAGCAAATATCAGCCGTGAGCTGCAAATGAAAAAATATTACGGGTACAGTTTCAAATACAACTTTGCGGAACAAAAATTACAATTCAGCCAACATCAACACACATTTGAAAACAATGGCATAGTTAAATACAACAGCACCAATTGCTCAGACTCATATTCATTCGTACATTTTACCTCTTTTTTCGTCAACCGTGCTATATAAAAGCTTATATTAGCAATGAAACAACAAATTAACAAATTAAAAAAATATACCTGTAGAAAATTTCGAGTTTTGACCTCTATTTTATCGTGCCTGGCATTTTCTCTGAAGTTGCGATTTTTGCTGCTGTTGTATTTTTTACACATTGATAATGACAAGATTAGGTAACATCAATATGACATTATCCGATTGTCAAATCGGATAATGTCAAATCGGATAATGTCACATTGACGTTTTCTGTTTAATTGCTGTCATAAGATTTTTGAAATCAATAAAATAAAATTTTAGAACTCCGCCTACAAAATAAAATTTTAAATACATAAATCATGTGTCTGTCCTAGTGTTGTTTTATGTAATAGTTTAGTTACTAATAGCTAAATTTTTGTGTTGTTTTAGGTTGAAGTGTAACAATGATAGCTGACTATTAATGATTATTTTCAAAATTAAATTGAGACTGTTGTCTCAACCATACCGATCAATCTCATTCATGTATTCTCCACTCTATGTGACATTGGCGGAATCAACCGTGCTTCACTGGCACAACTAAAAGTCATTAAACCAATCAATCAATAAATTACTGTCATAAGAGGCTTAGAGCAAAAGCTATCAACAGCTATTTTTATGTAGTCTTTTTTTTTTCATTTTTTTTACGTGGGTAAAATCCATCATGGATACCCTCTGGATAGAAAAAAAATTTTAAACAAAAGTTGTAGAAAATAAAGTGATCTTAAAAATGGATAGATGCATTTTATTGATTAATCCAATATTTTAAGAGTTATTGGCCAAAAATGAAAAACGGGTTCATTAAATGGGCCATGAATCTTAAACGGTAAGTTTTACAAAAAAGTTTACAGGAAATAAAAGATGCAAAATTTTATTCTCTACAAAAAAGGTTTAAAACCCTTTTTAACTTTAGCCCTAAAGTGGATAGTTTCCGAGATATCGGCCAAAAACTTTTCTTTAAGATTGCGATCGAAGCTCCACCTAGATCTGTCAGCATTTTGTGTTTTTATGGTCAGTAAGTGACCCTTAACCTAAAAAAAATTAAAATTGGATAGGAAATTTAGTGCGAGGTTAAATGCTTTATTTACTGGCCTATAAGGACTTTTTAAAAAAAAAATTGACACCCATTCTTTATGCGTACAGCGGTATTAGAGATTTCATGATGAGCCACTGGCCGATTTTATGTATATATACATAATTATGTACATATAGATTTAAAATGTAAAACTGAAATAAAACTAGTTAGTGAACTTTAAAAAACTAATATTATTCGTTAGAATTTTATAATTAGCACTTCTATTCAGACTTAAATTAAATTTTAAATCTTTGTAAAATCATTTGAGATGTAAGTAAAACACAGTTTTTATAATTTAAAATTTTCGACGTAAACTAAGTTTACACTCCCGACAAATCTTAAAATGACTTATTAATTTAATTTGTATGTATGGCTGTTATTGATTGAATTTGTAATGTTGACGAAAGCGATTGATGCGACTCATTTCCGTTATTCTTGATCTAAGTCACTGTCGTACGCCTATGTTTTTAGATCTAACAAATAGAAGACGTTAGCAATAAAAAAGGATGACTTGCCTTATAGGTACAGGAGCAATTATAAAAAACAGGAACGACAATAATACGATACAAGATAGGCCGAAACAACTTCGAGAAGGAAGCCGATAGGAGGATTCGGTTGGGCTGGGCGGCGTTTGGCAGGCTTCGTCGAGTCTTCACTTCGAAGATTCCGCAATCCTTAAGGACAAAAGTTTTCGAGCAATGCGTCCTGCCTGTGTTGACATACGGAGCCGAGACGTGGACACTGACGAAGGGACTGGTCCACAAGTTCAAAGTCGCACAACGCGCAATGGAACGGGCTATGCTTGGGGTTTCTCTCAAAGATAGAGTTAGAAACGAGACTATCCGCGAGAGAATGACCGACATAGCCCACAGAATTAGCAAGTTGAAGTGGCAGTGGGCTGGTCATCTGTGTCGCAGGACCGATGGCCGTTGGAGCAGACGTGTCCTGGAGTGGAGACCGCGTCTTGGCAAACGCAGTGTGGGACGTCCTCCGGCCCGTTGGACTGACGATCTTCGTAAGATTGCCGGTGTAGGCTGGATGAGGATTGCGGAAAACCGGGATGTCTGGCGCGAACTTGGGGAGGCCTATGTCCAGCAGTGGACTGCAATAGGCTGAACTGATGACTGATGATGACTGATGAAGACAGTCGTACCACCAAGTCATGATGTCACTCGTAACAAACACGACATTTGAAAGCTATTATAAAATTTAACTCAAATCTCGCTCACAAAACCTCCTTAACGATAAAATTTTTGTCTTATTAAGACACAAAACATATATTTAAAAAAAATAAAAAAAACGTATACAATGAAAAATAAGTTGTTGTTTATGTTCTTAAAGTTACTACTCTACTTTTATAATCTACTTCAATACCTAATTATTTTTTATAATATAACTATAGTAATGACAATTTATTTCCTTTAACATTATGACAGACATATTACGAAATAATCGCTGGAAAACTATCGAAAGCCGATCCACTAGTTGTGAAGTACTATTGCGAATGTTCATACAATAAATCTCGTTTTTCCCTGACATCAGTGAGTATGTGATTACTCTGACTGTTCGGGACGAGTAGTTTTGAATAGGGTGACAGAATAAGGGTCAGTCATATTGAACTGACCAATTGTTCGAGCGGTGTTTCGGAATGTTCACGTTGTGATTTTATGGTAAGGGCAAGATCGCATACAAATCGAAAATCTATACTAATATATAAAGCTGAAGAGTGTGTTTGTTTGTTTGTTTGTTTGTTTGTTTGTTTGTTTGTTTGTTTGTTTGTTTGTTTGTTTGAACGCGCTAATCTCTGGAACTACTGGGCCGATTTGAAAAATTCTTTCAGTGTTAGATGGCCCATTTATCGAGGAAGGCTATAGGCTATGTATCATCACGCTAAGACCAATAGGAGCGGAGTCCACGCCGACGAAGTCGCGCGCAGAAGCTAGTACCTAATAATGTGGATTAAATTATATACAGATACGAAATAATAAAGTGGTTTTTAACAGATCTATATATGTAAATATCTATATAATGACGTAATAATGTAACAATAATACTTCGAGACACGTGTGGTTTATTTTTGTAAATTGTAACTTTTTTGCAATTCAATCAGTATTAATATTTACGAAGGTATATCGATTACTGTGCACGAGCCATAAGGGATACTCATATTGAACTAGCCAATTCAATTGGTAGAGTGGGGTGAAGGGAGACGTGTGTCGCTTTGAAAGCTCGTTCTTTTGTAAACTCAACATCTGCGGAATTTTCTCTTTACACAGTAGAAATACTTAATCTATGATACTAAGTAACGAAACTACTACATTCTTGTATCAGCGAGAGTTTACGATCGCAGGTTATGAAATATAAAGAAAGTTTTAAAAATTTCAGTTATTTCTCTACATTCAACAGTTTTAGAAGTTTTAATAATAGTAATTGCAAGACGTAACCACTAAAGTTGATCTTATCAAAATTGTAATAAATGTATAGACTAGTCTATTAGAATAGATCTCAGAGAAGACTATAGAATAAGTGCCTACATTCATACTTTTACTATAGATACATACATTTTGACTAGCCCGTTGGCGCAGTTTGTAGTGACCCTGCTTTTTGCTCCGGGGGTTGTGGGTTCGATTCCCATCCCGAGTCTAGGTGTAATAAATATATTTGTTTATATATGTATTATTTGTATGTATATACGTTTGTCGAAAAAAAATATATGTAGCTATACCAGTCGGCTGTTACCTATAACACAAGCATGCCTACCGTAGGAACAGAGAACTGTGCTGTGTGTATTTTTATTTATTTAGTTATTTAAATTTATACACACATACTTTACTATTTGATAGTACAATAGTCGTATTTAATCATTTGCTTTTGTTTGGTTCTTTCGGTATAGGTTTTTGTTCATGTTTTAAATTTAAATTTTCTTTCTGTAACAGAGAAATTAGGTATATAACGGCGTATGAATTAAGCGAGCAATCGATCGTTCAACAGTCGTAACGATTTTCCATTGTAAAGCAAAATTTGTTAATTCGAAGTCTATTCGTATTGAAGTCACGTAGACGAACTGAATTAGATTTTGTCGAGTCAATTTTCATAAGATCGCAAACGAAGCATCGCAACCTGCCATAGTGCTATTTGCCACGCATGACATCACACGACGTTATTAGCGCGAGGACATGCACTGCATTCCGATCGAGTTCTCAGTTACATGCTAGAGAAAAATTTCGCATCTCTCTGAAATAAACTCTTTAGTGACTCCTTTAAAGAATCTAGGCAAAATAATGATATCGCTTTAAAATTGTACGTGTGATATCTGTTGGTCAAAAGTGTTCATTTATATTGTAATCGAGAGCAACCACCGCTTACTAAGTAGCAGCTTGACATCGGAAACAAGAAATAAACCATAGTAAAGTAACAATAAATATCTCCCTTGGGCGGACAAAGGCATAAAAAGCATTCGGAATGTCAGTTACAATCACTATTGTCACATTCAATCAAACCGTTCGAACATTGTGCGGAGCGAGAGAAAATAAACCGGGTAACTCGGTATAGCAATCTCGGAACTCATACAGTAAAAACAGTGGGATCTCATCCAATTTTGCATTCAATCTACGACCACGAGAATTGCGTCTTTTGAGATGACCCGCCACTTCCACAGCCGCCGTAAAACGATGACCTAATCCGGTTTATTTGATTTGAGTTCCGACCTCAGCCTGCGTTAACAGTTTGTTAAGATAATGTAGATTTACAAATGGTTTGAGAAGTGTTCTATTAGAACGATCTATATATAGTGTATGTATTTATAATTTTATGTACTCATTCGTAAAGTAGATTAATCAAGATGTTTTATTAATATAGCTGTATATGGGGTTATTATGTTTTGACATAAAAATAAGAAGTCAATTGAAGTCAATTAAATTGGTTCATAGCATATACGAGTATATATGTATAACAATACGTTTGCTGGTAACTACTAGCTAGAAAGTAAATAGACGATTATATTGATATAATTCGTATAATGACTTTAGAATTTTTAAATAAAGACTATTTTAACACATATTATGTCAGTGAAGTTACATGTGACCCAATTCTGTTAACATAATCAAGCGTTGCACTAAATGTTAATAATGTGCAAACTGAACCATAGCCCTCGCTGTCTGTTAGGATGTTAAACTGAAATCTGCGGTTAACCAACTAATTTTCGATTAACCATACATTGATTTATTTTGTACAGTCTCGTAGTTGGCTGAGTTAGCTCCCGAATAGACATTTAATGTCGAATTTTGGTTTAATGTTTAAAGCTGACACCCGATTATTATGTTTGGATTGCGTTACAGTGGTGTTAAATCATCTAATTTAAATATTCGTCCAAATATCAAAAGCCGTTAACACAATTAAATGTATTTATAATATTGAATGGGTTAAAATCCTCATACATTTTCTTGTTTTAGTTTATCCTGATTATAGACTAACGAGAGTTTTAATGAGTCACTATAAAAGGAGGACGCGCTTGATTTAGGCATCAGACATAAGGTAACACGAATAATTTTACTAACCAAATTAGTTAGTTTACTTAAGCGGTTGTTTAAGTTTACTTCACTTAGAGCTATTAGGGCAAGCGTTTCCGGTCGTTTCATATTAAAACTCCTTTGAAACGCAGTGTAGCTGACGAGCTTTGATTCACCCAATTTTACGTCCCGCTGGATTAACTATGAACCGCTGCAATTAGAACAAAGAAAATTTCAGTTTACGAACCTTAATTAGCGTTTCGAAATTGCCTTCAGTTTAGCTATTTGTAGTAGAGTCTGGTTTGTTAAACGACATTAACTCGATCCAAACAAATTATAAACAGCATGGAAAACTTTATTCTGTCATGATAAACGCTGCGCCAGTCTTATTAGATAACATTGATCCAGGCCGTGTTTCAAATTGCTAGTTTAAATTTATAAAAATATTACTTATAATTTCTTTAATTTTTGTATGTACCTTAATAAAAAAGATTTATGTAAATGAATAGACTAAAAACAATTTGGTATGTTTTTTTAGTACGATAAAGGAATAAAATAGTGTTGAAATTTCTTTTAAAATTCGGATTGTTTTCGTTTACAGCATCAAGAACATCACAAGCATGTAGCCGCTGTCAACACAGTCCATCCACACTTCTATGAGCTAAGAGCTACTAGGAACAGTATTATTTCACTGCAATCTTTTGAATGCAGGTTGGGCTGCTCCAGATTTTGAGCCAGACATTTCCGATTGTGTCGAATTACAATAAAATTTATTAACTAGCTGTGCCCGCGACTTCGTCCGCGTGGAATAAAAAAAAATTGTTCAGTACGTAGAGTTACAAAACAAATAAATTTCTAAAATAAAAGTAGCCTAAGTTACTCCTTATTACAGCCACTATCTGCCAGTTAAAGTCCCGTCAAAATCGGTACAGCCGTTTCAGAGATTAGCCGGAACAAATAGACAGACAGACAAAAATGCATTTATTAAATGCGGTTTTTTTATGATTACAAACAGACACTTCAATTTTATTTATTTGTTTATAATATATATTTGTTTATAATATAGTGTTATGTTAATAAATGATATAATACGTAGCAAGCCAATGAAATACAATATTATAACAATATTTTTTACTGTGTACATTGAACAATAAAGAAAAAATACACAACAGTTAATGATAAAATCCTTTATAAAAACGACATAAAGAAGTTATTAAAAGTCGGAAAAGACTGTAAACATAGCCTTTAGTGAATCTCGTGATTAATTTGAAAGAATACTTCAAGCCACAAATGGCCTGTTGGAAGTTTATTGCAGTAAAAACGACTTTATACAGAGAATGACACGAGGCTTATAATAATGACCTTTGAAGTTTGGCCCATTAAAACAAAACTTTTTCATCTGAAATATAATTTGTAAGGTTTATTTGTCTGTGCAATTTATTTAATTTTGTTTTGTATAGCTTTAGATGTGTTTTTGTTTTGTAATTACTTTTTAGAAAGATCATTAATTATTAAGCCGACAAAAAATAAATTAACAGCATATGTGACACAAATATTTTTTCTGGTATAATAAGTATAAATACTGTCAGACGGATGCAAGAATATATTAAAATAGTAAATTACTAACACCTGTAGTGTTAGTAATTTACTATTTTAATATATTAATTAATGAAATTTATTACTTTACTTTAATGGTGCGTAATACTTATTGAACATAATAACTAGCATTATTTATAAACAATATTTATCTTGATTTCAGAAAATACGGACACTGAGCAGAAGATTGATTAGGCAGATGAAGTTCGTCAGGTGAAGAGGTCTCGCAAACGTCTGCAAACTGCTATGTCGGCAAAGATACAACGACTAGGACGGCTACTTCAACAAAGGTAGGGCACAGCAGGAAATTTCCTGCTCAAAATATGGAGCAACCCGACTGGTAAAGTACCTCGACGTTACAGAAGATCACAGCTAAATAATACTATTTTCAAGCAGTGTTGTGTTTCTGTTGGTCAGTAAGGTGACCAGAGCTCCTGGGGGGCATCGGAGGTAGGGTCGGCAAAACGCTTGCAAAGCTTCTGGTGGTGCAGATGGAACAAAAACAGTCCATCTTCTACTGTTATGACAAGGTCACAAAATATTATGCTATGAATAGGGGCGAAAATACTAAACGTGCAAAACTTATAACTGGGCTAGAGGAAGTAATCTGTGGTCTTCGATAATTTTTTACAGTCTAATAAATGTCGTAAGTATAAATACTTATATTATCTATAGGATAACAATGACATTATAAAAATAAGCCGCGGGCTGTTTCTGGAAATGCTTTCATATTATGATTTCATTATTCTCTATTTAAAAAAACGGGCTTTAATTTACCAGTAGCCCAGGCCACAAAGACTATTCGAAATATGTAAGCTTGATAATCCAGAGTCTTTAACATCTAGTAATTTTCAAGCAGGTCGTATATTATTAACGGCAATCTTTGTTTAGGTACATTATGTTATGAAATAATAATTTTAAGATCTTAATTTTACACTTATTTGTTAAAAAGTAATACTTAAATTATAATTTTTAATAAGTAATTATTATACATCGTCATTCATCACAATAAAATTATGCATCATCGATCCTTCTCCTACATGGAGAAGAGGCCTATGCCCAACAGTGGGATATTATAGGCTGAATCGTGATCTAGAAACAAGTTTTGAGAAAAAAATTGTTTAATGATAAGGCTCTAAAATTGCTTCGAAGAATGAAATGATTTAAATAAATAAAACTTCATAAACTTCGTTGAAAACGGATTCGTATTTTAAGGTTATTGCCTTTGTGTCTTAGTCAAGGTAGATTATAAGGAAGTATTTTCAGGTCAGTCTATAGAATTCATTAGCATATTATCGGGGTGTGGACAGAAGGTTGCGTGACACTGAGGTTGAATTTACATAAGAATAGACGAATAAAGCGAACGTTACGGTTAAGATTCCGGATTTCAATTGTTCTCTTAAAAATACTACGTACATTAAGGGAAATACTTTCATTTAATAGCCCCGATCTCAATCTCAATTAATAACGTATATGCATGGTACCTTACGTCTACATTTGTACATGTATAATAAAAATAATAAGTCAGTCAGTTCAGCCTATTGCAGTCCACTGCTGGACATAGGCCTCCACAAGATCGTGTCAGACATCCCGATTTTCCGAAGTCCTCATCCAGCCCCCACCCTCTATCTTACGTAGATCATCGGTCCAGAGAATCGGAGGGTGTTCCACACTGCGTTTGCCTCCACTCCAGGACACGTCTGCTCCTAGGAAATCAGTCTTACGACAAAGGTGAACAGCCTAATGCCACTTCAACTTGGAATACTTGATATTTCTGTATAACCTTTTTTTAAATTTATTTGTTCAAAAATACAAAAAACACATACTTAAAACTTATTCATAAGCCTGCTACTTGAATACGATCAGTTGTACTGAATCTGCTTCTGAGGCCAGCCTGTTCGACCGTTTGGATTTCTTCTATATCTGAGATGATTCTCTCCAGCAAGCAGGAAGCAAGTAGTTTAGACAGAGATAGTTATATGGCCCCTAGAGTGTGATGTCTTCTTCTTTTTTTTTTCTTTTTTCTTAATGTCTGCGGAGATTCAGAAAGGTTCCTCTTATTTTTCTGGTGAACATTGCTTTTCTCGTTATTGACTATTAAAATTTAAAAAAAAACCTTAATAAACCGTGACAAAATCCGAAAAAGTTGTTTCATTATAAAAATTCTATTGTAATAAAATAGGTGTTAGATACTTAAATATAATCAAATTATTTAACCTAAATTAGTTTAAAAAATAATCATGGACCAATTTGAATCGATTTCAATTAACAAATCCACTATACTACCTTTGCAATAGTGTCACAAACAAAGTTTTATTATTGCATGATTTGAAGCAATTTCCTGACGACAAAAATTTACGGCCTATGAAATTGATTAACCATCTTATAAAAGCCTGTATTCGGAAACAAATGTTACTTACCTAGAACATAGTCTCACTCACTCAGTAAAATAATACACAATAGAAAATACTACACATATAATACTCACACTTACACACTTCAGCCTATCGCAGTCCACTGCTGGACATAAGCCTCAACAAGTTCGCACCAAAAATGGCGTAAACCAGCGTGGAGAGCTGGTGACACCACGCACGGCAGGCGGATTATTAACCGCAGGGCTGGCTTTGTCACATCGAAAACCCTGCTGCCCATATTCAGCCTGTGTATTTCAAAGCTAGCAGTTAGATGGTTATCCCGCAATCGTGTATCGGTCGGCTTTTTAAGTTCCAAGGTGGTAATGGAACTTTGTTATCCCTTAGTGGAGGGGGTGGCTATATTCTTTACTACCGTAACCACACGGCACACATTCATATAAGACTAATAAATTATTATTATAATAATAGTTGACTAGCCCGTTGTCGCAGTTTGTAGTGAACTTTCTTTCTGATCCGCGGACCGCGGGTTGCGACTTGCGGGTTCGATTTCCGCCTGAGTCTGGGTGTAATATTTATATAACAGTCGGCTGTTACCTATGACGCAAGCATTAAGTTGCTTATCGTAGGAACAGACGACGTTGTGTTAGACGACGTTGTTTACTTTTTACGAAATATTCTGTTTTTTTTTTTATGAACAAAAAGGTTATCATTATTTTCTTCTTGGTGTATAGGATTTTAATAGTCTTTCCACTTACTGCATTCGAGAGTCAATTTAGGCAAAAATCTATTTATGCTGAGCAAGCAGAATATAAGGAACAATATATGCCACCAACGCGCGCTATATTCGACACTTCGAGTGGTTCTATTATTGGAGTTTTGTGGTTTGATTAAAAAATCGACTGTTTCATTTCTCCAATTGTTTTGTTACATGTTACAATAGATCTGTTGTTAAATGACCCCGCAATTTCAATTACTATTATATATTATCTTGTCAATCTTTTTTTAAATTTATATTCTTCCTTCTATGTATTATAATAAACAAAATAGATTAAAATAAATATAATTGTGTTTGCTCGCAAACGAAAAAAAAACCGACTTCAATTACATCGACAAGTAATACAACGTAATAAGACGAAAAAATAGTCAAGTAAATACGCGCTATTAAAGATTACTCAAAAAGTTGTAATCAGATCTCGATCTAATTTCACGAAGACTACATGACAAGTATAAGCTTTCGATTAAAGTAAGAATCATCAAAATCGGTACACGGAGTAAAAAGTTATGCGGTATAATACAACGTAGGTCGACGAAAAAGTAGTCAAGTAAATACGCATTATTAGATATAACTTTAAAAGTACTTGTCAGATCTTAATTAAAAAAAAATGGGACCACATGACACGCAAAACCTTTCAATTAAAACAAAATTGATCGAAATCGGTCTACCCAGTCAAAAGTTCTGAGCTAACATACATAAAAAAAATACAGTCAAATTGAGAACCTCCTCCTTTTTTGGAAGTCGGTTAAAAACCTATTAATTTCATCTTAAAAATATTTAACAAGAGTCGTAATAAAAATACATGACGTGGAGTAAACATTAAGATTCTTAATAGTAATTTATAATTAGGTCAATTACTTCACTAAATTTCCAAATCTTTTTAATGTCATTTTTGATGATAAACTTCCAATTTGGCTTTTAGAGTTTCCACAAAAAGTATATTTCAATTTTATACCTCATTATCTTTAAGAAACCGTACCCAATTTTATTTTTACGTATCGTTGCGTCTTTGCAAAACCAGTCTTTGAGTTTTCTTCTTTAATTGAGTTGAACCCTAGAAAAGAAATGGTCGACCTGAAATAACAGTGTCATGCAATCTTTTTACTTCATTTACCTTTTACTCCCCTTTAAAGTTCAATGATCTTATTAAATATTAACATGCAGATATTACGACAATCGCCAGTGCTTTGTCAATAAATTGAATAAAAGTAGAATCGTAAACATGACATCATTTCTCAGATAAAAGACATTTTCGCTTTACGAAAATATTTGATTACACAATTAGAAAAATGAGAAGAACTTAACCCGAATATGTGATTAAAATTTTATTTTAAACAAAAGCACCACTATATGAAACAAAAAAATGCGATTTTACTTCAAATACTCCAAGTTTATGAAGTTTTAAATAGTTTTTACGCTAAAAGTATAATTTCGTTAAAAATGAAAGCACGTCAAAAATATAGTGCATAATCTATTCATACAAAGTAAGGGTTTCTTTACTTTTAAGCTGTACATTATATGTTGCTCTTTTTTCATTCGAAAGCCGTAAGTATGCATTTTACACTCAAGGGATGCGCATCATGTAATTGCTTTATACTTATAAAATGACGAATAAACTACAAAGTACATAATTATACATACTAAATAACCTGACGATTGCTTATATTTTTATTTTAGATTTTTTTTTATGTATGTTAACTCATAACTTTTGACTGGGTGGACCGATTTCGATCAATTTTTTTTTAATTGAAAGGTGCTGTGTGTCATTTGGTCCCATTTAAATTTAATTGAGACCTGACAAGTACTTTTAGAGTTATATCTAACTAGCTGCTGCCCGCGACGTCGTCTGCGTGCGTTCACTGCTCGTTCCCCGTAGGTGATAGCGTGATAATATGTAGCCTATGTTCTGACCCGACTTCTTAATAATATTCGTGCCAAATTTGAAGTAAATCCATACAGTACTTTTTGAGTTTATCCCGGACATACATTTGAATCACTGCTCGTTCCCCGTAGGTGATAGCGTGATAATATATAGCCTATGTTCTGACCCGACTTCTTAACAATATTCGTGCCAAACTTGAAGTAAATCCATGCAGTACTTTTTGAGTTTATCCCGGACATACATACAGACAAACAGACAAACAGACAAACAGACAAAAATTCTAAAAACTATATTTTTGGCTTCGGTATCGATTGTAGATCACACCCCAATTATTCTTTTAAAAAAATATTCAATGTACAGTTTTGACTTTTCTACCATTTTATTATATGTATAGATAATGCGTATTTACTTGACTACTTTTTCATCGACCACCGTTGTATTATACCGCATAACTTTTTACCAATTTTGATGATTCTTACTTTATTCGAAAGCTAATACTTGTCATGTAGTGTTTTTTTTAATTTAATCGAGATCTGATTTCTAGTTTTTGAATAATCCTTAATTGACTTTTTTTTTCGTCTTATTACGTTGTATTACTTGTCGGTGTAACTGAAGTCGGTTTTTTTTCGTTTGCGCGCAAACACAATTAGGTATATGTCTATATGGTATTTAACATTAAGTTATGATCCATTATTATTGTCTATCTTCTACTTTAATCAGACTGTAACACTAACTTATGATAAAAAAGCCTTATATTTTTACCCAAAATTACTATATTAAATATATCAAGAGTAAAATATGCATTTTACATATTTGCAACCACAAGAGTCAGGATCGTGTTAAAGGTTATTTTGTTAAACTTTAACAGGAGGTATGTATGAGGTTTTGTGGTGTATCAAAGTAAAGAGCAACTTTTGGGGTTCAAAGCATTTCAAAATAATATAAAATTGCGGATATCTAATAATAATAATAATATTAAAAAAAATCACGTCCGCTAGAGAAAAAAAAATTCCTCAGAATCATCAGAAATCGTAGGAGGGTCGCATAATAAAAAATAGTGTAAGCAGTAAAAGTAGTAAAAAAGGACTTCACTAATAATAGTCTGTCAGACCTTTGGTCTGGTATTAATGTATCAGACCAATTTTATTCAAAAGAAGGAAAAATTAACGTTTAATTTTTGCTTTAACCTCAGTTTAAGTAAAAATTAAACGTTAATTTTTTATCCTTATCCATATGAGTATGGAAAATTTATCGATGCAATAATTTGTACCTAACAGCCCGATTTCTGTCCATCTTAAAGCACTGTTAGAGCACTACTGAATTTAACGGAAGATTGAAAACGGCGGGCCATGGAAAACACCAAGCTCACTGCAATAGTTTTTTTTAATGTAAGTAAGTCGGCAAACAAGCGTACGGCTCACCTGATAGTAAGCAAATACCGTAGCCTATAGACGTCTGCAACACCAGAAGCATCGCAAGCGCGTTGCCGACCCTATCCCTAATTCCCCCCAGGAGCTCTGGTCACCTTACTCACCAACAGGAACACAAGACTGCTTGAAAGCAGTATTATTTAGCTGTGGTCTTCTGTAAGGTCGAGGTACTACCCCAGTCGGGCTGCTCCATTCTTTCAGCAGAAAGACATTCATTTGAATGAATTGTCCTGTAACGTCCGATGATGACTCGTCAGACTGGTGACCCACGAGGCGGCGTACTATTTCCCTTCTTATTTTCTGTCTTTATTAACAACATCTAACGTTCTATTTCTTTTCTCTACCACCTGTATGTGGATGATTTGCAAATATACCGTCATTTTAAGCTGACCGATCTGCACGAGTCTATTAAAACTCTAAGCGAAGACCTTGCAGTGATTAACTTATGGGCAAAGTAGTTTGGTCGTCTTATTAAATCATTGATGTGTGTTTGAGTGCTGTGACCTCATTAAATAGTTAATAGTAGATATATGTCTTGTCAAACAAGCAAATGACTTACTCGATAAGACTACTTTAAAGAAAAATTCAGTCCTTTGTGGTAATTATATAATATGTATAACATATACAAATGTGAAAGAAATAATGAAAAGAAATGTAAATTAAATAATTTTTGTTTTATCTTATTTTTAATAATACAAGTGGACTTTAATCTGTTTAATAATTGTACAAGTCTTTGTTGTCGTAACAAGTCTAATTGACTTTATTTTAAATTACATATAAAATAATATTAAAATATTTCGTCTAATATTTGAATAAAATATTTCTTTTGTGAAGAGATACGATACTTATAATGGGATCCAATTATTTAGCTTTATTGTCGTTATATTTATAAATGTTCTCTTTGTTATCAAATAAATAATATATTTTAACAGAATAATGTATAATAGTAACAATAATAAAATGAATTTAACGCCACATATAATATATACAGGTTAAAGTAACAACTTTAAGAAATATTTAAAAAAAATAACACCAAGACAACAAACAAACGCATTAAAATGTATTTAATACTAGCTGACCCGGCGAACTTCGTACCGCCTAACAGTCGATTAAAATTTTTTCAATTCATTTATTTTCCTTTTTTGACGTCGGTTAAAAAGGTAAAGATATGCTACCATACACATATTCGCATCTTATTAAAATACTTAAGTTAAATAGTAGAGACATGTTTCATTAATTTTCAACCTCTACATAGAACACAGTTGGAAAACAAAACTACAAAAGTTTTAGATCTTCCTATTTACGATCTACATTAAAGTTATTTAATAAAACGTAGAGTTTCTCTTTGAAGATACGCGTATAATACGTTTATAATTTTTTTCATAAACCTAGATTTTACGTTTCATATCTTGAAACTAAAGATTAATATTGTCATAAAAGTTTTTCTTTAGACATTTATTATTAGATAATTAAAACTTCCTTTACCCGACTGCAGAAGGAGGGTAATGTTTTTCGAGTGTATGTATGTAGAGTTCGCTTTTACACTACAGCCTAAACGGCCAGATGATTTTAACGTTTGAGCTGTCGTTAGATTCGTCCTGATGGCCCGATTGACACTGGTTAGACTGGGTTAGACCGCCTGGTTGTACAATTTGTCATTATCATTGCTTGTAATGTAATTTTTTTCTTTATTTAAGTGTGCAATAAAGTATATTATTATTATTGAGAGTGGCAGCGTCGTTTACTATGAAATTTAAACTATGGCTAGCGCATGGTACATAGAGAGCGCGAGGATTTAGATCCAGCAATCTTTTTTAAAGACCATTATGATTCTTACCGCGCATATTTGATCAATTATCATAGCCCTGTCCCCTTAAGTTGTTTATGTCAATGTCCACATTAATTTTGTCTACTTTTTCTATTATATAGGACGTTAATCCAGCGCCAGTTGTATCGATAATTGGACAGAAAGCTAGGTCAACTTTATAATACTAATTTGTTCTACGTGTGAAACGCAGGAGGGTAATCAAGTATTATTGAAAAATATAAAAAAAGAATATGTTGTTGAGTAAGTGTAACGAAAAAAAAGGTGTGTATGCGATTCACACACGATAGAAGTGAAACTTCTATGGCAAACTAAAAACTAATTTAAAATTAGCGGCGTCGGCGTGCAACTGGTATTTCCCTGTCGTTTTTCCGTTGCATCCGGTTTGAAATCACAACGATTCTAAAGAAGTTTCACTTCAATAATTTCGATGGCTGCGCCCCTATTGTCTTGGCGCCTGTGTGCGCCGCACACATCGCACATAGGGGCGGCTCGGCCCTGACGTTACCTCAGAAATTTTGACTGGGTGGACCGATTTTATTGATCCTTTTTTTAAGTCAAAGGATGGTGGATGTTATATGGTCCTGTTTAAATTTTATTATGATCTGACAAGTACTTTTTGAGTTATCGCTAATCATGCGTATTTACTTGACTACTTTTTCTTCGAACAACGTTGTATTATTATACCTCATTATTTTTCATTATGTGTACCGATTTTGATGATTCTTATTTTAACTGAAAGCTGATGCTAGTTTTGTAGTTTAATTTAAATTTGTTCGAGATCTGATAACAATTTTCTGATTAATCTTTGATAATGCGTATTTACTTGAGTATAGTTTTGTTTACCAACGTTGTGATACTGGTCCATGTAATCGAAGTCGTTTTTTTTTTTCGTTTGCAAGCAAACACAATAATGTTTATATATGTATAAGTACACACCTTACCAACAACTAATCAAAACCGATACCTAATCCAAATCACAATTACCGCAAAAGTAAAATATAGTACTTCTCCCAGGGTTATCTAGAATCTTCTTATGACTATATTTTCCACTTATCAACTTTACTCTCTACCCTAGTTCGGGCCGCTATCATCTAGAACATTTAAGGAACATTCACCACTAAAACAAGTGCAGATATTCAGAGATGCTACTATGTCTTTTACACACCTGTACTCAAACGAGAATCTGCAACTATTTGAAAAAATATTTTTGGGTCTGTTATGAGATCTTTAAGGAGATAACGTAACTTTTTTTATCTAGTTCCTACTAAACTATAAGTAGCTATTATTCAATCATTGAATACATAAAATAAGACGATTTATTAAATATATACTACAGTCTACACACTCAGAAAGAGAGAAAGTTCCAATAATCTAACCTGTAATATCCTAACCCTTCTTAATAGTATGACGGAATGTTATTGACAAAACTCATAGGTATCACAAGAAAGGGTTAATGTTATATTATATCGTGGTACGGGCCCTGTCCGTGACTGACATTATAATTTGCCGAAGGCAACAAACGAAATAAAAATGTCACCAGAATATTTTATCTGGAATTGTTATATATTTCTCTAGTAACATTAAAGTTCAAAATTTAAAATTATTTTGTTAACAAACAAAGGGAAGAATAAAAATTAACTTGTTGCACGAAAAACCGAGATGTTGGGCGCGAACTTGAGGAGACATATGTCCAGCTGTGGACTGCGATAGGCTAAAGTTTAAGTTTAACTGTAAATTTTAAAAACCAGTCTAGAATATTATAGTTATAAAATATATTGTAATATAACAGAACCTGTGACTTTCTTTCCGTTTGTTGTCCCTTTCATTAAGCCAATAAGATTACGATAATATATGATTTATACAAACTAGCTTGAAATGAACTGCACGTCCAAAATATTCTGTACATTTCGGTTCAAGTTATTTGGATTAAATATTAACAACTATAATATTTGTAATTTCTGAACTTACAAACCAAAGACCTTGTTAGTATCTATCGAACAATTTCTAAAAAATATTTTTAGTTACAGCTTTAATATAGATATTTAAGTGTAGTTTGTTAATCTTTTATCAGAAAAGATAATTTTAATGCCTTTTTAAATACTCAAAACAAAATCATGCAATGCTTCCCGTCTTAAATTATCTTTACAAGGTAAATATTCTTTTACAAGTTAAGCAAACTTATAAAATTTATAAAGTTAACAAAATATTTAACAAACGTTGATTTAATACAACTTTTAAATGCTTAAACTTATATTTCGAACAGTTTTTTATTATTATTTCAAAGCTATCAAAATAAGTAGGCAGTAATAGGGCCATATTATATCGAGTTACCAGCTGTATCTAAGTTGCCTCCTTACATTAAGAAGGAAACGATTACATTAGTAGAGATACAATTCTACGTAGCTACTTCATCTCATTACAACGTAAATAGTTATCCCATATCTTTCCTGTAATTGCTTTGATATTAGCAAAAAAGTACAATAATTAAAGCGAGTTTGAGTATCTATATAATAATAAATTCTTGAATACCGAACAAGAAAGAAGATTTTAATAATATTAGTAAGAGAGATGTTCAAATGTTTTAACAAAACAATCCTCATCAATGTGACAAATGAATATTCAAATCCGGATGTTAATTTTCCTTTTTTATGAAAGCTTAATAAGAATATACGTAGGTATATTCTTATTAAGCTAACTGATATACTGAACTGTAAATGTAGAATCACAATGTAAAATTTTTCTTTGATAATCGTGCCGCACTTACTTTATTTCTTAAAAGATTTTTTTAAAAGTATAATTTAAAAACCTTGAAATATATACAATTGTAGTTCATTACCTACCTACGAAAGTTTTATATCGTCACTATTAGTTTTACGCCCTCATCTATTCTGTGAAGTAATAAATTAACTAATGTAGTTGGAGTAGATATATGTAAGTTTACAAATATTATAATTATGTTTATTATTTACTAGCTTCTGCGCGCGACTTTGTCGGCATGGACTCCGCTCTTATTGGTCTTAGCGTGATGATACATAGCCTATAGCCTTCCCCGATAAATGGGCTATCTAACACTGAAAGAATTTTTCAAATCGGCCCAGTAGTTCCAGAGATTACCGCGTTCAAACAAACAAACAAACAAACAATCAAACAAACAAACTCTTCAGTTTTATTATATTAGTATAGATTTATTACAAATATTATATTTATTTTTAATTTATTGTTTATCTGGATGTAGATTTTTATGGTTCTCACCACCGTACCTCGGAGCGCACGAAAAGCCATCATCCCTGGTTGTTGTCAACAGATAGCTATCTTTACTCATAGTAAATAATCGCCAGTCCGCAGTAAAGCAGTTACATGGATAATATTAGAACCAATATTAATCATTTAAAGAAAAGAGACCTTTTGCTTTTATTTTAACTTTTAATACATAAGCAAAAAAGTAAATATATGCCGATGTAGGGTGCAAGTAATTCCGTGCAAACAATGCTACTAATAGGTACATACATATTACTAGTCCCGGTGATTTGTTCGCTGTTTCCTGTTTATTCATGCAGTTCTAGAGACGATTACCTCCTCCTGCTCATGAATAAATTTGAATAATTTCCTGCTGATGTGTAAATGATGCAAGTTTTTGCATTTAAAAACTTTATTAATCTCTCACTTTTCCCTGAAACTCGTGGTGATGATAAGAAAATCAATGAATAAGCTTAAGACATGGTACTTAATACTTACTACACGATGGACTTAGTACACGATGTACAAATTGCAGTAAATTTTATTTATTAAAGGTTTTAATTCATATTTGACTGGGAAACTGTTATACTGGTGATTTTAGTATTTGAGCACCTTTTAGTAATTACTTGCGACTACATCCACTTGTTATTTTATCAATTTCTATCACTCTTGATAGAATTACCCGTAATGTCCCGTAGGATATTATAACCTAAATGCCTTTGTAAGCCAGACATGAGACTATCTATCTACTGAACCTTACTGATTATATTAACAAACGGTAAAAACTAAAATAGTACTAGATGAAAAAACAATTAACGGAATATATTCTTATTTTATAGATAGACTAGCTGTGCCCCGCGGTTACCCCCGCGTTAATTTGAGGAAAATCATAGCTATAGCCTTTCCTAATTTCAAGTTTGTAGGTGTATTTTTCATTGGACTTTCATACAAACTATCATCCCCTGTTTTAACCCCAAAAGGGGGTTGATTTCTCAAAATTCATTATCAGTACACCTCAACACCGTCTATAGAGCACACATTTTGAATTTCAAGTCTCTTACTTCAAAAAATAGGACTTTCATACAAACTTCCAACCCCCGTTTAACCCCCTTAGGGGTTGAATTTCGTGAAATCCTTTCTTAGCTGACCTCTACTCGGCAAAAGGAATATTCCTACCAAAATTCAAGTCTCTACGCCTTATGGTTCCAGAGATATCGTGATGAGTCAATGGGTGGATATCTCTTTTATATATATAGAAGATATCTTATATTTAAAATGACATCACTTAAAACAAAATTTTAAAAACTTCAGAAAAAGATACTATCATTTTTACTTTTCTTAAGTTCATTTTTTATGCACTACACTATTCTTATCTCTATGAGATTATTGAACGTAGAAAGTACGCTAAACGTTCTTTAAGTTAAAGTAGTTAGGAGGTTTTTTAATGTCTTGTAGAAAAAAGTGTTATTTATTTGTGTCTATGTATGCGACTTATAAAGATGTATGAGATATATCAGTCATAAACATTGCAAAGAAAACTACTTTCCTGTTCAATAAAATCGAAGATACGTGTTTACATACATATTTATATTAATTGATGCGTAATCACTATGTATAGGCATATTCACCAATACGAAATAAGGAATTTACGCGGGTTATTTGAAACAATTTTTTACAGGAGAAAATACGTTTTTGCAGTGGCGAAAAACTTATGCTGGTATTGTAGATACAGTACAATAATAGAATTTAATTACTCAACTAAACACGTTCTCATGTCTAACGTAACAAACATAATGTAAGTACGAAAAGGATTGATATAAAATTGTATTTCCGAATTTCCAACTTCGCAAAGTAAATAATTCCTTTCCGGGCCAATATTCGCATATATTATAATGAAACATTCCACTGACGATTGTAATATTTTCTCTAAACTAAAATATATATTAAAAAGTTTTTAATATTGAAAATATATGTATTACTTGATATATGATATTATGCAGCGTTGGCTCTCATGTAGGACAAAACGAAGACGGATGTGATTATTAATAAGTGCACTAACATTTTTTTTAAAATGGAATGCTACTAAAATTTTCTTTCGAATTATTTTATAGAGAATTTAATTCTGAACCGCTGTTAGCTTCGTATTAACTGTAATGGAATGATTAAGTAATACATTGTAAAATGAAGATTCAAATGATTTTGGAAACCACTAATAAAGTAAATTTTTACACGAATAAATTATAAAATTTTCGTATAAGTATATCTGTATATGGACTTATTTAACTTTTATATATACTACTGTAAATAGTTCAATACTGTCGTTATAATTGAAGAGATTAATTTGAAAACATTAAAAAAACACTCTTGAATTACGAATTTCCTCCATGTTTGAAGTTAATTAATAAAGCGTACGTCTCGTACCTTACAATTATACTGACTCGCCTATTTTATGCATTAAAATGCAAGGCAGTGCTAATTGAAACCGCTAGAAATGCAGTTAAGGAACAACTACGCCGGGCCCAACGGTACTGTTGTTCACTGGTAAAATGTATGGAATGTGACATAACTTAGCCTAGTAATAACAAGAAACCCTGAATAAGAACCTGCCATGCCTAAAATTATTGTCCATTGAGTGCGATAATTAAAATAAACTGAAATACTTCCAAATCAAGTCAAATTGGCTTTAACAATAATTTTAGGCATGGCCGGTTCTTATGCAGCAACGTCGTATCGTTGTTCAGTGGTAAAATGTATGGAATGTGACATAACTTAGCCTAGTAATAACAAGAACCCCTGCATAAGACTTATGCTTAACTGAGGTAGGGCACAGCAGGAAATTTCCTGCTCAAAACATGGAGCAGCCCTAATGGGGTAGTACCTCGACCTTACAGAAGACCACAGCTAAATAATACTGTTTTAAAGCAGTATTGTGTTCCTGTTGGTGAGTAAGGTGACCAGAGCTCCTGGGGGGGACTGGGGATAGGGTCGGCAACGCGCTTGCGATGCTTCTGGTGTTGCAGGCGTCTATAGGCTACGGTCTTACCATCAGGTGAGCCGTACGCTTGTTTGCCAACCTAGTTACATAAAAAAAAAACCTGCCATGCCTAAAATTATTGTCCATTGAGTGCGATAATTAAAATAAACTGAAATACTTCCAAATCAAGTCAAATCGGCTTTATTTGTGCTGCACACGCTGGTTACATACACTTAAGTTATAAAATCAGCATAAAATAAAACAATAGGTACGAAAAAAGAACTGAAAAGGCCTTTAAAAATATTATATATGCAAAAAAAATGAAGAAAAATATTAATGAAATTAAATATATTGTTAGATCACGTGCACGCAGGATATTATTTTAAGAAGATGTTGAACTCATAATATTTTTCGTTAGTACGCTTTAATTTCAAAATTAATATTGTGTTATAATAAAGTGACATTTGATTTATCTTCGAATTAAGTCGCATTGAAATGTTCAGTGACCGCAAAATATAATTTGTGCCCTTAATGTGTTTCTGAACGCGTAATTAAACGACATATCAAATGGGTAGCGGTTGTGGATTGCGGTTTATAAAACAATAATTAAAAAATATACTGCTATTTCACTTATCAATATTATTTATGAACTGCATAATTATATTTAGTAGATGATAATAAATAGTAAGTACTGTAAAAACCTGGATTTTTAAACAACATGAATGTTAGCAATATTGCTCGAGATTCACAGAAACGATCCGTTTTTTTTTTTCAAAACATAAATTATACCTACGTGACCGTTGCGCCAACGCCAAAACATATAAAAATTTAATAAAAAATATCCATTGTCACAAACAGTGAAGTGTGAAGTTATCATTAAATTTTGATATAGTAACGTATAATATAAATTTGTAATAACAATATTAACTCAGTCATTCTTCACACATGGATGCACTGTTCCTATACTCTAAGCTCGTTGTAAACTGCCAACTAACAATGAGAAATGAATTTATGCCCGTAACATGGCGTGGATATTACGTTGACGGACATCAGATTCGTTGATTTTGTTGAATATGCATTGTGTTTGCTATTTTCAGGAATGCGTACAATAAAAGCGTTGAATCATTTGTGATTAATAAACCTTGCTCTATCGCTTTGTGCATAATATTCGTGAAGCATAACAGTTATACAATATTTATCTATAATTGCAATGTAACATGTGATATTTAGATAATAGCTGTACTAGCCTAATTATAAGGATAATAGCGTTTGGATATTTACATATTAACGCGATTATTTAAATTGGTATAACTGTTTATTTATGAAAAAATTAATATGAAACAAACACTTAATTTTAAGTGAAGCTTACTACAATATACTAATGAAAACCACATCGAAATTAGATAAACCGTTTCTGAGATTAGCGTGCACAAATGCACAGAGAAACAGACAAAAATTGTAACAATCATTGTTTTGGGTGCTATTTGCGTTGATAAAGCTCCCAATAATATTTTTTCTCATATATCTTCCATGTACAGACAGCGATCCCTTATTTTAAAAAATATGTATTTATTATTACAATTATTACGTGTTAAGCGACATAATTATAATGCTTCTTTAGACGTTGCTTAAAAGTGGCTGGAGTAGAAGTACGTGTTATTGAAAGCGAAAGAGAAAGCCAAACAGTTTTAACAGTGAAGGAATAGGTATAGAATATATATATATTTCTAAGTCTAAATATTTTTTTTTATTTTGACTATCCATATCGATTACTATTGGTATCGTAATTAATGTATTTGATGTAGGCCTGGTATTCTACTGGTTTATTGATTGATTCAGCCTGTAACGGCCCACTGCAGGGCATAGGTTTTTTTCCCAGGGTAGGAAGAAGATAATCTACTAATTGGACCCAAAAATACCATCCCGTATCAATTTCATTTTTCCGTCTCCTATAATGGTGACCTGCTTTGTATCTGCTGCTGCTGCTACTGTACTGCTTAGAAATCAGTTTGTATGTATAATGTGAAATCCATACAAGGCTACGAATTCGCTTTTTGAAAATTGGTTTATTGCTTGCAATTTTATATCGACTACAACCGTATATAAAATGTGGAAAAATATTTTTTTCTATTTCACCTTAAATAGCTGTGTGTGAACAATTTATAATTTAAGTGTACTTTAATTAAGAATTTACAATACAAATTTGTAATAAAGACATGAGGTATAGATTATAACACATTTCGATCTACGTACTTTCATGTAACAGGATTAGAAAGTAAATTACACGAGCTACGTTTTTATTGTTCTTGTTGCAAAAACAAACTTACTGAATTACAAGTTAAATCTTTATTGTGATTCCCTTCAGTACATAATTTGGACACGGGACAAAATACGAGCTTATCTAATTCTTACGCACGTACAATATTGCTACGCGGCTACTATATTGCTTTAATTTGCACAAAACTCTCCGTATACGTTTCGAGTAACTTTCAATAAAATACTGGAAAAATTAACTGTCTTAGTGACTTAGTGTATTGAATTTGGTCCCTTAAAATAAATTTTAAGATTACTTAAAGTTATAACTATAAATAGTAAATATTACTATTAATATCATGAAATGAACTTAGCTGGAAGAGCCTGTAAATGACATGTGAAATTGTTATTTTTTTTTATTGTGTACAAAAAGGATTAGTGTTTAATCTGCTACGCTTTTATAATGTCACTTTTTTATTTTTATTTTTATTTTTAGCAGATAATTTTCTAATCAAAAATAATAAGATACCAATGACACTATGTGTTATCTGAGGTGTGATGGGATATCAATCAGCGCCCCATTCTCTACGTATTCTACGAGTAGCAGCGTGAAACCTTGTGACGAGTGTATAAGACCTAGAAAACAAGTGTAAGCACATGGACTACGATACGAAACTTCTAAACATATATAAATAATTGCTGAATCAGAGCTTTAGAGGCAGCCGCATCAGCATCCTAAAGATGTTGATGTTTTTGTAACGCTGCAGAATTTAATAAAAATACATAAATCTTGTCTTTTTGATTTTGTATAGACGAAAAGCACAACATTACTGCACAACTTATATAATAAACTTAGAATTATTGTTGTTTCTGAGATAAAATTAATAATATCGAAGATCGAACGTTTCACGAGACAGAAAAGTTGAAAACAGATCACGTCAAGCAAAAACGATATAAATAGATAATAATAGGTACTATCACAAGCAATGATCATTTTGAACGTGTAATTAACTTCTTTAGGCATTAAAATGCTTCAAAGTCTGTGTTTAATTAAAAAAATATCAATAGATAATGCAACACAAGCGTAACTACATGTCTCTATAGAAAATATTTTTTGGCTAGAATATATTCCACCACATAAAATAATATCGAGTAATGTACCTAGTTCGGTGTTCCATCTCGTAAAATAATTAAACGCAAACAAACTGTCGTGTCCACGGGCGATCTAGATACTCATAACTCAGTTTATATTTGATATCGTACAAATGGATTGTAATCAGGTATGTTGGCACTATCGGAGAACTACGTTTTATTGTATAAACATTTATTTTCTACTAAAAGGATTATAAAATAATAGATTCCTTGCATTCATAGGGATGCAATCTTTTTTTTTTAACTTTCATATTAAGATACCATTTCAAATTGTAATATAATTGTATTCGTATGCTGTAAGCAATTTTAAGGAAATACTATATTGTTTTATTTAATAAATAACGTGGACTAAAATACGTAAGTAATGTTTAACTCCGTAGTCTTACACAACCATCAATCCACAGTAAAATTAATAAGAGTTAAAGTTTTTGAGTCGGTTTGTGTTTTATTTTGTGTTAAAAGATTTAAAATATGGAAATTATATAGGACAGACATTACTGAAACTGGCATGGATTAAATAACCTTATCACTAAGAGTGTTGTATGAAGACATATTTTGTCTTAAATTTTTTGTCGTTTGCGTTTTATTATTGATTAAGATATCCCATATAATTATGTATCTTATACTACCAACGAAGTTTCTCCACTGCAAGAAAAAATTACATCCAGCGTAGTGGACGTAACTGGAAAAAAGTTTTACATATTTACTGCTGAAAAAATATATATTATTTTTGTGATATTTTCATGTCTATATTTGAATGCATAACATTTATATTCGCATGAACTGAGTCGTGGTTTCAAGCTCTAAGTTAAAACAAACATCTATTTGGATCCTCCTACACACTCGTTAAACACTATCCCGATATATTAATCAAAGTTTCTATCAACATCAATTCACTCTTCGCCTAGAGGAGTTGGTTACTCAATTAATGAGTTATTGTATATATATAACTAGGTCGGCAAACAAACGTACTACTCACCTGATAGTAAGCGATTACCATAGCTTATAGACGTAGTATGCAACACCAAAGCATCACAAGTGCGTTGTCGACCCTATCCCTTATTCCCCCTAGGAGCTCAGGTCACCTTAGTCACCAACAGGAACACAACACTGTTTGAAAGCAGTATTATTTAGCTGTGATCTTCTGTAAGGTCGAGGTACTACCCCAGTCGGACTTTTCCAGATTTTAAACAGGAAATTTCCTGCTGTGCCCTAGGTCAGTTGAAAATATGTTTAAATCAGATGAAAGTTTAAAATAACATTCTTTTTTATCAATATCGGCCTTTGTAATTCACACTGCAATCTCAATTATAATTACGTAAATTAAAATGACTATGAAATATGAATTAATTTGATTGTTATGTATTTACAATTGGAACCCATCCACACGTTACCGCATTTGAAAAACGCAATACCTAATGTCAATTTAAGCGCTTTTGTATGCATGAAACGTGATATAATCATTTGTAATAAACTCTATACTCTGCTATTACAAAGCGGACACTATATGATTTTATTTGTTCGTGCATCATTTTACAAATATCTGTGTATTTTACTATATTAGGCCACTTGTGTTGTGTTCACTTGTAATTTGTGGTACCCACTAAGAGTCTTCTTACAGCTTCCTAGAGGGTAGAGAATTTGTTTTGATTAGTAAAACCCTCAATTAATATCGTCATCCTCATCATCTATCAGATGGTCTTCAAGGAGATCATTCCGAAACTAATACAAAATCTATACTCCTAAACTATTTCTATCTGGTAACGGTTGCAGGTGTTGCAGTTGAATAATAATAGGAGAAACAAAATTTTTTTTAGAAAATCCAAAAGTAGACGCCTTCACACACTCCCCCTGGTGGGTTTCTTTTAAAACTATTGTTTGCAGCTCATATTTAGCAGCGCCCCCTTTAGTACCTTGTTTAGGAACGAATGATCGACCATACATCGCTGATAACTTCGATTAGTTGATTTGGTTCATCATTCACCTCACATGATAATTATGTATGATAGAAACGTAAACATATTTATTTTAAAAAGTTGAAGAATTTCAGCCTTCATGTTCAATAGGATTCTTATTTAATAGTTAATAAAACAGCTTATTTTGTCTTGAGGTTTTTATCGATTCATTTTCTTTTTATTATTTAAAAAAGACTTCAAATGATTTATAATGTATAGTTTGATGTGTATTCTGGGTAAAAAAATATATATTCTATAGCATATTAATGAATTGTTATAAAAATATAGAGGTTTAAGGGTAGGTAAGTGCTTCCCGTATTTTGATATTGACTTCAAAGCATAATATATTTTTACCAAAGGACACATCTTACAATATTATATACAATAAAACTAATATTAGTGATATGAGACAAAAAAAAATGTAATATAAATTTATTTTACAATTTGATATACGTTTTATCTGAGTAGACCGAAATTAAAATTAAATATGTAGCATATTACATGTGACACCAAACAGTTTTACAATAACTACACGTCCTGCATGTTTATTTGATCAATTAAATAAACGCAATTACAGGAGCTATTCACAAACACAGAAAGCAAACAAAGTGACTTTTTTAAATGAAAGCTGAAGGCTCCGGACCGTTGGTCCGCGAGTCCCGTGGGATTAACTCATTTGGACGTGGGACAAATTTACACGAGCCAATCTAGCGAAAGCACGCACGTGCGATATGGCCTCGCTGTACTAGTATTTTGTTCAAGTTAAACATGTCTCCGAAAGTGAGTGAGGCTAGAGTAATAAAACAGAAAAACGTGACACTGGTTTGTGAGCACGATTTATGTCTCAAATCTGTCTGACATAATATAGTTAAAATTATAACGCTGTCCAATTTGATTAAAATCCTTTTTGATAATATTTATATGTTATATATTTTTATATTATACACTTTATTCAAACAGCCTTTGAATCCGTCGCACATCATTGAAAATAAGTGTGAACCTACTGAAAAATTTGAGAACTTCTTGTGAGAAGAAAAAATCAAAACATCGCATCAAATCATACTCAGTATTATTATATACACCAACAGAGTAAGATTAACAAAATTTTGTTTCATAATTAGCCAAATGAAATCTGAAGAACAATGGTAAATTGTTGCATTTTCCTCAGCTTACAATCGTGGCTACACTTAATGAAAGGTAATGCAAATGTAAGCTATTTATATTTACTTAATTATTGGTTATTAAATTAAGAATTACATTCAAATATAAATATATATATATAAATCTATATAATCTATATATATATATATAATAAGTATTCTTTAAAATCAATGAAGAATAAATCAAATATCAATATAATGACCTCAATGCGTAGGTGCTTGAAATTACATTATTTATAACTTTAATATAACTGTATATACGAGTAGTTACATGATAAAGCGTGGACTATAAATATAATGAATGTTCTAATAGTAATCTGTTAGAGGATCTGGAGCATTATATTACAAATCCCTTATTTTAAGTGAGAGCATATTTCCGCGTTTATAAAATTAATTATATAAAAAATTATATGCATAAAAATAATTTCATTACCTTAGTTAAATGATTAGATAAACACCAAATTATTGCGTAATTTACAGTGATCGTTTGATAATAATCGAACGATCACTGTAAATTTCGCAAACAGTAGATGGAAAAAAAAAGTTGGAATACTCGCTTCATAACATTCATTAAAATTCTCTTTTTTTAACCTTTTTAACACTTTTTATGATTTTAGTTAAATTGGGTAGTTCCGTTAAGCCCCTATAGCTTTTTTTCTTGAAATTTCGTATACTTATGTATTTTGATCCACTTATCACGAATATGATAGTATAAATTGGCGCAAATGTCATTTTCAAGGTCAAAACTCGATAAAGTTCCGATAAGCCCATACCGCTTTTTTTCCTGAAATTTCGTATACTTATGTACTTTGACTAGCTGATCACGAATATGATAGTTAAAATTGGCGCAAATGTCATTTTCAAGGTCAAATCTCGAAAAACTTGCCAAAAATTATTTATTAAAAAAACAAAACCTAACCTAACCTAACCAAACCTAGTATTGAAAACAACAACAAAAAAATACAAAAACCTAACCTAACCTAGTATTAAAAAAAACAATAAACAAAAAGGGAAAAAAACTAAACTAACCTAAACTAGTATTGAAAAAAACCATAAAACAAAAAAGAGAAAAAAAAACAAAACCTAACCTAACCAAGTATTGAAAAAAAAACTAAAGAAAAAAATACAAAAAACGAAAAATTAGATAAATTAAAAAAAAAAAAACAAAACCTAACCTAACCTACTATTGAAAAAAAACTAAACAAAAAAATACAAAAAACGAAAAATTGGAAAAATTAAAAACAAAAAAAAGTAAACAAAAAACAAAACCTAACAACCTAGTATTGAAAAAAAAACAATAAAAAACCAAGTAAAAAAGAACAAAAAACGAAAAGTAAAAAAGTTAAAAAAAAAACAAAACCTAACCCAATCTAACCTAACCTAGTATTGAAGAAGAAAACAACAAAAATACAAAAAACGAAAAATTAAAAACAGACAAAAAAGTAAAAAAAAAACAAACACCAAAACCTAACCTAACCTAACTTAGTATTGCAAAAAAAAACAATAAACAACAAAGCACAAAAAACGAAAAGTAAAAAATTAAAAAAAAAACTAACAACCTAGCAGGTATTGAAAAAAACAATGAATAAAAAAGTAACATAAAACGCACTGAAGCTCGCTTTGAAGACTCCAACCTTCCCGTTATGACGACCGTTTTTCCCATTTTTCTCAAAAAAAAAATTGTTTTACACAAAAAAATGTATGAGACATAAAACGTGTATTTTTTGATAATCTACAACTACTATGGGCAACATTTTTCTTTAAGAGCAATATTTATTGAGATAGCGTAGAAAACCCGTGAAAAACGAGTTTTTTCTCAATTTTTCCGAATTTTGACCTTGAAAATGAAATTTGCGCCAATTTTTACTATAATATTCGTGATCAGCTAGTCAAAATACATAAGTATACGAAATTTCAAGAAAAAAAGTGGTACGGGTTTATCGGAACTTCACCCATATATTTTTAAAAAAAGTTTCGTTAATTAAACATTAGGTTTATGCACTGTTAGTAAAAAAATTAAAACAATTTTAATAAAACAAGTAATATTAAAGAAATTTTCACTAATATTACAGCCTCACATTTAATCCAGAAACATATTTAAATACAAATATCTGCCCCAAGTTTAGGCATAATGCGTAGCTTCCATAGCAATTTATTTTTATATGGTGCAGAAATTAGTCAAACAACATGTTTTTTAATGAAATTTATAAAAACAGTTAAAATTTAAAAGAATAAAATATTAATAAATTTAGTTAATTGAAAGTAAGCACGGGTGTAAATAGAAGGTAAAGTAATATAAAAAAACGCGTGACGTTCAACACGACAGGACATGTCATATATCGATTTACTGCTACCGTTTAGTTGCACGTCAAAAAACAATACATTGTATACTGATAAGCATGAAACAAACTGAATTCGAATATAACAATTCGAGCCTTTTACAACATTGAAGTAATAATAGCTCAATGTTTTACAATGTACGATGTTTCTACTTCAAATTCTAACAAACTTTTCTTTGAACTGTTTTCAAATATCTGAAAATAGATACTTCGAAATAGAGTCCTGGGTGTGGATCGAGAATAAAAAATAAGTGTCATAGCTTTCATAGATAATTATCATGTCTGACTATGAAGTTATTTTTTCTTCTGTGTAAATCCAAAATAAAACTTATAATAGCAATTTAAAAAAAGTATTATCTAGAAGTAGGTATAGTTTTTTTAGTGTTTAAACAAACAATTAATCATTGTAGACTTATATATTTTTAAATTATGTATTTTTTATGTATGAACAATTTATAAATAAACCTTCAAAAAACATTTTCAAACTTTATTTTTAATAACTTAAAAAATTACAGATTCCATATCGAGTTTTTTATAAACTATAAACTCACGAAAAATAGGGTTATCCTATCCAAATAACACTAAAGGCGAAACGGCAAAATATAAGCTTATATTTGTGAGAGGAACGCCATAATTTCGTGTCACGGAATTCATTTCCATCATGAGATAAGGAAGTCCCAAAATTTGCAGTCGACGCTCGGTTGTTGATCGTTTATAACTAAATATTAACAAATATATTGGGTCCCGAGACCCGCTGATTCAACTTATTGTTTTGTCAATATTAAAACTCATATATTTAAGGTTAATGGGAACCCTATTAGTTTCTATATTTAATAAACGTTTGTCCTTCGAAATATGTCCTTTTATTGCTTTCCTATCTACAAATAGAATAAAACTGTTGTTTGAATTTGTTGTAAAATTTAACCATTAATACTTTTACCTTAAATATTATTGCTTTTCTTCATAACGATTGTAATTAAAGAAATAATAACAATAAAAAAAAATCCCAACTTTTTTTTACTGGATAAACACGGATCTAATATCAGTGGAAATCTTCCATTACTCAAAATACATTTACTTAAGTATGTGTTGATTAAAACAGTAAGACTGCTTTTATTTTTTCCTTTCCAGAGCTAATGTAATGCATCCTTTCCTTGGTTGTAATTGTATTAACATAGTTAGATTACGTAAGACGAGGGCGAGATAACCAGCTCTGTTAGCATCTTTACAACCTTACCAATTTTCTTATTAAATTGGTTAGCTTTTGGATTTTTGAAAAAACTGATCTTGATGATATGTTGCTGATTTGACTTTTATAATGACCCGCTCGTAACAAACGGTATTCATTCATTGATTGAATTTTATTAAGTACAGTTTAACAGTAAGAACTACGAAGTGTAGGTTGCTGTATAAATTATTGTCATTGAATGTGAGAAGATTCTAATAGGCAATAACTCGGCTTACTACTAGCATAACCTTTTTACTTGAATCGTTCTAAAACGAATGCCTCGAGATTTTTGATTATAGAATTCGGAATTCGATGAGATAAAAAGCATGATATACGTGTATAAACCCGTCTGTTCTGATCTGTTTTTTAAACAACGAATGAATTTATAAATAATACATGACGGAAGAATAGCATTTCGTTTTATTGTTTTTATATGTATTATAGAAACTCAAGCCGTTCATTGCATATACTTGTACTCGTTCCTTCGGCTATATTTTTTTTCTGTTTTGTGATAACCAAACTCAGATTAAGAAAACTATAGTATAGTATATATTCAAAAGTCGTAAGACAATGTCAAAGAGGTAACTAATAGAAATAAGATTTTAACTTACCACTAATAATTAAAAATTGTATTATTTCGCTAAGTAAATAAATAATTTTTTTTAAATGCAAAATATTCGAAAATACAAACGAGTAATTGGTGGATCAAATGCATAATTGTTTTTTTATTTACATATCAGAACCTGACAATACATCACCTTGTTACATAGTTGAGCCCGAGTTCCAATCACGTGGAATAATTAAACGCAAACAAACTGTCGTGTCCGCAGGCAGGATTGAGATAGTTAGGGAGTTTATTTTTGCTCCGTAACCAGATATTCGATAGGTACTCGTATGGACATTTTGTAACATAAAGTAGACATTATCGCATACGTATAAGCATGTGTTTGGTGTTCATGTTTCGTTAATTGATGCTTGTTTATAATAATCATCTAATAATAAATAATTATATGAGATTGATATGAAATTAGTATTAATTACATCGTTTGTTATTGATTCGTTTTTATTTTTATTAATCATAGGTAATATTGTTATTTATTATTATTTGAAAAATGTATATGTTAAGCAGTTTTAAATCGTAGTGTTATAATATATTGTAAATCGCTAATTAATGTACAACAGCTGAAATCGACGCGTTGGCGCAACGGTCACAGCACTGGTTCGTGGCTGTTGCGCTGACGGTTGCGGGTTCGATCCCCGCACATGAGAAACATTTGTATTGGCCATACAGATGTTTGCCGTGGTCTCGGTGTTTGTGCAGTCCTTGTGGTTCTCCCCATCGTGCCTCGGAGAGCACGTTAAGCCGTAAAATTTTTCAATCTAATTTACATAATTATGACCTAATTATGTTATTTTTTTAGACATAGATCTATCTATATACTCGTATGTAAAAATCAATTGCTGTACGTTAGTCTCGCTAAAACTCGAGAATGTATGGGCCAATTTGGCTAATTTTTATCTTGAAATGTTTGTGGAAGTTCAGGGAAGGTTTAAACGGTGAGAAACATAAATAATATGTAACGGGAAATACTAAAAACGACGATTTAATTTTCCAATACAAAAGGTTCCTAGCGGGGAAATTTAATGTATTTTGTCAAAAACGTTGTCAATTGGTTGTCAAATATTATAGGTGCGTTAAGAAAGTGTTTTGTGTATATTTTTCACAAATATACGTAGGTGATACGAAGTTAACCGGGCCATCTAGTATGTTATAAAAATAACAAAAAACAGATACAACGGCACTTGTGAACTTGTGAACACTCAGCTACTGTAATGATACTATACTATGGGGTGTGGTGAGAAAGACCCCAACATATATAAAATTATAACATCCTGGTCACGGCACCATTTTGTAACGATACAAAATTGGATATACATAGATATCCTTATCATCACGGCAGCAATTGTAACTATACCTATGGAATGATAACTATTCACCATATTTATGATAATCTTAGTCACGTCACCATTTTGTAATGATCTCCTATGGATGACCTAAGACCCATTATCATATCCTGGTCATGTGGACCAATTTGTAACACTATCATGGTTGTGGCGTTACAAGCTAATATTAAGCTTAAGAGGACATAAAATGTCTTTGGCCTTATAAATGCGATCGTCTAGAATAAAGAAGGACTCTACGTTGTGTTTGATTTTTGTTTCAGAGTAACTTCGGTTCTTTTTATGGTATGCCGAAGGAAAGACAAAGTATATGTTATTAGAAGCCTTGATTTCTATATAAACTCTAACTAACATCCTACCTAGCCATTAATTTAAAATAAAATCTCTGCACAATGACATTAAATTACTGAAATTAATTTATCCTAAAATTTAATTAAAAGATATTTACACTTACCAGTGATATAAATGCTATAGATAACTAACTCCTGGAATACTATTAAAAAGAAAGAAAGATATTAAACTTTATAACACCTTATTAGTAAATTAATTAGGAATTAATAAAATTTAGTAAATTAGAACCGTTAAGAATAAATAGTAATAGACTTATTTATTTAGAAATAACTATCACCTATTGTTTAACTAAATATCTGACGTCTCCTTAAGAATGTGTAAATTATAATTGCTAATATTTTTAGTGAATCTAGATAGCTAAAATAGAAATAGAGTTAAATAATTATATATAGGATATTCTATAATGACATTGATTAATTGAATAGTGTCTAAGTTTCTTTTACATGTATTTTTAGTTCAAACCTGATATAATAGATAGATTCTAATAACTCTAAACAAATGAAATAAATAAAAATATATAAGTAATTGAAATAATGATTAAATACATATTATATAGTTATTAATTATCTTGAAATAATTTATTCAGTTAATAAATTATCTCAGATAATTGTGAAAAATAATGTATAGTGTTTGTTTGTATGTGTTAATCTGTTAGGATAGGGTTTATTGGTATTAGGGAATTAAAAGGCCGGGTTCAATTGAACCCGAGGGTCGCAACCACCATAACCCCTCCGACCCTAACCGATCCACACCGTGCTGAAGGCTCTAAATTAAATTAGGCACAACGTTGGTGCTATCAAATCAAAAGAAAGGTAATAGGTAGGAAATGAGAGTACCCAATTTTCTACAGTAAGTTAGACGGAAATATATCCTGTCTAACAAATGCTTGTTTCATTCCGCTGCAGCACAATCATGCAATGACTGTATTTGAGTAATCCCTTGGGACGTCATATAGACATAACCAGTGAATTACTAGAGTTGATGTAATTACCAAGCTGTAATCAGACATGGTATTAAGATGTGTTCCACGTGAACAAAAGGAGATCGTGTCTACTGATCTTTTCATTGTGTGCTTACTAGCCCATACGGGAACTTCGGTCACACAACTACTTTGAAATTCGATCACGAAACCTACTACTTTTGCCACAATTGGATTGTGTAGTGTAAGTTCCCATAGGAAGACCTACTGAGTTACGAGTCTATAGTCAGCTATATTGTCAAGCCTAACCACCATTATGAGATGGGTCAAACAGCGACTGGCGACTGGCGACAACGCAACCTTTCGAGTGTCCTATAAGGAAATTAAGAATAATTAAAGGTATAAGACCAACATGTAGAGTAGGTGTAGTGTGTAGGTTTGTCCTTGCATGACTCACAGCACTCAATGAAACAGCATTCATTAACCAGAATAGGTTGTTCAATTGAAACATTGAACCAGTAATTAAGTTGTTAAACATTTGAATATATCAGGCTCTCTTAGGAACTGAATGGATTTATCAAGGACATAGTAGTGTCGAGAGATAAATAAAACAATTAAAATATAACATATTCATTTACTCAATCAGAATCTCTGAGAGTATCTCATTTTCACAATGAAAAGAGAATGTATATTTAATAGGTTTTATAATCCATCAATGTTTGTATGTTTGAAAAACACAAGAGGGCTTGATTAAGGCTTGGCTTAAATCTCAGTAAATCCGCCTTAGGACTTAACAGAGACCGTCCACAAAAATTAGCAATAAATTAATTGGAAAAGTGAATATGTTTCTCTATTAGTCTAAATAGAACTTCATACCACTGTCCAAATATAAATCACTAACCTTTGTTGCAGTTCAAACAACTACCATACACTAGGTGTTTGGGGGAGTTTGTCCAATGTCTCTCATCAAAGATGAGGAACTCTTATCAAAGATAAGGAAACGTACGTATAGTATTTACCAAGAACATAGTTCAGTTAGGCAAATACAAACGCAGAGGTTGGTAGGAAGTACACGCAACTTTCTCTACTAGATAGGCCAAGGTTAGGATCTACCTAGCATAGATGACGCGATGAACTGTGGCTTAGACAGGCCTAGCCTTATAGGGAAACCTATAATAAAACACTGGCGAATACAAACATTTATGGATTCACCTTAACATAGTTTATTTAGTTCAATGAAGTCATCGTGAGAATGAGACACTCCAGTCTACCAGATACCTCGTCTCGACACCCATTTAAGAACATAAATTCTTAAATCAATGTTCAAAACTACAATAGTTGTGTAAAGTCATAGATCAGTGTATAATTACCTCATCTTAGAATGTATTCAAGAGCTAAAAGTATCCTTGAACACATTCCAGACTACAAACCACCTGTGTTACCTCGTTCCAACATCCATTTAAAAACTACAAGTTCTTAAACTAATGTTTGAACTACAAAATTTGTGTAATGTCTAAATGAAGCCAAATATACATATATATATATATACATATACATACATACATATACATTCCTTAGAAGTATATTTATATGTAGAGAATATTCAATAAGATACGACAACTAATCATTAGTTTGTTTATAGGTCATATTATAGAAATATCCACTACCCTATCTACTTCCTAAGTAATGACATAGTAAAATTTCATTTCATTATTTAAATACACCCTAACGAAAATCTATTTAACCCTTAATATCTAATATGATAGTTTTAACCAAGATTCATTCAATTTATATATGTACTTTAAAGTCAAACAAATGTAATTTCATTTTATTCTAACAACATCATATTGTGGTTATTTACTTAAGTTAGATTTCATTTTATCAGTTAAATTCAATATAATTATGGTCATAAGGCTTATTTCATAATAATTCCATTCATTAATCAATCAATAATTAATAGTATCAATGTAAACCTTTTCATAATAATTTCATTCAGTAATTAATCAATAATTAATAATATCAATGTAAACCTAGATAATAATCCCTTTCAAAATACAATCAATAATTAATAGTATCACTGTAAACCTTTTCATAATTATTTTATTCAATAATCAATCAATAATTAATAGTATCAATGTAAACCTTTTCATAATAATTTCATTCGGTAATTAATCAATAATTAATAGTATCAATGTAAACCTTTTCATAATAATTTCATTCAAAAATTAATCAATAATTAATAGTATCAATGTAAACCTTTTCATAATAATTTCATTCAGTAATTAATCAATAATTAATAATATCAATGTAAACCTAGTGTTGAAGCGCCTTTATTTTCATTTAAAAGAATGGCAACATTTTTGTCTATGTCTAATGATTGTCTATTCCTATTTCCTAACCTTTTACTTTTATATAAATTCTCCATCTTGATCGACATCTTTGTACTAACAGCTAACGAGTAACAAATAAATTATAATATTGAAACAAATAAGGTTTTTTGGATCCCGACAACTTCACGAGCAAACATTTCTGGCGACCGTCTGACAAAACCACGGGACAAAACGAACAAATCGCAATCTTGAATCTACAATCTACGGAAACAAAAGAAGAAATACGCAATTACGTCTTCGGCGGCTACTCGACGATCCAACTATATATATCGCATCATCATTCATCTTTGGCCAGAGTAACCCAGCTGGTTATCGTATTTCTAAAGATGGGAGGACACCTTAGAAGTCTGAGCGTAAACGCGTCTATCTATTCAGCTAAGTGCCCTGCTATTTTCCAATTTTACCCCCTAACCTACATTTAACACCTATTCCTATAATGCATCATTTTTTCTAAAACTTTAATTTAATCTCGTTAGCTTTTTTGTTTTTATATCATATTAAATATAATACATTCACGATTAATACATAATACATAATTACGTACATCATGACGAAATTTAAAACATAAAAAATTATTTTCAAATATAGTATTTTAAATAAAATGTAGTTCTGTTTCAAAATGTATAAAGATATATAAGTATTTAAACGCGTAACGGTATTTAATGTTTTCTTTGCCGACTATTTTTCAGTGTATTCGAGACTTAAGCTATGCGGCCATTTTGTAGCGGCCACGTGTTTTGAGATCGTGATTGCGGCGCAGCACAGGTGACACCAAAGTGAGAAGAGTGTGTGAGCGATTGTTTTGCTTATTTTAATTAGTAATACGATTTTATTATTTCGATTTAATATCAAAATGATTAGTGACAGTGATTATAAGCATGATTTAAAGATTTTACTTACTAAGCGTTCCTCTATAAAAGGTCGCATTACTAAATTTAAAAATTATATTGATACTATTTCAATAAAGGAGGATCTGTCTGTAACGATACTATACTGGATATACATAGATATCCTTATCATCACGGCAGCAATTGTAACTATACCTAAGGATGACCTATGACCCATTATCATATCCATATTATGGGGTGTTCTGAGAAAGACCCCAACATATAAAAATTTATAACATCCTGGTCATGTGGACCAATTTGTAACACTATCATGGTAGTGGCGTTACAAGCTAATATTAAGCTTAAGAGGATATCAATTATCTTTGGCCTTATAATTGTGATCGTCTAGTATAAGGAAGGACTCTACGTTGTGTTTGATTTTTGTTTCAGAGTAACTTCAGTTCTTTTTATGGTATGCCGAAGGAAAGACATAGTATATGTTATTAGAAGCCTTGATTTCTATATAAACTCTAACTAACATCCTACCTAGCCATTAATTTAAAATAACATCTCAGCACAATGACATTAAATTACTGAAATTAATTTATCCTAAAATTTAATTGAAAGATATTTACACTTACCTGTGATATAAATGCTATAGATAACTAACTCCTGGAATACTATTAAAAGGAAAGAAAGATATTAAACCTTATAACACCTTATTAGTAAATTAATTAGGAATTAATAAAATTTAGTAAATTAGAACCGTTAAGAATAAAACTTATTTATTTAGAAATAACTATCACCTATTGTTTAACTAAAAGATCTAATATCTCCTTAAGAATGTGTAAATTATAATTATTAATATTTTAGTGAATCTAAATAGCTAAAATAGAAATAAATTTAAATAGTTATATTCAGGATATCCTATATTGACATTGATTAATTGAATAGTGTCTAAGTTTCTTTTACATGTATTTTTAGTTCAACCCTGATATAATAGATAGATTCTAATAACTCTAAACAAATGAAATAAATAAAAATATATAAGTAAATGAAATAATGATTAAATACATATTATATAGTTATTAATTATCTTGAAATAATTTATTCAGTTAATAAATTATCTCAGATAATTGTGAAAAATAATGTGTAGTGTTTGTTTGTATGTGTTAATCTGTTAGGATAGGGTTTATAGGTATTAGGGAATTAAAAGGCCGGGTTCAACTGAACCCGGGGGGTCGCTTCCACCAAGCCCCTCCGACCCCAATCCATTCCACACCGTGCTGAAGGCTCTAAATTAAATTAGGCACAACGTTGGTGCTATCCAATCAAAAGAAAGGTAGTAGGTAGGAAATGAGAGTACCCAATTTTCCACAATAAGTTAGACGGAAATATATCCTGTCTAACAAATGCTTGTCTCATACCGCTGCAGCAGAATCATGCAATGACTGTATTTGAGTAATCCCTTGGGATGTCATATAGACATAGCCAGTGAATTACTAGAGTTGATGTAATTACCAAGCTGTAATCAGACATGGTATTAAGATGTGTTCCACGTGAACAAAAGGAGATCGTGTCTACTGATCTTTTCATTGTGTGCTTACTAGCCCATACGGGAACTTCGGTCACACCACTACTTTGAAATTCGATCACGAAACCTAACACTTTTGCCACAATTGGATTGTGTAGTGTAATTTCCCATAGGAAAGACCTACTGAGTTACGGGTCTATAGTCAGCTATATTGTCAAGCCTCGCCACCATTGTGAGATGGGTCGTCGGCGACTAGCGACTGGCGACAGCGCAACCTTTCGAGTGTCCTATAAGGAAAATAAGAATAATTAAAGGTTTAAGACCAACATGTAGAGTAGGTGTATTGTGTAGGTTTGTCCTTGCATGACTCACAGCATTCAATGAAACAGCATTCATTAACCAGAATAGGTTGTTCAATTGAAACATTGAACCAGTAATTAAGTTGTTAAACATTTGAATATATCAGGCTCTCTTAGGAACTGAATGGATTTATCAAAGGACATAGTAGTGTCGAGAGATAAATAAAACAACTAAATATAACATATTCATTTACTCAATCAGAATCTCTGAGAGTATCTCATTTTCACAAGGAAGAGAGAATGTATATTTAATAGGTTTTATGATCCATCAATGTTTGTATGTTTGAAAAACACAAGAGGACTTGATTAAGGCTTGGCTTAAATCTCAGTAAATCCGCCTTAGGACTTAACAGAGACTGTCCACAAAAATTAGCAATAAATTAATTGGAAAAGTGAATATGTTTCTCTATTAGTCTAAAATAGAACTTCATACCACTGTCCAAAACTAAATTACTAACCTTTGTTGCAGTTCAAACATCGACCATACACTAGGTGTTTGGTGGAGTTTGTCCAATGTCTCTCATCAAAGATGAGGAATTCTTATCAAAGATAAGCAAACATACGTATAGTATTTACCAAGAACATAGTTCAGTTAGGCAAACACAAACGCAGAGGTTGGTAGGAAGTACTCGCAACTTTCTTTACTAGATAGACCTAGATTAGGAACTACCTAGCATTGATGACGCGAAGAACTGTGGCTTAGACAGGCCTTGCCTTATAGGGGAAACCTATAATAAAACACTGGCGAATACAAACATTTATGGATTCACCTTAACATAGTTTATATAGTTCAATGAAAGTCATCGTGAAATTGAGACACTCCAGTCTACCAGATACCTCGTTTTGACACTTATTTAAGAACATAAGTTCTTAGATCAATGTTCAAAACTACAATAGTTGTGTAATGTCATAGATCAGTGTGTAATTACCTCATCTTAGAATGTATTCAAGAGCTAAAAGTATCCTTGAACTCATTCAAGACTACAAACCACCTGTGTTACCTCGCTCCAACATATATTTAAGATCTACAAATTCTTAAATTAATGTTTGAACTACAAAGTTTGTGTAATGTCAAAATGAAGTCAAATACACACATATATATATATATATATACATATATACATATACATACAATAGAAGCATATTTATATGTAGAGAATATTCAATAAGATACGACAACTAATCATTAGTTTGTTTATAGGTCATATTTTCCTAGAATTATTCACCACTCTATTTACTTCCAAAGTAATGACATAGTAAAATCTCATTTCATTATTTAAATACACCCTAACGAAAATCTATTTAACCCTTAATATCTAATATGATAGTTTTAACCAAGATTCATTCAATTTATATGTACTTTAAAGTATAACGGATGTAATTTCATTTTATTCTAACAACATCATATTGTGGTTATGTACTTAAGTTAGATTTTATTTTATTAGTTAAATTCAATATAATTATGGTCATAAGGCTTATTTCATAATAATTCCATTCATAGATCAATCAATAATTAATATTATCAATGTAACCTTTTCATAATAATTTCATTCAGTAAATAATCATTAGTTAATATCAATGTAAACCTAGATAATAATTCCTTTCAATAATTAATCAATAATTAATAGTTTCGACGTAAACCTAACTAATAATTCATTAGATATCTTTTATTAAAAATCTCCGTAAAAGTTATAAAAATTAGTAACAGAATCACAACATGCAGAAAAACACACATGCAAATAAAAAATTAATGCATTCGAACCAATCAGGAGCGCTTCTTCACAGGTCTTTCACTGAATTTATTTAGCGGATTACAAATTAAGATTCTATAATAAAGAATTGCACTTAATAATAATCAGTAAAATTAAATTAAAACTAATTCGCGATCTACACTGAAGTTACATAGCCACTCGGCCAGCTTACGCTAATGAAATTCCTGAATTAGATCTAAAAAATACTTTTTAGGTATTTCTATCATTAATCTGAGTCAGAAGTTCCATAGCTTTGCCAGCCGAGGGCTCTCGTTACTCCGAATTCAAATTTGAATGTCAAACTGACTGCCCCGAAATTTACTGCCCATCGTATATATTGAAATCTCGCGTCTGTTTTTCCCCCACCCTAACACGTCCACCAATGCGCTCTGCAGTGATACCATACTCACAGCAATTCCCGTGTTTTACGGAAATTCGGTGATCCCCGCGGTACATTGCTGTGTTCAAAAAAAATATGGCAATCCCATGTATAATTGTTTCTTCCCCGATAGTTTATAAGTCATTATAGTGCAACACAAAACCAAGGAATAAAATTATTTCAAAAAACAAGGAATAAAGTTATTACTTCCTCAATAATTTGAACTTTACTGGCTATGAGCACTTTTATCCGATCCGAAGGAAATTGCGTAAATCAATTAAACAAAAACACAACAAAGACAAACAATAAAAGGGAAAAACAAATATACATTGAATAAAGCCGAAGAAAACAATGTTAGTTATAATAAATTTGTATGACGGTTGTGAAGAATAATGTATTATTCAACCGATTTCAAAAGGAAGTTATTTAACCGATTATCGTCATTTTTAACCTTACGTGTTAATGTAAAGTAAATACACGTCAATTTCGTAGTTTTTAACCCAAACAAGGTAACTCAAAACTTTGTGATGGCAACCCCGGCGTAATGTGAGTCCAACAAAAAAAACCCACTCACATGCTTACCCGAGTCTAGAACCCTTAGGCTCGGGTTCCACTGTTTAATAAAGCTATGCTTTGCTTAATCGAATTTATAATTCGATTCTAATCTTGGCTTTCGTTTAATTATTATTACGAATTATCCGTATGAGAACATAGCAAAGTGCTGTTTTAAGACTTTTCCAGGCAATCCCTTTAAAATTCCTCTCCGTAACAACCATCCTCATACTTCAAGGAACACAAAAAGAAGAATTAGTGCAATCGGTTCAGCCGTTATTCTCTAACTGCGTTTAGTTTATGTTAGTGAAATGCAATTTCCAGCTCTAAACTTTGTTAAATGCGTAAACCGACTTTACGTCGAACTAATCGCGATTATATCAATCAGTGGAAACTGGCCCTTAGAACGTTCCCTTATCATCGTTTTATCGCATCTGTCAACACAAAATTTTAAGCCTGTCTCGAATATAAAATTTATAACTCTAATATTTTAACAACTAGCTAAAAACTGTTTGAGTTCCCAGCCAATAAATTTCTATTCAAGTACAACTTAAAACTTGAGTCCCTAATGGATTTGAACCATTTTCGTTCATTGAGTTGACTGTTTTATGTTTATATGTCAACTCACATTTCAATTTATGCGTTTGTAATCTTAAGTATAACTAAAATTTATGGCACCAATAACTTAAACTGAACTGTGTTTACGTGTTACGTTACAATCGCCCCTTAATTATATAATGTAGTTTATCGTAATTATTAATTAATCACAACAACGTAACCAAATAACACAATTCTGTATCACGCCACCTCTCAACTGAAAGGACACTCATGAATCCTTACATTCAGCCTCAATCAACAGCACATAGAAACATACTCTTCTCCCAAACATCCAACCTCTCATCAATCACACCACCAGCGTTATATTCAATGGTTAAAATCAAAATAATCAATTTCAACCAACCATTCCAGCTCCTTCACCCACTCTCACACTCACATAGATCCAATTTGATTTGAATTCCTACATCTAGGCTCAATTTTATCTTATAACAATACACATATTGTTTTTAAAATATAAAATCCGGCTCTCAATGTTAAATATACAACTTAACAGAGTGCAGTTCATCTTATTTTAGAGGAGATGGGGACTTTTAGGCTAAAATGTATTAAATACAGATATGGTTTTTAAAAATTGGTCATATATATATATATATTTTTTTTTTTATAAAATATAAAATATCAGCTCAATTCTGAATCTGGAAGCTGAGAAAAATGAAAAAGATAGTTTTCGTCAAATTAATTGGGTATCGATTTAACTATAATCGATTATAGCATTTAAAAAAATTTGTACTAGTTAATTAACTCAAAGTATTCAGATACACAATTGAAGCTATAAACAATAAAGTGTATTTAAATAAAGCCACATTAATATCGAAAATAAAAATTAATATCTGATAAACCCAAATTATTATCGATTTCGTATCGATTGAAAATAAATCATATCGATTTAACTATAATCGAATATAGAATTTTAAAAAAATTTGCACTAGTTAATAACCTCAAAGTATTCAGATACACAATTGAAGTTATAAACAATAAAGTGTATTTAAATAAAATTACATTAATATCGAAAATAAAAATTAATATCTGATAAACCCAAATTATTATCGATTTCGTATCGATTAAAATTAAATCATAATTATTTTTAATAACAGCTTTGACAGCTGACTGATATTGAAACTGTGTGCCCCGTCATGGTCCCGTCACTGTCACTTGTTTCATGTAATCATGTTTATAATTGTTTAATGTTTTCAGTGTATTCAGATGCATCCTGAGTCCATTCCTGATATTTATTTATGGTTTCAAGTGATTGATATTTGTAATGATATAATATGATAACCTTTAGTGCTTCAGGAACTTAGTGATTTTCCATAGACATTGTAACATAACCTCAATTTTACAAAACGTCTAATAACTCCGCTCTTAAATAGCCAAAATGTACAGAATTTCAGCGAGGAATCAATAAGCGTAAATACATTAATTGGTACCATTTCATTAAGTTATATTTTACATTGCATTTCGGCCCAAGAATGTATGGAATCGTATCCGTTTCCTTTCAGAATGAATAAATTAAAATATTTGAATACAGTTGCACAATTCATATCTAATACTAATATGAATTGGTGATATGTTGTTTAGTATATTGCAGTACTTGGACAACTCGTATTGCAAACAGTCAAACTTTAAGGTCTGACCTATATTTTTGCAATTCAATTTAGATTGAATATAACTTAAAATGTTCAGTTAATTTTGTGAAGAAATGACCGCCCTGCTCCCCACCAACTATTTTTATTAAGCTAGCGCTTAATAAGTATTTGATGAAAGAAAGAAAATTTATATATGACTTAGTAGTCAGTTGAAAATTAAATTGTTATTTCTATTAAGCTAGCGCTTAATAGGTTAAGAATTAATGGAAAAAAAATTTATATATGACTTAATAGTCAGTTGAAAATTAAATTGTTATTTCTATTAAGCTAGCGCTTAATAGGTTAAGTAATGATGGAAAAAAAAATAATATATGACTTAATAGTCAATTGAAAATTAAATAAGCGCTCCAATAAAATTAGTTGAGTCATTTCCCTGACCCATCATTACCTTAATTTTTATTTTTATTCATAACTAAACCTAATTACAATTACACTTATCTAACTTATTACTATCTATTTTAATCATTTAATTACTATCTTAATAACCTAATCTTTTACTTATATATCTAACTTATTTAAGTGCAATTCATTTTATAAAATCATCTATAGTTTCGGCATTAAATTATTGTGAAATATAATAAATCTTCAATAAAGTTTATTGATATTCTAAATTTTAAAATCTATCCTTTTCAATTCTACATTATTAATTCTAATGTTTGTATCAACAGTTAAACATTGATAACATCTATAATTGATCGTGATCAATTTATTATTGATAATATCTATTTAAATGTATTGTATTAAAGTTTCCTCTAATTTCTTTAGTTATAGGGTCCATTAATGTGTAAACATTTGCAAATGGAATCGCACTAACTACATAAGGTCCTTCATACAGCAATTGAAACTTTTTTATAAGTTTCTTTTGAGCCTCTGACTTATTTACCTTACGAATCTTTACATAATCTCCAATCTGAAATTCAATTAAACGATGGGACCTATTGAATTTAGTTTGTCGTTTAATACTGTTATCTTTTAAATTTTTCCTAACTTGAATTCTAATTTGATTAATATCTCTAGACTTATTTAATTGAGGCAAACAACTATCAAATGACATGTCATTACTCAATCCATATAATATTTCATTAGGAGTAAATCCCGTACTTTCATGAAATGTGTTGTTATATAATGTTTCGATTTTATTTAATATCGTTACCCAACTTTTATGATTTTTATGGCAATATGTTCGAAATAAACGTCCTAGTTCTCTGTTAACCCTCTCTGTCGTATTAGGTCGAGGATTTCTTACAGTTGTAAATATAGGTTTTATACCCATATCTTTTAAAGTTTGTTTCCAACTTTCAGATGAAAATTGACTACCATTATCAGTCATAATTACTTTAGGCTTAATTATTTTAACAAATTGTTTTAATTTTGTAATAACTGAACGAGAAGTGGCTTTAGACAAATCATATCTATACTAATATAATAAAGCTGAAGAGTTTGTTTGATTGTTTGTTTGTTTGTTTGTTTGTTTGTTTGTTTGAACGCGCTAATCTCAGGATCTACTGGTCCGATTTGAAAAATTCTTTCAGTGTTAGATAGTGCATTTATCGAGGAAGGCTATAGGCTATATATCATCACGCTAAGACCAATAGGAACGGAGTCCACGCCGACGAAGTCGCGCGCAGAAGCTAGTAATTTAATAAATTTACTAAATGAATCCTGAATTACAAGTATATAAGCAGAACCAAACCGTCCTTTCGGCAATGGTCCATATAAGTCTGCCATAACTAAGTCACCTATTTCTTCTGTCACAATAGATTTACATTTGCCTACATATTTTATATTATCACTTTTAGAAACTTGACAGAGATGACAAGTCTTTAATAATACTTTAACTGTTCTATGCATATTAGGAAAATAAAATCTATCTTTAAGATATTTGAGTACCTTAAAAACTCCTTGATGTCCCATTTCTTTATGAATTTGAGAAATTACTTCCTCTCGTAACTGAGAGGGTAAATAAATTACATGTTTATCTGAATCAATTTTAAAATATAACACTCCATCCTTGATATAACAGCGCTTAGCAATATTATTTATTCTACCACTATGATTATTACTAATATTATTTATAATATCCATTATCAACTGTACTTCATTATCGTTAGATTGAAAACTAGATATATTTTTTAAGTTTGTTATTAATGTTTTATTCTTTTTAATTTCCATATAATGTATTTCTGGACAATAGATTCTATCTTCTTGTATCATTGATGAATCAGGTGGGAACCTAGATAACACATCAACAGCGACATTATCTCTACCTTTTATATGTTCGATACTATAATCGAATTGTTCGAGAAACAATATCCACCTAATTATTCGACTATTATACAATTTCCATGTCCTAACAAACGTCAATGCTTTGTGATCAGTTCTAATTATAAGCTTTGCGCCCCTCAAATAGGTTTCAAACTTCCTTAAACAATAGATTATAGCCCAAAACTCTTGTTCAGTAACAGTCCATCTTAATTCGGCGCCCCTAAGAGATCTGCTACAATAGCCTAATATTTTCATTTCCCTTTGTTCATCGTACTGAAATAAAACCCCCGCAAGACCTACTCCCGAACTATCTGTTTGTAAATAAAAAGGTTTAGACATATCCGGATGATGCAACATTATTGTCTTTAAAAAACTGTTTTTCAATTTTTCAAAGGCTACTTGTGCTTCTGAAGTCCATGTCCATCCTTTACTCTTTTTTAATAATTGGCATAAAGGTTGAATCATACTATTATAATCAGGAATGAACCGCCTATAATAATTACAAAGTCCTAAAAATGCTCTTAAATGTTTTATTTTCTTGGGAACTGGGAAATTCTTAATTGACTCTATTTTCTCTGGGTCAGTTTTAATTCCTTCGGTAGAAATAATATGTCCTAACATTTTAACTTCTTTACATATGAATTTACATTTTTCAAGATTACATGTTAACCCCGCTGACTTTAATTTGTTTAGTATTATATCGATATGTTCTAAATGTTCATTTAACGTTCCTTGAGTTAAGATAGCAAGGTCATCTAGATAATTCACGCAAAAATGTCTAACTTCAGTCCCTAATATTAAGTCCATAGCTCTACTGAAACTACCTACTGAAGTCTTAAGTCCTTGTGGTAAAACATTGTACATATAAGATTTTCCATTAAATGTGAACCCGGTATACTTTTTACTATCCTCAGAAATGGCAATTTGAAAATATGCATTATTCAAATCTATTATACTAATATAATTAACCCCGTGAAATGAATTTAAAACATCTATTTGCATTGGAGGTGCTTCCGACTCAGCTATCATGTATTTATTGATTTCACGTGCATCTAGTAAAACTCTAATTGAACCATCAGTTTTTAAAGTGTAAGTTAACGGACTACAATACGGTGTTGAACCTCTAGATATTATTCCCATATCGACCATTTCGGCTAATTTTTCTTCCATTTTTTGTCTATATGCGTACGGAACGGGATAAGACCGTTTAATTATTGGACTATGGTCCATCATTTTGATAATATGTTGATAACAATTAGCTCTACCTAACCTTTTAACAAATACTTCGCTATATTTAATTAGAATCTGTTTTAATTTATTTAATTGAGTTCCTTTAAGAGGTGTACCCGTCTTTATTTCTTGTAAATATTTATTGAAATCAAAACTATTATCTACCTTTGTAATATCACAAATTCTCCTTTCCTCAAAATTATATTTAATAAACGGAATTAATACTCGTTGATCTCTATGTTCGATAACTAACCCTATGGATGGCTCTTGTAATTTAATATTAACATTATTTGCCATAAGCCAGTCAAATCCTAATATCATTGAATGAACTAATTTTGGTACTATAAAAAATCTAATCTCTAAATCAATTACCCCAAATCTTACAGGCAATAAAACCATTTGTTGTATTTTAGCACTCTTTTGTCCTACTGCTCCACGTATCTGAATCGGCTTAACAGGTAACATGTCTAATTTGTTCCCAGTTAATGATTTTAAAGATTCCCAAAATGATTCTGAAATGCAGGTTATGTCACTCCCTGTATCGACTAGACATATGACTCGTTTACCAGATACTATCACTTCAATCTCAGATTTAATTATTTCTAATTTATCCGCGGTAATATTATCTTCCTCGTCAAATAATGAAAAAACTGTTTCGGTTTGTACTAACGACTCATTATCTATTTCCGATTGATTTTTTAATGTTTGTATGATTTTATACTTGAAATCTGTTGAATTATTTTTATTTAAACCTGAGCCTAACCCTGATTTACAATATTGTCCCTTAGCTATGATTGGTTTACGTATACCATTATTATGTCTACCTAATGTCTGTCCAGGTTCCCACCCGAGTTTAAGCATAATTCTTAAAGCTACTGATGTACTGTTCGCCCCTACTAACGTTGATGTACCGGGGTCTGTCACATCAACACTTATTAGTTTAAATTTTCTGTTGATACAGAGTTTTCTATAGAAACATTGTTATCATTATCTACTCTATTCGTACCATTAATGCTATTCTTCTTGTTTGGTATCACCTTACTCATTGATCTAGTGTTCATAATTCGCTTCCGGTTGAGACCGCCTCTGCCATTCTGCTGTTGAACTGCCATCTCAGGTCTTTGAACGCTGCTAGAATGGGCATTAATGCCACTACTGAAGTTATTTTGCTTATTAATGTTATCTAACTTTCGTAGAAACTCCGTAGCTTGCAGAATTGATGTATAATTACTTGTTGACCAAGCATATTGAACATTTTTAGGAAAATGATTCATAATGTCGTTTATTAATTGTCTCTCTTGAATAGGATACGTCAACATCTTCGCTTGTCCACATAAAGTAATGAAATGGCTTAACATAGACTGGACTCCGTCCCACGAATTCTGACTGATTCGTCTTCTTAATTCATTCTGCTCAGCCTCGCCCCAATATGTGTCTAAAAAATCCCTTTTGAAGTCTTCAAACTCTGTCCATCTATCTCTATAAATACGCGCCCAATTTCGCGATTCATTTTCAAGACAACAAATGACAATGTCTATTATATCTCTCGCCTCTGGTGCAGACCTTCTTAAATAAGCAGTCAGGTCTTCGATGAACGTCACAGGATGTTTTCCCTTAAATGGAAACTTAGGTCTTTCCGTAGGCATCTGCGCCACTGGATAGTATACCGTTGATGTTCCCGGCTGTATGATAGGTTGAATACAATTTTCTCTCGGCATAACATTGTCCGATGATCCACTAGGAGTAGACATTCTATTTTCCAACTCCGAGATTCTATTATTGATGTTATTCATTGCCTTTTCCACCATTCGAGATATGTATTGTAAAGAATTAATCTTCCTTACTTTAGTAGCAGGTCTAACTGCAGACACTCGCTTGTTATTAGAATTAGTCGCCTTGGTTCCAACAGGACTAGCTTTAGGTTGACGCCTAGGCATTGTTATAGATTTAATTTGCTTCAAATGTAACACTGATAATGTTTATCTAAATTTTAATTAATTTATTCTAATTCAAAAAAAAGATTCACTGCACTCTTATTTAATTTGAGTTTAATTTAAATAAACTTTCCAAATGTTCACACAAAAACTATCTCTTTCTAATCACCTTTTAAACTTCTAATATTTTATTGAAATTTTATCAAGTCGACCGGATTCTGCAAATGTTAAAACTTAATTTTAATTTTAAAATATTAAATGTTTACAAGTTTAATTAAAATTCAACTATCATACTTCAAATGAAATATGACAACTCATTTCTTCTCTAGTATTCATTGATAACATTCTTAACAAACATCAATTCCATTCCATTCACACCAAACAATACATCCATCAACAAAAGAATAATAAAACTATCGCAGTGAAATCATAACAATTAGAAAAATTCTCAAATCCTCATAAATGTTAACTGCCAAATTCATACTATCCCTAATCGTCCTTATTATAATAAATACTACAGTTTATATTTTTAATTGAAATTCAATTTACTCGAATTAAACTTACTACCTTGCATATGACATTCCATCCCCTCGTCCACTGAGCCATTGTATATAACTTATAAGATCACAACCACGCCATCTTTGTTTCGCAATAAACACTTCCATATCTACACTCGATACTACGCCATTTTTACTTCAAAGCCTACCTTTCAATACCACTCACTCTCAACAGATGGCGTTACTGATATGAAACATTTTGAAATTCTTTCAGCGCCATCTACGAACACATAGCACAACCATCCATAACTTCCGTAAGCAACTCGATATTAATTCACGTTTGTCCACCAGATGTCGCTACCAACCCTACTACAATTTTACTGTCGCTATTAATTCACGCTTGTTCAATACATTTAAAACCACACATCCTCTGATATAAATACTAATAATTAACAAGGTTAATATAAAATTCTATTCAATTCAAATTTGAAATAAAAGTTTCCTCCCTTTGACAATTGACAGTTCAAAATTCGAGGAAAGCTAACAAAAAATTTAATAATAAATTAAAATAAATAAAATGTAATAATAATGTTCATAAAAAAAAATGTTCTAAATTTTTTTCCAGTAATGTCTTATTAATATTTAAAAAACAAGAACTTTTTCAAAAGAATTTATTGTAGTTGTTTTTAGAACGCAATTTCTAATGTCACATAAGAAATTATCCTGTTTTTTTTTTTTCTATAAGTAACAACTTAAATATTTGAATCGATATAAATTTATATCGAAACAGCACGTAAAATATATATAATTTAATTAAATGTGTGAATTGGATCATTTTTCCGTGGTTGGTATTTTAAACTTGTTTGTTGTCAAGAATTGAAAAAATATACAAATTCAGACTAGGCTGTATGGATTATAGACTTTTGCCTTTTCCTATTGGGGATAAATTTTAAAACAACAACATTGTTTGTTGTCAAATCAAGTCAAAATAAAATAGACATTTTAAAAATTTAACTTGTTTGTATTTTAACTTATGTATGCTGAGTCATTCGGTAAGCTATACTCTTTTTTACAAATAAAATTATCTTAAACAGTTGCAGTCAATTCCTAAAATTCAAGGTCAAAATAACCCTGTTACCTTCATAACCTAATTCAACTTTATTTAACCAATACATTCTCGCACACATGACTAAAATGCACTGAATTTCTATACTTTAAAATCTGTTATTTAAACTAAGTATAATTTGCTATGATGGCAATGACTACACTTAATTATTTCTAAAATCTAACATTAACATGAATAAATATACCAAAATACATAGTCTTTCCTGTACAGTCTCTGTAAATAAATGAATAAAAGTTAATTCCACAGTTAGTTAATATTATAATTAATTTCCAATTTGCACTAACTATAATATTAATACATTCTATCTTCACATTATGTGTGCATATTTTTAATACCATTAAATACTATTATTTCAGTCCGACTTCCACGTACATCTAACCAGCCCCTGAGGATGTCCAACGCATAACTATTGGGACCAATTTCAACAAAGAAGGAAATTACTTCAGCGTCAGTGACTAAATGTGAAAAAATAAGTTTAAATTGTACATAACCTAGAATAATTTGTATCTGTAAGTAATATTAAAATTTACTGCAGGCTTTTATTTAAAAATTCCCTAACAATATTTAATTAATACAATCTAAATTTTATTAACTATCCTAACAATGTCTATTGATTGACGATAATATAATAATAATCAGATAATAATTAGATGTGCTTGAGACACACTTCAATATACTACTAGTCAATTTTAGTAATGTTGTGTAGGTAGATACTTTCATGTAATTTCATGAATAAATAATTATTTAAATATGTAACTATCCATCATTAGTAATAATACATGAGACAATAGGCTGCTATGGTCTGACCATTTAAATCTTATTATTGAGAAACTTAATGCAACTTTTAAGTATTAAACATCTCTTCAATATTACTCTTAAAACAGATTTATTTAGATTTATGTACCTAACTGTAATTCTAACTGCGCCAAGATGCTATATACCTATAGATCCATTCTTAGATTGTCTAAGACAAGTTAATGTGCTTATATAATATAAATTTAATAGGTTTAGCTTATTTTGTGTAAAATGAACTTTAAAGAATTATTAAGTAATATGTTTTGTGTCTTCTTCAAGATGCAATCAATAAGTACATGTATATTCTTGTTATCTATCAGTACGGTTGTGCAACTATTATCATTTTATCACTGACATTACATTTATTCACTGTAAATGCTTTGAAAAGTTACTTTAAAGCTTCTAAGATACTCGCTTACTCCGGCATTTGCGCAACCACAAATATCCTGGTCACGGCACCAATTTGTAACGATACTATACTGGATATACATAGATATCCTTATCATCACGGCAGCAATTGTAACTATACCTAAGGATGACCTATGACCCATTATCATATCCATATTATGGGGTGTTCTGAGAAAGACCCCAACATATAAAAATTTATAACATCCTGGTCATGTGGACCAATTTGTAACACTATCATGGTAGTGGCGTTACAAGCTAATATTAAGCTTAAGAGGATATCAATTATCTTTGGCCTTATAATTGTGATCGTCTAGTATAAGGAAGGACTCTACGTTGTGTTTGATTTTTGTTTCAGAGTAACTTCAGTTCTTTTTATGGTATGCCGAAGGAAAGACATAGTATATGTTATTAGAAGCCTTGATTTCTATATAAACTCTAACTAACATCCTACCTAGCCATTAATTTAAAATAACATCTCAGCACAATGACATTAAATTACTGAAATTAATTTATCCTAAAATTTAATTGAAAGATATTTACACTTACCTGTGATATAAATGCTATAGATAACTAACTCCTGGAATACTATTAAAAGGAAAGAAAGATATTAAACCTTATAACACCTTATTAGTAAATTAATTAGGAATTAATAAAATTTAGTAAATTAGAACCGTTAAGAATAAAACTTATTTATTTAGAAATAACTATCACCTATTGTTTAACTAAAAGATCTAATATCTCCTTAAGAATGTGTAAATTATAATTATTAATATTTTAGTGAATCTAAATAGCTAAAATAGAAATAAATTTAAATAGTTATATTCAGGATATCCTATATTGACATTGATTAATTGAATAGTGTCTAAGTTTCTTTTACATGTATTTTTAGTTCAACCCTGATATAATAGATAGATTCTAATAACTCTAAACAAATGAAATAAATAAAAATATATAAGTAAATGAAATAATGATTAAATACATATTATATAGTTATTAATTATCTTGAAATAATTTATTCAGTTAATAAATTATCTCAGATAATTGTGAAAAATAATGTGTAGTGTTTGTTTGTATGTGTTAATCTGTTAGGATAGGGTTTATAGGTATTAGGGAATTAAAAGGCCGGGTTCAACTGAACCCGGGGGGTCGCTTCCACCAAGCCCCTCCGACCCCAATCCATTCCACACCGTGCTGAAGGCTCTAAATTAAATTAGGCACAACGTTGGTGCTATCCAATCAAAAGAAAGGTAGTAGGTAGGAAATGAGAGTACCCAATTTTCCACAATAAGTTAGACGGAAATATATCCTGTCTAACAAATGCTTGTCTCATACCGCTGCAGCAGAATCATGCAATGACTGTATTTGAGTAATCCCTTGGGATGTCATATAGACATAGCCAGTGAATTACTAGAGTTGATGTAATTACCAAGCTGTAATCAGACATGGTATTAAGATGTGTTCCACGTGAACAAAAGGAGATCGTGTCTACTGATCTTTTCATTGTGTGCTTACTAGCCCATACGGGAACTTCGGTCACACCACTACTTTGAAATTCGATCACGAAACCTAACACTTTTGCCACAATTGGATTGTGTAGTGTAATTTCCCATAGGAAAGACCTACTGAGTTACGGGTCTATAGTCAGCTATATTGTCAAGCCTCGCCACCATTGTGAGATGGGTCGTCGGCGACTAGCGACTGGCGACAGCGCAACCTTTCGAGTGTCCTATAAGGAAAATAAGAATAATTAAAGGTTTAAGACCAACATGTAGAGTAGGTGTATTGTGTAGGTTTGTCCTTGCATGACTCACAGCATTCAATGAAACAGCATTCATTAACCAGAATAGGTTGTTCAATTGAAACATTGAACCAGTAATTAAGTTGTTAAACATTTGAATATATCAGGCTCTCTTAGGAACTGAATGGATTTATCAAAGGACATAGTAGTGTCGAGAGATAAATAAAACAACTAAATATAACATATTCATTTACTCAATCAGAATCTCTGAGAGTATCTCATTTTCACAAGGAAGAGAGAATGTATATTTAATAGGTTTTATGATCCATCAATGTTTGTATGTTTGAAAAACACAAGAGGACTTGATTAAGGCTTGGCTTAAATCTCAGTAAATCCGCCTTAGGACTTAACAGAGACTGTCCACAAAAATTAGCAATAAATTAATTGGAAAAGTGAATATGTTTCTCTATTAGTCTAAAATAGAACTTCATACCACTGTCCAAAACTAAATTACTAACCTTTGTTGCAGTTCAAACATCGACCATACACTAGGTGTTTGGTGGAGTTTGTCCAATGTCTCTCATCAAAGATGAGGAATTCTTATCAAAGATAAGCAAACATACGTATAGTATTTACCAAGAACATAGTTCAGTTAGGCAAACACAAACGCAGAGGTTGGTAGGAAGTACTCGCAACTTTCTTTACTAGATAGACCTAGATTAGGAACTACCTAGCATTGATGACGCGAAGAACTGTGGCTTAGACAGGCCTTGCCTTATAGGGGAAACCTATAATAAAACACTGGCGAATACAAACATTTATGGATTCACCTTAACATAGTTTATATAGTTCAATGAAAGTCATCGTGAAATTGAGACACTCCAGTCTACCAGATACCTCGTTTTGACACTTATTTAAGAACATAAGTTCTTAGATCAATGTTCAAAACTACAATAGTTGTGTAATGTCATAGATCAGTGTGTAATTACCTCATCTTAGAATGTATTCAAGAGCTAAAAGTATCCTTGAACTCATTCAAGACTACAAACCACCTGTGTTACCTCGCTCCAACATATATTTAAGATCTACAAATTCTTAAATTAATGTTTGAACTACAAAGTTTGTGTAATGTCAAAATGAAGTCAAATACACACATATATATATATATATACATATATACATATACATACAATAGAAGCATATTTATATGTAGAGAATATTCAATAAGATACGACAACTAATCATTAGTTTGTTTATAGGTCATATTTTCCTAGAATTATTCACCACTCTATTTACTTCCAAAGTAATGACATAGTAAAATCTCATTTCATTATTTAAATACACCCTAACGAAAATCTATTTAACCCTTAATATCTAATATGATAGTTTTAACCAAGATTCATTCAATTTATATGTACTTTAAAGTATAACGGATGTAATTTCATTTTATTCTAACAACATCATATTGTGGTTATGTACTTAAGTTAGATTTTATTTTATTAGTTAAATTCAATATAATTATGGTCATAAGGCTTATTTCATAATAATTCCATTCATAGATCAATCAATAATTAATATTATCAATGTAACCTTTTCATAATAATTTCATTCAGTAAATAATCATTAGTTAATATCAATGTAAACCTAGATAATAATTCCTTTCAATAATTAATCAATAATTAATAGTTTCGACGTAAACCTAACTAATAATTCATTAGATATCTTTTATTAAAAATCTCCGTAAAAGTTATAAAAATTAGTAACAGAATCACAACATGCAGAAAAACACACATGCAAATAAAAAATTAATGCATTCGAACCAATCAGGAGCGCTTCTTCACAGGTCTTTCACTGAATTTATTTAGCGGATTACAAATTAAGATTCTATAATAAAGAATTGCACTTAATAATAATCAGTAAAATTAAATTAAAACTAATTCGCGATCTACACTGAAGTTACATAGCCACTCGGCCAGCTTACGCTAATGAAATTCCTGAATTAGATCTAAAAAATACTTTTTAGGTATTTCTATCATTAATCTGAGTCAGAAGTTCCATAGCTTTGCCAGCCGAGGGCTCTCGTTACTCCGAATTCAAATTTGAATGTCAAACTGACTGCCCCGAAATTTACTGCCCATCGTATATATTGAAATCTCGCGTCTGTTTTTCCCCCACCCTAACACGTCCACCAATGCGCTCTGCAGTGATACCATACTCACAGCAATTCCCGTGTTTTACGGAAATTCGGTGATCCCCGCGGTACATTGCTGTGTTCAAAAAAAATATGGCAATCCCATGTATAATTGTTTCTTCCCCGATAGTTTATAAGTCATTATAGTGCAACACAAAACCAAGGAATAAAATTATTTCAAAAAACAAGGAATAAAGTTATTACTTCCTCAATAATTTGAACTTTACTGGCTATGAGCACTTTTATCCGATCCGAAGGAAATTGCGTAAATCAATTAAACAAAAACACAACAAAGACAAACAATAAAAGGGAAAAACAAATATACATTGAATAAAGCCGAAGAAAACAATGTTAGTTATAATAAATTTGTATGACGGTTGTGAAGAATAATGTATTATTCAACCGATTTCAAAAGGAAGTTATTTAACCGATTATCGTCATTTTTAACCTTACGTGTTAATGTAAAGTAAATACACGTCAATTTCGTAGTTTTTAACCCAAACAAGGTAACTCAAAACTTTGTGATGGCAACCCCGGCGTAATGTGAGTCCAACAAAAAAAACCCACTCACATGCTTACCCGAGTCTAGAACCCTTAGGCTCGGGTTCCACTGTTTAATAAAGCTATGCTTTGCTTAATCGAATTTATAATTCGATTCTAATCTTGGCTTTCGTTTAATTATTATTACGAATTATCCGTATGAGAACATAGCAAAGTGCTGTTTTAAGACTTTTCCAGGCAATCCCTTTAAAATTCCTCTCCGTAACAACCATCCTCATACTTCAAGGAACACAAAAAGAAGAATTAGTGCAATCGGTTCAGCCGTTATTCTCTAACTGCGTTTAGTTTATGTTAGTGAAATGCAATTTCCAGCTCTAAACTTTGTTAAATGCGTAAACCGACTTTACGTCGAACTAATCGCGATTATATCAATCAGTGGAAACTGGCCCTTAGAACGTTCCCTTATCATCGTTTTATCGCATCTGTCAACACAAAATTTTAAGCCTGTCTCGAATATAAAATTTATAACTCTAATATTTTAACAACTAGCTAAAAACTGTTTGAGTTCCCAGCCAATAAATTTCTATTCAAGTACAACTTAAAACTTGAGTCCCTAATGGATTTGAACCATTTTCGTTCATTGAGTTGACTGTTTTATGTTTATATGTCAACTCACATTTCAATTTATGCGTTTGTAATCTTAAGTATAACTAAAATTTATGGCACCAATAACTTAAACTGAACTGTGTTTACGTGTTACGTTACATGTCTCCAGTTCAGTTATCAGAATTATCGATAAAATTAGAGAAATTTCGTTTATTAGCTACTCATTACGAACAGTTGCAAGATTCAATTGATATTTTAAATTCAGATAATTTGGCTTTAGAGATAAATGAGCGGGATGCTATCGAGCAAGATTGTGCGACATGTATTGCAATTGCTCAAACTATTATTACTGATTCTAACAGTCACAAAGAGGAGCAAAATACCTCTTCCTCGTCACGGTGTCATCATGATCATTTTGAAACTGAATATAAATTACCTCAATTACAAATTAATAAATTTGATGGTACCTATTTTCGATGGTTAGAGTTTCGTGACACCTTCTTATCAGTTATACACAGTAACGATCGTATTAAGCCTATTCATAAATTTCATTATTTAACATCATACTTAGAAGGTGATGCTGCACGCATTATTTCAAATATCGAGGTTTCCGAGGCTAACTATAATGATGCTTGGCGCTTGTTATGTGAGAGATATGACAATAAACGACAGCTGATAAATCATCATTTAAATGCTCTTTTTAAAATTGATCAATTGAATCGTGAGTCTGAGCGGTCTCTACGTTTTCTTGTGGACCATGTTACAAAGAACTTGCGCGCTTTGTGTAGTCTTGGACAGCCTACTCAACACTGGGATACATTAATAATACACATAGTGTCATCTAAACTAGATACATATACTTTAGCTAAATGGGAGGAAATGCGTGGCTCTTTGGATGAGGTACCTACTTTAGCACAATTTAATAAATTTTTAACAGATCGTGCTGACATACTTGAAACATTGCATCGTAATAAAGTAGATAGATTAAAAACATTAGGTAGTTCTTCTCGGCCTACAGGTTCTAATTTTAACAGTGAACGAGCTCATACGAAATCTTTTACATCTTTGCAAAATAATAGTAACAATTTTAAGGCTTGCGTTATTTGTAACAGAGATCATAAAATATATGAATGTGAGATATTTAAAAGAAAGAATTTTGATGAAAAGGTTTCTGATGTTCATAGATTAAAATTATGCATGAATTGTTTAAGGGGTGGACATCAGACTTACAATTGTAAACTAGGTCCTTGTCGTATTTGTAAGAAAAAACACAATACATTGCTTCATCAAACGAAGGAGGTCGATACCAATTCATCTTCTTTAACTGCTACATCCACTAATAATACTATATCAAACTTTTCAATGCAGCCTACGAATCAGGCTATATTATCGACTGCATTGATTAAAGTATGCAATCCAAAAACAAATAAATCGGTTCAAGTTCGTGCATTACTAGACTGTGGTAGTCAATCATCATTTATTAGTAAACAATTAAAAGAATATTTAAGTCTCGAATCAAGCCAAATTAATAAAATTAGCGTTATAGGTATTGGCAACAACTCGTCTAACCATATAACAGAGAGTTGCATTGCTCAATTTAATTCAATACCCGAAAAATATTGTGTAACGTTAGCTTGTTTTGTGCTTAAAGAGTTAACAGGTTCGATTCCTGCTGCTCCTATTAATTTAAATAATTTAAAACTACCGCAAAATTTGAAACTTGCAGATCCCAATTTCAACATTCCATCGTCCATCGACGTAATCATTGGTGCAGACTTATTTTGGGATGTTCTAGGTAATGACAATCAGTCATTGGGTCCAGGTCTTAAACTAAGGAGTTCCAAACTAGGTTGGCTAATTACAGGTGCTATTCCTACTAATTTACATACAACTAAGAAAATTCAAAGTCATAATTCTGTTATAGTCAGTGAACAAGATGAAAGTATACAACATTTATTACAAAAATTTTGGAGTATTGAAGAGGTTCCGCATAATACTATACTTACTAAAATTGAAAAGACTTGTGAACAACATTTTGTAAAACATACCATTCGTTTGCCTAGTGGGAGATTTTCAGTTCAATTACCTTTGATTGATACACCTGATTGTCTGGGAGACTCATATAAAATAGCACTAGAAAGATTTTTTAATTTAGAAAAAAGATTTAGGAGAAATTTGCAATTAAAAACCGAATATTGTAATTTTATTCAGGAATATTTTAAGCTTGGACATTTAGAAGAACTCGTTGAATCTAGACCACCGGTAGAATCTTATTTTTTGTGTCATCATGCAGTGTTTAAGGAAACTAGTGAATCTACTAAAATTAGAGTTGTTTTTGACGGTTCAGTGCCTACCACATCAGGATATTCATTAAACGACATTCAAATGATAGGACCAAACATTCAAGATTTATTATTTTCTATTCTAATTAGAGCCAGACAATATAAATTTTTACTTACAGCTGATATAGAGAAAATGTACCGGCAAATTAAAGTACACGATGATCATCAAAATTTACAGTTAATTTTATGGAGAGAAAATGAAATAGAGCCAATTAAAATATTACGCCTTAAGACAGTTACCTATGGTCTGGCAAGTTCTAGTTTTTTGAGTACACGTTGTCTTTGGCAGTTAGGACAGGAATGTACCGATAAGTCTATAGAAACAATTATAAAACATGATTTTTATGTAGATGATCTTATAACTGGAGCTAATAGTAAAGATGAACTTCTATATATTCAAACTTCTGTATCAAACGCTCTTAAAAAGGGTTGTTTTAATTTACGCAAATACAAATCCAATTGCAAATACATTTTAAATTCGGATTTAATAAATAGAGACGATAAATTAAGTATAAGTTCCTCAATTAGTGCTTTAGGAATTAACTGGGATCCTAATAATGATAGCTTACAGGTTTCTTTTGAAGTTCCACCTAAATTAGATTTTGTTACTAAGCGTTTAATTCTGTCTTTTACTTTTAAAATATTTGATCCTATGGGTCTAATAAGTCCATGTGTAGTTTTGCCAAAACTTATATTGCAATCTCTATGGCAGAGGAAATTAGACTGGGATGTTCCCGTCCCTAAGGATATACAAAATTCTTGGAACGAGTTTACCAGTGATTTATCATACCTTTTAAATCTTCAGGTGCCACGAAGGGTTGTTTGTGATAATTACAATTACATTGAACTGCACTCATTTAGTGATGCTTCTCAACGTGCATATGGAGCATGCATTTACCTAAGATCAATTAATGAACAAGGCCTAATTAATGTACAACTGTTGTGTTCCAAGTCTAAGATAGCTCCACTTAAACCTACAACCATACCTCGTCTAGAACTTTGCGCAGCACTCTTAGCAGCTAAGCTATCTAAAGTAGTCATTTCATCTCTTAGATGTGTAGTTGCACGTCAGGTACATTGGTGTGACTCTACGGTTGTTTTGGGGTGGCTTCGTACTGAAAGTCATAAGTTGAAAACCTTTGTAGCAAATAGGGTTGTGGAGATATCAGAACTAACTGATGTCAGCTCATGGCGTTATATACCTACATTAATTAATCCTGCTGATTTTATTTCTAGGGGTTTATTACCTAAAGACATTGTTACAAGGAATTTGTGGTGGTATGGTCCTGAGTTTTTGTTGAAAATAGAATCAGAATGGCCTATTTTTTCCCGGGGTACATCGGATGATGCTAACCTGCCTGAAATCAAATTAAGTTCAGCTTTAACCGTAGCAGTTGCTACTGAAGAACCTACTTTAATAGAATTTGAAAAATATTCGAAATTTGTAAGAATTCAAAGAGTTTTAGGATATGTTAAGCGTTTTATTTTTAATTTACGAAACAAAACAAATAAAAGAACAGGGAGTTTAAGTTTAGATGAACTGAAAGATTCGTTTCATAATCTTTGTGTAATTTCTCAAAAACAATCTTTTCCTAAAGAATACTATATTTTACAGATTGGTAAGGCTATAAGTAGTAAATCAACGATTTTACCATTAACACCATTTTTTGATTATAATTTAAAATTGATTAGAGTCGGTGGCAGACTGAATAACTCAGATTACAATTTTGATAAAAAACATCCTATCCTTCTTCATTCAACTCATCATCTCACGAAGCTTATCTTTGAAAGGGAACATCTTCGTTACATGCATGCAGGACCACAGTTATTATTATCAGTAATTCGTGACTCTATTTGGCCAATTAATGGTAGGCGTCTAGCACGAAATACAGTGCACAAATGTGTAACATGTAGGCGTCATCAGGGTAGGGCTATACATCCAATAATGGGTAATTTACCAGTGCAAAGAGTCACGCCAGACTTTCCATTCAAGACTGTAGGGGTTGATTTTGCTGGTCCATTCTACATACTAAATAAGAGGGGTCGCGGGGCAAGGACAATTAAAGCCTATTTATGTCTATTTATATGTTTTAGGTTTAAATGTTTGCATTTGGAGGCTGTCAGCGATCTTTCTAAAGAAGGTTTCTTGCAGGCCTTCCGCAGATTTATATCTAGACGCGGAAAACCAATAGAAGTATATTGTGATAACGGTAAGAATTTTGTCGCGGCAGCCAAAGAGATAGGTACATTTTTAAAAACAAATAAACAACAGATATTGGATTTTGCAACTGAAGACGATATTAAATTTATTTTCTCGCCCACGCACGCTCCTCACTTTGGTGGTATCTGGGAGGCCGGAGTAAAATCCGCTAAGCATCATATTCGGCGTGTCATGGGTAACACTCATCTCACGTTCGAAGAGTTAGGAACATTGTTTGCAGAAGTCGAGGCTATTTTAAACAGTAGACCTTTGTATCCCTTGTCATCCAATCCCAATGATTACCGTTCCTTAACCCCAGGGCATTTTCTGATAGGTCGGCCACTGCGCTCGCTAAATTCACCATCACTTCTCAACTTCAACACTAGTCAGTTACAGCGATATGCAAGGATAGAACAAATTCGCCAACACTTTTGGCAGCGTTGGCAAAAGGAGTATGTCTCGGAGCTTCAGCAGCGGTCCAAATGGAGAACGAACTCATCAAAACTACAAGAGGGAGACTTAGTATTATTAATCGAGGACAATTTGCCCCCTTTATGTTGGAAGCTTGCAAGAATATCTCGCTTATTTCCCGGATCAGACGCAGTAGCACGTGTGGCCGAAGTTCGCACGTGTACAGGCACCTATAGAAGACCTTTAACCAAGCTTTGCCCTCTTCTCACCGGTGACGACATGCAAGGTTGAAAGCGGTGCTTTCCACGGGGAGGAGGATGTTGAAGCGCCTTTATTTTCATTTAAAAGAATGGCAACATTTTTGTCTATGTCTAATGATTGTCTATTCCTATTTCCTAACCTTTTACTTTTATATAAATTCTCCATCTTGATCGACATCTTTGTACTAACAGCTAACGAGTAACAAATAAATTATAATATTGAAACAAATAAGGTTTTTTGGATCCCGACAACTTCACGAGCAAACACCTAGATAATAATCCCTTTCAATAATCAATCAATAATTAATAGTATCACTGTAAACCTTTTCATAATTATTTTATTCAATAATCAATCAATAATTAATAGTATCAATGTAAACCTTTTCATAATAATTTCATTCGGTAATTAATCAATAATTAATAGTATCAATGTAAACCTTTTCATAATAATTTCATTCAAAAATTAATCAATAATTAATAGTATCAATGTAAACCTTTTCATAATAATTTCATTCAAAAATTAATCAATAATTAATAGTATCAATGTAAACCTTTTCATAATAATTTCATTCGGTAATTAATCAATAATTAATAGTATCAATGTAAACCTTTTCATAATAATTTCATTCAAAAATTAATCAATAATTAATAGTTTCGATGTAAACCTAACTAATAATTCATTAGATATCTTTTATTAAAAATCTCCGTAAAAGTTATAAAAATCAGTAAAAGAAACACAACATGCAGAAACCCAAACATGCAAATAAATAATAAAATTAATGCATTCGAACCAATCAGGAGCGCTTCATCACAGGTCTTTCACTGAATTTATTTAGCGGATTACAATTAAAATTTTATAATAAAGAATTGCACTTAATATTAATCAGTAAAATTAAATTAAAACTATTTCGCGGACTAAACTGAAGCTACATAGCCACTCGGCCAGCTTACGCTAATGAGACTCCTGAACCAGATCTAAAAAATACTTTTTAGGTATTTCTATCTTTAATCTAAGTCAGAAGTTCCATAGCTTTGCCAGCCGAGGGCTCTCGTTACTGTACTTCGAATTCAAAATCGAATCCCGACTGTCGAACTGACTGCCCCGAATTCAAAATCTCAATCGTATATATTCAGTCTCGCGTCCACTACCCCTTCCACGTCTCCCATCCTGCGTCCCAAGATTCCCGGAAAAAATTCTACGTCCTGCAGTGTTACCAACTACACGGCCATTCCCGTATTACAAGGAAATTTGGATATCTTCGGTTCATTTCCGTGTTCAAAGATACGGCAATCCGATGTGTAATTGTTTTTTTTTCTAATAATTTAATCGATAGTTTATAAGTCATTATAGTGCAACACAAAACCAAGGAATAAAATTATTACTTCCTCAATAAATTGAGCTTTACTGGCTGTAAGCACTTTTATCCGATCCAAAGGAAATTGCGTAAATCAATTAAACAAAAAAAAACACAACAAAAGATAAACAATAAAATGGAAAAACAAATACACATTGAATAAGCCGAAGAAAAAAAATGTTAGTTACGATAAATTTGTATGACGGCTGCGAAGAATAATGTATTATTCAACCGATTTCAAAAGGGAAATTATTTAACCGATTATTGTCATTTTTAACCTTACGTGTTAATGTAAAGTAAATACACGTCAATTTTGTAGTTTTTATTCCGAAACACGGTAATTTAAAATCTTGCGATGGCAACCCTGGCGTAATGTGAGTCCAACAAAAAACTGTATCCCATGGATACCCAATGCTTAGGGCCGGGTTCCACCGTTTAATAAAGCTAAGTTTTGCTTAATCGAATTTATAGTTCGATTCTAATATTGGTTTTCGTTTAATTATTACTACGAATCATTTGTAAGGGCATACAACAAAGTGCTGTTTTAAGACCTTTTTTTTCAGGCAATTTTCTTTTAAAATTTCTCTCCGTAACAACCATCCTCATACTTCAAGGAATCATGAAAAAGAATTAGCGCAATCGGCTCAGCCGCCCCCAAGACCTGCGCCTAGCAACACATTCAGCCATTCATACATACATATATAGAGATACACTACTATAAACTCGAGTATCAGTATATATCATATGACAACTTGACAAGATTTGTTTTTAATAGGTTAAACCGTTAGAAGCTCTAGACAAAACGTGTTTACACAGCTAAACGCCAAAAATCGGTCGTTTAGAATTGAAACTCAGTTATTCTCTAACTGCGTCCAGTTTATGTTGGTGAAAAGCAATTTCCTAACTAATCGCGATTATTTCAATCAGTGGAAACTGGCCCTTAGAACGTTTCCTTATCATCGTTTTATCGAATCTGTCAACACAAAATTTTAAGCCTGTCTCGAATATAAAATTTATCACTCTAATATTTTAACAACTAGCTAAAAACTGTTTGAGTTCCCAACTAATAAATTTCTATTCTTAAGTACAACTTAAAATTTGAGTCCCTAATGGATTTAAGCAATTTTTGTACATTAACTTGACTGTTTTATGTTTACGTGTCAACTCACATTTCAATTTATGCGTTTGTTATCTTAAAATTTATGGCACTAATAAATTAGAACTGAATTGTGTTTATTTGTTACGTTACAATCGCCCCTTAATTATATAATGTAGTTTATCGTAATTATTAATTAATCACAACAACGTAACCAAATAACACAATTCTGTATCATGTTACTTCTCAATTGAAAGGACACTCATGAATCTTTACATTCAGCTTCAATCAACAGCACTTAGAAGCATACTCTTCTCCCAAACATCCAACCTCTCATCAATCATACTACTCGAGTTATATTCAATGGTTAAAATCAAAATAATCAATTCCAACCAACCATTCCAGCTCCTTCACCAACTCTCACACTCGCATGGATCCTATCTGATTTGAATTCCTACATCTAGGCTCAATTTTATCTTATAACAATACACATATTGTTTTAAAATATAAAATCCGGCTCTTCAATGTTAAATATACAACTTAACAGAGTGCAGTTCATCTTATCTTAAAGGAGATGGGGACCTTTAGGCTAAAACGTATTAAGTACAGATATGGTTTAAAAAATTGGTCATATATATATATATATATATATTTTTTTTTTTTTTTTTTTTTTTTTTTTTTTTTTTTTTTTTTTTTTTTTTTTTTAAATATATAATATCAGCTCAATTCTGAATCTGGAAGCTGAGAAAACTGAAAAAGATAGTTTTCGTCAAGTTAATTGGGTATCGATTTAACTATAATCGATTATAGAATTTAAAAAAAAGTTTGCACTAGTTAATTAACTCAAAGTATTCAGGTACACAATTGAAGTTATAAACAATAAAGTGTATTTAAATAAAGTTACATTAATATCGAAAATAAAAATTAATATCTGATAAACCCAAATTATTATCGATTTCGTATCGATTGAAAATAAATCCTAATTATTTTTAATAACAGCTTTGACAGCTGACTGATGTTGAAACTGTGTGCCCTGTCATGGACCCGTCACTGTCACTCGTTTCATGTAATCATGTTTATAATTGTTTAATGTTTTCAGTGTATTCAGATGCATCCTGAGTCCATTCCTGATATTTATTTATGGTTTCAAGTGATTGATATTTGTATAATATGATAACCATTAGTGCTTCAGGAACTTAGTGATTGGGTTTTTCATAGACATTGTAACATAACCTCAATTTTACAAACGTCTAATAACTCCGCTCTTAAATAGCCAAAATGTACAGAATTTTCAGCGAGGGATCAATAAGCGTAAATACATTAATTGGTACCATTTTCATTACGTTATATTTTACGTTGCATTTCAGCCCAAGAATGTATGGAATCGTATCCGTCTCCTTTCAGAATGAATAAATTAAAATATTTGAATACAGTTGCACAATTCATATCTAATACTAATATGAATTGGTGATATGTTGTTTAGTATATTGCAGTACTTGGACCTCTTGTATTGCAAAGAGTCAAACTTTAAGGTCTGACCTATGTTTTTACAATTTAATTTAGATTGAATATAACTGAAAATGTTCAGTTACTTTTGTGAAGAAATGACCGCCCTACTCCCCACCAACTATTTTTATTAAGCTAGCGCTTAATAAGTTAGGTATTGATGAAAAAAAATTATATATAACTTAATAGTCAGTAGAAAATTAAATTGTTATTTCTATTAAGCTAGCGCTTAATAAGTTAGGGATTGATGAAAAAAATTTATATATGACTTAATAGTCAGTTGAAATTTAAATTGTTATATAATTATGTGAGAACCTTTAAGCGCTCCAATAAAATTAGTTGAGTCATTTCCCTGACCCATCATATCCCTAATTTTTATTTTTATCCATAACTAAACCTAATTACAATTACACTTATCTAACTTATTACTATCTATTTTAATCATTTAATTACTATTTTAATAACCTAATCTCTTACATATCTAACTTATTTTAAGTGCAATTCATTTCCTTATAAAATCATCTATAGTTTTGACATTAAATTATTGTGAAATATAATAAATCTTCAATAAGTTTATTGATATTCTAGTTTAAAATCTATCCTTTTCAATTCCACATTATTAATTTCAATTGTTTATATCAACAGTTAACATTTAAGTGCAATTCATTTCCTTACAAAATCATCTATAGTTTTGACATTAAATTATTGTGAAAATATAATAAATCTTCAATAAAGTTTATTGATATTCTAGTTTAAAATCTATCCTTTTCAATTCCACATTATTAATTCAATTGTTTATATCAACAGTTAAACATTGATAACATCTATAATTGATCGTGATCAATTTATTATTGATAATATCTATTTAGATGTATTGTATTAAAGTTCCCTCTAATTTCTTTAGTTATAGGGTCCATTAATGTGTAAACATTTGCAAATGGAATCGCACTAACTACATAAGGTCCTTCATACAGCAATTGAAACTTTTTTATAAGTTTCTTTTGAGCCTCTGACTTATTTACTTTACGAATCTTTACATAATCTCCAATCTGAAATTCAATTAAACGATGGGACCTATTAAATTTAGTTTGTCGTTTAATACTGTTATCTTTTAAATTTTCCCTAACTTGAATTCTAATTTGATTAATATCTTTAGACTTATTTAATTGAGGCAAACAACTATCAAATGACATGTCATTACTCAATCCATATAATATTTCATTAGGAGTAAATCCCGTACTTTCATGAAATGTGTTGTTATATAATGTTTCGATTTTATTTAATATCGTTACCCAACTTTTATGATTTTTATGGCAATATGTTCGAAATAAACGTCCTAGTTCTCTGTTAACCCTCTCTGTCGTATTAGGTCGAGGATTTCTTACAGTTGTAAATATAGGTTTTATACCCATATCTTTTAAAGTTTGTTTCCAACTTTCAGATGAAAATTGACTACCATTATCAGTCATAATTACTTTAGGCTTAAGTATTTTAACAAATTGTTTTAATTTTGTAATAACTGAACGAGAAGTGGCTTTAGACAAATCATATAATTTAACAAATTTACTAAATGAATCCTGAATTACAAATATATAAGCAGAACCAAACCGTCCTTTCGGCAATGGTCCATATAAGTCTGCCATAACTAAGTCACCTATTTCTTCTGTCACAATAGATTTACATTTGCCTACATATTTTATATTATCACTTTTAGAAACTTGACAGAGATGACAAGTCTTTAATAATACTTTAACTGTTCTATGCATATTAGGAAAATAAAATCTATCCTTAAGATATTTGAGTACCTTAAAAACCCCTTGATGTCCCATTTCTTTATGAATTTGAGAAATTACTTCCTCTCGTAACTGAGAGGGTAAATAAATTACATGTTTATCTGAATCAACTTTAAAATATAACACTCCATTCTTGATATAACAGCGCTTAGCAATATTATTTATTCTACCACTATGATTATTACTAATATTATTTATAATATCCATTATCAACTGTACTTCATTATCGTTAGATTGAAAACTAGATATATTTTTTTAAGTTTGTTATCAATGTTTTATTTTTATTAATTTCCATATAATGTATTTCAGGACAATAGATTCTATCTTCTTGTATCATTGATGAATCAGGTGGGAACCTAGATAACACATCAACAGCGACATTATCTCTACCTTTTATATGTTCGATACTATAATCGAATTGTTCGAGAAACAATATCCACCTAATTATTCGACTATTATACAATTTCCATGTCCTAACAAACGTCAATGCTTTGTGATCAGTTCTAATTATAAGCTTTGCGCCCCTCAAATAGGTTTCAAACTTCCTTAAACAATAAATTATAGCCCAAAACTCTTGTTCAGTAACAGTCCATCTTAATTCGGCGCCCCTAAGAGATCTGCTACAATAGCCTAATATTTTCATTTCCCCTTGTTCATCGTACTGAAATAAAACCCCCGCAAGACCTACTCCCGAACTATCTGTTTGTAAATAAAAAGGTTTAGACATATCCGGATGATGCAACATTATTGTCTTTAAAAAACTATTTTTCAATTTTTCAAAGGCTACTTGTGCTTCTGAAGTCCAAGTCCATCCTTTGCTCTTTTTTAATAATTGGCATAAAGGTTGAATTATACTATTATAAGGAGAATAGATATTTTTTTGACGTTTCTGAACGACATACCCGCCATAGAGCATACTCGCAGATCTTTTCGATTGACATTGTCAAGTTGACGCACTTTTACTCGAGACAGCTCTTAGTACGGCCGGGTGCATTACCAATTTGTTTCGCGGTATCAAACCAGAAATTAATAAAAGGCTTTGTTACTTATTTTTAATTAAAATAACTTTAATTTGATTTTAAAATAGTTTTGTTAATTGTTTATTAAATAGTTTTGTCTAAAGTTTCTGTTTTTGTTGTTAATTATTTATTAAATAGTTTTGTCTAAAGTTTCTGTTTTTGTTTATATCAGAAGTGGGATAGGCCCTCACTTCACCTTCTGTTAATTTCTGGTTATTATATTTGAGTTTTTAAATAGTGTGCATTATTTTACAAAGTTTTTGCTTAATCGTATTTTGAAGTGAGTGATTTTAATAATGGGTAAAGGGAAGCGTTCTCACAGTCGTTCTAGGGAACAAAACGTGTCGAAGCGTCGTCGCCGCCGATCCCGTAGTGATTCTAGCTCCCGATCTAGAAGTAAATCTCGCGAATCGGAAATTCGTGAATCGTTACAGACAATTATCACGCGGTTGAATGCGTTAGAGGATAGGTCTTCGGTGGCGGCTTCGTCTAATTCTAATGTGGAAATAGGTGTTACGGCTAATGATTCGACTAAAGAAATAGTTGAAGCTATTCATTCTTTAAAAAGTAATTCTACTCGTGATTATTACGTGTCTAATTTTGACCCTAATGTACATAATGTTGATTCTTGGTTTGATGAAGTAGATCGTGCTCAAAGTGTTAATCGATGGAGTGATATTGAATGTTTGTCACGCATAGGTTATTGTCTAAAAGGTGACGCGAAAACGTGGTTAGATGATTGGGTTACCACGGATCGCTCGTGGAGTAATTTTAAGAAAGATTTTAAGTCTTTATGTGTAAAAAACATTGACGTAGCTAGTATTTTGTACAGTGTTATGAGTACTAACTCTGATGCCTACCCCACGTTTGCTGAATATGCTCGTCGATCTTTACTTCGTCTGCGTATGGTTAAAGGCTTGAGTGATGAACTCATAAGTGCAATTGTCATACGTGGTATTAATGACCCACATATTAAAGCATCAGCTACGAACGAAAAATTAATGCCTTGCGACTTAGTGAATTATCTATCTACTTTTATTAAATCGAGTAATGTTAACAATGAAATCAGTGTACCACATAGTTCCACAATGCGTCGGCTAATAAAACCACACGTCGTTAAACGCGTGGCACCCGCAACATTATTTAAATGTTATTCTTGCGGTCAAACAGGTCATAAGCAATCGACCTGTTCTAATAATCAAAAACAGCCTTCTAGTAACAATACGACTAATAGTGATGTAAAACATAACTCTAAAATAACATGTGCGTATTGTAAGAAAGTAGGTCATCATATAAGTATTTGTTTTGCTAAGCAGCGTTCTGATCAACGCAAAAATAACGTAAATTTCTGTTCGTTACCTAAATTAAATAGTTCTAAGGACGTTATAGTTGGAGTAATACAAGGGATACCAATTGACATTCTTATAGATAGCGGTGCATTAGACGTGTCTTTAATTTCATCTTCTGTAGTTAATTATTTTGCCTGTCCTATGAAACCAATTTATCGAGAGTTAAAGGGTGTCGGGCATAATATCACAAGAGTGTTTTCATATGTTACCCTCTTAATTGAATTTGAAGAAATTACACTTGAAGTCGACTTATTAATTGTACCTAGTGAAAGTATGAACGCGCCTATTATAATCGGTACAGACGTACTTAATCGTGAAGGTGTGACGTACATACGAACGAAATATTACCAACGTTTAATTTGTAGTCCTGTCTCCGTAAAAGTCTCGGCTATAGAAGCGAATGAACATCCTATCACGACATCATTGATTGGTAGTGATCTTGATAAACTTAATGAGATTTTAAAGGAATTTTCAAAATTTATGATTACTGGTATTGCTACTTCAACTGTGACTACAGATAGCATGCACATTCGCTTAAAGAGTGATGCACCCGTTTATTATAGACCGTATAAATTATCTATTAACGAAAAACTAAGAGTTCGTGAAATAATCCAAGATCTATTATCGAAAGGCATTATTCGTGAATCCGAATCAGCGTATGCGAGTCCTATACTTTTAATAAAGAAAAAAGACGGTACAGATCGCATGTGCGTCGATTTTCGCGCTTTAAATAGGCTGACAATTAAGGATAGGTACCCTCTGCCGTTAATAGAGGATCATATAGATCGTTTAGGCAAGAGTCGATACTTTACTACTCTGGATATGGCATCTGGGTTTCACCAGATTTGCTTAGATAACGAATCAGTCCCCTTGACAGGTTTCGTAACCCCAGAAGGGCATTACGAATACCTGAAAATGCCCTTCGGACTTGCTAATGCGCCGGTCGTATTTCAGCGCATTATTAGTAATACGCTCCGTTCTTTTATAAATGCTGGTAATGTCATGGTCTATATAGATGACGTTTTGTTAGTAAGTAATACGATAGAGGAAGGGTTACAACTTTTAAAAGATGTTTTGCGTACTTTAACGAATTCCGGGTTTTCATTAAATATGAAAAAATGTTCATTTTTGAATACGGAGATTGAATATTTAGGTCGAATCATTACAAATGGTGAAGTACGTCCCTCTAAGTCTAAGATAACTGCATTGATTAATTCCCCTGTGCCTGAAAACGTCCGACAGGTTAGACAGTTTTTAGGGTTAGCTGGATATTTTAGAAAGTACATCGAAAACTATGCTCTTAAAACGTCATGTATAGCGCGTCTGACAAAGAAAAATGTTGAATTCAAATGGGGCGATGAACAGGAACGCGTACGTCAGGATCTCATTAGGTGTTTAACAAGTGAGCCGGTACTCGCTATTTTTGACCCAGACCTTACTACTGAAGTTCATACAGACGCCAGCAGTCTTGGGTATGGCGCTGTTTTATTGCAGATTCGTAAGGATGGTAGTAAGTGTGTCGTTGCGTATTATAGTCAGGTCACTCATGGGGCTGAGGTTCGATACCATTCCTACGAATTAGAAACTTTGGCAGTAGTTAAAGCTTTACGTCATTTTCGCCATTACCTCATAGGCATTGAATTTAAGGTGATCACCGATTGTAATGCCTTAAAAGCCACTCAGAATAAAAAGGATTTGTTACCCCGAGTGGCTAGGTGGTGGGTCTACCTTCAGGATTTTTCATTTACAATCGTGTATCGTAAGGGTGTTTTAATGCCTCATGCCGATTACCTGAGCCGTAATCCTATCCGTGTCGTAAATAGTATTGATAAACCGCGTAATTGGGCACAAATCGCGCAATTGGGGGATGAAGAAGTGCAAAAGTTAATTAGTCAGTTAGACGAGGGACAATTAGATGCTAGTCGTTACCAAAAAATGAATGATATTCTTTATTACAAATACACGCCAGTAGGGAATGTACCGCGCTTATTATGTTACATACCTAAAGGTTACCGATTAAGTCTTTTGAGGATTTTTCACGATGAAAATTGTCATGTGGGGTTAGATAAAACGGTTGGATTAATTTTAAATCACTTTTGGTTTCCTGGTCTAGTCGCATTTGTAAAAAAGTACATTAGTCATTGTTTAACTTGTATAGCTAATAAGAGAGTACCGCGAGCACCATTACAGCCTATAAAATCATGGCCGAAGCCTAGTACTGTTTTCCACACGCTTCATGTGGATGTTTTGGGACCTTTACCTGTATCTAATGGTTATAAGCATGTCATGATAATTATTGACGCTTTTTCAAAATTTTGTCTCTTATACGCAATACAAAAACAAGACCTTGATGAGCTAAAGCGCGTATTTAAAAATGTTATGTCCCTGTTTGGTGCCCCGCAGCTCATTGTTACTGATAGGGGTCGAATGTTTGAGTCCACCGGGTTTGTAAAGTGGATGAATGATTCTGGGTGTAGTATCCATCATATAACGCCCGAAATGCATCATTCGAATGGCCAGGTGGAAAGATACGCGCGCACTGTACTGAATATGTTGCGTATAGAGGCTAATCATAAGAAAAGCAACTGGTCTGAAGAGCTATGGCGTCTACAACTAATACTCAATATTACCAAACAAAAGACAACTCAAGCATCTCCGTTAAATCTTGTGGTCGGTATTGAAGGAGCTACTCCTGTAATACGAGCTTTAGTTCGTGATGTAGCTGTTGATTGTTCCGAAAGTAATCGCCAATCCTTGCGGGAAATAGCCAGGCAAAGGACAGCCGAGCTCTTAAAAGATAATCAAAGGCATCAGAATGAGCGTGTCAATAAAGGACGCAAACCTCCCAAAGAATTTCATGTCAACGATTTAGTTTTTGTCATCAAGTACGCACAATCGAAGGGAAAATTGGATCCCGGAATGCGTGGCCCATATAAAGTGACAAAGGTTTTGGATAATGGGCGCTATGAGTTACAACTTGTTTCTGGAGCCTATGGAAAACTGACTTATGCTGCAGCTCAGTTTATGGTGCCTTGGAAGGGGGAGTGGACTCCTGATGAATGTGCTGCTTTCTTTGCTAGTGAGTATTCCTTTGAATAACGTATACTAGACCTTTCGTTATGTCTAGTCTTATGAATACTAACTAGGTTTTGCTTTTTATGTCTAGTCTTGTGATTATACTAGACCTTGATGTGTTATGTCTAGTCTTACGAATTTTATACTAGACCCTGATGTTTTATGTCTAGTCTTGTGATTATACTAGACCTTGATGTGTTATGTCTAGTCTTACGAATTTATACTAGACCCTGATGTTTTATGTCTAGTCTTGTGATTATACTAGACCTTGATGTGTTATGTCTAGTCTTACGAATTTTATACTAGACCCTGATGTTTTATGTCTAGTGTTGTGATTATACTAGACCTTGGTGTATTATGTCTAGTCTTACGAATTTTATACTAGACCTTGATATATTATGTCTAGTCCTACAATTATCTACTAGACCTTGCTATTTTATGAGTAGTTTATACTAGACCTTGCTTTTATGTCTAGTCTTGCGATTGCCTACTAGAGCTTGCTGCTTATGTCTAGTCTTGAGTGACTAGACTTTGTTTGTAATCTAGTTTCGGCAAAAGGATTAACGTTTCTGTTTTCCAGGTGTAGACCAACCTGAAGAGTCTACGACCACTTCCAGTGCTGATCACGAGATCGAAGTCGCCGGCACATATGATCCCGTCGAGGAAGAAGGATCATCTCAGCCTGCCGAGGGCGCCAGGGTGTCAGGAGAGGCCGTATAAGGAGAATAGATATTTTTTTGACGTTTCTGAACGACATACCCGCCATAGAGCATACTCGCAGATCTTTTCGATTGACATTGTCAAGTTGACGCACTTTTACTCGAGACAGCTCTTAGTACGGCCGGGTGCATTACCAATTTGTTTCGCGGTATCAAACCAGAAATTAATAAAAGGCTTTGTTACTTATTTTTAATTAAAATAACTTTAATTTGATTTTAAAATAGTTTTGTTAATTGTTTATTAAATAGTTTTGTCTAAAGTTTCTGTTTTTGTTGTTAATTATTTATTAAATAGTTTTGTCTAAAGTTTCTGTTTTTGTTTATACTATTATAATCAGGAATGAACCGCCTATAATAATTACAGAGTCCTAAAAATGCTCTTAAATGTTTTATTTTCTTGGGAACTGGGAAATTCTTAATTGACTCTATTTTTTCTGGGTCAGTTTTAATTCCCTCGGTAGAAATAATATGTCCTAACATCTTAACTTCTTTACATATGAATTTACATTTTTCAAGATTACATGTTAACCCCGCTGACTTTAATTTGTTTAATATTATATCGATATGTTCTAAATGTTCATTTAACGTTCCTTGAGTTAAGATAGCAAGGTCATCTAAATAATTCACGCAAAAATGTCTAACTTCAGGCCCTAATATTAAGTCCATAGCTCTACTAAAACTTCCCACTGAAGTCTTAAGTCCTTGTGGTAAAACATTATACATATAAGATTTTCCATTAAATGTGAACCCGGTATACTTTTTACTATCCTCAGAAATGGCAATTTGAAAATATGCATTATTCAAATCTATTATACTAATATAATTAACCCCATGAAATGAATTTAAAACATCTATTTGCATCGGAGGTGCTTCCGACTCAGCTATCATGTATTTATTGATTTCACGTGCATCTAGTAGAACTCTAATTGAACCATCAGATTTTAAGGTGTAAGTTAACGGACTACAATACGGTGTTGAACCTCTAGATATTATTCCCATATCAACCATTTCGGCTAATTTTTCTTCCATTTTTTGTCTATACGCGTACGGAACGGGATAAGACCGTTTAATTATTGGACTATGATCCATCATTTTGATAATATGTTGATAACAATTAGCTCTACCTAACCTTTTAACAAATACTTCGCTATATTTAATTAGAATCTGTTTTAATTTATTTAATTGAATTCCTTTAAGAGGTGTACCCGTCTTTATTTCTTGTAAATATTTATTGAAATCAAAACTATTATCTACCTTTGTAATATCACAAATTCTCCTTTCCTCAAAATTATATTTAATAAACGGAATTAATACTCGTTGATCTCTATGTTCGATAACTAACCCTATGGATGGCTCTTGTAATTTAATATTAACATTATTTGCCATAAGCCAGTCAAATCCTAATATCATTGAATGAACTAATTTTGGTACTATAAAAAATCTAATCTCTAAATCAATTACCCCAAATCTTACAGGCAATAAAACCATTTGTTGTATTTTAGCACTCTTTTGTCCTACTGCTCCACGTATCTGAATCGGCTTAACAGGTAACATGTCTAATTTGTTCCCAGTTAATGATTTTAAAGATTCCCAAAATGATTCTGAAATACAGGTTATGTCACTCCCTGTATCGATTAAACATATGACTCGTTTACCAGATACTATCACTTCAATCTCAGATTTAATTATTTCTAATTTATCCGCGGTAATATTATCTTCCTCGTCAAATAATGAAAAGACTGCTTCGGTTTGCACTAACGACTCATTATCTATTTCCGATTGATTTTTTAATGTTTGTATGATTCTATACTTGAAATCTGTTGAATTATTTTTATTTAATCCTGAGCCTAACCCTGATTTACAATATTGTCCCTTAGCTATGATTGGTTTACGTATACCATTATTATGTCTACCTAATGTCTGTCCAGGTTCCCACCCGAGTTTAAGCATAATTCTTAAAGCTACTGATGTACTGTTCGCCCCTACTAAAGTTGATGTACCGGGGTCTGTCACATCAACACTTATTAGTTTAAATTCTCTGTTGATACAGAGTTTTCTATAGAAACATTGTTATCATTATCTACTCTATTTGTACCATTAATGCTATTCTTCTTGTTTGGTATCACCTTACTCATTGATCTAGTGTTTATAATTCGCTTCCGGTTGAGACCGCCTCTGCCATTCTGCTGTTGAGCTGCCATCTCAGGTCTTTGAACGCTGCTAGAATGGGCATTAATGCCACTACTGAAGTTATTTTGCTTATTAATGTTATCTAACTTTCGTAGAAACTCCGTAGCTTGAAGAATCGATGTGTAATTACTTGTTGACCAAGCATATTGAACATTTTTAGGAAAATGATTCATAATGTCATTTATCAATTGTCTCTCTTGAATAGGATACGTCAACATCTTCGCTTGCCCACATAAAGTAATGAAATGGCTTAACATAGACTGGACTCCGTCCCACGAATTCTGACTGATTCGTCTTCTTAATTCATTCTGCTCAGCCTCACCCCAATATGTGTCTAAAAAATCCCTTTTGAAGTCTTCAAACACTGTCCATCTATCTCTATAAATACGCGCCCAATTTCGCGATTCATTTTCAAGACAATCTATGACAATGTCTATTATATCTCTCGCCTCTGGTGCAGACCTTCTTAAATAAGCAGTCAGGTCTTCGATGAACGTCACAGGGTGTTTTCCTTTAAATGGAAACTTAGGTCTTTCCGTAGGCATCTGCGCCATTGGATAGTATACCGTTGATGTTCCCGGCTGTATGATAGGTTGAATACAATTTTCTCTCGGCATAACATTGTCCGATGATCCACTGGGAGTAGACATTCTATTTTCCAACTCCGAGATTTTATTATTGATGTTATTCATTGCCTTTTCCATCATTCGAGATATGTATTGTAAAGAATTAATCTTCCTTACTTTAGTAGCAGGTCTAACTGCAGACACTCGCTTGTTATTAGAGTTGGTTGTCTTGGTTACAACAGGACTAGCTTTAGATTGACGCCTAGGCATTGTTATAGATTTAATTTGCTTCAAATGTAACACTGATAATGTTTATCTAAATTTTAATTAATTTATTCTAACTCAAAAAAAGATTCACTGCACACTATTTAAGCTATCCATTTAATTTGAGTTTAATTTAAATAAACTTTCCAAATGTTCACACAAAACTATCTTTTTCTAATCACCTTTTAAACTTCTAATATTTTATTGAAATTTTATCAAGTCGACCGGATTCTGCAATATTAAAATTTAGTTTTAATTTTAAAACATTAAATGTTTATAAGTTTAATTAAAATTCAACTATTATACTTTCAAATGAAATATGACAACCAACCACGCCATCTTTGTTTCACAATAAACACTTCCAAATCTCCACTCAATACCGCGCCACTTCTACTTCAAAGCCAACCTTTCAATACCGCTCACTCTCAACAGATGGCGTTACCGATATGAAACATTTTGGAATTATAGTAAAAATCTTTGTCAACGCCATCTACGAACACATAGCACAACTAACCATTCCCTTCGTAAGCAGACACGCCGCTCCTTTTTTTTACATCGATATTAATTCACGTTTGTCCACCAGATGTCGCTACCAATCCTTCTACAACTATATAATTAGAGCTGTGTCGTACTAGGTACATGGCAATACTAGTTATCACAGTGACTGTTATTTTAAAATATCAGTGACAAATATCAGTGACAAAATACTAGGTTCGCGACTACTCGATATTGGTATTCTAACATACTAAGTTTGTCTCACCTCCTCTTAGCGTAAACGCTTAAGAACGAGCGAGATGGTGATGATATTTTCTAAAACAATAGGAACGGGAATAAGATGGCGCTGTATGCTCAGGTATTAAAAATACTAATGTTTATGCAATAATCAATTCCCAACTATATTTTAAATTTTATATACAATTTCAAGTCCTTTCCGGTAAATATTATTAAACAATTTTGTCTGACTTAAAATTTGTGCTCGCTGTAAAATTCAGCTACCTGGCAAAAAGGTCATCGCAGATGTTTAAAGCGCTATCGTTTTTTTTTTTTTTTTTTTGTACAGAGAAACATCCCTTAGGCCTGACCCGGCCAGTTTTTATTACGGTTAGCTTAATAAAACAATAGAACATACGTAGTTGTACATTTTTCAATTTTAGCATTTTAAAATGTTGGTGGTATTTTAGTAATGTTATCTACTGATATTCGACTTTTCGCGATACCTTCTATAAATAATTTGAATAAACAACGCTCCAAGACACTCATTCAATCAAAATACTTTTAAAACCATACATCCTCTGATATAAACACTAGTAGTTAACAAGGTTAATATAAAATTCTATTCATTATTCAATTCCTTTCAATTCAAATTTGAAATAAAAGTTTCCTTCACTTTGACAACTGACAGTTCAAAAATACGAAGAAAGCTAACAAATAATAATAAATTAAAATAAATATAATGTAATAAATTGTTCATAAAAAATGTTCTATATTTTTTCCCAATAATGTCTTATTAATATTTAAAACAAGAACTTTTTCAAAAGATTTTATTGTAGTTGTCTTTAGAACGCAATTTCTAATGTCACAAACTAGTTAAAAGTGTATAATCTATGGTCACAAACACATATTTTTGATTTTAGTTAAGTAGTTCTGTAATTCTGTACGATCCCTTTTAGACAACTGATAATTGATTATTTATAAGCAATTTATTGGTTCTTTAGTATATTAGAATAGAATTGAAGTATACATAAAGAGTCTGAATAAGAGTGCCATGTTTACAACCTAACCTATTAAGTTATTGTGACTAAAAGATACCTACGAAGAACGTCCATTGAAATAAAAGGACAAATTCTATTTCATTTAACAAACAACTTATAAGTACCAAGCTCCAAGAATTCATGAATTGGTTTTATAGTTCTTATGAATGCTATGTCATTCGGTAAGCTATACTCTTTTTATAAATAAAATTATCTTAAACAGTTCCAGTCAATTCCTAAAATTCAAGGTCAAAATAACCCTGTTACCTTCATAACCTAATTCAATTTCTATTTAACCAGTACATTCTCGCACACATGACTAAAATGCACTAAATTTTCTATACTTTAAAATCTGTTATTTAAACTAAGTATAATTTGCTATGATGGCAATGACTACACTTAATTATTTCTAAAATCTAACATTAACATGAATAAATATACCAAAATACATAGTCTTTCCTGTACAGTCTCTGTAAATAAATGAATAAAAGTTAATTCCACAGTTAGTTAATATTATAATTAATTTCCAATTTGCACTAACAATAATATTAATACATTCTATCTTCACATTATGTTTGCATATTTTTAATACTATTAAATACTATTATTTCAGTCCGACTTCCACGTACATCTAACCAGCCCCTAAGGATGTCCAACGCATAACTATTGGGACCAATTTCAACAAAGAAGGAAATTACTTCAGCGTCAGTGACTAAATGTGAAAAAATAAGTTTAAATTGTACATAACCTAGAATAATTTGTATCTGTAAGTAATATTAAAATTTACTGCAGGCTTTTATTTAAAAATTCCCTAACAATATTTAATTAATACAATCTAAATTTTATTAACTATCCTAGCAATGTCTATTGATTGACGATAATATAATAATAATCAGATAATAATTAGATGTGCTTAAGACTCACTTCAATATTCTACTAGGCAAATTCAGCAATGTTGTGTAAGTAGATACTTTCATGTAATTTCATAAATAAATAATTATTTAAATATGTAACTATCCATCATTAGTAATAATACATGAGACAGTAGGCTGCTATGGTCTGACCATTTAAAACTTATTACTGAGAAACTTAATGCAACTTTTAAGTATTAATACATCTCTTCAATATTACTCTTAAAACAGATTTATTTAGATTTATGTACCTAACTGTAACTCTAACTGCGCCAAGATGCTATATACCTATAGAACCATTCTTAGTTTGTCTAAAACAAGTTAATATGCTTACATAATATAAATTTAATAGGTTTAGCTTATTTTGTGTAAAATGAACTTTAAAGAATTATTAACTAATATGCTTTGTGTCTTCTTCAAAATGCAATCAATGGTACATGTATATACTTGTTATCTATCAGTACGGTTGAGCAACTATTATCATCCTATCACCGGCATTACATTTATTCACTGTAAATGCTTTGAAAAGTTACTTTAAAGCTTCTAAGATACTCGCTTACTCCGGCATTTGTGCAACCATAAATATCCTGGTCACGGCACCATTTTGTAATGATACTATACTATGGGGTGTGGTGAGAAAGACCCCAACATATATAAAATTATAACATCCTGGTCACGGCACCATTTTGTAACGATACAAAATTGGATATACATAGATATCCTTATCATCACGGCAGCAATTGTAACTATACCTATGGAATGATAACTATTCACCATATTTATGATAATCTTAGTCACGTCACCATTTTGTAATGATCTCCTATGGATGACCTAAGACCCATTATCATATCCTGGTCATGTGGACCAATTTGTAACACTATCATGGTTGTGGCGTTACAAGCTAATATTAAGCTTAAGAGGACATAAAATGTCTTTGGCCTTATAAATGCGATCGTCTAGAATAAAGAAGGACTCTACGTTGTGTTTGATTTTTGTTTCAGAGTAACTTCGGTTCTTTTTATGGTATGCCGAAGGAAAGACAAAGTATATGTTATTAGAAGCCTTGATTTCTATATAAACTCTAACTAACATCCTACCTAGCCATTAATTTAAAATAAAATCTCTGCACAATGACATTAAATTACTGAAATTAATTTATCCTAAAATTTAATTAAAAGATATTTACACTTACCAGTGATATAAATGCTATAGATAACTAACTCCTGGAATACTATTAAAAAGAAAGAAAGATATTAAACTTTATAACACCTTATTAGTAAATTAATTAGGAATTAATAAAATTTAGTAAATTAGAACCGTTAAGAATAAATAGTAATAGACTTATTTATTTAGAAATAACTATCACCTATTGTTTAACTAAATATCTGACGTCTCCTTAAGAATGTGTAAATTATAATTGCTAATATTTTTAGTGAATCTAGATAGCTAAAATAGAAATAGAGTTAAATAATTATATATAGGATATTCTATAATGACATTGATTAATTGAATAGTGTCTAAGTTTCTTTTACATGTATTTTTAGTTCAAACCTGATATAATAGATAGATTCTAATAACTCTAAACAAATGAAATAAATAAAAATATATAAGTAATTGAAATAATGATTAAATACATATTATATAGTTATTAATTATCTTGAAATAATTTATTCAGTTAATAAATTATCTCAGATAATTGTGAAAAATAATGTATAGTGTTTGTTTGTATGTGTTAATCTGTTAGGATAGGGTTTATTGGTATTAGGGAATTAAAAGGCCGGGTTCAATTGAACCCGAGGGTCGCAACCACCATAACCCCTCCGACCCTAACCGATCCACACCGTGCTGAAGGCTCTAAATTAAATTAGGCACAACGTTGGTGCTATCAAATCAAAAGAAAGGTAATAGGTAGGAAATGAGAGTACCCAATTTTCTACAGTAAGTTAGACGGAAATATATCCTGTCTAACAAATGCTTGTTTCATTCCGCTGCAGCACAATCATGCAATGACTGTATTTGAGTAATCCCTTGGGACGTCATATAGACATAACCAGTGAATTACTAGAGTTGATGTAATTACCAAGCTGTAATCAGACATGGTATTAAGATGTGTTCCACGTGAACAAAAGGAGATCGTGTCTACTGATCTTTTCATTGTGTGCTTACTAGCCCATACGGGAACTTCGGTCACACAACTACTTTGAAATTCGATCACGAAACCTACTACTTTTGCCACAATTGGATTGTGTAGTGTAAGTTCCCATAGGAAGACCTACTGAGTTACGAGTCTATAGTCAGCTATATTGTCAAGCCTAACCACCATTATGAGATGGGTCAAACAGCGACTGGCGACTGGCGACAACGCAACCTTTCGAGTGTCCTATAAGGAAATTAAGAATAATTAAAGGTATAAGACCAACATGTAGAGTAGGTGTAGTGTGTAGGTTTGTCCTTGCATGACTCACAGCACTCAATGAAACAGCATTCATTAACCAGAATAGGTTGTTCAATTGAAACATTGAACCAGTAATTAAGTTGTTAAACATTTGAATATATCAGGCTCTCTTAGGAACTGAATGGATTTATCAAGGACATAGTAGTGTCGAGAGATAAATAAAACAATTAAAATATAACATATTCATTTACTCAATCAGAATCTCTGAGAGTATCTCATTTTCACAATGAAAAGAGAATGTATATTTAATAGGTTTTATAATCCATCAATGTTTGTATGTTTGAAAAACACAAGAGGGCTTGATTAAGGCTTGGCTTAAATCTCAGTAAATCCGCCTTAGGACTTAACAGAGACCGTCCACAAAAATTAGCAATAAATTAATTGGAAAAGTGAATATGTTTCTCTATTAGTCTAAATAGAACTTCATACCACTGTCCAAATATAAATCACTAACCTTTGTTGCAGTTCAAACAACTACCATACACTAGGTGTTTGGGGGAGTTTGTCCAATGTCTCTCATCAAAGATGAGGAACTCTTATCAAAGATAAGGAAACGTACGTATAGTATTTACCAAGAACATAGTTCAGTTAGGCAAATACAAACGCAGAGGTTGGTAGGAAGTACACGCAACTTTCTCTACTAGATAGGCCAAGGTTAGGATCTACCTAGCATAGATGACGCGATGAACTGTGGCTTAGACAGGCCTAGCCTTATAGGGAAACCTATAATAAAACACTGGCGAATACAAACATTTATGGATTCACCTTAACATAGTTTATTTAGTTCAATGAAGTCATCGTGAGAATGAGACACTCCAGTCTACCAGATACCTCGTCTCGACACCCATTTAAGAACATAAATTCTTAAATCAATGTTCAAAACTACAATAGTTGTGTAAAGTCATAGATCAGTGTATAATTACCTCATCTTAGAATGTATTCAAGAGCTAAAAGTATCCTTGAACACATTCCAGACTACAAACCACCTGTGTTACCTCGTTCCAACATCCATTTAAAAACTACAAGTTCTTAAACTAATGTTTGAACTACAAAATTTGTGTAATGTCTAAATGAAGCCAAATATACATATATATATATATACATATACATACATACATATACATTCCTTAGAAGTATATTTATATGTAGAGAATATTCAATAAGATACGACAACTAATCATTAGTTTGTTTATAGGTCATATTATAGAAATATCCACTACCCTATCTACTTCCTAAGTAATGACATAGTAAAATTTCATTTCATTATTTAAATACACCCTAACGAAAATCTATTTAACCCTTAATATCTAATATGATAGTTTTAACCAAGATTCATTCAATTTATATATGTACTTTAAAGTCAAACAAATGTAATTTCATTTTATTCTAACAACATCATATTGTGGTTATTTACTTAAGTTAGATTTCATTTTATCAGTTAAATTCAATATAATTATGGTCATAAGGCTTATTTCATAATAATTCCATTCATTAATCAATCAATAATTAATAGTATCAATGTAAACCTTTTCATAATAATTTCATTCAGTAATTAATCAATAATTAATAATATCAATGTAAACCTAGATAATAATCCCTTTCAATAATCAATCAATAATTAATAGTATCACTGTAAACCTTTTCATAATTATTTTATTCAATAATCAATCAATAATTAATAGTATCAATGTAAACCTTTTCATAATAATTTCATTCGGTAATTAATCAATAATTAATAGTATCAATGTAAACCTTTTCATAATAATTTCATTCAAAAATTACTCAATAATTAATAGTATCAATGTAAACCTTTTCATAATAATTTCATTCAGTAATTAATCAATAATTAATAATATCAATGTAAACCTAGATAATAATCCCTTTCAATAATCAATCAATAATTAATAGTATCACTGTAAACCTTTTCATAATTATTTTATTCAATAATCAATCAATAATTAATAGTATCAATGTAAACCTTTTCATAATAATTTCATTCGGTAATTAATCAATAATTAATAGTATCAATGTAAACCTTTTCATAATAATTTCATTCAAAAATTAATCAATAATTAATAGTATCAATGTAAACCTTTTCATAATAATTTCATTCAAAAATTAATCAATAATTAATAGTATCAATGTAAACCTTTTCATAATAATTTCATTCGGTAATTAATCAATAATTAATAGTATCAATGTAAACCTTTTCATAATAATTTCATTCAAAAATTAATCAATAATTAATAGTTTCGATGTAAACCTAACTAATAATTCATTAGATATCTTTTATTAAAAATCTCCGTAAAAGTTATAAAAATCAGTAAAAGAAACACAACATGCAGAAACCCAAACATGCAAATAAATAATAAAATTAATGCATTCGAACCAATCAGGAGCGCTTCATCACAGGTCTTTCACTGAATTTATTTAGCGGATTACAATTAAAATTTTATAATAAAGAATTGCACTTAATATTAATCAGTAAAATTAAATTAAAACTATTTCGCGGACTAAACTGAAGCTACATAGCCACTCGGCCAGCTTACGCTAATGAGACTCCTGAACCAGATCTAAAAAAATACTTTTTAGGTATTTCTATCTTTAATCTAAGTCAGAAGTTCCATAGCTTTGCCAGCCGAGGGCTCTCGTTACTGTACTTCGAATTCAAAATCGAATCCCGACTGTCGAACTGACTGCCCCGAATTCAAAATCTCAATCGTATATATTCAGTCTCGCGTCCACTACCCCTTCCACGTCTCCCATCCTGCGTCCCAAGATTCCCGGAAAAAATTCTACGTCCTGCAGTGTTACCAACTACATGGCCATTCCCGTATTACAAGGAAATTTGGATATCTTCGGTTCATTTCCGTGTTCAAAGATACGGCAATCCGATGTGTAATTGTTTTTTTTTTCTAATAATTTAATCGATAGTTTATAAGTCATTATAGTGCAACACAAAACCAAGGAATAAAATTATTACTTCCTCAATAAATTGAGCTTTACTGGCTGTAAGCACTTTTATCCGATCCAAAGGAAATTGCGTAAATCAATTAAACAAAAAAAACACAACAAAAGATAAACAATAAAATGGAAAAACAAATACACATTGAATAAGCCGAAGAAAAAAAATGTTAGTTACGATAAATTTGTATGACGGCTGCGAAGAATAATGTATTATTCAACCGATTTCAAAAGGGAAATTATTTAACCGATTATTGTCATTTTTAACCTTACGTGTTAATGTAAAGTAAATACACGTCAATTTAGTAGTTTTTATTCCGAAACACGGTAATTTAAAATCTTGCGATGGCAACCCTGGCGTAATGTGAGTCCAACAAAAAACTGTATCCCATGGATACCCAATGCTTAGGGCCGGGTTCCACCGTTTAATAAAGCTAAGTTTTGCTTAATCGAATTTATAGTTCGATTCTAATATTGGTTTTCGTTTAATTATTACTACGAATCATTTGTAAGGGCATACAACAAAGTGCTGTTTTAAGACCTTTTTTTTCAGGCAATTTTCTTTTAAAATTTCTCTCCGTAACAACCATCCTCATACTTCAAGGAATCATGAAAAAGAATTAGCGCAATCGGCTCAGCCGCCCCCAAGACCTGCGCCTAGCAACACATTCAGCCATTCATACATACATATATAGAGATACACTACTATAAACTCGAGTATCAGTATATATCATATGACAACTTGACAAGATTTGTTTTTAATAGGTTAAACCGTTAGAAGCTCTAGACAAAACGTGTTTACACAGCTAAACGCCAAAAATCGGTCGTTTAGAATTGAAACTCAGTTATTCTCTAACTGCGTCCAGTTTATGTTGGTGAAAAGCAATTTCCTAACTAATCGCGATTATTTCAATCAGTGGAAACTGGCCCTTAGAACGTTTCCTTATCATCGTTTTATCGAATCTGTCAACACAAAATTTTAAGCCTGTCTCGAATATAAAATTTATCACTCTAATATTTTAACAACTAGCTAAAAACTGTTTGAGTTCCCAACTAATAAATTTCTATTCTTAAGTACAACTTAAAATTTGAGTCCCTAATGGATTTAAGCAATTTTTGTACATTAACTTGACTGTTTTATGTTTACGTGTCAACTCACATTTCAATTTATGCGTTTGTTATCTTAAAATTTATGGCACTAATAAATTAGAACTGAATTGTGTTTATTTGTTACGTTACACTACTTGCTTACCTGGAAGATTGCCAGCTAATAAGCGACCGCCAATATGGATTTCGTCGTGGTCGCAGCGCTGGAGATCTCCTAGTGTACCTAACACACCGCTGGGCAACCGCCATTGAAAGCAAGGGGGAAGCTATGGCAGTCAGCTTGGATATCGCGAAGGCTTTTGATCGGGTCTGGCACAAAGCTCTTTTAGCGAAGTTACCATCTTACGGTCTCCCCGAGGGATTATGCAAATGGATAACCAGTTTCCTTAATGGGCGTAGCATCATGGTCGCTGTTGACGGAGTATGCTCGGAAACCATGCCTATTAACGCTGGAGTTCCTCAAGGCTCAGTGCTCTCACCCACGCTGTTTATTCTGCATATTAACGATATGTTGCAAACCAGCAATATTCGTTGCTATGCAGATGACAGCACGTGTGATGCATTATACACTGGCCGGGCTAATATCACTCGGGCGGAAGTGGAAGAGAGTAGATTACAACTTCTGTCTGAAATCGAGACTTCCTTGGAGCAAGTCTCCGAATGGGGTAGACGTAACCTCGTCCAATTCAACCCCTCGAAGACACAAGTTTGCGCGTTTACCGCTAAGAAGACCCCCTTTTCTGTAGCGCCAAGTTTTCAGAACACTCCATTAAACATCTTTAAAAGTATTGGGATCCTTGGGGTAGACATTACGAACGAGGTCCAATTTCGGGGTCATTTGGAGTGCAAAGCCAAACTGGCTGCAAAAAAGCTCGGGGTTCTGAACAGGGCGAGCCGGTACTTCACATCGGGACATCGGCTACTGCTTTATAAGGCTCAGGTCCGCCCCCATGTGGAGTATTGTTCGCACCTTTGGTCAGGTGCCCCTCAATACCAACTCCACCCATTTGACTCCATCCAACGCCGGGCAGTTCGCATTGTCGACGATCCTAAACTCACGGACGGCTTAGAACCTCTAAGTGTCAGGAGAGACGTTGGCTCCCTGTGTGTTTTCTACCGTCTGTACAACGGTGAGTGTTCTGAAGAACTGTTTGATATGGTGCCGCCGTCACGCTTTTACCATCGCACCCTTCGCCGAAGGACTAAATTTCATCCACACCACCTGGATGCATGGTTTGCAACCAATGTGCGAGCTTCGCGCGCATTCTTTCCGCGTACATGCAAACTTTGGAATGACCTTCCTCCTGAGGTTTTCCCTGAGCGCTATGATCTGGGGGTTTTCAAACGTCGAGTGTACAAACATCTTTTCCCTAAAGGCCGGCAACGCACCCGCAACTCCTCTTATGTTGCAGATGTCCATGGGCGGCGGTAGCTGTTTAACATCAGATAGCTCCGTTTGCTCGTTTGCCCCCTTTGTTATATAAAAAAAAAAAAAAAAAAAACTTGTAAATTTCCTGATAAATAAACGTTATCTTTAATTTAAAATTAAATAATAATGTATTAATTTGAATTTAGCTATTAGCGTGTGTTTTAAAATCAGTTATAAAATTTTTTATAATTATAAATTCAATGAATATAACCTAGCTATATTATTTCAATCCTTCAAGTTAAATTTAATGATAAAAAAGTACACGATATTGGCGGCTTCTTATTAAAAGTGTTATTAGTAATCTAATTATTTAATGACAATTAAACTAAAAAGTCTCAGTAATCATATTCAAATTTTCAATCCTCACATTAACCCTTTAAGCCTTATCTTAAGCTGCTGAAACCCATATTTCCACATTTCTAATCAAACCCAAATATGAAATTTTATAAATTTTCTCTACCTTTAAAATTCACAAAACTTTCATACACACGTTTCATTCCCCCTTTATTCTAATCGCTTTTAGAAAATAGTGACTCATCACTGTCACTCAGCTTAGCCACGTCACTTGACTATTTTGCTATCTGCGGAGGATTTCTGGCTCAAGGTTTATCATGAAAAATAATAATCAGAAATTTTATTACAATGAATATTAAACGAGCCTCATTTACCAAATTTAATACGTCTCGCTTTAATAGTTTAGACATGGCGATAATAACTAAGTTATTTTGTCAGTCAATCAATCAGCGAGTCAATTAGAACATGTCATATGCACACATGAAACAAATTTTTCGGATTTTATCGCGGTTTAATAAGGTTTTTAGATGCCCGAAGTTTAGGATACTTCACAGCAACCATCGTCACAGGAGGACCTCCCGTAATAAAATCAACCGTTATAAACTGCCGATAGAAGTGAAAACTTAGAACTTTCAACAGTTCAAATAATAATCAAACAAAAACACTATTTCAACAATGCACAGCATATACCTACACATTCAATTTTTCACTAAATCCATTCAATTTAACTTATTAGATATACACAGATATACTGCTATAAGCATGTCGGTGATGCGAACATACACCCATCCAAAAAGCGTCTAAAGCGCACAGCACAGGTCCGCTGCGCGTGCACCAGTCATGAGCATGTCGGTGACCCATAAGATTTTCCCCTAACAAAAAGTGCCGAACCGGCTAAAGAAGTTTTCACTTCAATTTTTTTTTAGATGTGTACACTTAGCCCCATACATACGCTCACATTGGGGTAAGTGTGCGCAATTTTATCATTCTTGTTATTTGTAGGATTTGTGCTATAGGTGAAGGTTATCTTATTAAACACTAACTGATTAGCCATATTTTTATTTCATTTTACTCATAATTTTTAATTTTATAGCGTAACAAAGGTTATGTGCGCACACTTGCTCCACATGACTCTATATGTACGCGCATAGCTTCCAAAAGAATGCACCAAATTGAATAATTCGTTTTTGTTTTATTTGTTGTTATCAGAACAAGATTTATGCAAAAGCAAAACAAAAAATTAAAAATATATCGAAGAATTAAAAATAAACTGGTCAAGCTAAGAAAAACGTTTAAAAATATACAGTGGAAGAGAGTTCACCAGGTTAGCAAGTATCTACAAAAAATATTTTGTACTAAAAGGTGTATTCTACTCGTATTTACGTGACTAAGCTTCAACTAAATATTTGACCTTTCCCATACGGGGTGAAGGTAAAGTGAAATGCATAATATTCATTATTAACAGAGTAATATATTAAGCGAAAACTATTATATATTGCAATTCGCGTCTCTCTATTTTTCTTTATTCTAGGTGTACCGAGGTATGATAATTTTGTTTAATCGAAAGCTAGTGCTTGTGCGTACTCCCATTTAAGTTTCATCGAAATTTGGCGAGTGCCTTTTTTATTTATTTCTTAAAATGCGTATTTAATTGATTGTTTTTTTTTTCGACTCGTTGTTTTACTTCTCTAGGTAAATTGAAGTTGGTTTTTTATTTTTGTTTTTGAGCAAAGACATATAATATATAGGTACCTATCATTAATTAATTACATTTAATTACCTTTAAAACTAAATAATTGACAAATAAAAAAATATATAGATATTGAAAATGTTTTCATAATGATATCCCGCTTCCGTCTTTTGAAATATGTAACATGTTTTAATGATATAGGTACTAATTGTCGGTTACAAAATATGTACAATATTTTGTGTAATACAATTTTAGCAAAATTCGATAGTATGTAAGTAGGATCAAGAAGGTGAAATGGTAATGGAATGAGGTATATAAATATTATATTCTTCACAACTGTACTAAAAATATATATAGTACATGCCAATCTCTAAAATTGAACTCAAATTATTTAATAATCCGAAGTACAAAACGTGAAACATAATATACTTTGAAAGATACACAGTTACAGACTTCTAATAAATATGCAACCGAAAAAAATCATTTAAAGCGAAACGATGGTCTAACACGCAACTGCCGTAATTTAATTTACACTGGTGCGGAGAAGGGTGACTCGCTAGTACTCAGTGAAATCTACTGGGGTTGTCACTGACTTTCAATAATTTACTGTAGCTGATTTAAAAATTACACGTAATTTTTAACGAAATATTATCAGGATATAAGGTTTCGTCGCGATGTCATTCCCATCACTGATAGCCCTAGTATAAGACAGTCGCTCAAAATGTAGTTTTAGACTCACCTAAAATCATCTACCAGTTCTGACTAGTCTGTTGACGCAGTTTCCAGTGACCCTTCTTTCTGATCCAGGGCTTGGGGGCTCGATTCTGGATCCTAATTTGCGTGTACGAATTTTTTCGTATACACTATGTAAAATATTTGAAACAAATATATACCTATATTAAAAGATCCCAAGTGGAGTGACACTAGTGAAATTGCCTAGCCTTGCCCTATTTTATTTGTTACTAGCAGACCCGTGCTAGCACTTCGTTGGGCGTAAAATCGTAAAAATATCGTGTATTCATTATTTTAAATTACAGAACCAAATAACATACTAAATTTTATAGCAATTAAATAAATAATATGTTACTCCAACGCCATCTATCAAAAATCTCGAAAACGACGTCGATAGGCTAATAAAATCCTCTAATAGCGATAGATGACGGCGAGAGATGGCGTTATTATATATACCATTTTAGAGTTATATTTTTATCTTTTTCTTATTTACAGAATTTTTTGTTCAATTACAATAAAATATAGCCTATGTCACTCCTGAATAGTGTAGCTTTCTGTTAGTGAAAGAATTTTCATGATCGGATCAGTATTTGCGAAGATTACCCCGCATATACAAACAAAGTTATAAACTTTTCCTCTTTATAATATTAGTATAGATAACAAATAACTATAGGTAATCGTGTACTTTACAATGATTATTAAAATCAGCAACATTATAACTAAATGCATTTGTAGTAATATCAATCCAAAATTTTACACTTCTACTTGAATATTAAAACAGCCAAAGACTCATTTAGAAAGCTCACAGAATATTCAAAATGTAACTGAGTTTAAAAGCTACGCTATGAATTTTAAACTAAAAACTACTCCGTTTAAAAGTAGGAAGGCGAGCGATGTGTAAACATTTGGGCCATTCCACCCTTTTCGAGTAATATTTAAAGCTACTCAAAGGAGCTAAATATTGAAGCATTGAATAATAATAAAATCATAAAAACACGAATTCTAGAAATGAATTTTAATTAACGTACCTTTTTAAAGAATTGAATATATATATGATAATGTATAAGACATATTTTAATTTTAATATATCCCTACATCTTTTATAAAACATTCAATTTCGAATATAAATAAAAATTCGAAGCAAAAAGGATATCTAGAAAAACATTTTAAGGTTCAAAATAAAAATGATCATAGACAACGGTACGATAAATAAAGATTTATTAAAAAATATATTGAATGTATATTATCTTTTACAGACAGGATAACATGATTTATTAGTGAAGGGACGAACTGATAAGAAAAACGCCGTTGGCTCATGGGCTTAATTTCACATAGTCCACAAAAGACATCCCTCAGCCTACACAAACAAACATTTTTTACTTTATAAATGAGATGAAACAAGAATTTAACAAGTCCATTTCGATAAATCAGTTCTTGTGTATTAGGTATCTGTTTCTGTTTGTGTTGAATTAATTAAGTTTTGGGTCCAAGCTTCTTTTTTTCCTGTTTAATTTTTGAACTATACATGTCTTTTTTTGCAAATGAGAAAAAAGTACAATTAAAAATTCAGTAAAATGTGTTTTTGTTAAAGTATTATTACTAGGTCGGCAAACAAACGGCCCGCCTGATGCTAAACGGATATCGTAGCCTATAGACATATAGACATATAGGCTACGATAATGGATATCGTAGCCTATATACAACTTACCGCGACCCTCGACCCTCACCAAGAGCTCTGGCCGCCTTACTCACCACAGGAATAGACCACTACTTGAGAGCAAATGTTATTGAATTGTGATCTTCTGTAAGGTTAAGATACTTCCCCAGACGGGCTGCTCCAAATGTTGAGTAGGACATACCCTGCTGTGCCTTACCTCGAAGCGAAGCTTGATATCTATTCAGAGAAGCGTCGACCGCAACCTCGCTCTACAATACACCAGATGCTTATCAAGCTAATAGCGGTCTCTTAAAAACACAGCTACTGTAGAGATATTGCTTCATTCTAAATTTAACTATTGAAAACCTTTCAAATATAGCCCCGTCGAATTGGTACTTTAGATTTACAAAAATTGAAAGCAGCAATATTCCTTCGGAATTCGTTGGAGGGGATCACTGGTAGTCTAAATTCAAAAAGTAGGAGTATCAGACTTGTTGCTTCATCCGCCATCTTGATTTAAAGGGTTATTTTTGGTCTCTTGAATAACTCGTTTATTTTTAATTTTACACGAAAAATAATTTTTGCAAAAGTTGTTTAAAATTAAATTTCCTACAATTTTGGTCCCTATCAATTTTTTCATAGGATCCATATTTTTCGATTTATACCTGAGAAGAGTTGGGGTTAAAACTAAGTATTCTATTATCGCGTTTATTATTGATGTTGTATCATTATTTTTTCTGTTTGTTTTTTGTTGCTGATTGCCGTTATAAATTTGATGTAAAAAACTAATTAATAAAAAATAAAATAAAAAAAAGAACAAAAACACCCCGGGCGCAGATGAAAGAGTAAACATTCCATCATAGTTCTCTATGTATGCCTTCTCCACTGATACAAATGCATTTCTGAAAATTATTTAATGAATATTTCACGTGCCCTACGATTTTATATTTGTCTGATCAATACCCAGATTTATGAGAAGATAGGTGCGATCTAATTGCTAGGACTTACTGAATTATTTTTTAGTTTTTAGTACATATCCTAACTACATTATTTTTATTGCAATAAAACCGTTTAACATAAAAAGAATTAGTTTATTTTATTGTATTGCATGAATTCAATTAAAAATGTATATTTTCATCTTAACCCAATCATTAAACACGAAAGTTGACGTATCATCCTAAAGAAAGTGAAACTAAGCCGTACTGAAGATAATAAAACAATCAAAATTCTATTTTTTTTAAATATATAAACACCGATTGTACATAATATTCGACATGTCTCCATAAAGCGCATTAAATATTATCCTACTAAGCGTTTCTAGTCCATTACTTAACAGCCATTAACTTCGTTTGTCGGTTCAGAATATCAAGAGGATTTATTCACGGGGGTTATCGGGCGCATGTGCACCGAGTTAGCGAACTTAACATAAGTATGTTTCGAAGGCGGTTTCAGTTGTGCTATAGGTCTGTAGAGAGCCGCACGTAGCACCGCTACGCTGTACGCGCTACGAACTTCTAAGTGCTACGATATTAGCGCCAAAATTATGTTAAAAGAATGAATATCACGATGCTTTTAGAAGTTCAGAAGCTAGCTAAATGTGAACTGTAGTGCAATGTGAACTGAATGATGGTTGGGAAAATTTTGTTCTATATACATTTTGGACTTGTCTTCCACGTTGTAATTTGTTTTAAGGATACTGTTGGTAAGAAAATACTCGCAACCTTTTTATCGACAAACGAAATAAAAAATTGACTCATATTTCTTTGTTTAACATGTACGATTTTTTCTTTTATAAAAGCTTATTTAAAAAAGGCTAATGTAACAATTTTTTTATAATTAAAAAGGCATTTAAAAGCAATATAATAAACTAAACTAGCCATTTCCACTTATATAATTACAGCCATGATGAAATGATTTGTTCAAAATTGGTTATTTCTTAGTACATATTGAAAATTAAATATTTATTTTATACTTATACAAGATATTATCGACATACAAAAATCAATATTTGATATATATATTAAAATACATAAAAATAAATAATTAACAATGATTATTTATCGTTATCAGTTGGTAGGAGTATTCATTTGATATTTCGAATTTATTATTATGGAATTAATATCGAAGGTTCAGTAAAAAATAAATGGTTTCAACATTTTTCTTTAATGAAAATATTTTACAAAGATTTTCTTTTTCTTTTTCGTTTTTTTTTTCGTTTGCGAGCAAACACAATTATTTATATTCAGTACACACAATCACATTCAAAAGTAATTACTTTAAGAAGACCTTTAGCAAATAATTTAATTAAAATTATTTATCTTCCTAAAACAAAAGAATAATAGAAGCAATTACTGTCTAAACGCATTACTACGAAACGTGTCTATAATTTTTATATCCACTTATTGGAGCAATTTGAACAACATTAGGTGATCATAATGAACCGAATAAATGCCCATTTGCTGTATTCTAATAACTTTATTACAAGAATTCAGTGAAAATAACCTTTATTCATAACTCGAATGAAATTATAGTTATTAAACTAGTTTATAGTTTAATAACTAATGAAATTATAGTTATTGAACTTATTATTTCATTACAATTAGAATATAAGCAGCTCTACGTTAGTGTACGATTTACGATTTACTGATTGTAAGCTATTACCGTAGCTTATAGACGTCTGCAACACTAGAAGCATCGCAAGCGCGTTGCCGAGCCTATACCCAATTCACCCCAGGCACTCTGGTCACCTTGCTCACCAAAAAGAACACAACACTGCTTAAAAGCAGTATTATTTAACTGTGATCTTCTGTAAGGTCGAGGTACTACCCCAGTCGGGCTGCTCCATATTTTGAGTAGGAAATTTCCTGCTGTGCCCTACCTCAGTTCTTATGATTCGTTAGCTTTCTTAGTAAATGATCCTAATTTAAACGTAAACATTTTCAAATAGGACCAGTAAAATGTTCAGTAAAATTGCTATAACAAATAAACGAACGCAAAGGACCTTCAGATTATCTTTTCATATACACGTATAAATAAGTTAGCCAGGTAACGTAAATAGCAATTTTGATCAACGACATTCAAACCCAAAATTGTTTACCTCCAAAAATTCAAACCATAAAACGATAATTATATAAAAAACAGACAGTATTACTCTGGTAGACGGATTTAATTGCTGAAAAGTTTTACATAGGAGTTTAAATGTAATAGAAATAATTATATACTACTTGTATTAAGTACATTATTAGTGCCTCAAAGAGCACGTTAAGCCGTCGGTCCCGGTTGTTATCATGTACACCTGATAGCGATCGTTACTCATGGTAGGGAATATATCCGACTACCCGCATTGGAGCAGCTTGGTGGATTAAGCTCCGATCCTTCTCCTACATGGGGAAGAGGCCTATGCCTAACAGTGGGATATTACAGGCTGAATCGTTATTAAGTAAGGTTTACTAAGTCAAATAAATGTATCTTAATCACGTCTTTTTCTAACAATTATTCTTCAAGTAGAAATTATAAAATATTTGAAAAATATTATTGGTATGATATAGCCGACTACGATTATTACGATTCAGCATGAAACATCCCACCTTGAAAAAGATAATAATCATTGTGGTAAAAACGATAGAATTCTAGATTTACGCACTAGCAATTGACTCCACCAGATAATTCTGAACAACATTGTAAGCGGTGGCAGGAATTCTGTATAATTTGTATAAACTAATAGTTAAGCGTAGATAATAGTAACATAAGCCCCTATGAAGGTGACATATTCAATGTATGAATAAACCCTCTATAAATAAATAAAGATTTTAAAAAAACTTTAAACAAAGCAATGGTTACTAAATCTATATTACAAATGGATGAATACTGGAGCTTTATAGATTTAAGGTGGAGTTTTATATCCGATATATATAAATGACTTTTCACTATAATAACGGTATTAAAGACGGTATTTGTGACAAGCAATGATTAATCTTCTCTATATATATAAAAATGAATCGCTGAATTTGTTGCTAAGCGCAAATCTCGAGAACAGCTGAACCGATTTCGCTAATTCTTTTTTTATAATATTCCTTGAAGTACGAGAATGGTTCTTACGGAGAGAAAAATTTAAAAATTTCCCTGAAAAAGTCTAAAAACAACAATTTTCTACATTCCCATACAAAATATTCGTAATAATACTTAAAAGTCAATTTTAATAACAAAATAATAATAAGTGAACTTTAATACCATACTATAAAGTTTAAGTGTTAGTGGAGGGGTTTCGGGAACGATAAGTATTAAGTTAAAATAAAAAACGCATAAAGTACGCCGGGTCAGCTAGTTTTGTATAAAACTCTACCTATTGCCAGAATTGTAATAGTCAATGCTAGTCGCAAGTACACAAGATTTTAATTTAGTGTTAAACAATAAAATTATTAACATTATTAATGTTACTGACTTCTTAATAATAGTATAATGTATTCTAATCTCCAGAGGAATAATCATTTGTCATATCTTACGGTAGGTAAGACAACTTTGCAATGGCAGTGCTTGACATTAGAGAATTGAGACATGTATTGTTACAGCTCAAGTAGTCTATATTCACATTATTTTTTATTTTTTTTTTTCGCTACATTCAATGATAATGTAAAAAATAGTGTAATGACAGATAATGATAACAACATAATAACTAATACAGCAAAAGAAACTTTGACATTATTTACAACCTTGAAAATATTCTTTTCTTTAGATGTTTATAAATAAATATGCTCTAAATAGTACAATATTTTATCACTGATTCTACGCCTCCTACACATAAAATCAAAACTTACTTTTGAAATAAAATTACGAGTACTTTGAGTTATTAGAACTATAATACCAATCACACCATCACATATTTTTTAATTATATCTATTAAGTTCCTATGTTATGCGTAGGAGTCATTAAACACTTTCGACGTCGATACATTATACATTTTATAAATTAAAATTTGCTTTCGATTTCTAAAACACTTAAAAACCACATCTTCTATCTTCTTATATCTATAAAAATCAATTTCTGTTCGTTAGTCTCGCTAAAACTCGAGAATGGCTGGGCCAATTTGGCTTATTTTCATCTTGAAATGTTTGTGGAAGTTCAGGGAATGTTTAAACGGTGAGAAACATAAATAATATGTAACGGAAAATACTAAAAACAACGATTTAATTTTCCAATACAAAATGTTCCTTGCGGGTAATTTAATAATTTTGTCAAAAACGTTGTCATTAAATATTTATACGTGTATTCGTCAGTCAGAAAGTGTTTTGTGTATATTTTTCACAAATATACGTAGGTGATACGAAGTTCACCGGCCCATCTAGTTTAAAAATAAATATGTTCATATAGAACTAGATGCACTATATACAAAGCGTTATTAAACATGCGTCATAATTATAATCTCACATATAGATTTACAACATTAAAAACAAATTAACGTTAAAGCCTATTTTACGGAACCATTTTTTACTTAAGTACAAAAAAGCGAGTAATTATATAAGTTAATAGTTCCAGTTTCTTGCAAAGTCTTCTCGGTTAAATATATGTACGTGATTGACAGTGGCTCTAAGAACTGACAGACCTTTACAGGCACTATCACTATATAGTTAAAATTACTATAAGCCTACTGGAATAAATACGTACCTATTAAGTTTGAAGTTGAGTTTAATCTTGGTAAATTGTACTAATATCTCTTACGACAAGTTCCACTACGATATTAGCTTGAAATAACCGTTTGTTTTTATGTTTATATCTTCAAAAGTTTTACTCTACACGGGGGAGCTTTTAAACGTATATGAGAACATTCTATTTGGACAATTCAATATCAGTTTATTCATTTTCACTGAAATTTCCAACTAAGTATTTGCTGCAATTTTAAAACCAAAGCCATTTAATGGTCTGGAGATCTAGAATAACGGTGTCGTATTCTACGTTTCTTATGTTTAAATTTCGGATATAAAATTAACTGTAACCATTATAATGCACGTTTTACGAAACTATTCAAGTGTATTTGTTTGATATTGTTATTTATAATTGTTAAATCAAACATAAATAAAAATTACGAATAAAGTCAAAATTAACAACACTAACATTACGCATATAAAGTATATTATAACACCATAATATATAAATTTACAAATAATTATAATTATGGAAATTTAAATATCTTCACTATTTTCTGCTATACTTATCTAATTGAATTATTCGAAAGTGCCTTGACCTTCCCGCATATAACACGATATCTTCCTTCATATCTATTAATGGTACCAGGTACCTACCACAAAAACGTTGTTGTACTTGTCTCAGAAGAGCAGTAAAATATTGAGATTATAAATCATATAGTAAAATACTTTTAATAATAATTGCTTCACTCTCAACGGCCCCCAGTAGGATTTTCTCCTGTGTCCGAGGTCCGGAAACACACACAACACAAGCACAAACGCCCAGACTACGACAAACATCTATATGGCCAATACAAATATCTGCCGTGAGCGGGAATCGAACCCGCGACTGCCAGCGCATCAGCGAGTGTCGTCAAAAAATTATGTTAAATATTAAGATGATTGATTAATCTTTAATTGAAGTCGGATTTTCATTTGAGAGCAAACACAATTATTTGTCACTACAAATTATAATACCAAGTCCCTCGCTGCGTCTGATGACGAGACTAACTTGATGCAACCACCCCCGCGCCGATACCTACTAGGAACTTTTGTGAAGCTGGGACGGTTCGCTAACTCGCTAGTATTTAAATAATTAAAAATGAATGTATGTTTATTTTATTTTTATGTTTTTTTTTTATTGTTTAACAATTTAGAAAAAAACTTTCAGCCTGTAAAATCCCACTGTTAGGCATAGACCTCTTTCTCCATGTCGAAGGTTTCTAGTTGGAGAAGGATCAGAGCTTAATCTACCACGCTGCTCCACTGCGGGTTGGCGGATATGTTTTCTACTGTGATTAACGATCGCTATCAGGTATTTATGATAACAACCGGGACCGACGGCTTAACGTGCTCTCCGAGGCACGGGGATAGATATCCAAACCGGAAAGAATATTTATATTTATTTCTTTAAATATACCTAAGCATTATAATTATATTAAAGACATAATTTAATCAATCTATAAATTACTTTGTATTTCTACAATTATCAATGAATTACTTTACGAGTAATCCTAAATGATCACTCACAATAATTTACTTGGTAGCACATGGAGACTGATAGATTGTTGTAATAACATAATCTGAATTAATCCGACTTAGGGGTGTCAAGCTGTCCCTCCAACGCGGCCTATTTAGAAAATCCCATAATCGAAACGTCTAAGAACGATGAGCACGTTAAACATATACATACCTAATATGTATTTTATTATTTATTATTAAACATATACATATGTGTATGTTTAACTAAATTGTATACGGGATATTCATAAATAGCATCATACCATTAAAATTTTAATTTAAATTCCAAATTCGCTTATTTACTTATTATTATTATATATATAACCAACAAATAAAAATTAATTTTTTTTTAATACGTAAAGTGTACACCTTAAAACAAGTAGTTTTCTAATTATAAGTTAAATTATATCTTATACTATTAAACGAGCAATTCTTGTATATATATATATATATATATATTTTCTGAATCTCGGAATCGGCTCCAACGATTTTCGTGAAATTTAGTATGCAGGGGATTTCGGGGGCGAAAAATTGATCTAGCTAGGATTCATTTAAAAAAAATGTCGTTTTATCCCTGTTTTTAGGCAATGAAAAAATATCATTAAACGAGCAATTCTTGTATATATATATATATATATATATTTTCTGAATCTCGGAATCGGCTCCAACGATTTTCGTGAAATTTAGTATGCAGGGGATTTCGGGGGCGAAAAATTGATCTAGCTAGGATTCATTTAAAAAAAATGTCGTTTTATCCCTGTTTTTAGGCAATGAAAAAATATCATTAGAATACGAAGCTTAATTTCACCATTACTAATATAGCTGTTACAGCGTAATTAGGAAAGCGACGGATTTGAAATCGTTTTGACCCGGGTTCGAATCTCAGTCTCCAGATTACTTTTTTTTTTTTTTTAATTTCACTCGTGATTTATTATTTAAATAAAATTAAAATATAAAAATACCGAGAAAAAAAAAAGCAAAAAATAAAATGAAAATACCGAGCAGGGCTCGGTCACCCAGGTACTTATAGGATTAAGTATCAACGAAAATATCTTAGAAAAGGGTGAAACTTACGACTTTAGTCGTTATCTTAATAAAAAACATTTATGCTGCCTAGGTTATAGCTTTTTTAAATATGAGATAAAAATTTAATAATTAATTTAAAGCTTATAAAAAGAGCTAGATTTATGTATATTATGATGTCACATTGCTAAAATAAAAATTATGCAAAAATTATTTCAGTTTTATCTATACTAATATTATAAAGAGGTAAAGTTTATAACTTTGTTTGTATATACGGGGTAATCTTCGCAAATACTGATCCGATCATGAAAATTCTTTCGCTAACAGAAAGCTACACTATTCAGGAGTGACAAGATAAAAGGAAAAAGATAAAAATATATAAAGATTTTAAATCAGCAGGATTTGAACCTGCGCCCTCTGACGTGCCGTGTCAACAATTCAATCTAATCAAGCATTATTATTTGCCTTAGAAATTAATTGGTGATTTTAAAACATTTATATTTATCTGATTTGCTGAAAATAGTGAGAGTGTATTGGAATATATCAAATTTCACCATACCCTTCTTATGTGAAATGGATTATAACGCCCAACGAAGTGGGCACGGGTCGGCTAGTATCTTATATTATCAATCTTATATTTTAGAGTTCTATAATTTTTACAATTGTAATGAGTCTATTGACGTTTACAAAACATATATCTTGAAGTAAAATATTAGGGATAGTTATTTTAGACAGCTTTTTGATAATATCTGACTTTTTACACAGAATACAATTCTCTTAAATCGATAAGCTTGGGAAAAATTACAGAACGCCATTAGTTTGTTTAATATTTTGTGTAAATCATTTCACCGCATAGAACTAACGAAATGACACAAAGCTTAAAATTAAACATTAACAAAATTACTGATAACTTTGTATCTCTGTGATAGATTTACGTGTAACAACAAAAACAATAAATCCAATAATATTTACATGACTGTAATCTATCCCGTGTCTATCTTAGAAAGTTTCTGTTTTAGTATATATTTAATTTTTGCTGTTATTCTAAGCATATTTGGGACACTGTATTATTTTCTGAAAGCCACTTGTTTTTATTTATTACGGTTATTGAGGTTTCTATACATTGGTATTCGTCACGGTCACGACAGATGAGACTCAGCTGTACTTAGGAGAGAGAAGTTCACATAAGAAAATTTAGATTTTTAAATTTAGATTTTCTAGCTTAATATGATTTAAACTGAAAGTGTTCCTGAAGAAAATATGTAAAACTGTAATATAGTTGTATTTGTATTGGGCATACAGATGTTTACCGTGGTCTGGGTGTTTGTGCAGTCCTTGTGGGTCTCCCCACCGTGCCTCGGAGAGCACGTTAAGCCGTCGGTCCCGGTTGTTATCGTGTACACCTGATAGGCTGATAGCGATCGTTACTCATAGTAAGGAATATATCCGACTACCCGCATTGAAGCAGCGTGGTGGAATAAGCTCCGATCCTTCTCCTACATGGGGAAGAAGTCTATGCCCAACAGTGGGATATTACAGGCTGAATCGTGATCGAATATAGTTGTATTTTGTACAATAAAAACTGACAAAAAGAAGTAATTCCACAGCCTTTCCTAATGGAAAATTTTAACGATGGTATGAACATACAACAAAATTGCACTAAAAACATTCAGCTTAGGTTATTGTAGTAAGTAAACGGAACTGAGCCGGCGTAGAAGCGCCAATTCAGTCTCGTACTCTGCCAATTTAGATAATCTCATGAATGATACATCTCAGAACGTAAAGAATATTGGACATGGCGAAAGCTAGAAATCAATTGTTATATCATTGTACCTTTCCTTTTATTTTTCTTTTAAAAAAGTAGGCAGAATTTTTTCTTGCTTTTAAAAAAGTAGATAAAGTTTAATACATTTTGGAGTGTGTTACTGTATAGCGAAAGTTCTATCAAATTATATACTTGTTTTATATTTTACACCTACATATAATGTGGAATAAAACGTAATAATAAACACGCAGTCATAAAAATATGTCTAAACATTAAGTTTCGAATATTATATCATTATTGCTGTTTTATTAATCCCCCTACCATTAATGACATAAAGCCAATACAACAATATTAAATGAATCCCTATACAAAGGAAAACATATTATGTTGGTTTGCTAAAACACTTTGTAGCTAAAGCTTTAGTAAGCCGGCTGGTAGGCATCAGACCTCTCTTTTTCACAAGCAATTGAGAAAATTCCGTAATTAAAACATCTTAGAGTAAAAAATAATAAATATGACATCAACCTTTTTGTGCTGATAAACAATATACCCTTTACTCAAAAATTGGTCCTTAATATAGAAAAATACGAAAATTCTCATGATTTACTCAAAAAAATAAATAAATAATGATTTATTGTATATTAAGGATAAATAAATGGCTTAAATAAATAAATAAACAATATAAAAAGGTTAATTTTTCCAGCCTGAATGCTTAGTTTATTTAAAATGGTGCTTATGTAATTTCTTTTTATATAAGTAGGATATATTTAAAATTAAAATAGTGAACGAATAAGTATAATGTTGTGTTTTAAAAAATAAAGAACTAACAGATCGCTGTAGTAGCAACAGGGTTAGCTTAAAACTTATAAGCGGTACATATATTTGGCTTAGCCAAGGTGTTAGTATGGTGTCCATTTTCAAAAATCATCAATAGGCCGAAGGGTCTGGGGGTTGCCTGTATTGGATTACTTATTTATTGTTATAAATATTAAACTTATAATTTACGTCTCAGTTGTGAATTCTTAGTTTTGGTTATAAGTTTTTTAGGACATAAGAATTTATTTATTTATTTCGACCAATCAAAATTTATATATTAATAAATATATATATTATTATGCTAATTATTATCTATAGTGTCACTTTTGGTCATACAAGACATACATATCATTTCCATTATAATTGTTATTCAAGAGAAAACACAGTTTCGATTAATCAACTAGGGCTGATCTTATCAGAGGGCGAATTAACACGCAAACCAAATAAAACCTATTACACGGTAGAGTTTGTACTAAATTGATTCATTTTGATATGTTCGATTTAAATAAATTCATTTACGGTATTTTCATTTCAGGTACAATTAAAATTTATCTACAAGATATTATTAAGATTTTTTTTATAATCTATGACTCAATATGACTAGGCCGTTGGAGCAAATGGCAGTTAACCTACTTTCTACCCGAAGGTTGTGGGTTCGATTCCCGCCCAGAATAACTGTATATATATTATTTATATATACATTTATTCAGTGTTCTACAAACATGTATTTACACACATAATTATCAAGCTATCTTAGGAACAGACGATGGTGTATCTTGTTAAACATTGTTATTTATTTCAGTATGAGTATGTTCCGTTGATATTTTAAATTAAAACAAAATTCTTGAATTACTTTTAAATACACGCTTAGACGAATAAAATAAGTGTAAGTGTGGTTGATGTGGTGCACTTTTATCCACTAGAGAAACGTTAAGAATTAGCAAAGAAGAGGCATCGTTTAAAAGCGTTTTATTTGTTCAACAAAACGAGTTCGAAAAGCTGCAATAGAGAGAAATAAATTGCAATGATTGAAAAATATATTATAATCTATCCTTATATTTGAATTAAAGTATTTAATTAAATAGTATACTCGTAATCTTGACACTCTGGTGTGCAAAAAAATTACTTTAAATTTCATAGGCTGTTTTTTTTTCGATTTAAATACAATAATCTTTTTAGTTTCAAATTATTTGAAACTAAAAAGATTATATAAGAAAATTTCTTTCTAAGTTTTTAAGCTGGAGGATTTACCGCTATTATTATTTCGAGATTTCTGATATTTTGGCTACGTCGTCCCTTATATTGTGGTGAACGGTCCCTAGTGTACAATGTCGACAATCAAAGATGAATTATGACGAAATTGTTTTTCTTAAAAAAAATAGTCGTAGTAGTAATAGTAATATAAATTGATAAGCTATATAACTCGGTCGGTTTCATAAATTATATTGACTTCATTTCTGTAATATTTTCTTGATTTTTATCTATATTTCTATACTAATATTATAAAGAGGTAAAGTTTATAACTTTGTTTGTATATCGAGGGTAATCTTCGGAAATACTGATCCGATCATGAAAATTCTTTCACTAACAAAAAGCTACACTATTCAGGAGTGACAAGATAAAAGGAAAAAGATAAAAATATATAAAGATTATATATAGGCTATATTTTATTGTAATTGTACAAAAAATTCAGTAAATAAGAAAAATATTAAAATATAATATCAAAATGGCAAAGAAACTAACGCCATCTATCGCTATTAGACAACTATTTATTAGTCTATTTTATTTAGTCTTATTTTAGTCTATCGACGACGAAGTTTTTTCGCTTTTTGATAGATGGCGTTGGAGCAACATAATATTTACTTAATTGCTTTAAAATTTGTTCTTTAAAGTATGTTATTTGGTTCTGTAATTTAAAATAATAAATACACGATATTATTACGATTTTATTCATCGCTGTCAGTAGGCGCCCGCTGCCGTAAGCTGCTGTTGCGCAGGGGGACAATTGGACATTGCGCATTATGTAAATAAAATTCTAAACAATGAACCTAATAAAACTTAGTATGTACTAAAAACTACACAACATAATTGCATCACAAAGATAAAATAAAAAAGATATATAGATACATAAAATGCTTTGTTGTACCTAAATACATAATAGAGAATATCTCTATCACCACTAAACCCAATCAACTTCCCGTTGGTGTGGTAAATACCCCTTGGTCTCCAGGTGGTAGTAAGGGAGATTGGTCAAGGTTGGTGAGTGGTGGTGGGTGGTGAAAATGTTAAAACATATATTTCTGTCCTTTTCTAACGCATTAGGACATCTGAAACAATCTAAAAATTTCTGTAATGGTCTCGAAAGTTTCTGCGATGTATCTTAAACCGAGCAACGCCGGGTTTCGCTGCTAGTAGATTATAAGCCGTTGAAGGTAACAGATTAATTGTATGATTTGAATTTTAACAAAAATTGCATTGATCGTGATAGTAAAGTCTAACGAGTGAAACGTGATCCCCTAGTCAACATACTAAAAAAATTGGTACAAAAAACATATTGTTGTGCTCTAAATTCAAATTGTTACATTTACTGTAACTCTAGTCTACTGTAGGCACTGACGACCGAAATTTAACAAGCTAATAAGTATAATTAATATAATAACCATCTATATATATTAACGACAGCAGCGCGGCGCCTTCAAATTTGTCGCGCGGCAACCGCGCTTTGTTATTTACATAGATTTACAAAGTCGCGCGGCAGCAGCGCTGCGGCATTTTTTATCTATATGAACATAAATAAATATACAACTTAATGCTTGTGTTACAGGTGGCCTAGTGTTATAGCTAATTTTTTTTTTTTGATAAAAATATTATATATAGAAATAATACATATATAAATACACATATTACACCAAGACTAAGGCGGGTGAATCAAACATGCAACGTGCGGAACAGAAAGCAGGGCCACTACAAACCGCGCCTACCAACGGCCTAGACGAATTTTTTACATGAATTTAAGACAAATAAAAATAGATAATTATGTTCAAAACATTGATAATCTTTTTCAGCTATAAACAAATTATTTTTCAAATGAAAAGCTAATAGGTAGGGATCCCTAGTACAAATTTTTCATCTGATTAGTATCAAGCTAATTTTCCGAGAGTAGCTTCATTTTGATGAGACGAACAAAAAGTTCCTCTTCGAAAACTCTCGATTGTGGTAGATAATAGAGTTAGCAGGAGATAGAGCAGCAGTGAGCGTAGGACCGGAATAACGCAATTTGTAGGACAATATTACCATCAAATTATATAAATATTAACTAACTAAAAGAAAAAAAATCAGAAAAAAAAATTCAATTTTTGATGACCTTACGAGGTCATCAAGTTGATGACCTCGTAAGGTCATCAAAAATGGTTACTAACCAGCTGATTTTTTTGTTTTGAATGGTTACTAACCAGCTGATTTTTTTTTTGTTGTTGAAAATTTGTACTAGGGATCCCTACCTATAAAAATACTTATTTAAATAAACTTCTATTAGAGCTACAGCTGTGTAAAGAATTTTTCGACCTCTACATTTTTCCAATTGAGACGAGTTCTTTTATCCAAAAAACGATTGATTTAACTTTTTCGAACATGTCGTGTTAACACGTGGTGAAACGTACCAAAGAGTTCGATTTGTAATTTTTTTAATTCTTCCAGTAATGATTAATATTTCAGCGATTTTATATCTTCATCTCTACTTTTTCTTTCACAAGTTTCACGTTATCTGTCGAGTTATTATTTGATTAAATATTTGTAAGATTTATTTCAGTTCTAGTCGCATGTCTTTTTTTGGCATAGTAATGTATTATCATCGCGGTTCAAATCAGAGATAATATTACAGTTGTAAAGCTTCGGATACGAATATGAATATTTACAGATTATGGTTACAGGTGTTAAATTATTTCGGATTATCCTTTAGTTTCGATTACAGATTTTAAAGGTAATGCTAAACTACTTACTACTCACTTTACTTGCTATAATGAGTACTCAACTTACTACAATGAGTTACTCATTAAAATTTATTGTATTGGTTACTGTTACAAATTCTGAGCACTCTATGTAAAACTGCGATGAATCTCACGGTGATTTTGTAATTATTAGTTATCCCATAATGGTTGGACGAATGCTTGTGTTATTTGAGCGGGAAAATAGAAAAAATAGCACAACATGTATTATTTAAATTCCCTCTGCGATAGATCTCTGCAAAATCCATCCGAAGCTTTTAAGTATGTTTATGTTTAGGTTACGGATACATTTTTGTTTTGAATATCTAATAATTACGGCTACGATTTCGAGGCTGCATAACATTCCTATAGTTTGTTTGAATCATAACCATTCTTGGATAATAATAATTTTTTAACTCTCATACAAAAAGTAAGCAACGCAGCACTTCAGTGTTGTTTCAACTGTAAATAGAGTTGAATACCTTCACCATGACGTATCTATAGATAATTTAAATGGCTGAAAACTATAATTCAAATATTTTATTTCAGCGTCCATAGACGCACAAGACACAGACTTACACTTAAGAACTATGCTCTATCTTTCAAAAGAGCTGTTATCTATACTAATATATAAAGCTGAAGAGTTTGTTTGTTTGGTTGTTTGTTTGTTTGTTTGTTTGTTTGTTTGTTTGTTTGTTTGAACGCGGTAATCTCTGGAACTACTGGGCCGATTTGAAAAATTCTTTCAGTGTTAGATAGCCCATTTATCGAGGAAGGCTATAGGCTATGTATCATCACGCTAAGACCAATACGGGCGGAGTCCACGCCGACGAAGTCGCGCGCAGAAGCTAGTTTTCTCATAAAATGCCATGAAAGGATCCAGTCGCCGGATCCGGCATTTGGCACCAGATTCAGTAAGTGCAAAATGAAGCAGAATGTGCAAATTATGGATTCGTTTGATCAAGTTTTCCGGATTACAAACCCTTATTACAATATAAGCTATATCGTTACACATAGCGTTTCTACAAACTATTATTATTACACTTTAAACAATTTTTGTTCAATAAATGGTCCAGAAACTCTGTCATCCGATCACGTCCGCCTAACTTCCGACCAGCCATTAAATTAAGAACAACCAAACTTCATTTATCTCGGCTTGTTACTTCTACGGACGATAAGGTTTTGGAAACACGGCTGGAAACTTCCCAAAAGTTACAGCTAACTTAGGAGAAAAGTTGTCGAATCACGCCGATCGTTCACAAATTTGCGAGGTACTTACGATATTTTAAAATACCCTACGTCAGTTCTTATCTGTTAACTTAAGCGTCTAATAACTTTGTCTAGGTTTGTTTGAGTTTGTTCAAAGCGTAGGGAATAATTAAAAATGCTGTGTTATTATAACTTCTTAGATATTTTTTTTTTAAAAGAAGTCAGGTGATTTTTTAAATTGATTACGCAAAGTTTTAAAATGGCGCAAATTTAAATCTTTATAAAACGAATTTTTTAGCATTTTAGTGTATTCGCGTTAAGGAAATACTGAATTATCTGTCTATATTTTGTTATGATTTTACCTATTAAATTTAAATTTAAACTGAATTGTCGCTGTCTTTTAGCTCAGCCAGACAGCTGTTGGCCAACAAAAACGTATTTAATTAGAACGTCGTGTTATAATTTAGCAGTTGAAGTAAGACCAGCGTTCAAATTTACTACGATTTCATTGGTCAAGGACCGCGGCTAATATTAAGCTACGAGTAAGCTGCAGCGATGAGTCATAATTTTCTTATTATATAACAGCTCAGGACTCACGATATAGTCCAAATCTACTGAATAAGCTTCGATCGAGCGTACGTACCGCCAAGGAGTATTTAAAATGAAGTTCGCGTGACGGGCCGCGTTACGAAGTGCGATGCGGGGCAGGCGGCGCGCGGTTGCGATGTGATATGCTAATATTTATAAGCATCAGCCTCGAAACAAGTCATTGCCTGAAAGCGTTGTCTTGTAACCGAGTCGTTGCAAAGAGAAAATATTACACGTCAATATAATTTACCGCTAAGTCACGTAACAAATAAACCGCGCAATCTCTCTTTGAAATATATTGCCGTAAATTTATATTAAGTGATGTCTGCGCCGCCATAAATCACGAAAGATAAATTATTGTTAAAGAGCTTAGATGTAATGATATGGAATATTAAATAAAATATACATCACAGGTATTAGATTTGCGTCTCGCTTCAGCCGCTGTCTGGGGATGAGCGTGATATATTTACGATAGTGTAAAATTAAACTGACTGGCTAACTCTTTAAAATGCTTTACGTGGTTTATATAGTACGATAATAAACTTAACGTTTAAGATGAAGAAAGTTAAAATTTATCTCATTCGGGCAATAAAAGTCACTATTAAGTGCTAGAATCTTAATAGCTCTATTTTACAAAAGTTGTTTGAGTGCAAACATCAAACATTCAATTAAATTACTAATACACTCTTAGACATGAAATTAAAATGATATATAATTTGTTTATCCCGTACACTATAATTCCTACAACGACAAAAACAATCCTAAAATTGTTTTCGTCGTTGTAGGAATTATGAGTAAAGGTTATCCTTTATTCATAATATTTAAACATACGAGTATTTCCTCAAGTTATGTACGTTTTGAACTTCTAGAGCACTTTTATTTTCTATATAATAAAAATAAATGTTGCTAAGCGCATAACTCGAGAATGGCTCGACAGATGCGGCTATTTTTTTGTATGTTCCTTAAATCCCACGGAAGGGATTTATACAAAAAAAAAACATAACAGACAGAACGAAGTCTGTCCCGGCACCTAGCATATTAATATTGTGACCCTGCTTTCTGCTCCGGGGGTTGTGGGTTCGATTCCCACCCCGAGTCTGGATGTAATATACATATTTATTTATATATTTATATATGTATTATTTATAAGTATGTTTATCGAAAAAAAATATGTAGGTAGACTAGTCGGCTGTTACCTATAACACAAGCATTAAGTTGCTTACTTTAGCAACAGACGAACGTGTGTGTAATGTGTAGATATTTATTATTATTGTAGAATTAATTTTTCATGTTCTTATTCTATAAAATAGTAACAAATTTGGTCTAAGATCCGAGAAGCTAAATCTTCCCTCATCTGTTAATTACATGAAACAATTTTTTATAGGCTGATTTCAATATTGTGAATTTATAAAAACAACCTCTGCCACAATAATTAATAAGCCTGCTGCATTTTTTTATCTTTTCCCACTCACGTTCATGTTCATGTTGAGGTCAGTAACCTCAGTCAGCAGTAACCTGGCTGCAGGTAAGTATAGCAATGATAGAGATGGGTGCCTACTACAGTCAGGTATATAATGTAAAATATTAACGGTTTTAGCTTACTACATGTAATTAACATGAGAGGGAAAAGATAAAAAAAAATTCAGTATTATTATTTGCAGCAGGCTTATGGGGGCAGAGGTTGTTTTTATAAATTCATAATATTGAAATCAGTCTCTAAAAATTGTTTCATCTGATTAACAGATGAGGGAATATTTTGTTATATCCCGGATCTTAGACCATATGTAGTATCTCGTAGGTATACCTACGTATAGTCTTATTACAGGAATAACCATTTTCTCAATAACAAATAACATGCAACACACAAAATGTAATAGAAATTACAGCAAAATTCAAAATTGAATTCTAATCCCATCTCAGAATCCAAATCCAAACTCAAATATATTTTTTTTGGTCGGGTCACTTGTGTTTAAGTTTTTGGTCATAGTAATATAGTTATAATTATAATAAAAGTCACTGCACAGGTGTGGCTGTTGCGCTAGCGGTTGCGGGTTCGATCCCCTACATGACAAACATTTCTATTAGCCATACAGATGTTTGCCGTGATCTGGGTGTTTGAGCAGTCCTTGTGGGTCTCCCCACCGTGTCTCGAAGAGCACATTAAGCCGTTAGTCCCAGTTGTTATCATGTAGATCTGATAGCGATCGTTACTCATAGTAGGGAATATATCCTCCAACCCGCATTGAAGCAGCGTGGTGGATTAAGCTCTGATCCTTCTTCTACATGGGAAAGAGGCCTATGCCCAGCAATGGGACATTACAGGCAAATGTATCTATACATATAAAAATTTCGTGTCACGATGTATGTTCGCGTTAAACGCCGAAACTACTGAACCAATTTTTATCAAATTTTGTAAGCATCTGTACCTTGATCCAACTTGGAAGTTAGGATAGTTTTTATGTCAAATATTTTTCTCAATATTTGTTATTGCAAATTAAATGTATATTATACTACTTTAGTTTTTAACTATATTTATCGGTTACTTCTATAAAATCCTAATACATGGCGGTTTGGCATCTAAGTTGCACAGATATCCGCTAGATGGCGCCATATTTCTATTTCTAGATCATAGATGGCGCGTTTATATCTACACCACAGGGTACATTGTAATAGTAGGGAATCTACACTAATACAATAAATCTGAAGAGTTTGTTTGTTTGATTGTTTGTTTGTTTGTTTGAACGCGCTAATCTCAGGATTTACTGGTCCGATTTGAAAACTTATTTCAGTGTTAGATAGCCCATTTATCAAGGAAGGCTATAGGCTTCTATTGGTCCTATCATCACGCTAAGACCAATAGAAGCGTAGCACCAATGAGTAATGTTTCAAAATCGGTTTTTTTTGAGAGCTTCCACTGCGTAAACGGTTAAAGTTTCGCACAAATCATGTATGTATAAGTCGCGCGCAGAAGCTAGTATAGAATAAAATTGATTCAATTTATTATAATTACTGAGCCACAGCAACGCGTGGCTGGGTTAGCTAGTATGTATATATAATTATGATAATAATAATATTATATATGCAGTATACTTAATGAAAATATAACGAAAGTGCTAAATAATAATAAAATTAATGTAGAAAAGCTATGCTCAACAAAACTACTCATAATATTTTTAATATAGTTACCGTTTATTCTTTAATAAAGTTATGCATGAAAATAAACGAAGAAATGAATACGTATAAATCATTACGACTTAGAGAACTAGCTCAGACAATTCTGACAGTTAGATAGGAAAGCTGGGCGTCTTCCACAGAACGTTCACTTAGTTAGCCAACGAATTTCTGTTGCCACTTCATAGTATGAAGTTAAAATAACTAAGTAAAATGAATTAATAAAACTTTGCTACAATACACTTGAGTTTTTTTTCAGCAGTAATTTATATTTATTAAATTATGTAATAATAAACGTAAGTAATAATAATAGATTGAAGACTAAATTACTTTTAATTTTATTATTTTAAACTATTTTTAAAAGTTATTGTTACGTATGCCAAAATTTGGTAACAATTCATTTTTTTTTAATTTTTTTTACTAGAATACTCAGTGAGTAAAGACTTGATATATTTATTTGTTTATTACACTAAGAAAAACATTATCTTAAATAATATTGATTCTTGATTTTATTTAAGTAATTTATTTTAAAAACGATCGTATAAGCTGCATTACCAGTCACTAAAGTCGTAATAAGTACCTATAGCAAATAATAGATTATGAAACTTGTCGTAAGTGGAAGTAAAAGAATTACCTAAACGTTTGCAGAATTTTCCTTTCTTTATTTCTATATTGGATACATTTTATTAGTATAACGTATTTAAGTTTCTTTTTACAGTCTCTACGGAGGGTGATACTGACATAAATTCACCCAAGAGGCTCACCCTACTCTTTGAACCCATAAAAACATAAATATCATTCTTTGTAGCTTCTTTTGCTGTAGTGTTATATAAATCATTTTTACTATTACGATAACTTTTGCTAAATAATGTTTTATATGCTTGTTGTATTAAAATAAAGAGAAATTAATTACGTTTAAGCCCACGAAATTAATTTAATGTGTACGTACAATCACCACCACTCTCGTCCATAAATATCGCCCGAACTTTTTACTGGCCATAAATACGGCTGTATATTATTTTATTTAGCTTAATCTGTACTTTTTTAAGTGTTTAGGGTATTTTCAACTCTATTTCGTCCAAATAAAGCTTGTCTTTACGTTTTATACATTATTGGACAACATATATGCATCGTTGAACAATATTACTTGTCAGTAAAGTTTGAGTGCCAAGTGGAGACATAATCGTGGAGGCTACTGACGTTAGCCTTTATTATACCTTTAGCGTATTGACTTTTCGGAAAAGATACGGAAAAAAAACCTTCATTATCGACTCAGGCGGGCAAATAAAACAAGATAGCTCCCCGAGGGCCGCTCGCTTGGATATTGCGTCCCACAAGCAAATTTGCTCTAGGCACAATAAATGCTTAGGACTGAACGTGCGAGAAAACAACGCTAAACTACGATAACATTTATATTACATGCGATATATATGTTTAAATATTAGATGTGTTTACGTAAAACAAGATGAACACTTCTTAATTACGTTAGACGGTTAGACGAACTATATTACCTGTTTTGTATGACTGGCCCGTTGGCGCAGTTTGTAGTGGCCCTGCTTCTGCTCCGCGGGCTGCAGGTTCGATACCCTCCTGAGTCTGGGTGTGATATTTGTATTTGTATTTACATATCTATATATGTATTACTTCTATGTATATTTATCAGAAAAAATATTTAGCTATCAGCAGCTGTTACCTAAAAACAAGCATTAGATAAGTTGTTTATCTTAGGAACAGATGACCGTGTGTGTATGTTATAAGATATTTATTCATTTATTTACTTTGTGTATCTTTTTAGCTATTTAGTTCTTATATCATGTCTATTTATATAAAACTGTATTTAAACTACAAATGATGCAAAAGCTTTTTTTATAATTAATATAATAATATATTTAAAAAAACGTTATTGTATGTAACAACATGTAATAAATAACGATAAAAACCGTATTGAAAGGAATAGCTTGGACAACTTCAGAAGCTACGTCACTTTACCATACATAGTTAAACGCTTGAATGTGATAAATTTAAATTATATACCCTACATAATTTTTATTTTGCTTTCAATTAATAATTAACGGAACGACTTATAATATTCTTATATATATATATATATAAAAAAATATAATAGTTATTTAATATATTTTAGTAATTAAATATTACTTATTAATAAATGATAATTTTATTCGCACTGCCAAAACTTTTAAGAACAATGGTGTGATTTCCAAAGCGGCTGAAACTTTTTCAGGGACCAGTATAATTAGGCGACTTAAAAATGTTGGAGCTATTGTGCACAAGAAAACATTAATTAAAATAAATAATTAAAATTAGGGAACAATGCAAACGTTGAATTTATTCATATGATTTAGATTTCAAAGAGATTACATTTACATACATTTAGAATAATAAAAACAAGTTGCTTAAGTACCTATATTTAAATTAAAACGAGCCCTGATATTAAAATATCAAGAAAGAGTATTAAAGTTTTAATGTCATTATTATAGCAGACATTTTACACTGTTAAGTAACTAATTTGAAAAGAGTGAGTGATTCTTTATTTAAAAGATACTTTACACAAAAATTCAGTCTCATTATCTTTAATAACTTGTAAGAGTTGTTGAAGGAAGCCACTTTTCCCTGTCTTGATATATTTGGCAAATTTAGAAAAAATAAAAGGGAAATTATAGCATAGAGATCGCTAACCCCGCACCCATTACACTAGGTTTCGATCATTCGTTGATAAGTCTTCCTCATTTAAAACAACAATTAATAGTAGGTAAGTCTGCACTTGACTATTTTTTTTTATAAATAAAGATATATTCACGGAATTATAGTGCCCGTGCTTTTGTTATTCCAATTTTTAGTACGTTAAAACATGCATCGGTACTGTACTGCAACTTAAGAAAACCTAATAACTAGACTTAGAATCAACGTGAGTCCACTGACCAAAACTATTCTATAATATAATTTTGTTATATATTTACACTTACTTGCTAACTACAATATACGTACACTTATTTCCTAGCTACAATATATGTGCACTTATTGGCTACTTACAATGTACACTTAACCTATGTTAATGTTAGTAAGTTTTTTTTTTTTTTTACTATTTTATCTTAAAAGAGTTATGATTTTAGTTTAATCACTTAAAAATTGGGTAAAACTTTCGAAATTTCATTAAGTAGATATTTTAAGAAGTAAAAAGTTGCAATGATGTAATAGTATAACACCAAGTAAATTTACTTTCGAAAGCCACGCGAAACACACCCCGTCGTATTACTGTCACGAGGTTTTCGGACACAAACCACGTGTCGCTCATCTCTAGCTAGTGACTTATATTTCTGTAGCATTTCATTTTGTGCTGAATTAACAAAATATAGTACAAAACGAAGATTTATCCGCTAATTTAATAAAAAAATTACGTGCGTACAAAGTACACAAGTCAGAAGTGAAACTTCTTTGGCAAACCAATTCAAAAAACTAACTAAAAGAAACTAATGGAAAAAAAACAAAGTCAATAGTTGTCCCGACGCTGCCGCGTTACCGTTCGCTCAAAGTTTAGCCCTCATGCGCGTAAAGAAATTTGACTTCAAAAAAAAAACTTTGAATCTAATTACAATTAATTTGAACAAATAAATTTAATATTATTTTTCGCTGTATATTGTATTTACGTTGTTTTATTTTAACAAATAACACAAACGATCGTCTTTTACTATTTTAGGTAACCACGGTATAAGAAAAAAACAACACACACACTTCAGCCTATCACAGTCCACTGTTGGACATAGGCCTCCACAAGTTCGGACCCGACATTATGACGCGAACTCATGTGTTTTGCCCATAGTCACCACGCTGGGCAGGCGGGTTGGTGACCGCAGGGCTGGCTTTGTCGCACCGAAGACGCTCCTGCCCGTCTTTGGCCTGTGTATTTCAAAGCCAGCATGGATGGTTATCCCGGCATCCGTCGGCTTTTTAAGTTCCAAGGTGGTAGTGGAACTGTGTTATCCCTTATTCGCCTCTTACGACACCCACGGGAAGAGAGGGGGTGGCTACATTCTTTAGTGCCGTAACCACACAGCACAAGAAAAAAAAACAAACAAAGTAGTCATAAAAATTAAAATAGCTTTCATACTTTGAACTGTTGATTTATTAACCTACATACATTTTGATACAGTCAAAATTACTAATCAATTTTTATAATTATTAAAATAGTATTAAGATACATGAAAGCATGGAGAAAAAATAAATAGACTGAAGTACCAATTCTACCCGTTGGCGAACAAAAGCTAATTCTTTATATAGTAGAACGATCGTTTCTGAAATTATTATAATAAAATAAAATACTGCTTATTTATTAAGGGCAATATCTCAGACAACATACAAACAACGATAGGCTGTAGCTGTATGAACTTTGCAGTTTCCCAAATTATTCGCGCTTTATTCCGTGGGCGAAATATCAAAATATCAACCAAATGAAAATGAGTTTACTTGTCGAACGAATAGAGTTAATTAACGAGATCATTAATTAGACGAGTAAAGTAAATGTTATAAATAATTAACATTAATTATGAACTGAGGTAGGGCACAGCAGGAAATTTCCTGCTCAAAATATGGAGCAGCCCGACTGGGGTAGTACCTCGACCTTACAGAAGACCACAGCTAAATAATACTGTTTTCAAGCAGTATTGTGTTCCTGTTGGTGAGTAAGGTGACCAGAGCTCCTGGGGGGGATTGGGGATAGGGTCGGCAACGCGCTTGCGACGCTTCTGGTGTTGCAGGCGTCTATAGGCTACGGTAGTCACTTACCATCAGGTGAGCCGTACGCTTGTTTGTCGACTTAGTAACATAAAAAAAAAAAAAAAAAAAAAAAAATTAAACTTTTTAATATTTCAAAACTCTGCTTTTATAATAAAGAAGCGTAGAAATATCGTTTGCTACTTATTAAGCCATATTCATTACATATATTATGAAGTTCTTTACAAAACGATTTGAAAATTATTCGTTTCTTTTGCAAATTTGAACTGCTTCCTCTTCTTAATAAAAATCTAATCTCTAACATACCCACTAAGTACAATAATACATCGTTTTCTATAAAAATATTGGTGCAATGATGGTTTAAAAGTATGTATATTGAAAAATCATTTAATTTTTTACTATTTATTTAAATGACACAGACACAGAATTGAACAATAAAATAATTATGTTTGCTCGCAAACAAAAACAAAAAACCGACTTCAATTACATCGACAACTGATACGACAGAGTCAAATTAAATACCTATTATTAGTAGGTAGGGATCCCTAGTACATTTTTTCACCTGATTAGTATCAAGCTAATTTTCCGGGAGTAGCTTCATTTTGATGAGTCGAACAAAAAATTCCTCTGCGAAAACTATCGATTGTGGTAGCTAACAGAGATAGCAGGGGATAGAGCAGCAGTGACCGTAGGACCGGGATAACGTACCACACAATTTGTAGGACAATATTACTATTAAATTATATAGATATTAACTAACTAAAAGAAAAAAAATCAGCTGGTTAGTAGAAATTTTCGTAAGAACGTTAAGAACGAGTTTAACCTCGTAAGGTCATCAAAAATTGATTGTTTTTCTGAATTTTTTTCTTTCAGTTAGTTAATATTTCTGCCCTGCTATCTCTGTTAGCTACCACAATCGAGAGTTTTCGTAGAGGAATTTTTTGTTCGACTCATAAAAATGAAGCTACTCCCGGAAAATTAGCTTGATACTAATCGGGTGAAAAAAATGTACTAGGGATCCCTACCTATAGGGAAAATGACAAAATACTCGAAAATAATGTAACAATGTCGTCATTTAGAAATAGTAATGACAAATCATATATGGTGAGTATTTATGTATCACTACAAAAACACGCATCAGAAAAAACTTTTAAAGGTAGAGATGAAGCAAGAAGAAAATGAGAACCATAAAAACAAACTTGAATAACTCTCCATAATTCTTCCTCTGGAGAAAATCACAAAAAATTCGATTCACTGCTTTAAATTTTGTTCAACGAAATGTAAACAGATATCATTAAAAAGTAAATCACAGCTGAAGGAAATAGAACAAGAAATATTAGGCAAACAATGAAAAGCCATTGAGATAATATATATATATTTTTTTTATTTACCACATACATCTACAAATAGGTTAGTTTTGGGGAAAAGTGGTTGTATAATATATTAAATCCATTTATATCCTAATATTTGTCACATATTTTAATCTTGGATCTAAAGGTTAGTTGCGTTACAAAATTATACTGAATAGATGAGGGTTAATAATTTAACAAAAAAAATATATCTATACTAATATATAAAGCTGAAGAGTTTGTTTGGTTGTTTGTTTGTTTGTTTGTTTGTTTGTTTGAACGCGGTAATCTCTAAAACTACTGGGCCGATTTGAAAAATTGTTTCAGTGTTAGATAGCCCATTTATCGAGGAAGGCTATAGGCTATGTTTCATCACGCTAAAACCAATAGGAGCGGAGTCCACGCCGACGAAGTCGCGCGCAGAAGCTAGTATATTATATAATGAAAAATCTTTTAAAATAAATTCAGAAAGGTCAGATATTTTCATAAAAATATAGAAATGCTTATAATAATATAGAAGACAGCAAATACAAGGCCTCAAATTCGGGTTTTCTCTCAAAGCAAACAATGCTGAATGAGCCAGTTTTCTTTGCTTTGAAATATGGAAATGTTCTCCCTAGGCCGCTGTTTTCTTTAAAGTTATTTTTTTACATAGCAGACATTTTAAAAACTTTAATTATTATTAAACTAAAGAGATTAAACATTTTCTAATATAATAAAGTTAATTATTTATGAAAAACTCAACTGTGTAGCTATATAATACTACAAAGTGCTTAAATTAATAATGAGATTTAACTTAAAGTTTTATGATATGATACTGAGTGACCTTTATATATTGTATGAATTTTACTCAAGAGTATAAAGATTTTAATTAAGTCGAGCTGATATATAATAATTCTATAATATTGAATCAATTTCTGCTACTGTCGTGAGCGGGGATTGAAACCGTGACCGCTATAGCGCATGTTTCTATGAAAATAACGTCAAAGTGGAAAGAAGAATGTTGTATTTAGATTTCTCCTCACCATAAGAAGTATATAAAAAATAATATTAAAATGTCATCAATTTGGCTCACAATATCATCTACTTAAAAAGACCTATTTTACGTTGTTTTTATAAAAACTTTTAGAGTAATCATAAGCTTAGATAATAGATTATTTAGAAATGTCATAAAACGAACGAAACGATGCAGTGACCGAAATCAACCACAGCGAATATCGAATCATCCTTTCAGATCGGTGCTTGCACTATAGCTCGCTGGGCACTCATAATCAATTGAAATACTATTTAATATTTTATATTTGAAAATATATTTTCTTTTAACACCCTCCCTCGTCCTTTTTGAATATCCGAATCGTCCTTCTCTAATTTTTCTTTTTCAATTAAAATGGCGGCTGCACAGTGAAATATCTATACAGTCTGAAATGTATTTATTTTAAAAGAATAGATCATTCAATAATTAATTTTAGGTATAGAAAATTTATAAACAAAAAAATTATAAACTATATAAATGTATATATAACGCATGTATATTCTATTGCAATAAAATAACTTTCGGAGCTTGATTACATTTTCTATAAAAAAAATGTGGTGAAATAGTCCTTAGACTATTAATAATGAGATTTAACTTATCAAATTTAATCTAGCCTAAATTTAATCTTTATCAAATTTAATTAAAACAGGTCAACAGCTTTAAATTATTTACTAAAAAAATGTAATTAATTTAAAAAGCGAATACTGTGTTTTAAATTTTAAATTCATACATTTTCACATGTTTCAATTATACTTTAATATCAGTTTGCATGATGCGTGATTTTATTTACGGAACGTAAAATGTATACAAACTGTTTATTATTTAGAGATTTACTGAAAATTAATTAATAAATACGTAAGAGTTAATAACATTTCCCAGAAAAAAGGAGAATGCTTTTTCTATATAGGTACAAATATTCACGCACACACACGAAATTTAATATTCATCATCATGTTATATATAGGGCACTGAATATTGATATGTGTGTGTGTGACATGTATAGACAAATATTTATAAAAAAAAAGTAGAGCTGCTTTTCGGATTAAAATCCAATCATCTCTCCCAGTAAGGGGATGTTTTCTACTAGACATATAATTAGTTCGTCTCGAAAGATACTTAATTTTGTAGAAATTAAATAAATTGATTTAGATGTTTGAAGAAATAATTTACACCAACAACGAATACAAAATTTTGTATTGTGCAAAAAACTTGATCCCAAAACAAGTAATTTTTACGATACAATACAATTCATTTTGTATACAGAATTACAGAGAAAGCTATAATATTCAATTATAATATTCTCTGTGATTCTGTTGAATAATAGTATTAATAAAAGAACAAACACTTTGGAAGTCCTTGTCGTTATCGAGGACTGCTTTGAGTAAAATTGTTTTGTTACAGAAGTGCCACGTTTTGAAGACAGTTTAAACAATTTGACGGTTTCACTAGGCAGGGAGGCTGTTTTTACGTGCGTCGTCAATGATCTTGGATCTTATAGAGTGAGTTACAAATTTTGTTAATATTAAGTAGTAAAATAAGAAACTGTAACAAAAGAAAAAACCGGCCAAGTGCGAGTCGGACTCGCGCACCGAGGGTTCCGTACAAACCTGTAGGTATATAAGTGAAGGTTATGGTATTTTGCTGCTAAATGAAATCCATAACATTACAATGTGGAAAGCTGGAGGAGCATAAATTTAAGACAAAGGTCCCTTGCGAGTGTCGAAAATTTGCAGCATCGGCTATATCTTTTGATTGCCTTGGCTTAGAAGTTTGATTTTTTTCACAGCTTCAAGGGACAGCAGACCTGAGTATTTGATATGAATTTTAGCTTGATACCTTCACGTGTTTCTGAGAAAAAGGGTCTTGACAGACAGACGGACAACAAAGTGATCCTATACGGGTTCCGTCTTTTTCCTTTTGAGGTACGGAACCCTAATAAGAATGAAAGTAAAAGTAAATTTACAATTTGTTAGTCTACTTCAAGGAAATAATAATCATTAGTTAATTGGTTGCGAATTAAACACGAGTATGAATACGTAATAAATAATGATGTGATCAATGACATTCAATCACTCGTTGGTAAGGTGGCGTGGCTACGCGTGGACACGCAGACGATCCTGACAATTGCAACGCACGTGATCACGAAGAATCATCGCATTGCGGTGAACCACAGCGACAGGCGAGTGTGGTTCCTGCACATTCATGACGTGCGTCAGTCAGACCGTGGTTGGTACATGTGCCAACTCAACACTGATCCAATGAAGAGTCAGACTGCATATTTAGACGTTGTAGGTATGTTAATATTATAGTTATAGTTACCAATATAAATTTATTTTGAAAAGGTAAGTTATTAGCATTGTTCAATGTCTCCACTTAATCAATCTAATATTAGACTGATCAAAAGCCAACGAACTGATATCAACTTTAATTTCAAACCAAAACTTATTATTAACTTTTAAATGGTTTATTTTTATTAAAATATTATAAATATATACTTACATGTGTGTTCTATGATTAACTTTGTAACGAACCATATATAGTTTTTGATAAATTTTCTATAATTTTAACCTATTATTTAGTAATATAGTTCAATTATTGTTACTTGTTAAAAGGAATAGTTAAACATAAATGTAATAAATTTATTTATTTTATTATCCGTTTTACGTTGTTATAAATGTGTTATATATTTTCAACTATGCAAGTTCCTAGCAATTCTGCATCGAGTATTGATAGACATATTTCAATTTCCGTCCTCCGTAGACATAAAGTAACAATTCTGAATGTGACTTATGTTAAATCTAAAATTATAAAGAAAATATGTTCGAATGATTGCTTTTGTAAGGATAACTTATTTTTCTTTAGATGGATTTCTTAGTGAAATATGCATATTTTCATTATTTTAATTTGTTAATCTTAATTTAAATTTTGTGTTTACAAGTTATATCTAGGTATACCTGGTTTCACTTACTAGCGAAAGGTTTTGTGACTCAATTTGAATGGAGTTTACTCATTATTATTTCAAACCGTCGTTTTATATTTTAAAATTACGTTAATATTATAATAATAAAAATTAGTTTCTCTAAGAATAAATGAGTTTTTCTTTATCAACTGTGACATAATTAAATCTTTTAACAAATTTATTTCCCGTGCTGCTGAGAAAATTTTATTTAATGTACCCTTAAAGCTTTGAAATTTCATGCTGCGGTTTTATGAAACTTTAAATTGAAATTATGCAACGCTAGAAGCGCTAAATAGCGAAAGTTAAATAGTAATGTAAACGAGTGCCGACTTTTATTACTATAATACCTACATCTTGTAGTTTGGTATTAACTATTTATCAAGGATGTAATCCAGACAGGATTTAATATTGTTTGACTTGTGTCGATAAACAAAAGTTTATTATAAAACTAACAGTTGTATTACATGTTCTAACATTTAAAACTTACTATACCAAAATGTGTTAGCCAATGTAGCTACTAAAAATATTTTTTGCAACGTATAAAATTTATGAGCGGCGGTTATCACCTATCAAATCACCCAGCTGCACATTTCTATAATATAATACATATAATATGATGAAAAGTATAGATTATAATATTATGATTCACATCTTGTATAGTTTATTTTTCTACATTTTCCTTATCTCCACGTGTGATCTTCGACGACAGGGCTTGGCTTCTATAAGTGATACTAATTGTATAATATATTCTAATAACATTTGTATTACGTTTCTTATAACATTATCCCCTACAATAAGCCATATAAAGGACAGGTCATAATTCATATGTCAACATACAGCGGTATAAGTTTTCGTCCATTCCAACAGTAATAATCAAGCCAGTGCGTGCCGTGGACTCCCGAGTCGTAACGACGTGTAATTGCTATAATAACTGGCAGCTGTGATAAGCGAACAAAACATATTTGTTACTATATTTATACCAATGCTTTTACACGGATTACTTGCCTTTTCGCCATCTGTTTTATTTTAGTGTTATGTGGAGAAGAGTTGTATATACTTTCTGTTATCTATCTTCCACTCTATAATATAATTAGCAAATTAAATAATGTATAATTAATTTTCATTACATTTATATTTCAAATTGCATTGATTTTGTACACACAATTTTTAGTACCCCCTGATATATTGGATTACCCGACGAGTAGCGACCAAGTAGCGCGAGAAGGCGCCAACGTAACGCTCCGATGCGCGGCTCACGGGGTGCCGACACCAACCGTCGTCTGGAGAAAGGAAGCCGGAGATTTGTTACCGACATCGAACTTCAGCGATACACATAGTAAGATTTTTAATATCTATTACTGTTACTGTTCTTACGTTCTCGAATAAACAATTAATGACACACATTATTGCCCGACAACCGAAGGAGGTAAATGTTTTTCGAGTGCATGTATGTATGAATGTATGTAGATTTCTATGTTTTTTATGGTTACCCTAAATGGCTTGAAGAATTTTAACATTTAACGTGTCATTATATCCATTTTGATGGTCCGAGTGACACTGGGTATAAAAAAAGATAAAAATTCAAAATGATGGATTTTGGACCATTGAACATTGGAACATAATTCAAAATGTAAAAAAAAATCCAAAACGTAATGAATTGGATATCATGCTAAATGGCTTGATTAGCTGATTTCAGTACACTTAAATCCAATGTAGTGCTCTCTAGAGATCAAAATATTTTTGAGTTAAAAAAATCATCCTTTTTCTTTGTCTTATACTGTCACTGTAATTATTTTAGAGCCATGCAAAATATCTCGAAAAATAAAATTGCTATAAAAAAATTAAATTACCTATAATTTTAAAAAATAAAACGGAAAAAACAGGGGGCATCCTTAGCACTTTATGTCTTAATAGGGATTAGAACGCGAGTAATGCTACGCCATAATATCAATGCTAATTGCGGTGTAGTGCTATGGGTGCTGTCCAAAGTATAGAACGGCCGGCTCTTCTTAGAGACCTATAAATTAGAGACAGGGGAATTGCTGCACAATTTACGAAAACTAAAGAGCAATAAGGAGCCGTGTACGGTGGACTTAGACGACGGCGAGAAACAGTTGAATCGCGAATGTTGCCTCTGATACTTACTCTTCCTCTGATACAGAGCTGTCACAGTACATAAGCTACAGGGTACAACACTCGATTGAGCCATTGTTGTGGACCTCGGTTTACACATATTTACAAAGAGCCAAGCTTACGTGGCTCCAAGCAGAGTAAAAACATAAGATGGACTAGCCATCAGTAATATTGACTGACTCGAAAAAGTTGTTGTATCGGCCACATGACCAAAATTCTATAGAAGAGTTCCAACGTTTACGGAAAAACTCAGTAAGCATCTAAACTTTTCACATTGCTTTGCTTAGAAAAGAAACTTCCGGAAAGATGCTTATTTATTAATGATAAACTAAAAAGTCTGTAATAAAGACTAATTACTAAAAACAAAAAACCCGACTGTGATAAATAACCACTAAAATGCGGAAAACAAACTCTACAATTTATTGCGAAGTGTATATTATATACAGTGCACCATGCATTATATTCGATTCTATATTTTCATAAACTAAAAATAAATTTAAAGTAAGCGCATAAACAGTAAGGATGATTTACTTTTAATTTATGTAGAAGAACTATGTAACAAAAGTTTATTTAAAATTAATACTAAACCAAATATAGTAGCAAATAGTGAACATGTGAAAGATACGCAACGTATTATGGATATTACTAAATCTGAACGAAACATAAACTTCAAAGCATGCAACATGCAAACCACAAAGACTACCACTTTCAATCTACGAGTAATACAAAGTTGAAAGCCACTGCGATACTTTCACAACGTTGAATTTTATTTCCTCAAACGAAAAGTGTGATCTCTGATAAAAATAATTCGCACAAAAAATGGAAATTGAGATTTATTTAATGCTCGGCGTTTACTGTGAGTACGCACGTTATTAAAAACTTCTGAATTCGTTTTGGGGGTAAAACTTATAGAGTTCACAACTTTTATTCTTTATTTTATCTGATGTTAAAATTTACGCTAACAGCTTTGTTTTCTTTCTTTAAATTTCTTTTTTTTTCAATTGTAACATGTAAAGATATCGTTCACTGTAAAAACTTTGTTTTTAGTTTGAAATTCAAGTCTTCTTCACTCTTTTCTTTTATGATCGTTTCTTTTGTTGTTTTTTTTTTTTTTTTTTGAACAATAAACAGCTACAGTGGTTTTAATAATGATGTATTCTCTTGCACTTAAAAACCAAAATATATTTCAGTAATAAATGTACTAATGGAATAAACTCCAAAATACACTGACAATGTTTAATAAAAATAAAAATATCAAATAAAATGAAACAAAATAAAGACGTCACGAACATTTAACGCTTTTATACATATTAAAGTAGTCCTTGCATGTGCTTTTAATGCATTACGAATACAATGCACTCGTATTATTCTGAGTCAGACATAAATTCCCCGTATTTAGAATTTTATTTTCTAGCGTTTAATTACAGTTTGCTAATCTAGACTCGTCGGTGAACGGTGCCGTACTGCACTTAGTGAAGGTGTCACGACTGCACATGGGGGCGTACCTCTGCATCGCGAGCAACGGAGTGCCGCCCTCCGTCAGCAAGCGAGTCATGCTTGTCGTTCATTGTGAGTAAACGCTATTAACTCACTGACTAAGCTGCAACAATGTTGATCGATTCTAGTTCTTCGGACGTTGATTGATGCGCTCGGTGTTTTAAAGATTGCTTCGTGTGCGAGTTTGGACGGCATCTTTGAGAGTTGAAGACGTAATTTGTTCGATCTTTTATATAAGTTACTCGTTAGTTCGATATAAATATTTGAATGTTTACTATCGCAATAATGAATCACATTATAATAATTTTTGGTTAAATTTAAATTTCATAGGTTAATGAACTAACGTTGTTACTATTTTATTTCATGCAGTATGATACAAATCAATGTAAACCGTTATAAAAAGAATCTAATAGCCTATTAAAAATCTACCCTAGAGCAAATCCCAGTCTCTAGCTAACGAGAGGGATCGAAACCTTTACATGTTGCCGATTCACTGAAAAATAGGTATTGAAAGTTTATTGATACAGAGCCTCTTGAAAATGTACGTGAACAGACTAATTCTTTTTAGATTTTTTTACTTGAAACAACTTAGTTTTGATCTGAATCTCTATTCAATATTGTAATTTTATAATAAGAACACAAGTGACATATATAAAATGCTAATATTTTAATTTATTTATGGCCATGTGAGATTAATTTTAGATTTGTTTTACAGTTCCACCAATTATGACAATACAAAACCAGTTAGTGGGAGCGAATGAGGGCGACACGATACATTTGGACTGTCACTCAGAAGCCTTCCCGAGATCCATTAATTACTGGACGATAAATGAACAAATTATATCGCAGAGTAAGTTTGAATTTTTCAAGTTGCTGTTTTGATAAATTGGTTTTACAATCGACAATGATACCTTTGTTAGTATATTGTGATGATATTTATTAACTCTTTATTTTATTTTAATATTATGTACTTACAGCTCTTAATAATTATATAGATAAAAAATGAGAAATAATGAGTTTCTGGTCTAATATTTAAGTTCAATTATTTTCGACAGCTGACAAAAGGTTCGAGGTGACTGCTATAGAAAGAGGTTATGAAGTTGACATGAGGTTAAAAATAAAAAAAGTAGGACGAAGTACATTCGGTACTTACAGTTGCATATCAAAAAACTCACTAGGAGACACTGATGGGACTATAAAATTGTATCGTAAGTAATCATCCGTATTACCTACACCTCAACTTAATGTTGAGAAATAAAGCCATTTATTTTTATCGACAGTATTGATATAAATTTATGTTCATAGTTAAAACGTCTACAACCTACGCAATTATCATTTTCCCACTCAAAGTTTTGACGCTTATTTTGTATACACCTCCATACCAAGTCCTCCTTCGAGTTTTATTTTCGCAACAAAAGACCTTTCTCCTATATTGTGTATAAACGAATAAAGATACAAATTAATTGAAATTGGTTCACTGAACTTACAAAAAGATAGACAAATTGCTTGTACGTTTATTAACGTGAATAAAATAACTTTTTCACACTTCTTTACTTAACAATTTCTAAAAGTATAAACAAGTATTTAACTGATGAATAAATATTTTCATAGATTTCGCCTCATTTATATATACTAATACTCTGGGTCATGCATTTTATTGAGAAAATGTAAATTTAAGTATTTATTCGTAAATAAAGCCTTTAATGACACCGTGTTTTGCTCCTACTAAAAGTTCGTAAAACCTTATTATTAATGTTCAAAATTTCATATGAACGAAATTAATTTATCAAGCCTCTTTTCATAACATATTATACGTATTTATTTTTACTAAGTGCAAATTTATGTGACTTTAATTGTAGCAATTATTTTTCAAACAGGCAAAGTACATATTCATCATATGCGCTTGTAAATTTAATAAGCCACAATCAAATTATAATATTATGAGTGTAGAGTTGAGGATTTATGAAAATAGGGCAAGTAGAGGTATATTCGTAATTTCTGATTTATATATTAACTGCTTTGAGTGGTTGAAATGAATATGAAAGCTTAGGCTTAATTATCATTCACGATTACGATCACGATTCAGCCTGTAATATGCCGCTGTTGGGCATAGGCCTCTTCCCTATGTAGGAGAAGGATCGGAGCTTAATCCACCACGCTGCTCCAATGCGGGTTGGCGGATATTCCCTACTATGAGTAACGATCGCTATCAGATGTACATGATAACAACAGGGACCGACGGCGACGGCTTAACGTGCTCTCCGAGGCACGGTGGGGAGACCCACCGGAGAGAGAATTATCATTATAAGGTTTTTAATAAATAAAATACTTTTTCTGTATTAGGATTCTATTTTGGGAACTCCTAAACCGACCAAATTGTCGTTACTATTTACTGCTAAGCTATCGCAAGTGAAAGCGTAGGTCACAGCTAGTTATAAATAAAACAATTTCTTATCTGAAACTATTTAATATATAGTTAAATTCACTTGTTCTTCTGCAGCTCTCTCTGGTAAATTCGAAGAGATGCAATACAACGAAGTGGGTGAATTCGAAGAAACGCCTGATGTCAGCGAGCTCGAGGCGTTGAAACGGAGCACGGCTACGGCAATCACGCCAATTGTCACGTCTCTACTCGCCCCACTACTTACCATTATTGCCATATTATTATAAAGCTACTTTGTATATACAAAATATATTGTTACAGTAATCTTTTTGCTGTTGTTTCAGTTTAATACTTAATCCACTATTAACCATTAATAAATTACTAACAATAACTTTGCCATTTAATCACAGTAACCGACCAAAATTATTCTTAATGGAGAAACAAAATTATTCCTAAAGTTTGAATTTCTTCATTTTTGGAAGAGTAAAAAGCAAGCGTAAAAAGATATGAGAACATCTTTATTGGATAGTAAGTACATTACATAACAAACAGGCAGATAGCTGAAAATCTCTTTTATCTGATAATAGTCTACTAAAAATTGTTTGATGACAGTATGTTTTATTGAATTCGTAAAATATTAATAATACAAGTAACGTATTCATTACATAATACGCTCATTGTTACATTAAAAGCGTAAATTCTAAAACGTTATAAAATATAAAATTAATTTGCTATTCACATCGAATATACATTTTTAATGAACCTTTATGTTCATCCTTGACAAACATTTTCGTTTTCACTTAGCTTCCACCACCTGTATATTTAACTTGCCGAGTACTAAAAACTTTTGGTATATCGTCTTCAATTATACGGCTTAAGTTGTTTCGTAAATCACCTGAACGAATAAACTTTTGACGATTTAATTTATACTTGTCTCATACGAATTTTATTATACTAGTCGCATTATATTATGTCTCATTTACTTTAATTGAAAATATGTTATCCTTATTTCATAACGCGTTGTTATTAAATTTCCTTTAAGAGAAACGACTGCCTTGTCTTTTTTAAGCTTAAGAAATATTTTTCCATTTTTAGTACACCTAAGCTCAATGGATAAACCTTTATTTTAAATTAAAATCACACTCACACCACACACAATAACAGTTTTTGTTCAGATTTCTAGACTTCATTACCTTTATAGATTATATACTTCATTTCGTTTATTGTTTATTTACAACCTGAAGTAGACACAATGACGTTTCCTTCCTTGCTGATCGATCGATAATGATAAAGTAACAAATAGTATGCCTGACTTCTTTTAGAATAAGTGTATGAATCTACTTCGAAATTCTTTTCAATTGGAGATGTCAGGGTATCGATCGATCACGATTCAGGCTGTAATATCGCACTGTTGGGCATAGGTCTCTTCCCCATGTAGGAGAAGGATGTCAGGGTATACTTGGGTGTAATTTAAATTATGTGTTTACGAATAATATTTCATCTTTATTAAAAACAATGACTTTGTTGCAAGTAAGTGACGGTCTATCGTCACAAACTCTTTTAAACGTACATATCATGAGAAATACTAGTGCTGTAATATATCATGCACGTCGTGTCCTGAGCCTTTTATATTTTATGTTTATCCAGGATGATCTCAGCATCTGCGTCCGTTCGAACTACGCAAACATTTTACAAGTTTATATCGTGTTTATACCACCTGTTATTGCCACTGAATCGATAACACGTCTACTATACATAAAAATACTTTTAACTTTACGTTTTTATCCATACCTATAATAAAACTGTAACAAAATAATTTTTATTTTATTTAAACTATAAAAAAATTAAAGCGGAAACTGTATGTATTTTTTTATTTTACGTACGTTTTTACGTACGTTATGACGCTAAAAGTAAACAGATGAATGCATATGAAGCTAGGTATTATTTGAGTTACGTAGTACTAGGAGCTAGAATTACACTAGTTATATTATTATGATACGATATTCGGCGGGATTTAAACTTTTGATACATATATTACATATATATTCTTAATACCTATAGTCCGAATTCTTTTTTATTAAATAGAAAATATGTTAAAAACTGTCCTGTAATATTTCTAGGTCATCGGTTTTTCTATCACCAATTACAGATTATATTACTCACTAAAGATAATCTATCCTATCAGTTCAAAAATAACTTGAAACCCGAAACTTAGCGACCATCTTGAGCTAAAACAGAAACAAAGTCATAGCCAGTACTAAATATTTTTTGTAATAAAATAAACAAATCTATTTATAATTCATCTACACAACATTACGGAATTTGTTCACGTATTACTTATTATTGTCTATTAATAAATGCCCAAGTTTTTTTTTTTTTTTCGTGGGGAAAATCCATCATGGATACCCTCCGGCGCGGGGGCACCAGAGGGTTATGTCAGACTCCTACTGACCAAAAACCATCCACGTGTGAGCAGACATCCGCCTGAGTGGGGCGAGATGGGGTCGCGTTAACAGTCTCCGACCCGCCCCGGCGGTTGGCCCGAATGTAAACATCCGGGCCCCGGCACCCAGAGGGGCGGCACCCACAAGACCACCCCTCCCGACGACGTGGAATCTCAAGCCAGCCGAGGATCCCCCGACCCCCAGCCAGCCATCCCACTTAGAGGACGCTCAACCGGACCAGTCTACCGTCTGCAGAATGGGGACACATGTCCAGGAGCGTCCCCCCCTCCAAGTCAGGCAGGCCTGACCTCCAACGCCCGGCATCATGGCGTTGGGGGTCAGGCCCACCCGACCTCCAATGCCAGATCGCACCGAGCAACCGAGAAAGCTCCAGGGAGCCCAGCACGACCCGGCAACTACCCCACGGGTCCGCCGGACTGCACCAACAACCGAGCGTAAAGCTCCAGGGAGCCAGCACAGCCCGGCCCTCACACATCACGTCTGCCGGATTGCACCAGCAACCGAGCAAGGCTCCAGGGAGCCAACACAACCCGGCCGGCAAACCGCGCTTTCGCGCTACAGGGCGGGCAAGTGAACCCACCCACCCCGTCCCTCTAGTGCACTCACGGGTCGAGCAGTACCCGGAGCGCACCCCTCAAATCAGTCGTTAGCCGCGACGAGCAGCAGTACCGCGACTGCGATACTGCTGCCCGTCCCGTTGCCCAGGGTGCACCACGAGGAGGTGACCGACATGCACCCCATATAGGTTAGTAAACCTGAATGAACACAAAGAGTAATTTTTAACCCTGAAATCTCTCAAGTTCAGAATTTACACGAGTAAAATCCAAGGCAATATATAACAGCGGCGTAGGTACTATATAAAAAAATCAATATATTTCTTATGTAGTACCTACGCAGCTATATATGTATATAATTATACATTTTGTTTGAAGGTACCTTAATCTGAAGTGTTCGTCCGTTACTTACAATTTCACCTTTCACTCTCGTAATTGAATGAAGTTCATCAGAATTCCTTGTACGTGACGAAAACTTACGTGATTCTGTTTGCTCTTAGTTGATGTAATAACTTTAGGAGGTACTGTTGCCCTATTGTCGCCTTCTAAATGTTTTAATAGATTGCTATTAAATAGTTTAAAAAGTATATCAAGAAAAACACGTATATCTAATAGTATATATTTAATAGAAAGTCGAAAAGCTATTAGAAATTGTATTAAAACAATATTACTATAAAACCTAGTCGTACAATAAAACAGTAACTGGTTTTTTGTCTGTAAATTTTTTTTTATCAAAATACAGGAGTACCTACACAAAAAACACATGAAAGATCTTTATAGGGCCAAAATTAGCCAAAAATACTATTTTTAGTATTCTTGTCTGTTCACACAAACACTACAGAGTAAAATTTGGGGTAGGTGCGGTTTCGCTGTTGTATTTCTGGAAGTCTACCTTAAAAACTGATGCATGTTTCCCTCCTATTACTCTGTTAGCTAGTTAAAGAAACAAAGAACAATTTACAGCTTTAAATACAAAACGAAATTTATTAAAAGTTTATATCTTTACTACCAAAGCTAAGTGATAGTACAACATTATTACAGGGTTAGTTATTTCTCTTACAAAATCCCAACTGAGCTCGTGAAATAAAACCAGTAGCTAATAGTCCACGATAAAAGGTCAGAGTACTGAAATTTATACGGCTAAAGTGAAAGTTAATTCGGTTAAAAAATATTTTCTTGAATACACCAACCTAATTTCGCATTTTTTACAGCGATAAGGTCTGCGTTATGAATATATATTATATAGTATACTTTTCAAAATACTCAAAATATTACAAAAATTATTCGAAAACGGGATATTTACCATGTTTATTATTTTCGCTTTGCGGAACTCGATATTTTGACATTGACTGCGAATGTCTTGATCACGAGACTATACCCTGTTTTTTTTCGGTACGGACTAAATTGACACATGCAAATGTCAATTTTCGAAATAATGATACCAGCTTTTTTGTAATAGTGTTGTATACCGATTTTATGAATACAATACCGGTTTTATGAATCGTAACTTTTTACTTTTACCACATAATTTTATTATTATTTGACAATAGACGAATCTTTTAAAAATCATGGTAACTATGGAGCACCACAGATAAAAAAAAATATTTATTAATATTTAATAAAGCCGAGGATAAAATAGATAGGTAATGTCTACCGAGACAGAAATTTTCAGTAATTTAATATTTTAACATTTTGACTAACTTAAGGTTGCTTATAACGTTAGGTACATTACCTAACGGTGCATTTTCATGTGACGCTAGACGCTGGTTTTGAGCGTCAAATTTGGTCACGTGATGGCAATTGAACTATGCGCCATCTTGAAAAAATTGTAGCGATAAATTTCTGCGTTTAGCGTCAAATTCAAGCGAAGAATAAAGAACGTTTTTTTAGTTTGATAGTTGTTTAATTTTTATTATAATGATATTTTTTTCACTATAATAAAAATGTGTTTATTCACTTTGAATGGCAATTAAATTTACTGAAAGATAATTTTTACATTAATAGTATTGAACTAAATAACACTTTACACTGCTGAGAGGGAACTTGTTTATTTATATGCCCCATCTTGTATTTTAAGATACGAGGTTGCGCTTGACAAAATTTTTTCAACTGAAATACGGGATTGTGTTTTGTTAAATAAAAAATTTTTATGAATAATTTTGTTTATAACTTTACAGAGCTATGATCTAATTTTATTGATTAATTTTATTTCGTAAAATTAATCAAAAAATTGTATGTGGTATTTTTAAGTATTTGTTTTTATTTATTTCTACACTCGCTATTTTTTATTTATAATATCACAAAGTAACAGCTGATTGTTGTTTTATAAGGATCGATTACTATTGATTATCGATATAACTGTTCGAGTTACTGACCTCCAACGCCCGGCATCATGGCGTTGGGGGTCAGGCCCACCCGACCTCCAATGCCAGATCGCACCGAGCAACCGAGAAAGCTCCAGGGAGCCCAGCACGACCCGGCAACTACCCCACGGGTCCGCCGGACTGCACCAACAACCGAGCGTAAAGCTCCAGGGAGCCAGCACAGCCCGGCCCTCACACATCACGTCTGCCGGATTGCACCAGCAACCGAGCAAGGCTCCAGGGAGCCAACACAACCCGGCCGGCAAACCGCGCTTTCGCGCTACAGGGCGGGCAAGTGAACCCACCCACCCCGTCCCTCTAGTGCACTCACGGGTCGAGCAGTACCCGGAGCGCACCCCTCAAATCAGTCGTTAGCCGCGACGAGCAGCAGTACCGCGACTGCGATACTGCTGCCCGTCCCGTTGCCCAGGGTGCACCACGAGGAGGTGACCGACATGCACCCCATATAGGTTAGTAAACCTGAATGAACACAAAGAGTAATTTTTAACCCTGAAATCTCTCAAGTTCAGAATTTACACGAGTAAAATCCAAGGCAATATATAACAGCGGCGTAGGTACTATATAAAAAAATCAATATATTTCTTATGTAGTACCTACGCAGCTATATATGTATATAATTATACATTTTGTTTGAAGGTACCTTAATCTGAAGTGTTCGTCCGTTACTTACAATTTCACCTTTCACTCTCGTAATTGAATGAAGTTCATCAGAATTCCTTGTACGTGACGAAAACTTACGTGATTCTGTTTGCTCTTAGTTGATGTAATAACTTTAGGAGGTACTGTTGCCCTATTGTCGCCTTCTAAATGTTTTAATAGATTGCTATTAAATAGTTTAAAAAGTATATCAAGAAAAACACGTATATCTAATAGTATATATTTAATAGAAAGTCGAAAAGCTATTAGAAATTGTATTAAAACAATATTACTATAAAACCTAGTCGTACAATAAAACAGTAACTGGTTTTTTGTCTGTAAATTTTTTTTTATCAAAATACAGGAGTACCTACACAAAAAACACATGAAAGATCTTTATAGGGCCAAAATTAGCCAAAAATACTATTTTTAGTATTCTTGTCTGTTCACACAAACACTACAGAGTAAAATTTGGGGTAGGTGCGGTTTCGCTGTTGTATTTCTGGAAGTCTACCTTAAAAACTGATGCATGTTTCCCTCCTATTACTCTGTTAGCTAGTTAAAGAAACAAAGAACAATTTACAGCTTTAAATACAAAACGAAATTTATTAAAAGTTTATATCTTTACTACCAAAGCTAAGTGATAGTACAACATTATTACAGGGTTAGTTATTTCTCTTACAAAATCCCAACTGAGCTCGTGAAATAAAACCAGTAGCTAATAGTCCACGATAAAAGGTCAGAGTACTGAAATTTATACGGCTAAAGTGAAAGTTAATTCGGTTAAAAAATATTTTCTTGAATACACCAACCTAATTTCGCATTTTTTACAGCGATAAGGTCTGCGTTATGAATATATATTATATAGTATACTTTTCAAAATACTCAAAATATTACAAAAATTATTCGAAAACGGGATATTTACCATGTTTATTATTTTCGCTTTGCGGAACTCGATATTTTGACATTGACTGCGAATGTCTTGATCACGAGACTATACCCTGTTTTTTTTCGGTACGGACTAAATTGACACATGCAAATGTCAATTTTCGAAATAATGATACCAGCTTTTTTGTAATAGTGTTGTATACCGATTTTATGAATACAATACCGGTTTTATGAATCGTAACTTTTTACTTTTACCACATAATTTTATTATTATTTGACAATAGACGAATCTTTTAAAAATCATGGTAACTATGGAGCACCACAGATAAAAAAAAATATTTATTAATATTTAATAAAGCCGAGGATAAAATAGATAGGTAATGTCTACCGAGACAGAAATTTTCAGTAATTTAATATTTTAACATTTTGACTAACTTAAGGTTGCTTATAACGTTAGGTACATTACCTAACGGTGCATTTTCATGTGACGCTAGACGCTGGTTTTGAGCGTCAAATTTGGTCACGTGATGGCAATTGAACTATGCGCCATCTTGAAAAAATTGTAGCGATAAATTTCTGCGTTTAGCGTCAAATTCAAGCGAAGAATAAAGAACGTTTTTTTAGTTTGATAGTTGTTTAATTTTTATTATAATGATATTTTTTTCACTATAATAAAAATGTGTTTATTCACTTTGAATGGCAATTAAATTTACTGAAAGATAATTTTTACATTAATAGTATTGAACTAAATAACACTTTACACTGCTGAGAGGGAACTTGTTTATTTATATGCCCCATCTTGTATTTTAAGATACGAGGTTGCGCTTGACAAAATTTTTTCAACTGAAATACGGGATTGTGTTTTGTTAAATAAAAAATTTTTATGAATAATTTTGTTTATAACTTTACAGAGCTATGATCTAATTTTATTGATTAATTTTATTTCGTAAAATTAATCAAAAAATTGTATGTGGTATTTTTAAGTATTTGTTTTTATTTATTTCTACACTCGCTATTTTTTATTTATAATATCACAAAGTAACAGCTGATTGTTGTTTTATAAGGATCGATTACTATTGATTATCGATATAACTGTTCGAGTTACGCTTATCACCCGTTAAAAAGCTAAACTACGTTTAGCTTTTTCGCTACACTTTTTTCAAGATGGCGCATAGTTCAATTGTCATCACGCGACCAAATTTGACGCTCAAAACCACCGTCAAGCGTCACATGAAAATGCACCGTAAGTTTGTAATGTACCGAATGTTAAGATAAAAAAAATTATTTTATTTTATTGTTTGAGTATTTGATATTTTGCTACCTTAACTTTCTTTTATTATTGTTTAGTTTTTTTTTTTTTTGTAAATGACATTTTTTTACTTTCGTTAAGTGTGTGTATCACCTTAAGGCGAAATAAATGTTTTCATTTCATTTAATTTCATTTCAATTTGCATGTGGTTACTAAGATTAATAAATACTTTAAAAAATAAGTGTTTTTCATTTATCATAAATCTATACATTAGCGATACAGGTACATACATTATATAGGTATGCCTATAGGTACCTACATTACGGTTGTCGCCACATTCTAAAATTTTAAAGACAAAGATTTTTGTAATTATTACTGAAAAACGATACTAGATTGAAAATTACGTAAAGTTACGGTAGTGGCATATCACTATTAATGATTCGCAAAAAACTAGCAACACAGCTTATGTCAATTTAGTCCGTACCGAAAAAAAACGGAGTTTAGGTAAAGCGAAAATAATAAACATGGTAAATATCCCGTTTTCGAATAATTCTCGTAATAGAAGTAACCATGTTAATCTAAAATCTTATACTCAAAATATATTGTATATAATTATGTACCTAATACCTATATACCTTGAGTGGTTGACCTGGGACTATCGAGTTCATTGGGAAAGTTATGTATCCTATGGGAATATAAAATTAAAATTTTCGGTGTAAACTTTAAGCAGTAAATTGTCTGCAACATTCGATTTCACAATATGATACTTATGATAGCATTATTATTCGTATGCAGATGTGGATATATAGAAAATTTAACCTTTACTTACTAATTCTAACAAAGTTTATACTACTAGGTACGCATAGCTTTGTATTTAAGTAGTCTATTTTCTAATAAAAATTATTTTTAAAATACACAATTACATTTTACGTTTAAATAGTTTTACCATGCGAAATTCTTAACGAGTTATCAGATTTAGATGATTATTTTGATCAATAGTAGGTATGCGTAAAATACTAACTTAGTTCTATTTAAATAAAAGTTGGATCCACATCGTCGTAAAATGAACTTTTCACTTTGACTACATATAAGTTTATATTGTGATAATTTATGGCAGACACATGTATGAACTTTTCATTGAATAAACGATACGAAATTTAACTCAAAAAACCAATTTACCTACTAATATGGCTTGAACAAACTAAAGTAACTAAAACAAGTTTAGAGTGCTACAATACCTCAAATGTGAAAAACTAGTGAAAATGGTTATATTAATTGGTCACTTAAACTTCCTGTGAGAATCAACTATAAGTATTTTACCGAACTCTGACAGCTTTCTTCAAGCAATTGGAAATCACAGTTGAGTGAGCTGAGTAGAAACTTATTAACAACCATCAGTTCACTTCGACGACTTCAATACTTTCTTCCTTTGCCCATTAAAACTGTGTTAGCACAGTCACTTTTTTTAAATAATTCTTAGTATGACTGAACTTAATCTTCGGACAAAATAAAAAATAGACCTAAGTACACAGTTTCCAGTTAATGAGTCATTGTTCTTCCACTCTACAGATTTTATAAGCTTTTAACAGAAATGTTATTAAATTCAAAATTTTAATTGAATTTCAATCCCAGCACATGATAAGTACTTTTATAGGACATAGATAATTATGTTTGTCGCTATCTAGATGTTTGTGCTTGTTTTTTTTTGCTTCCAGATCCGCAAATCAGGAACAATATGGGGAGGATATGCTTGTTTATTCATATATTTCTTCTGATTTTATTATGATTACTACAGCGTATATTTTTTATTTTATAGCGATAGCAATTTTTAATTATTAATTAATAACTAAATACAATTCGCTCTTACATTAATATATATCAGACTATTCCCAATTACCTACATGAAAATTGGACTAAACAACGAAAAATATAAAAATGTTAATGTAAACAAAAATCTCATATATACACGTAAAGGTGCTGAAGGTATATATTGTATAAAAGTATAAAGGACATTACACAAATTCAATTCAATTGATTTGAGTAACATAAAAATTCTTGTTTATTTAATTCTACTAAAAAAACTCAAAATATTGAATATTGCACATGTGGCTTTACAAACGGCAGTATTTCCATCAAACAAGCAATAATAAATACTAAATATTCATTAAGTATTTCTAATCAAGCCCTAATATATTTTCCTTTTTGAGAAAACTGAACTCTATTAGCTAGTATAAAAATTATAATATTTTTATATTTACAAAATAGTAACTACATCATTCGAGAGCAGTTTTATAAATCCTTGGATGTTAGCACCGATGGTATTGACAAACAATATATCAATTACTTTACATTTTAACGTTTGTACGGAAGTACGGAAATGACAAAGTCTCGTACTTGATTTCCTTCTTTAATAACATTCATGAAGAAACACAAAACGACTTTAGAAATGGAACGAATGAGTGGGAAGCACATATATAATTGTTTCTGATAAGAAACACCTCAACAAATTTGTAACTCGTTAACGACACGATTTTAATTTCCACTCGAGGCAGTACATGTTAATAATAACGTCGGCCCCAACGGTTATTTTCCCGAATGCTACATTTTAAGGTAAAATATTAGATCCTAGAATTAACTTAATTATATTCCGCACGCACGAATTAAAATACTAAAATAATAATAGAATACTAAAGAAATAGAAAACTAAAATAGTTTAATTAATAAAATGCTGACTTTATCATATTATTTTTGATTTAAATTCTATAAAAAAATATATGCAAATATAACGAAGACTTCTTTGACTACTTTATTAAGGTAATGCAGAGCTAAAAGAAAGACCTTTTATGAATTTTATTGAGAAATGATACCGCAGGAAATATCTTGCTAAACATTTGAAGCAGTCTCTGGGAAAGTAGACCTCGACCTTACAGAAGATCACAGCTAGATATTCTACTTGTTGTTTTGTTCTTTTAGTGAGTAAGGAAGCCAGAGCACTTAAGATGCGCTACATTGACAGCGGTAATAATATTTGCGACTTGTTTGCGACACTCTTAATGTTGCAAGTGCCCAAAGTTAACGATAACCGCTTACCGTCAGATACACCATACGCTTGTTTGCCACCCTAGCAATTTAAAAAGGCATCAACGGCCAGTGCTATGACTGCTACACCAACGCGTCATCATTTCACTATTCAGCCTGTAATATCCCACTGTTGAGCATAGGCCATTTCCCCATGTAGGAGAAGGATCGGAGCATAATTTAATCCACCACGAAAGCTGCGCGCGCACCTTTGTATTAATTGCGCTTCGCCCGAGCCAGGTTTTATATTATTTTGTCGTAGAAGTCAAAGGCATCGACAGATACCATTACGTTATTTGAATGATACGTAAAACACTTCTATTAAAAGAAGCTGCCAAGTGAATAATTATATTTTATTCTAAATTTAATATAGGGTTAATTATATCAAAAGTACCTATTTCGTTACACAAACACGTTTCATTTAACTAACATCGCAGCTTCAAAAGTTGTTTACGCTCATTTTCACAATGTACAACAAATCAATATTTATGAAAATAATGAGCTCACAATTATTTAAATAAAAAGATAATTAAATAATCCGCAGGTACACATAGATACTGCATTTGCTCTACTAATACATAATAAACATATTTTATCGATACATAATTTTGTATCGATAAAATATGTTTAAACAGTGTTATTTTAATATTGTACCTTATAAATACTTCGTTGTCAACACAATACATCAAACATTAAATTTCATGTACATACGTTTAAAACTAATAAAATTGTCATTTTACTACAACACACGTAAAAATGTGCTTTAAACGCAGTTATATGTACATGAAAATGTAATAAATTTATGATTTTATTTAAAAAACTTATAATATTTTAAACATTTCTATTTTAATTATTTAGAATGCAGAACTTTTCATACAACGGATATAGGTGTATTAATATATTTGTATTTGCAAACGTTCGTCTTTTATCATAATATTAATAAATCAAAAGTTTTCCCTACATCTGTAAACAAAAAAAAAAATAGGGTACATACCTACTTACATCGCGTTATATTCAAAGATTTTCCAACAGTTCCTTTGAGTGAAGAATGAAGGGAAACCGCGAGATTTATGAGTGAGATTGTGATAGCGTTATGTGAGAATCTTAGGTAAACATTATTGTATGATCTTTTTTCCCTGTTGTAAAATATATCTTCACAAACTGGTAATATAATAATGTATTTAGAACGGAAAATAAAGTAAAGCGTTAAGTTTTCTTAGTTTTACTGTCCTGTTATTATTATTTTTTTAACACTGATAATAATAATAATTAAATACTCTTTATGAAGGTACACAAGACTTATAAGGAGAATTTTAAAAAATACTGGATAAAAAGAAATGAGCGCTAAAAATAAGACGTTTTTAGGGTTCCGTACCTCAAAATGTAAAAACGGAACCCTTATAGGATCACTTTGTTGTCAGTCTGTCTGTCAAGACCCTTTTTCTCGGAAACGCGTGGAGGCATCAAGCTGAAATTTATATTAAATACTCAAATCTGCTGCCTCTTAAAGCTGTGAAAAAATGAAACTTCTAAGCCAAGGCAATCAAAAGATACAGCCGTTTATGCTGCAAATTTTCGACACTCTCAAGGGAATCAAATCCTACAGGGTACTTCCCGTGAACTAAGAATCTTGAAATTTGGTACGAAGCAACGTCTTATAGCACAGATACAGGAAAAATTGCGAAAAGTGTAAATTTTTAGTTACTACATATAAAAAAAAATATTTTAATAATTTTACACTTAATACCACTTTTCTCATAAACGCGTAAAAGTATTAAATTGAAATTTATATCAAATACTCACGTCTATAATACCTTTAAGCTGTAACAAAATCAAAATTCTATGTCAACGGTATCAAAAGAAAAACCAAGTTAAGCCGCATATTTTCATCGAAAATAGTCCTAAAGGAATCAAAACCTACAGGGTACTTCCCGTGAAGTCAGAATCTTGAAATTTGGTACGAAGCAACGTCTTATAGCACAGGTACAGGAAAAATTGCGAAAAGTGTAAATTTTTAGTTACTACATATAAAAAAAATATTTTAATAATTTTACACTTAATACCACTTTTCTCATGAACGCGTAAAAGTATTAAATTAAAATTCATATCAAATACTCAGGTCTATAATACCTTTAAGCTGTAACAAAATCAAACTTCTATGTCAACGATATCAAAAGAAAAACCAATTTAAGCCGCATATTTTCATCGAAAATAGTCGCAAAGGAATCAAAACCTACAGGGTACTTTCCGTGAAGTCAGAATCTTGAAATTTAGTACAAAGCAACGTTTTATAGCACAGATACAGGAAAAATTGCGAAAAGTGTAAATTTTTAGTTACTACATATAAAAAAAAATATTTTAATAATTTTACACTTAATACCACTTTTCTCTTGAACGCGTAAAAGTATTAAATTGAAATTCATATCAAATACTCACGTCTATAATAACTTTAAGCTGTAACAAAATCAAACTTCTATGTCCACGATGTCAAAAGAAACAGCAATTTAAACCGCATATATTGAAAATAGCAAACAACTGACGAGGGAATAAAAATCTAAAGAATACTTCCAGTCGACCTAAAATCTTCAGGTATGAAGCAACGTCTTATAGCACAGATACAGGAAAAATTACGAAAACCTTAAATGTATAGTTACATCGCAACCACAGAAATAGTATGTGTAATGTTGTTTATTTCTGCTTTGTTTTTCAATTATAAAACTTTGCAAAGTAATATTTATTTACTAACTCTTTTTGCACACCAATACACAAAAGAACAATACATAGAATTTATAACAATAAACTTGCATCAATTGCAACAGGCGGCCTTATCGCTAACACAGCGATCTCTTCCAGGCAACCTTTGGGCAGAGGACTTGCATATAAACTAGGGGAAGGGCGCAAAATTTTGTAAAAAAAGGAACAATATAAAATAAAAATCAGATATAAATAAATAACTATATAACAATAGATGCTATATTTAATGACACATATGTACATATAAGTTTACTCATATGTATACACAAATATATAAATACATACATACATACGTATATACACTATAAGCAAATTGATAGATTAAGACGAATGACATAACAACATAACGTAACTTCATGAAAAATAATAAATAATAAAATAAAGTTGCTTAACATAATTTAATATGATAAGTACATTTTCTTAACAAGTTTTTCAAATGTCATTAAAGATTGAGCGCGAAAGTGAAAGAACTTTCCTACCAAGAGACAGGTCAAGGAAAAAAGGGAGACCAATTAAAAGGTGGAGAGATATCTTTAACCAGATAATTATGTGGACCGCTGTGTATACAGAAAGCACGGGAAAGGGATACATGGAAATGTTTAGGAGAGGCCTACGCCGCAGAGGCGACTATTACTATTACCAATATTAATTAAGTGATGTTATAAACATGTAGACGAGTTAATTATACGAGTATAGAATAAATATATACATAGGTTAATATACATACATATGTTTAAACTAAGAATACTTACGCTAGTATTAATTGAAATTTTAACAGTAATAGAAATAAAGGCGATTTTTATTTTATTTATTTATTTTATTTTATATAAATTAAAGGATTAATGAAAAGATAAAGATACCTTTGTCTTAAATTTACGCTCCTCCAACTTTCCATATTGTAATATTACGGATTTCATTTAGCAGCAAAATACCATAACTTTTACTTATATACCTGCAGGTTTGTACGGAACCCTCGGTGCGCGAGTCCGACTCGCACTTGACCGGTTTTTATGCTTTAGTGGCGATTTTTCTCGGAAATCCTTACGTTGTATGTAAAAATAAGCACAGTGCATAATCAAAATGAAAAGCTAATTTATTACTTTATTTAAATAGTCTTCAAAAGCACCTTTGAAGCGTCATTTTATTAATTAAAATTATATTAATACACTATATTATAATTTATTATAGTTAAAAGTGAAGCTACCACCGACTCTAAATATAAATTCTGGAGAGAAGAATCGGCAAGAAACTCCGCAGTTACTCTTTCAAATTACTAATAAGTTATTATGTTCATTATGTTCTCCCTTCTAATAGCATATAATATTTCGTCTGCATTTGATTAGTACGGATGTTGAAAATTAAGAGAGACATCGTTTATAATATATAAGGTATTGAACGTGCTTTAAGAGACGTTAACCTGATTTTTACACTAATTTTACCTCCGGTCGCTCTCCAAGATTGTAAAAAAATTTGGCAGCATCCGATAATCAAAAATATTTAATACGTTATTGAACCTAAGCATAGTAAGGAAAGACACTTCCATGCCGTCTATATCCTACCAAATGTCATTTGACAGTAGCTACTTTTCTCATCCTAGTCATACGGGGAGGAATAATCTCTTACTGATATCAACATACCTACTCATGAGACGAGAAAGACATAAATTTTTACTATATAAATTAATATTACATAATATACACGTACATGCTATACATATGTTCTATTTTGGAACGAGTATCTAAGGTTGCACTAACAGGTTCCTACCAAATTTGGCTAGGCAGGGCGGGCAACTCGAGCAGTGAAGGTGAACGTTTATGCGCATCTCAAAGGGGACCTCCTTAAACCTACACCTAAGTAGCAAGTCCTGGGAACTGCTCTGAGTTTCTCCCTCTGCCACATGATGGACCCGGCACCCGCACGGTGAATCCATGGGCCGTAACGAACTCTTTTTTTCGTCGTTTCTTGTTACCATGTCTACACACTACACTAATGGAGTATCTACGGAAACGATTTATCGAAACACCCCCCACCCCCCCCCCCTTTTTGCATAACTAAATTACCGGATTCCATGATTACTTCAAGTTCATATTCAAGTCATATCTGCAACGTCAAGAAAATCGGGAATCTCAAAATGACATTAAAAATTAATTAATAATAACATTCATTATAAAATATATCAATCGACGACTATGCAATGATAGTTCTAGTGGAATAGATAAATTATAAGCACAGTCAATAAAGCAATAAACCAAATGCAGAGATATCAAAGCGCATTTTAATAGAAAAGCAAAATTTAGAAACAAATACTAAAGGAGTTAATTATTTAGTTTTAGTTTCAGTTTACGAGTATATATCCTGTTACATGCTAATACTGAAACGGTGGTGGTTCTATAAAATATTTCTTGTTATGCGCTGTTAGTCAGTTCATAAAAGGTAATTGCTCTTGGCTACTACGAAACCTCCTAGTAGTAATAACTAGATAATATCCGTATATTATACAACCCTTTCAGAAAAATTAATTCTTCAAAACGGAACGTGAGGAACAGGAAACATCCATCGCTTCATAACAAAATCATATTCCATTAAATGAAACGGTGTTCCAGAAATCTCGTTATTACACTAAGACGTAGTCGTAATTAGCTTGCATAATTATCAAAGCTATGAAGCCGTACGCAGGAACGAATATATTAAGAGGCAAATAAGAAATGCTGTTTGTGTTTTCATTCAGTTTCTGTAAATAAACCGATACATTGGTGGATATTCAATTTACAAACGTAGTAAATATTTACACGTAAAACATTTGTTGGATGTTTGCTTTATATTTGTTATTATCTGCTGTGCCCGCGACTTCGTCCTCATTGAATTTAACAAAAAAGTTATTGTTCAGTTCACAGTTGTGAAATAAAATCTAAAATGAAAGTAGCCTAATTTACACATTATTACATCAGCTATCTGCCAGTGAAAGTCCCGTCAAAATCGATCCAGCTGTTTCAGAGATTATCCGGAACAAACAGACAGACAGAGAGACAAAAATTGTAAAAAAAAATTATTTTGATATATGTACCGTGTATAGATTCATATGCATTTAGTATAAAACGGTTATTTTAATATTACAAACAGACACTCCAATTTTATTTATTTGTATAGATGAGAACGGGGAGAGCTGATTTACTTATTCGTTTATGTTTATAGGACAATCCGGTAAGTCATAATCCAGACGAAATCAAATACGTTTAACCGACAAAGAAAACAGAGTAGGTCCACTTGCCCCATATAGTGTTATGTGTAACCAGAGTAACTTATTTCTTCTAAGCCTAAGCGTGTAAACGGTGGTAGTCAAATATGTTTGGTTAGCTCGTGATAGAGATTAGTTAGTTAAACTATATTTCTATTGTTACCTATTTGTTTTTTCCTATGTAAAAATATTTCTAGTAAAATTTATTTGAATGATTCAGTGTCTATATATTTCAAAACTTAAAAACTTTGGTTGTTTTATTTATGTAGTCATGACCAAATCAAGATTCAAAGCATAATTAGTGAAGTGTGGTATTTGTTTAGTTTGAAAAAAAATCTATGCTAATATTATAAAGCTGAAAAGTTTGTTTGTTTAAACTTGCCAATCTAACTAACTTCAGGTTCAAATTAATTTTTTTTTTTTGTGTTGGATAGCCCATTTACCAAGGAAGGCGACGCAATTTTTTTCGTCAAATTAACGCATGTGTAGCCGCGTGGCGCAACTAATCTGTAATATTTCAAATTAGTAATGGCATCCAATTTTTAATTTCAAAAATTACGCTCTCAAGAAGTATTTTGTTCTTTAGTGAGTAAGGGATCCAGAACTCCTGGGGAGGGTCAAGAGTAGAATCGGCAATTTATACCATCAGTTGGGCCATACACTAAACTTGTTTGCCACCCTAATCGTAAATAAAGGATGTAAAGCGGCTAACTTCTGTCATCTGTCATTAATATGTATGTTTACCTGATTATTTATTTATTGGTCGCCTAGTGGTCGAAATTTGGCCTAATTAAATTATAAGTATGAAATAATCTATTTTCGATTTGACGTCAAGTTTTAATAATAAACAAAAGAGTAGTATAATATGCGTGTGTGTGTCAAATACATGGTAGCGTGTGTAATGTTTTTTGAAGTGAAACTTCTTTAGGCGCATAAGGGGTAAAATTTGAGCGACCGGTATCGCGGCAGCGTCATGACGTTCAGTACTTGGATGGGTGACCGCCTGGGAACACCGCGTGACGTTGGCTTTTTGTTTTTTGTTTTTTTTTTTTCAATTAGTTTTTTTTGTATTTTATATTCTTTTTTTTATAATTAGTTTTTTGAATTAGTTTGCCAAAGCAGTTTCACTTCTGACATGTGTACTATATATGCACGCAATTTTTGATTTATTTAATGTATTTTTATACATAATTTAAAAAAAATATTACCATTCTGCTTTCCTTCTCTATATGAACTATAAGTGTGCGAAATTTCATTCTCGTCGTTCTCGGAAAAAGGGGTACAAAGTTTCTCTTCGTTTTCGGAAAAAGGGGTACAAAGTTTTTGCTTCACGTATTAATATATAGATATATATGTATGTTACTTCACTTTTAAGTTTTTAATGGTTACATTTAATTGTATTTATTATAGCCTGAATTGTCCTAAAATGTTTAAACCCCGTATAATATTCAGGTTGAAAATACGCTGTGTTATAACCCGTAACGGGTATATCACCGCTATAGTCTACACTCTACAGTGTAGACTACACGATTTGTTTGTTTGTAAAGTACCGACTAAAAATTTAAGAGCTTAGGGTATGTAACAAAGTTAATAGGATGTTTAACATAATTATTTTTTTAATATTACAAGCGAAAATCTAACTAACGACTTATAAACTTACAAAAAAATATTATGTCGAATAATCGTTCAAACAACGTAAATTAATCACAAATTCTTTTCGCTAATTAGGTAGATAAAAGTTAAATGATGGAAGAAGATATTAATTAACGCTAAATAAGAAATTTTAGTGCTTCATTAAATATTTCTCCCTTAATGTACTAGCTAAACAAAGGTTATTATTATTGTTCTTTTTAATAGTAGCGTTTACGTATTTGACGCCGCGTTGGCGCAATGGTTACAGCACTGGTTTGTGGCTGTTGCGCTGGCGGTTGCAGGTTCGATTCCCGCACATGGCAAACATTTGTGTAGGCCATGCAGATGTTTGTCTTGTTCTTTATGTTTGTGCAGTCCCTGTGGGTCTCCCCACCGTGCCTCGAAGAGCACATTGAGCCGTCGGTCCCGGTTGTTATCATGTACACCTGATAGCGATCGTTACTCATAGTAGGGAATATATCCGCCAACCCGCATTGGAGCAGCGTGGTGGATTAAGCTCTGATCCTTCTCCTACATGGGGAAAGAGGCCTATGCCCAACAGTGGGATATTATACAAAGTGAAGCGTTTTACGTATTTAGTTCCACAGTAAGACACAATAGTCATTTTTATAAATGGTTATATAATATATATATATTTGGGTATGTATACATTATATATTATTGTGTAAAAAAAAATTATTTGTATATTAAGAATAGCTTAAAAATGTTATATACCACAATCTTGGATGTGACGTTATATTCTTGCAATATTTGTAATCTTGCTTTAATTAAAATTAAAGAACACGTTAAAATTTCGTTTTGCATTTATTATACTAGTAGCGTACGTTATTATATACGACTTAGCGACCCGCAATTTAAGTAAACGAACCGCAAAAAAGGTGAGAGAGAAACTGAGGTAGGGCACAGCAGGAAATTTTCTGCTCAAAATAAGGAGCAGCCCGACTGGGGTAGTACCTCGACCTTACAGAAGACCACAGCTAAATAATACTGTTTTCAAGCAGTATTGTGTTCCTGTTGGTGAGTAAGGTGACCAGAGCTCCTGGGGGGGATTGGGGATAGGGTCGGCAACGCGCTTGCGATGCTTCTGGTGTTGCAGGCGTCTATAGGCTACGGTCTTACCATCAGGTGAGCCGTACGCTTGTTTGCCAACCTAGTTACATAAAAAAAAAAAAAAAAAAGGTTTTGTGTAATTAGTGCATTTCAAAAGACATGTACTGCACTGTTCTTTGGTTTATGCAATTTTATACACTTAAAATAAAAACGGTCGCTTAAACAGCCTACGTATGATGTTATTTTCGTCACTATTTTAATGATTCTTTATAAGTATATGATACCACCAGGGCGGAAGTGATCTGTGTTTTACCATTACTTTTCCATCAACATCAAGTCATTGTAGTTATTTGTCAGTTGTCAATCTTGATTTCGCTGACACTAAATAGCTAAATAGATCTAGTAGTTATTATTATTTTGAGTCGATTTTTATTTTTATTTTCCTAAATCTGACCAAGCTACTTTAAAAATCTGCTTATTGTTATTTACTAATGGCAGTTTGTATACATATACATAATCTGGCCATAAATACTGTTACAAGTAAAAATAAACAAAACGTTGTTTTGAATTTGGAATCTGTCATTTTTATATGATTTTTCATAGTGTTTTATTTTGGTTTTCTTATTTTCGCGCCAATACATTGTAAAATTGTATTTTGTGATATTAAAATGGAGTGGGATGATAAAGATCGAAGAATCGCTGTGATTGCATTACACAAAGTAGGTATGGAGCCTTATACAATTTTTAAAACTCTCCATATGCTTGGTATTTCTCAAATGTGTGTGTATCGGGCTATTGATAGGTACAATGATACCTCCTCTGTTTGTGACGGAAAAGATCTGGCCGTTCACGTATTCATACGAAAAAGGCGATCAAAGTAGTAAGGAAATGAATTCGAAGAAATCCTGTCCGAAAGCAAAAGATTTTATCTCGGGAGATGAAGATAGCACCTCTAGGTGCTAACATGGACTAACTAGGTAACATGGACTAACTAGGTGCGGACATGGTTCTAACCATGTCCGCGTATTTTAAAAGATGACTTAGAACTTACGGCCTATAAAAGACGCACTGTTAATTTATTAACTGATAATTTAAAAAAGAATAGGGTGGTAAAATCAAAACAACTACTTAAGCGGTACGCAAAGGGAAGTCACAGAAAATTTTTGTTTACGGATGGGAATTTTTTTTACTATGGAGTAATATTTTAACAAATAAAATGACCGTATTTATGTTCAAGGAAACTTCCCAATTACTCAATAGAGTACAACTTGGGCACTATCCGACTTCAGTGATGGTTTGGTGGGGTGTAAGCTATGAAGGAGTGACTGTCACTGGAACGGCTAAAATTAAGATAAAGGAGATGGCAACGTATACTTTTTAAAACAATCATGAGTCTCGGGTACAGCTAGTAAACAAATAAATAATTTATGTCGGACTGACATTCACATAATATTTAACTGATATTTAATAAGAAACTTTCATATTGAACACACGTTCAATACAAATTTATATTGCGTTACGTTCTTATTGTCCGTGTGTTCGGATGAGATAACTTTTGTAGTTTTAACTTCATCAAATACAAACAAACTAATATAAACGATAATTTAATTTATAATAATAAACATATTTTATATTTTTTAAACTCTTAATAGTAAAATAGTATTTTGGTTATAGCACGTGTCGATTATTACGATATAACGTTGTTTATAAATTGTTTAAAACTTGAATTAAAAAAGCTTGTGCTTGTTTTAAAATTTTTAACACATGTCATTACATTTAAAATGGAAACATCTTAGGAATATTATTTATACCCTATATATCAAGCTGCATGCAAAAGATAGAAAAAAATCGAAGGAGTCAAGAGCACACAGTCACTTAATTAAAAAAATATATATTTAAAAATTGTGACATTTTAGAGATATTTTCTATTATACTTCATTGCACAGATGTAATTTTATTTAATAAAAAAAGAAAAAGTCTTATATGTTTATACTAGAATCCCTTAACAGCAATTTTTTTATACATTACTTCCGAAAAGTATTGTCTTACTGTGTCATATAAAACACGTTTCTAAAACTATGTAAAAGATCAAAAAATTAACAAATATTTTTTAATTATTCTAGACTTAAACTCATAATGTACAAGTACACTCATTCAGTGTATATGTTTGAAGTTTTTATTATACGCAGTTCGAAAACAAATTTCAAGTAAGTTAACTAACATTTCACTTACATAAATTGTAAAGTGCCTCGACACTGGGCCTTTATCGTAGAACATTAACTACTAAAACTACCTTCTCGAGGTTTTACTAGAAATAGATTTTAGTGAGTCGTACTAACTGCTGTGAATTGTAGATTAAGGCAATTTAAATTGAATGAGAAATTTATTGACATAATTTAATGTAAATTGAAGACATTTTCCCAAATTGAATTTTACGATTTTCGTATGAACATCGTTTTAAATTAATACTCAACCTAGTAATTATTAATTATTAATTTACTATATTTAGTTTTTAAATGTAAATTTAATGTCCTGTGCTGGCAGTGTTTGTAAAGGTGCGGACTGAAAAGCAGCTGTAAGCTGAGTCTACGACCTTTTCACCAGCATTTTTTCTATAATCCCTGAAAATTAGACTTTAAGAAATCTTTTGTTTTTTATGCTTGGTGAATAAACGTCTTGATTATTATTGTTATTATTAATTGTAAATTTTTATCGGTTAACACTTAACCTCAATAAATCATAGCTTAACATTTTAAAGCCTATTGCCTAAATTAATAATAATACAATTCAAAATTTAGCTTATATATCTTATTAATCTTTAAGGACGAGTGGCAACACTAATATAACGTAATTCAAAGGCAATAGCAGCTAAAAAAAGATAAAGATGTGTGCAGGCAAATCATCTGTGAAAGATAGTAAATTGAATATTTTTCACTTGCGATATATTTATTACTACTATACATACTTAATTTCATTTATTAAATTATACTTATTTTCCTATTCAAACTGCATATATTTTATATTATATCTTATATTCATCAAACCGCAGCAGTTAATCAAAGCTTGTAAAAATTTATAGTTGAACACGTTGCGATATCGCGTCCATGCTGTTGTAATTGAATTAATTTACGCATTAAAATATGTACTTTTGTGATCAACTGTTTTAATTGAATAATTAATTTGAAACAATTTTTATTAACCGACGTCCAAAAATGGAGGATGTTCTCAATTCGATCGTATTTTTTTAAATGTATGTTATTTCCGAACTTTTGACTTGGAACTTTGGACCGATTTCGATATCTTTTTTTTAATCGAAAGGTGATGCGTGTCATTTGGTTCCATTTAAATTTATTTGAGATCTAACATGTGCCTACTTTTCGAGTTATATCTAATAATGCGCTTTTACTTGACTATTTTTTCGTCGAACTACGTTGTATTATACCGCAGAACTTTTTAGTGGGTGTACCGATTTTGATGATTTTTATTTTAATCGAAAGCTGGTCATGTGGTCACATTTAAATTTCATCGACATCTGATTACAACTTTTTTACTTATATTTGATAACGCGTATTTACTTGACTATTTTTTCGTCTACCTAAGTTGTAATACTTGTCGATATAATTGAAGTCGGTTTTTTTTTCGTTTGCGAGCAAACACAATTATTTTAGTAAACAATTTGTGTAGCCTTACCGACGGTGGAGAAGCGTGGTGCTTTTAATTTAAGTTCCAGTTCTTCTCCCACATGGAGAAACAGGTCTATGCGCACCATTGGGATATCACAGGCTGAATCGTGAAAACCATGAACCTATTTGAGTGATTAAGTGTACTTTTATAACAACCGTTCCGTTGTATTAGTACCTACGTATAGTTGCATAAACGTCGCTATGGATAAACAATACTTTTAGTAATTAAATGGAACATATAATATATGTTTTTCTGTATATGTTTTTGTTTTGTATATGTTTTTACACTTTTAACTGAGGTAGGGCACAGCAAGAAATTTACTGCTCAAAATATGGAGCAGCCCGACTGTGGTAGTACCTCGACCTTACAGAAGACCACAGCTAAATCATACTGTTTTCAAGCAGTATTGTGTTCCTGTTGGTGAGTAAGGTGACCAGAGCTCCTGGGGGGATTGGGGATAGGGTCGGCAACGCGCTTGCTACGCTTCTGGTGTTGCAGGCGACTATAGGCTACGGTAGTCACTTACCATCAGGTGAGCCGTACGCTTGTTTGTCGACTTAGTAACATAAAAAAAAACATTAATCTAAAATCAACTAATCTATACAAATAAATAAAATTGGAGTGTTGTTTGTAATTAAAATAACCGCTTTTTACTAAAAGCATTTAGACGTATACGTACGTTACATATATCAAAATAACATTCTTTACAATTTTTGTCTGTCTGTCTGTATGTTTTTCCGGATAATCTCTGAAACGTCTGGACCGATTTTGACGAGACTTCACTGCCAGATAACTGATGTAATGAGGAGTAACTTAGGCTAATTTTATTTTAGTTTTTTTTTTATAACTGTGCGAACTAAACAATGACTATTTTGTTAAATTCCACGCGGAAGAAGTCGCGGGCACAGCTAGTTAAAAATGTTACACAAAAAAGTATCACACATTTTATTAGTCGTTAAGTTTTTGTACTATATAGTTCTAAAAACATAAAAAAAAACCAGTTGAAAATGCTTGAAAGCCAGACAACTTGTGTTAAGTTTAAAATAAATAATTCGCTAAAGATACGTAAAACTCCATTTTCCTGAGAAAGTACCTATTCATTAGCTGCGAAACCCCAGCTATCGGTTTTTTGCCACATTTAATTATACATTCCCAATACCGATATGAAAAAAGGAAAAAGATTTGACGATAAAATGCCTTAAGAGGATTTAAGCAATTAAATCAAAGGAAAGAAAGGAAATGGATTTAAATTGGTAAACCAACATTTACTGTGTAACATTTTTTTTAAAAATATACATTTATTGAACATTTTTTGCATACAAAAAAATAAAAATAAAGACGCTTTAATTTATTTTGTATTGTACTTCGGAACTAAAATTCGGAAAGAACAAATAGAGGAAATATATTTTTATTTAATAAAAAAGTTTAACATACTATATGCACCACATATGCACCTATCGTTATGTTAATTTTTAAAGCAACCCCAGAGTACCCCTAGTCCGCTACGTATCACTACATATTATAAAACAAAGTCTCTTCCCGCTGTCTGTCTGTCCCTATGTATGCTTAGATCTTTAAAACTACGCAACGGATTTTGATGCGGTTTTCTTTAATAAATAGAGTCATTCCAGAGGAATGTTTCTATATATAATACATGCATAATATAGTAGAGGAACACTGATAGTTTTAGAGTTTTCTAATGTGATGTCGTAAAAACACATTTTTGCGCTTAGATTGCAAATATTAACTATATTTAGTATCAGCATTGCACCCGTGCAAAGCCGGAGCGTGTCGCTAGTATAAAAATAAAGCACGTAAGTAAAAGTCGAGAATTAATCAAAAATGTATAAACAGAACAAGAAAACTCCTTTAAAACTAACTTCACAGGACATAGTGTGATATATCATGCACGTCGTGTCTGATCCCTCTATATTTTATGTTTGTCCGGGATCTCACCACCTGCGTCCCGTCCCGCAGGTTTGCGCTTCGAATGTAAATTTGTCACAGGGTTCGCCCAAAGGCACGTGACGACTGTTATCTCGGCTATGGTATAGCAGTCCCTGCGAGTTGCTACTGTGATATACCCTTACTCTGAATAGAGATCATCTAAATTCCTTCCGTGCTCGCTTAGTTATGTAGATTTGAGTAGTTTCGAGATTGTCATTTCTTGATTGTTGATCTCAGTATTTTCTCAAAATGTACTCAAGCCTTTGACGAAACCTTTTAAAATATGAATTAAAATAAAATAATTGAATTATTTTTCTTTAAACTCAATAGAATTTTATGAGTAAGGTACTTGCATAGAATTTTATGGAATCATAAACCTTTAACATCTGCAGGAAATGTTATTTTCACTAATAAAAAAGTCTAATTAGTAGTATTTTTATTTAGTAAAACTTTTAAGTGTTTTCACTTTACTTTAAACTTTTTAGTGTTAACTTTTAAACTTTGTTTAAATGACTGTTATTATTTAAAACTTTATAACGTTATTTAAAACTTGAATGTGGTGTGCAATAAAGTATACTAGTGTTCGCCCAGAGGTCGAAATTCGACCATAATTAAAAATTTTAATTAAAGAAAACCAAATAATTATGAAAATAAAGAACCTTTTAAAAAAAATCAACTTGACTACAGACTGACAATCAACAAATAGTATAATATGCGTGTGTGAGTACTGTAGTGTGTTTAATGCATTTTTTGTTAATTTAATGTATATTTCATGTATAATTTTAAGAAAATATTAGCATTCCGCACTCCTTCTCTATATAAACTATAATTGTGCAAAATTTCGTACCCCTACATACGCACAATTTCCGTAAAAAGGGGTACAAAGTTTTTACTTCAAGTATTAATATACAGATTCTATTTTATTCTAAGGCTGAGTTTGAGAGTGAGATGATCGGTCATCTTAACTAGTATTCTAGTTTCTAGTTTAGAAAGAGGTATAGAATATATTGATAGTCGCTTTTTTGTAACCAAGCTCTTTAAAATAAAGATTAAAAAAGTACAAAAACTAATTATTTTAACAGCATATTATATAAAGTACTCGTATATAATGTAAATTAACTTCAAATAACTTGAATAAAAACAATATAAATATAAATATATATATATATATATATATATATATATATATATATATATATATATATATTTAAAAATTTGTATTAAAACGCGATTGCTCCAAATAAGCGTGAGCAATAAAACTTAATAAGTAAAATGTGCTAGATTCGAAGTTTAATATTATAAATAGGAGTAATTTTAATTTGTTTTTTAGTACGACTTTTCTTATGGCTTCTAAGAAATAAAGCCCCAAATTAAATGACGCGATAAAAGGCTCGCTATGGGAAACTATGCAATTTATATCATTGACGTATGTTAATTACTATATTCGACTACGCTAATTATATTTTAAGCTTGTATTTAAAACCGTGTTAAACAAAAATATAATAGTAGTTTATGCAACTGTCATATAATGAAGGGTATTAAAACACGAGTGTGAGTTTATGAAACGAGCGCAGCGAGTTTCATAATAGTAACGAGTGTTTTAATACCCGTGTTATATGCAGTTGCATACACTACTTTATCTTCACTAATGCAATTAATCAAACAACAAGAGTAAAAGCTGACAATAGTTTATTTTTCATATAATTTTCTAGATTTTTCTGGCAAAAGATTGTGAGTTAATTTTGTTGCCAATTCTAGAATATCCGGAGGCGTACAAATATCATCGTCGCTATCCATTTTTAACTTTTAATTTATTAAATTAAATTCACGCGTACGTGTCACAGTGATTTTGCCGCCATTAAAATCTAACCAATGAGAGCGCAGCTGCGCGCATGCGCGCGATGTTGTAATGAGATTTTACGATATCGATGTGGATATTATACCATCATGTGAAATTGCTTAAATTGAGTGTTTTGTTGTCTGCGCTATAACAGTAGTAATTATAAGTCAAGTATTGGAAACGTAAGTAGAATGTTACAACATTAGTGTAGATAAAAATTATTTATTTATTTCGTATACTCGGATTATTACATACTTACTTCAAAATTATATAAGTAAAAGAAAAATACAATGAACAAAGTTAACAAACCTGCAAAGGCGGTCTTATTACTGACAGTGGTTTCTTCAGACAATTCCTATGCATAAAGAACATATTGTGTTAAAAAATAAAAAATATTATTATGGTTTCTATATTAGAGTTTCGTATCAATAATGGTGAAAAGGAACTCTTACAGCGTCTTCTATGTCTGTATCAGTCTTTCAGAGACTATTAACTAGATGTTTATTGGACTTAAAATTGAATATAATGTTATCTTAAAACACAAACACAACCAAAAAAAAAAACACAAACATATTCGACTACCCCGTTGGCGCAGTTTGTTAATGGCAGCTTTCTGTTCAATGTGTTGTGGGTTGTATACCCGCCTAAGTCTGAGAGGTTGTATTATTTGTATATTTGTAAAAAATAGCTATAGTGTCGGCTGTTACCTATATCATAAGTATTAAGTTGCTTTACCTTAGAAATAAACGGCCATGTTTGTATGTTAAATAGAATACTAGCTGACCCCGCAAACGTTGTTTTGCCATATATGTTATTAACCCCCTTAATCCCCCCCTTATAACTTAGGGGTATGAAAAATAGATGTTGGCCGTTTCTCAGACCTACTAGATATGCACACAAAATTTCATAAAAATCGGTCCAGCCGGCTCGGAGGAGTATGGTAACTAACATTGTTACACAAGAATTTTATATATAAGATTTTAATAACACGTTATCGAAAAATAAGACTCAATCAAAAGATTTTTCTTAATAAATTTTCTAATATTTTTACTTTATCAAGAAAATGTTTTAACAATGGTTCTATTCAAAAGTTGATTTCGATATGACGTCTCTTTAATAATATCTTTCGCAGTAAAAACGGGGTCGGTCCCGAAGGATCTGTCACGGATGCTTTTTCCCGTGCACGAGATAGTCAGCTTGGACAGGATTATTCTCACTGTTCGTGATCTGGAATTGCTACGTACCTTTGTTACGAATATTAAAAGCATTTATATTTAAATTAAAAACATTAAATAAGTAATTTTCATTCATTATTTTATAAATTAACGTCTTTGAATACAGAGCTAAGAAGTAAACACGTTCGGCACTTATTAAATCGATTCAAATCATCAGTTCAATCAGTCATTGAGGTTACGCTTTTTATTCTGTATCGACGGATCTGTATCGACGGTAGATGATAAATATATCTGGCAAATTATATCTGATAAAAGTTTATGATATATTATGAAAATCACTTCATCCGTTCGCGACCTACGGAGCTACAGACAGACAGACAGACACGTCAAACTTATAACACCCCTCTTTTTGCGTCGGGGGTTAAAAATTAAGTTACTCAACATAAATAATATAGGTTATAGGTATAGAAAGACCATATTCGATTCTAAATGCCATTACGCGTTTTAGCTAGGGTTACGGAAAATTAACGTTTTGATCACACCTCAACCGACCACTTAACCGCACGATTTCAATTTCAATTGTGGTGCTACGCGCTAAAAATTACGTGAACCATCAATTATAATACTAAATGTTAAGATTTACAAGAAAAATTATAGTCTAAAAATCTTTATATTGTATTTGACACGCATAATGTAAAATAGTTCGAGTACCTTGGAAACAAAAACATTTTTTATCACATAAATACGAATACATAGTAATACTAGTTGACCTGGCGAACTTCATACAACCATATTTTTAAATTATGCAAAATAAATATCGCTTCCATCAATCGAAACAAAATATAGTCTATGTTTTAAATTGGATAAAGTTACATATCTTTACATATCTTTGCAAAATTTTATCAATTCGGTCCAGTAGTTTCAAAAATTAGGCCGGACAAATATCGTGACACGAGATTTTTATATTTATAATTATAAATACAGTCTAAAACCTACATATTTCATTGTTTAATTTTTAAATATATATTAAGAAACGTCGCTTGGCCCTTGTTTTTTGTAAATCAGACCATTATTTCTTAATGACATTGTAAATTTTACAATTATGTTAATACTCGTAATGGAATATTACATTGCTTAATTTTATAATAAAATACATAACAAGAACCTAAAAGTTATTTGTAATTTTAATGCAAAAGTTAGGTGTTTTGTACCTATATACTTTAGTGTTGAGTGTGAAGCGTTGAATATATTGTATATGCCATCTAAATCACCTTAAGAATTCCATAAATGAGTATTTATCTTGACACAGGTAACATATATAACGTTTTAATATTAATAACTTATTTAAAATTTAAATCGAAGACGTTTTCTGTGTTAAATACATTAAGTTAATAGCTATTTTTATATTTTTTAAACAGATATGACTGATGACGTCGTGTTGGCGCAGAGCGGTCTGCTCTGGTTGATGTACTGACAGTCGTGGGTTCGATACCCGCTCATAGCAAACATTTTTATAGGCCATAGAGATGTTTGTTGGGGTATAGACGTTCATGCTCGTGTGTGCATTGTGTGTTTTCAGATCTCTAACGTAAGATTAAATCCTAATCGTGACATTGTGCGTTGTATATACCTCAGTATAAAAAAAACTATACAGGTACACATAAAAATACATTGTTTTTAGTAGTTGTAATAACAATAAAAAATGCGTCTTATTTTTATTCTTACAAAGATAACAGCTTATATAATTACAGGAAATTAATAATTATAACATTTTTAATGCATCATCTAATTGCTCTTGTTTTAGAGCTTACATAGAATTTACTATCGCCGGTTTTGTTATCAAAACGCAAAATAACTATTATTACAATAGCGTTCCATTAATTGCATTTCGAGCAAGAATATATCTAGATTGAAAGTAATATATAAATTCAATTCCTCGCTGGCGAAAATTCGTTTTTAGCGATTTTCGATTGATCAGTCTTTATGAAAGATTCCGTTGAAATGCACTGACTCTCACAGTGAGCTAACAATTCTTATTGAAATCAATTACAGAGAGTGAGTAAAATACATCCATTTTGTTGAACAATATTAAAAAATCCTACTCTTACTTATTCGTATTTTTAATAGATGCATAGCTGTCGAAAATGTATTGTGAGGTTCTTAAAATTTGATTGAATTTATTTCATGAATGTAAGTTTCGTAGAGTAGCGATTGTATTAAAAAAGTTATTAAAATATCGCAAAATCATCAAAGAAAAGCAACAGATACCAGGTAAGCCTCCTTTTTGCGTATTTAATTATTTCTCGCGATATCGGCAAAGAAAGAATTTATAGGCGAGAATTGTCTTTAAGAGGATTTACAAAGTTAAAGCGAAAATTAACGAACAGTTTAAAAATTTAATACAATTACATCTTATATAACGTTTTCGAACAAAACTAATTGTCGAGTTGTGAGCGGGTATCATTAAACATTTAGTTGCAGTTTAGTTTTTGTAAGAAACTATTAAACTCTAGATTAAACTTTGATAAAATTTTTGATTAACTCAATGTTAAGTATACGCTACCCCATTTGTGAATTCCGAGCGAATTATCGTGATTCTCAAGAAAGGAATGCTTAGTGCAGCGCGATGCAACGACCAAAGCGATAATAAAGTAGGCATCAAACAGACTACGTGCTTCACACGAGCTACGTGATAGTTCCTTTATACTGCCTCTAGTGGACGAATTAAAATAGGAATTTACATTACGCTTTCATTCGTTAAAGTCTCCGTAAAATAAACTAAAAAGGACCATGCTGTAGAAGCATGTCATCTAAGTAAAATTAAGCTCAATTATAAACGTACAATTTTTCTCAAAGGGTTTAAAATTCGTTAAAACCAAATAATATCCAAATCCAGGAATTTCTATGTTTTCTATAATAATACAAATTTATAAAACTATCTTTTTAATGTGCAATAGAAATAATATTTTCTAGAAGAAAGCAAATAAAAAATAACTTATTTCTTATGTAGGAAAAAGAACTTTTGTATCGTAATTTTACAACAATTACCAGTTTCCCAAGCTACCGCCGCCGCCGGTTCTAAATGTAGATCAAGCTAAGAATAATCGACTAATCGACAATAAGAAGCTCGAAAAAAGAAAAGATTATTTATAAAATTTAAGAATTTCTTGCATGAAATACAGCACCTATATACTCACAAAATATGAATATATATAAGCTGTATCTAACAAAGTGTAAGTGTGTGTGTGTGTGTGTGAAATTCACACATGGCAGATGTGAAACTTCTCAAAAGTCGTAGGAAGGTAGGCCGTTGCGATTTGTTCTATCGACGATGAGAACACGGTCTCTATAAAAAGATCGTAAGCGCCATGCAAAATGCTTACGCGTTTTGAGCAGTAATATATTCTCATTCTCTTCTCCTATATATTATTTGCTTCTTTATCGTGACGCATTTTCGTTTCATTGAGTTTCAAATCACAAAGATTCTAAAGAAGCTTCACTTCAAAATAATTTTAACATGTTTAACTTAATTCAATTCTTAATTAACTTTTGTGTTTCTAGTAATTTGTGGTAATGTTGTGGTAGCCACATGTCAAAGAAAATAGGGTACAAACATAATCAAATTCCTTTGTAACAAATACCAAAAGGAAGGAAGTATTCGCTTCTTAGTTTAAGATGGAAATTGAGACCTTCGCCGGCTAGCTGTTAATGGAAGGTAGTGTCGGGTGTCACTTTCAGTCCCTTTTATAAAAATACAAAATAAAGTGTGCATTTTAACATAAAATAAAATTTATTAATTCTGTAATAAGAAAATGTGTTCCTCGATGAATCCATATAAAGAAATTTTGGCTATAAGAGAATATTTTATTAGAGCTATTTAAGGGATGCGTGGGTACGTAATGACTGAAAGCCTTAACATATTATCGTATTAACTTGTCTTTGTAGCTAGATTACAGAATTAAGTAATATTTACTTAATAAAATAAAACATTTAATGGCAGCCTCCAAAACAAGTTTGTATTGTTTGGTAAAAAGGATAAAATTTTGTGTGAAAATTCCTGTATTACAGTATATTTTTATTTTTATTTTATTTTTTAATAATTGAATAAGTGTAATAGCTCTCTTTCTTACCTTTATCATTTCTCTTATACCTACTACTGACGAAAATAATTTACTAATATTTTTTCTACGATATAATTACGTATAGATATAATTATATTTGAATTTATAATACTTATAAAACAAGTATTAACTTATATTAGACCAACATATAAAATAAATAAAGGTTACTGCAAATACTTCAGTACTTTATTCTGCTTCAAATCAGCCCGCATGCCCGTTGGTAAAGTAAATATGAGTATTTACTTCTCCACTACTGAGAGTAATCACTTTATTTTTTACAATTATTTTCAGTATAATCTTTCAGTAAATTTTAAAATAACTCAAATGTTATTTTTATTAGATGTACTTATTATTATTAACAGTTTTTCTTAAAGGAAGGATTGCTCACTGGAAGAATACAGCGAGCAATTTTTAGGACATCTTCCCTTCCTTTCAGATATCCGACCACCGATCTTTATAAATCTTGAGACATCTTATCGGTGAGAAAACTGTTTATCACGCGTATTTGTTAAAAAGCATATTCAGCTCCCATATGACCCAAAAATTAACCAAGATAGAAGAAGTAAGGCAAAGTATATCCCTCCGTCAAGGTTTAAACTACTCAAGCTCGGAGATACTTCTACTACTTGAAGAACTTTTTGTACAACAAGGTTAACTCACGTATACCCATCTCTCGCCTTCCAATGTTTAAATGTAATTTCAGGTCAAGCTGGTAACTTATAGTAAGTATTTTATACACCAGTCCTTTACTAATCGAGGTTGTCACATTGATTGTGATTGAAAAATAAATCAATTATAATATTATTATAATTTTTAAAAATCTGATGAACTTCAATAAAAACTTTCAACTACTAATTCACCCCTATGAAAGTAGATCACGATCGATCGACGATCACGATTCAGCCTATAATATCCCACTGTTGGGCATAGGCCTCTTCCCCATGTAGGAGAAGGATCGGAGCTTAATCCACCACGCTGCTCCAATGCGGGTTGGCGGATATATTCCCTACTATGAGTAACGATCGCTATCAGGTGTACATGATAACAACCGGGACCGACGGCTTAACGTGCTCTCCGAGGCACGGTGGGGAGACCCACAAGGACTACACAAACACCCAGACCACGGCAAACATCTGTATGGCCAATACAAATATTGTCGTGTGCGGGAATCGAACCCGCAACCGCCCGCGCACAGCCAATCGCAATCCAGTGCTGTGACCGCTGCGCCAACGCGGCGTCACGGCTTTGAAAGTAGAAATCTCACAAATTCTGAAACACGTAATAAGTAGATAATTTTTAATCAGTAGTCTCAACACACATTTTCATACCTTTAACATTTTTATATCAATGATGATGAATGATGAATGTCAATACAAATTTTTATCCTCTATTTCGTCCCTGTAAGGGTAGAATTTTCACAAACGCTAAAACACGTATTTACTCCTTCTTAATAAGTAGACCAAAATAAAACTTCATACTTCTTAACTTAGAAATGATGGACTTGCTATACAAACTTCCAACCCCTATTTCACTTGCTACAGGTCTATAATTTTTCGAAGAAAATCCATTCTTAGTGGAACTCTACTAACTATAAAAGTACCCCCTGCCGAATTTCATCTTTATAAGTCAAGTGGTTTTTGATATTTTCGCTTGAGTGAATGAACTAACGATTTTATACGAGTACATATACATATAAATTAGGATTTCACACTAACCTCGTGGAGAAAATTGCACGATGCAGTTAATTATAGACATGAAGTTAATTTAGTTATTCAAAAAATGGAGTAACTATTATACTGCTTTAAATATTCCACTTCCAGCCATTAATTAAATAATATTTACACGCAGTTGTTCTGGCGTCGTTACCGTGTTATAAGATCGTGATGAAGTGCTTTTAATAAAAGCATATTTGCGTTTAATTAAAACTTATTATGAATAATAAAGTAAATTAAACAATAATTATCAATAATATTAATAACTATTTTAAATAAAATAGTTCTTGTTGTTTTTTCTTTCTTGTTTAACACATATTTGTGTAAACACATCATTTGAAATACGTCTATAATCTATATATATATAATTATATACATATATATATAGGTACATAATTGTGTTTGCTCACAAACGAAAACAAAACCGATTTCAATTACATCGACGAGTAATACAAAGTAAGTAGACGAAAAAAGTAAATACGCATTATTAGATATAACTCGATATAAGTACTTGTTAGATCGCAATTAAATTTAAATGGAATCATATGACATGCACCACCTTTCGATTTAAAAAAATTCTTCAAAATCGGTCCACCAAGTCAAAAGTTCTGAGGTAAAACACATTGAAAAAATAACAATCGAATTACACTTACGTAAGATATTATTAAAAATACATTTAAGTAAAATATTATTTTAATTTTCATACTTTTATAGACGTACTTTTTTGAAAAATAACCTGTTTCTATTATTTTTATTTTAGTTTTTAGTGTTAAGTAAAATTAAGCGAAAGACTTATTCGCCGCTTATAAAGACTTAATAGTTCGCTACATTTATTTATACGAGCTACAATAAATGTGTTACCTACACTATCAAATCTAATGAAAAATTCTTTTATTGAAATTAATTTAGTATTTTTGCTTCGTATATTTTACAGATAATAGAAAATTATGGGTAAATTGTGAAGTGTAACTTATAAATAATGAATATGAAATATAAGCGTTAACACGGCAAACGAAATATGCGTAAATAAGTATTATTGATTGTTTTTATTAAATTAGCTTATAGCCATTTAATACTTTACCTAGTTAACAATTTATTGTATCTAACATTTTGTATGGATTTAAGTAATATCAAAAGACATTCCTCGTTTGAGGCATTTTGAAATTAAGCTTCACTTACTCGTATACTCTTATATATACCATGAAAACTTAACTCTTTAGACAATCTCCAAAAATACGCAATTTTAACTTAATTCACCAAAAAATCCCTAATTCTAAACCAATTTCGAGTGTTTATCTATCTTGGTTGTTTTACAAACAATTGTATGCTAAATCCATGTTTTTATTTCATTGCCACGTTTAATTGGTTTTGTGAAAATTGATAGTGTCTAGCTGGATGGTTAGGTACTAGAGCTAAACTAGCAAGTATCAAACGAATTGGTCTGCAAAAGCGAATAATAGATTGACCTTTGCTGTGTTTTATCGCGTGGAGTAATCGGCTTTTTTCGTTTATTAAATCTAGAAGGTACTTGATAATATAGAACAAGTAAGATAAAACAAAACGTATTTATTATCATATTGTTTATGTATCGTTTTTTAATTCTTATTAATAGTTTTGCACTCGCACACTGGTCCTTTAATTTCTTTACAGTTAATCTATACTAATATAATAAAGCTGAAGAGTTTGTTTGTTTGATTGTTTGTTTGTTTGTTTGTTTGTTTGAACGCGCTAATCTCAGGATCTACTGGACCGATTTGAAAAATTCTTTCAGTGTTAGATAGCCCATTTATCGAGGAAGGCTATAGGCTATATATCATCACGCTAAGACCAATAGGAGCGGAGTCGACGCCGACGAAGTCGCGCGCAGAAGCTAGTTAAAATATATTTTAACTTTTGCAAAAGAAGCTATGAAAATACTTTAAGATACGCGAAACATTTTTTAGTCAAATGTCATTTTAATTGATTGGTTAACTAAAGTAACTTTTAGTTAAGTTTGAGAGTACATTATAAAATAACTACGTACGTACCCACGTACGTTAAAAATAATTATCACAAAAATAAAGTTGTAAATGTTGTAACGCAAGTTGGCGCAACATGGCGTGGTCATAAATACATACGAGGGCACCATTACTTGTAGCTATCTGTTAGCTCCATGACTTTATTAGTACTTGCAAAATATTGTTACCTCAAAAGGGCTTGGAAGGTATTTTAGGTAATACAAATATGTATAACATTTTTACATAGACATTTTAAGCAACATAAAGAAAAACTGTCTTTATTTTCGTCGAATAGATTTAAAATATTTCTACGTACTTTATTTATTATTTTAGGTTATTAATTTTTTTTTATTTTTTTTATCTTAAATATAGCATAAAATTTTGTGCATCATCTGTTTTTATAATTTTAACAATAATAAGAATATCAGTGAACAAATTGTTCTCCGATAATCCAAATAAATTAACAATAAAGTACAATCTATACTAATATATAAAGCTGAAGAGTTTGTTTGTTTGGTTGGTTGTTTGTTTGTTTGTTTGTTTGTTTGTTTGTTTGTTTGAACGCGCTAATCTCAGGATCTACTGGACCGATTTGAAAAATTCTTTCACTGTTAGATAGCCCATTTATCGAGGAAGGCTATAGACTATGTATCGTCACGCTAAGACCAGTAGGAGCGGGGTCCACGCCGACGAAACCGCGCGCAGAGGCTAGTTATCTATATAAATGAAACACATGCTGTATAAATTGTATCAAATCAAATCAAAAAAATCAAAAATAACTTTATTCAAATAGGCCCATGAGCACTTTCGAATCGTCAATTTATAAAATTTTAATTTAGGGTCATTATTAAGTTTTTTTTTTAAGAAGCTACCACCGATTCGGAATGTAGATTCTGCAGAGAGTATTGCAAGCATACCTACTTGTCCAAAGATACATTTCATAAAAATATGAAATAGCTAATTTCACGTGAAAACTTAAAAGTACAAAGTTTAAGATAATTTTATCGCAAAATCAATGAAACAAGTATATTAGTAAAGTCAATATAATGTGTTTAATATTTACATAGTAATATAATTTTTCGCTCATTTTCTGTTTTTTCGTCCAATTTGAATAATTTTATAAGTTTCGTTAGACTGATTTATATTTTTTTCACAATTAAAGCGTGGGCTTCGATACAGATTGATCAGGGATTGATTTCCAAATGAACAAAAATATTTTTTTCATTTTTTTAATACTCTTTACCTTAAACTTTCATATTTGATAGACTATGTAGTTTTTACGTACATAGTTTGCTGACAAATTTTGATTTATTACTAAAAAATAACAAATGTAGGTACCCATTTACACATTTCTACATATTTATAGTTTGACACATGACATTAAAATCTACTTAAAATTACAGGTGGATGCTGAAAGAAGATTGCGGAAAACCGGGATATTTGGCACGAACTTGAGGATGCCTATGTCCAGCAGTGGACTGCGATAGGCTGAACTGATGATGATGATGATGACATGAAATGAAGGTTTTATAGTATGCCTAAAGCATGTTGTCAACTTAAGCCTCTTTTAAGAATCGCAAAATGATTTCGTTGCTTTTTATTGCATTAATGTCTAATGAGAAAACAAACTTCTGCTCTAAAAATTATGTAATTATTATTACTATAAGTATTAAAGTACTATTAATTCATATAGTACTACAAGTAAAACTTGTTTATTTCCAAAAACAACATAAAAAGTTCATGGTTCAAATAAAGTAAAAACTAAATAGAAGAAATAAAATATAACCGACTTTTATTCAACTCCCGTAACAGGCATTTAACCTTGTTATATCTGACGCTCTAAAATAACAAGGGTTACAAACAAACATAACGTATAACTAGAAGAATCACGACCCTAAACTATCATAGAAGTTTCTTAATATTTTCTTCGTTTTAATATTTTTTTTCGTGTGTGGAAAGGGGAACGAAAATTCACACTATACCAAAGGTTTTTATAAAGTCAATAAACTTTTGAATGAACAATGAGAAAAAAATATTATTTTATCGACAAGTAATACAACGTAGGTAAAAGAAAGAAATTACAAGTAAATACGCGCTATCAAAGATTATTGAAAATGTACTCATCAGATATCGATATAATTTAAATGGGAATGCAAATATTATGTACATATATGTATGCATAGAACCAACTATTGATTTAAAAAAATCACCAAAATCGACCCAATCAAAAGTTCTGAGGTATATTGATAAAAATACAGTCAAATCGAAAACCTCCTCCTTTTTAAAGTCTTTTAAAAAGTCTCAATGCATTGAAAAATTTAATTATTGTTTACTGATAAGTCTAAAAATTCGCTGCTAAGCCTTCGATCTATTTTAAGAATTGGAGTTAAAGAGCTAGCTAGCTAGCTACGCTCTTCCAATGCAAATTGGAGTATATTAATTTTAGTTCGAATTTTTATACCGCTGTTTTGCATATTCTACCCACAGGTCTACCTCTTACTAACTTTTTCTATAAAAATATATTTCCTACCTACTAAACCCTATATTTACACAATCTGGCCATAAATACTTTTACAATTAAAAATAAAAAAGAAAATTACATTTGAATTTGGAAAAAAATTTACCGAGTTAAGCTTGTTCATCCAGGTACTTAATCTTAAAGAATAAAAATTAATTCATCATCAAGACCATTAATTATATCGAGATAAACTTTGATTTAAAAACCATGTTTAAAACGACGCATAATTTTAAAGATACGGCAAAATAAACATTAATTAATGGGCTACACCACTACTGGTCGTATACTTACAGTTATCGATAAACTCGGAGTATACAATAAAAAAAATTGATGACCAACGAGGTGCGCACGGGTCAGCTAGTATGCAATATTCACATAACGTCTTTAAACTTTTCAACAAAGTAATCCGTTTGAAATTCCCATTCATGATTCACACTTACATATTATATGAACGAATATATATTATCAACTTATGTTTACTTCTTTGTTGCCTTTATAAATGTTTCTCCAGACCCTCTGGAGTCTTCTTATACAATCCTACGAATATACCTTAATCTTTACTATTTCGAAAGTATGGTGAATAAATAGAGTGCCAAACAAAGGAACAGAGGCTTTCCTTTATTGGAAAAAATAAGTAACTATAAGGACAATAATATCAACAAGGTTATTAATATTTAAATAAATCAACTACTGACTTGAATTATTTCATCTATTAAAAGGTTAATAGAATCAGCAAAATATTTAAAACCAATTATTCCCTTGTTATCACCAGCACTTTATACTCACCCTTGAGATTGAAAAACTTAATGGCTTGGAACCATTCAGCGCGGTTTAAATAAATCGATGTCATACCGTTTCCCACGTAAGTAACGCTCGCCGCGGATCCATTTTAAACATTTTATAATGGCGTCATTATCGAGTGTTAACACGGTCCCGTGATAAAGTGCTTTCGACTTTTTTTTAAATATGCTACGTTATTTACTAGACTTTTACGATCTGATATTATTAACCGCGAATTGAGTTTATCCTTTTTGGTATACTGGCCTTAAGTCACAGACTTTCCTAGTTTAGAGGGCATGAATTTTGCCAAATTAAAATACCTTATAACTTCAACCACTTAATGAAACATAGTACCTATATCGTGAAAATACAAAAATTATATATGCATGCAATAATATCTTTAAAAAGGTGAGTGATATTCCATATATTCGTTTTTATTTTTTTTATTTTTTATTTGCAAATAAAAATAGATTTCAAAACGATGTTCACAATGTATTGGTGAATGTAAAATATTTTACGCTAAAAGAGTAAATGAAATTTATTTTGAGTTTCTATGCCGCTGATGTTTTTTTTTTTTGCAAGTAATTGAAACACGAACTATAAAGAGCTCTTGTATACTTAATTATTTTATGTTGCTAATACATTTAAATTTTTATTAAATATAGCTAATACATACAGTCCTTATATATATAGTTGGTTGGTAACACAGTTTTTACAGAAAATTGCGTTAGTTAAATATATTGAGTTTTAAACGTTGTACGAGTAAAGTTAAGGTGCCCACTTCTGCTCACTTTCATTCTTTTAACTATAATCGCGTATAATTGATGTTTCAAGCGTGCCATTTATTCTTCTACATCAAGTGGACTGACAACATAGGTACTTCGCAATTGTAAAAATAATAAAAGTTTAATGAATTTAATTTATTATTCAGCGGATAAAGCTGAAACGACTAAACGGTAGAAATATCCGTCACTAATTCCAAATTACATCTTTGTGTCGTTTGCAGTCGAAACACTTGGACGTTGGAGTAGTAGTGCTAATATTTTTTTTAAAGAGATAACTCCTTGCCTTATTGTCTCCACTGGTGACAAGAGGGCTGGTGCATTTTTTGCCCAGAGAATCGGCATAGCGATTTAACGGGGAAATGCTGCTAGCGTTCTTGGAACCATTCCACGCGGACATGATTTGTACCGTAACTATCTGTAAATATTTAGTTAAATATTAAATAAAAAAATTTAGGATTAAAAAAATGTTTAAAGAAAAGATTTTAATAACTATGATATTTTATAATGACGTAAAAGATATCTATTCTCAGTCACTACGTATTAGTTTCAACATGACCTAAATGCAAAATTTTAACCAAATATTGACTCTACAGTAATTACTAAGCACACTTGCAAATATTTTAGATCACTCCAGCTTTGTAAATTTGATCATTTATACATTCGTGTTGATGTTTAATTATCACAGTTACACGAGGAAATCCTTGTAATCTAAATGAAATGTCAACACATTTGTACGTTTTCCTCAATGTAGTGTATAATTTTCATACTAACAACACAAGAAACTTTCTTCATTATTTGCAAGTATCAAAGAGAAGTGACAGATAGAATGTAGTCCTTACTGGTGATTTATGACCGACGTCTCCGTGACGTCCGCTCGACGCGACAGATTCTCAAGTATTCTGTTCCAAGTGCTTAGTAATCAGACTTAGGAATAAACTATACCATATTACAAATGGAGAAAATTAGTTTGTTTGTAAAAAAATGTAACAAGCTAATCTTAATAATATACTTTTGATAATTAAAAGTAAAAACAAATGAAAAATACATCAATATTCAAAAGTAGCACAAATTTTTTACCTAATATTCTAATAAATTTTATTTAAAATAATTAAACATTTTAAAATAATACTAGAACACACATATTATTAATGGTAACATACTTACACGGGCCTATTGCGTGAAAAGTTAAAACGAATGATAGCAGTAAATTATTTGTCACATTATGGTATGGAGCCACGTCGTTAAATAAATTACGCGATCATTAAACTTTATAACATAGTGATTGAAAATTTCGTATAGTACTTTGACGATTATTACATCAATAGCGAGCTACAGTACCTACATTGGCTGTTTATTGTTTTTCACCAAATAATTCACCGCCGGCGCTAATTTGCAACTTTGTTCTTTGTAATTTAAATTTTTGTATTCTTTTTTCAAAAGAAAAAGTCTGCTCGAAGTTACAGCTACTATATAATCATTAGTTTCATACCATATTTTAGCGAGTATTAGTTTTCTTTTCATCTCTCCCTTCCCCCAACCCGCAGTAGAGCAGCGTGGTATATAAAGCTCCGATCCTTCTCCTACATGGAGAAAGAGACCTGTGCCCAGAAGTGGGATGTCACAGGGTGAAACAATAAAAAAAATTGCCAGTAATAGAATTAAAAATTAAATCAGTAGTTTTAGAGTGAGCTGAAACCAATAAAAATAAGTTATACCTACTAAAAATTTTCTCGTGTCTCTATAGCTTATACACTATATTGTTTTCAAGTTACAAACAAACAAAAAACATTTACGAAGCGTAGCTTAAAAAAATTACCTTCGATGAAAATAGGAGATCTGATATCGGTAATTGAAGGTCTTCGAATACAATATCAAATTAATTTGACAATAATGTAAATCATAAATATTTTAGAAATAGGTACCTATATTGTAAATAACAAATATTGTTAGTTGTATTAATAATTTATATATTTAGGAAACTAACAGCTTGTATATGTATAAAATTTTTGTCTTTTAGTATTTAACAAAAAAATGTAGCCAATAAGAGGTTTCCTTTTGATATTAGTGTTATGAATATATCGTTGAGAAAAAAAAAATAACTACATCATAAATCAGTACATATCGATATGTAAAAAATACTTGTTCATATAAAGTATGCATATTTTGATATTGAGACGCTGTTAACTAGCACTTAGTAATACACATACATAAATAACATATGTAAAAGAGTCATATATAACTTACACATACAATATACACAAATGTACAAAGCTTTTATTTGATGACTCTGATAGTATTTATATAATATTTATTTTCAATTTTCTTTTAGAGTTTGTGAAGATGATTATGAAATAAATGTTTCTAACTGATAATACACTTAATCAGAGTTACTATTTTATTTTTGCATGCTCTAAGTGCTACAGTATATGGTATCCTTTTAATATTCGCTCAAACAATAAATCACTATGAAGAAAAATTCATCATATGCATGCTACTCCAAATTCAAGATACTTTGTTGGAATATATTTTTTGTAAATATAATTTGTCGCCACGGGTATCTAATTTCGTATTGAATAGTAAGAATACTTTAGGGAAATTTATATATTTAGCTGTGCCTTGATTCTATGAATCAGTGATGACTTAATAATTTGATGATGAAATAAAAACGATCTAGATTTTATCTTAGCTTTCTTTTTGAATAACGAGGTTTAATTTAACTAAAAAAATGAATGCGAGTATAATTCTACCGCTTTTTTTGTTTAGGAACAAACAATTATACACAATGTGACAAATTCATCTTTGAATCAATTTTTATTCCTCCAGTTCTCTATATTAATACATAAAAAGTTGTAACTAGTAAGTAAAACATCGTGCTACTAAAGGTATACGTTGGAAAATAATTATTAATTTTGGATTCTTATGACATCTCTTTTCAACATGTTTTTTACTTTCTTAAAATAATTTTGACTAAAACCATTTTACTTAACATAAAATCATTTAAAACTATTCATATAAACTTAAATAAAAGAGTGATTGACGTACCTATTTGCGTACTGCAGTGCGGCATCTAACCTTAGTTTAGAAAAAAATGTAGCAATACGAGAACATACTAGTTTTTCATTACGGTAATGGACCTACCTCTCCGTAACTATGATTAAATTGATAGAAAACTGCTGTAAGCAACGTCTCGTATAACTAATAAATTATTTGCTATAAAATTATGTGTTATTTTGTTTCTCCAACTAACTACATACCAAATTTTATTACAATCAGTTCAATAGTTTTTGCGTAAATGAATAAATGTCCATCCATCAATCGAACTCACAAACTTCTGCATTATATTATAATGTAAGTAGACATGCATTTTTATAAGCAAGTTAATAGTTCTTAAATTATAGAACAGTTTGTCTTAACATCGATATTCTTTAAATAGAATGACTGTAAAACGTTTTAACTCCGAAAGCTAAAATACAGTGTTTTGAATAATAAAAATAAATTTCACCGTTAATAGTTTATCAGAGACAAAGTTTTAAGGTGCATTTTCATGTGACGCTTGACGCTGGTTTTGAACGTCAAAGGAGATGGGGACTTTTAGGCTAAAATTGTAGTAAGTAAAGATATGCTTTAAAAAATTGTTCATATTTTTTTATTTTAAAATATAAAATATCAGCTCAATTCTGAATCTGGAAGCTGAGAAAAATGAAAAAGATAGTTTTCGTCAAATTCATTGGGTATCGATTTAATTATAATCGATTATAGAATTTAAAAAAAAGGTTTGCACTAGTTAATTAACTCAAAGTATTCAGATACACAATTGAAATTGTAAACAATAAAGTGTATTTAAATAAAGTTACATTAATATCGAAAATAACAATTAATATCTGATAAACCAAAATGATTATCGATTTCGTATCGATTGAAAATAAATCATATTTTTAATAACAGCTTTGACAGCTGATTGTTATTGAAACTGTGTGTCCCGTCACTCGTTTCATGTAGGTAATCATGTTTATAGTTGTTTAATGTTTTCAGTGTATTCAGATGCGTCCTGAGTCCATTCCTGATATTTATTTGTGGTTTCAAGTGATTGATATTTGTAATGATTTAATATGATAAACATTAGTGCTTCAAGAACTTAGTGATTGGGTTTTTCATAGATATTGTAACATAACCTCAATTTTACAAAACGTGTAATAACTCCGCTCTCAGATAGCCAAAATATACAGAATTTTCAGCGAGGGATCAATAAGCGTAAATACATTAATTGGTACCATTTTCATTACGTTAAATTTTACGTTAAATTTTGGCCCAAGAATGTATGGAATCGTATCCGTCTCCTTTGACATTTGAACTATGCGCCATCTTGAAAAAATTGTAGCGAAAAAGCTAAACGTAGTTTAGCTTTTTTAACGGGTGATGTTAGCGTCAGCGTAACTCGAACAGTTATATCGATAATCAATAGTAAATCGATCCTTATAAAACAACAATTAGCTGTTACTTTTTTGATTTTATAAATAAAAAATAGCGAGTGTAGATAAATTTTATTTATTTCTAAACGTGGTATTTTTAAGTATTGGTAAATACAATTTTTTTGTTTAATTTTACGAAATGTAATTAATCAATAAATATAGGCGCATAGATCTGTAAAGTTATAAACAAAATTATTCATTCAATTTTTTTTATTTAACAGAACACAATCCCGTATCTCAGTTCAAAAAAATTTGTCAAGTGCAACCTCATATCTTAAAATACAAGATGGCGATGTTACATATAAATAAACAAGTTCCCTCTCAGCAGTGTAAAGTGTTATTTAGTTCAATACTATTAATATAAAAATTATCTTTCAGTAAATTTAATTGCCATTCAAAGTGAATACAATAGTTAATAAACACATTTTTTATTATAGTGAAAAAATATCACAAGTAATAAAAATAAAACAATTATCAAACTAAAAAAACGTTAGTATCGATTATCGAAAGTCGTTTCGATAATCGATACTAACGTTCTTTATTTTTCGCTTGAATTTGACGCTAAACGCTGAAATTTATCGCTACATTTTTTTCAAGATGGCGCTGTAATCACGTGACCAAATTTGACGCCCAAAACCAGCGTCAAGCGTCACATGAAAATGCACCCTTAGGCAACGTCGGCCGTCAAATTTTCAGTTGAGTTTGCTTAAACTTTAGTATCTACTGTTATTTTAGTACTTTACTGAGTATTATGTTTCTGTTGAATATAAATGTGAACTAAATGAAACGAATCTATTTTGTTTAATTCTAAAAAGATTAAATATATGTGCATTTTATTTTAGTTGATATATACTGTAATTATTACATACTTTATATTTTATATACATTTTATTTGAATTAAAATCGCAATCAGCAAAGTTTAAATTTTTTATCTTCATACTAGCTGACCCGGCGAACTTTGCACCGTCGTCGTACTTTTTTTTCTACTATACCGTATATTTTTATTAAATTTTTACAAACGTTGTTCAGAGAATAATAAACACAAATAAAAATTGACCAAGTGCGAGTCGTACTGGCGCACCGAGGGTTCCGTACAAAAAAAATATTAAAAATATTTTTATTATATGATGTAACTAAAATTCATGCTTTTCGCAATTTTTCTTTTATCTGTGTTATAAGACGTTGCTTCCTACCAAGTTTCAAGGTTCTTAGTTCACGGGAAGTACAGGACAGTGGACCTGAGTGTTAGATATGAATTTCAGCTTGATGCCTCCTCCACGCGTTCCTGAGAAAAGGGGTCTTGACAGACAGTCGGACAACAAAGTGATCCTATAAGCGTTCCGTTTTTTTCCTTTTGAGGTACGGAACCCTAAAAATTTAAAAGATTTCAAAATGATGTAGTCTTGTTAATAATATGATGTGGTGTTTTATATGTACCATGGAATAAGTACATAATTATTAATCATTCGTTGTTTATGATTTTGGAAATATTATATCGTCCTAATCAAAGCAATATTTTGACTTGTTCCAGTAAAAATATCTAAATGAAAGAACGCTTGGTAACGTGTATTTCTGTAACTACAACGGGCTGATGCCCGAACACTGATGTGCAAAACTAAAAAACAAACAAAAAAATCTAGGAACACGAGAGGCCACTATTTCCCATTACTGTAATGGAGTCACTTTTTCAGTTGTGTTCTTTTTTGTGCATTTTCTGTCCATTATCATTATGATACAATTTGACAAATTGCTTCCAATTTGATTGCTCTATTTTATTTCAATTTAAATTTATTTTTATTCAATAAAAACATATGTAATTACACATAACATTATATAAAATTTATAACATAAAAATTCAAGGTTAAATTTAGTTATCGATTTAATGTTTTCATCATATATAAATAAGTGACTCCGCATAATAGACGCCGCGTTGGCGCAGCGGTCACAGCACTGGATTGCGATTGGCTGTTGCGCGGGCGGTTGCGGGTTCGACACGACAATATTTGTATTGGTCATACAGATGTTTGCCGTGGTCTGGGTGTTTGTGTAGTCCTTGTGGGTCTCCCCACCGTGCCTTGGAGAGCACGTTAAGCCGTCGGTCCCGGTTGTTATCATGTACACCTGATAGCGATCGTTACTCATAGTAGGGAATATATCCGCCAACCCGCATTGGAGCAGCGTGGTGGATTAAGCTCCGATCCTTCTCCTACATGGGGAAGAGGCCTATGCCCAACAGTGGGATATTACAGGCTGAATCGTGAAATAAATGACTAAACGTAAAATGAAGCTATTAAAAATAAGACACCAACATTTCTTTGATATTTTTACATTACAGTCTTAACAAGACCCGCAATTATTATAATGATAAATGTATAAAGAATAATTATTTAATAATTATATATCTAAAGTATAAATAATAATTTATCATTTGTTACTAACATGACGTGTTATTTTAAAGCCTATTAATATGCAGGATTTCTAAAGGAAAAAACATTTGTGCAAAACGTAAGTTTTTCCAGTCGTCTCGTCTGTACAATATAAGTTAGTAGGTATAGCTATAAAATATACTTGTTAACTTAGACCTTCGGCATAATGATTTCAGCGCTACGGAAAAGCAAATACCTATGTATATCTATGTAGTAAATTGTAAGGTAATTACTAACAAGTGTCAGAAGCAAACCATATCGCGTAAACAACTTTGCGCCATAAGTCATTTACAAGTGAGATGTACCTATCTGAGTAAATGTTGAATGTTAACGTCTTAAAAGTTTGCCTTACTGTGCGAGTTATCTGTATAAAATTGATATTTAGAACTGTTATCATTTCTATACATTACGTGATAATACATATTCCATGTATAAAATATATAATCTATGTACAAATATACGCATAAACATACAGGTACAGATGTTTCGTCGTATCGTTTTTATTTTACCCAAAACCAAACTGCTATGAATATTTACGAAATGATATTATAAAATCCTCATATTTTATAAACGAAAATATTTCGTTCATCTTAAAATACAAGATATTGTTACTGACCTTTAGCCTTGTATAAGTATAAAACTTTTTCCTCCAGTTAAAATAATGTTGACTTCGCTTTTAGAAGCTAAAAGGCTCATTAATGCTTAGGAGTTTAGTATTATTTTTATTTCTGTGAAAAAGTATTTTAACAACGTCAACAATTTAAATATAAAAATTAATACAATAAAATATCGTTGTAATGATAACAGTATTGTACTGAACTAACTAACAAGAAATTGGTTTTAGATCTAAGTAATATCGATTTGACTTGAATAATAATGTTTGTCAAAAATATTTTGACTCATAAAATACGTATGACCGAGTCACAAATATTAAATTACTAGACATCGATCTAAACATTGAGGTGCTTATAATATACAAAATGAAGTAAACTTAAACTTAGCCTCGTAAAGCCCCGTGTTATCATCATATTATGAACACATACTTAACATTGTCATTCAAGCCCAAGTAAAAACTTCAAGTTTAAAAATTGCGACCCACCGTTGTCACCCGACAACATATCAGAATTTCGTTCGTAATTTCGAAAATACACGGCTTAATCTATGTTACTCTGGTGAAAACTACTCTGGTCAGACTCCTGGTAGTCAAATTTTAGACTTTAATGAACCAATCACAGAAATGATCTCGTTAGATCGTAAAAATAAAGACAATGACATGTCGACGAAAGTAGATATTAAGTATAAAAATATGTTAATTGTAACATAGTGTTCTTTTTAATTAAATTTTAATTTTTATAAAGTTATTTTGTTTCCATTTTACCATTCTTTTAGGCCTGATGTTATCAATTGATTACAATAAATATTGAGCTTTTTTGCAATAATGACCCAATGTAATCATACAATTTGACAAAAAATATCCAATTTTTTGATCCAATTCTGTCTCACACATAAAACTATAATACTAAAAAATCAAGCTTGTAGATTTAAGTTTTCACATACTTTTAACGATTAGTTGCCGTAGGCTACTATAATACTTATGTCGTCAGATAACAACACTGGGCGATAACTTCTTCTAACGCATTTAAATCGTGGATCTCATGACTACGAGGTTAAAAAAAATAGTAGATATGTGTCGAATCATTGTCACTCGTTCTTCTAGGGATAAGTAGTGCAGTCAAGGAAGATCTTAAAGCAGGCTTAGGCTGAACTCATATTTGGCGAGCCGCTTCGCTCACCTGGCGAGTTTTTCTGTCACGGCGTGATGAGCTACACAACCGACACAGCATTTACCGAGAATATACGTCCTGTTCCTACAAACACCACTCGAAGCATAATATATTTGTTTTTAAAATTTTAAAGATCTTGCCACATGTAGTCACGTATTCCTAAGGAAAGACGCTGTTACGGACGGCTTACGCCGAGAATGATTATTGTAAATATTTAAATGTAAATACGAAAAATGTAGTGTAAATAAAGATACTAGTATGTAAGATACAATAATAGATTTAAGTAAAGATTGTATTAGCTAGTAAGCAACTATAGCGAATAGTTACTATGTAAACACTGCAATAAAAATTGTAAGAGTGAGGCGAATGTACGGTTAGAGAGAGAGAGCAGGAGGTGGCACTAGGTGCGAGAGAGAGAGCGACATATATTGGTACGTGTCTTCCACGCGTGCGTATGTTAGCCAACCGAGCGAAGCGAGCGGCAATTGGTCGCTCTCACATGCTTAGGTTGGCAGGCCGATCGAGGCGGGCCGTGATTGGTTGCTCGCTCTCTCTCAAACGTGATTGGTCACCCCTCTCAAACTCGCGGCTGTTACCGAGGTGGGGAATCTCTATAAAAGAGCGGGTCCCAGCAACAGCAAACCACTCTCTACCGAACATTCGCCGACTCAAGAACAAGAACAAATATTGGAAGAAATAATAAGGAAGAAAATAAAGAAAAAATAAAGGAGGACTCTGAAGTTTTTTAATTTGAAGAAACCCTCGGTCCTCAACAGACGCGCTACTTGCTGCACTGCAACCAGCCTACACAGGACTGTACGAAGTCCTGAAAAGAGGAGATAAATATTACACATAGTATTATTTAATATAACACTCACAAATTAGTATAAAATTATTAATATATTTTTTTAAATATATAACTAGGTCGGCAAACAAGCGTACGGCTCACCAGATGGTAAGCGATTACCTTAGATTATAGACGCCTGCAACACCAGAAGAACCTATCCCCAATCCAACCCCAGGAACTCTGGTCACTTTACTCAAAATCAAAATCAAAATCAAAAATAACTTTATTCAAATAGGCCCCATGAGCACTTTCGAATCGTCAATTTACAAAATTTTAATTAAAGGTCATTATTAAGTTTTTTTAAGAAGCTACCACCGATTCGGAATGTAGATTCTGCAGAGAAGAATCGGCAAGAAACTCCGCAGTTACTCTTTTAAAAAAAAAATAAATGTATAAACTGTAATTTAGTACAAAATTAGTAATGTCGTGCATGAAATACAGCGTCACTAATTCCACACATCTTTATCAACCATGTAATCCCGCACCGAATAATACGCTTTATTTATTAATCTCTTTTTAATAAAAACTTTAAATTTATGTTGAGACAATTCCAAAATTGTTTGTGGGATTTTATTATACATGCGAATACCATGACCCAGAAAGGAGACGTTTACTTTGCGCAGTCGGAAACTTGGAGTTACAATTTTGTTATTCCTTCTCGTGTTTACACTGCGATTATTACCATTTGTTTCAAAACAATGAATATTCTGGTGTATATACATAATATTGTTATAAATGTATTGCGACGCAATTGTTAATATGTCTACCTTTGGAAAGACATCCCGCAGGGAGACTCGAGCTCCAAGGTTGTAAATGCCGCGAATAGCCCTTTTTTGCAAAATGAATACTGTCTCAATATCTGTAGCATTACCCCACAGCAACAGACCGTAAGACATAACACTGTGAAAATAGCTAAAATATATTAAACGTGCAGTAGCAACGTCGGTCAGTTGTCGTACTTTCCTAACTGCGAATGCTGCGGAGCTGAGTCTACCGTTCAAGGATGACAAATGGGCGTTCCACTGAAGTTTTGAATCTAAATTTATCCCTAAGAAAACTGTAGTATCGTTGACAATAAGCCTCTCATTATTTATTTCGAAATTATAATTTGGATGCTTAACATTAGGCAAAGAAAACACAACACACTTAGTTTTTTTGGCGTTCAAAACCAAGTTGTTTGTTTTAAACCAATCTTGAATTCGCGATAAGGAACTGTTCACGTCATCATAATTTACTTTTTTCCTATCAACTTTAAATATAAGCGATGTGTCATCTGCAAATAGCACTATGTCACAAATACCCTTAACATAAAATGGAAGATCATTTATATATACTAAAAAAAGAAAAGGACCTAGAATCGATCCCTGTGGAACGCCCATTTTTAACACAGATCCAGGAGAGTTCGTTCCGTTTATTGATACGTGTTGAATTCTGTTAGATAGATATGAAGCAATGAGATCAAGAGCTTTACCATTAACACCGTAATATTCAAGTTTACTTAACAAAACCCCGTGGTCCACGCAATCAAATGCTTTTGATAAGTCACAAAATACGCCAATGGCATTTTGGGACCTCTCCCAAGCGTTATATATATGCTTGAGAAGTGCCACACCAGCATCTGTCGTAGAGCGACCTCTAGTGAAACCATATTGTTCACTGTGAAAAATTCCATGAACTTTAAAATGGAAAAGAAGTTGATTCAGTATAATTTTTTCAAAAGTTTTACTTAAGGAAGGTAGGATTGAAATGGGTCTATAATTACTGGGATCACTACGATCTCCCTTTTTAAAAATTGGTAAAACTTTACTATATTTTAGCAAGTCTGGAAAAGAGCCCACTTCAATAGCATTGTTAAAAGTTAGAGCTAAGTACGGAGCGAGGTCATTAATGATAGTACTAATTAACTTAACTGAAATGCCCCACAAATCATTTGTTTTTTTAATATTAAGACTCTTAAATGCTTTTAGAATATCTAGAGAATCAACCTGCGAAAATGAAAAATCGACATTACATTTGCTAACGTTATTTTTAAGAAGTTCGGTAGAATTAGTTGAAGATGAATTTAGTCGAGAAGTTAAGTCAATGGGTATTTTATCGAAAAAAGCTTCAAAGACGTTTGCCAACTGGTCGTCCGCACTTACAACAGAACCATTTATATTTAATTCAATTGGTATATTTTGCTTACTACGTTTCCCACAGATATTATTAATTATATTCCATGTGCACTTTATTTTATCATCAGAATTAATAATTTTATTTTTAATATATCTTGATTTAGCTGCCATACAAACAGCTTTAAAAGTTTTAGAATATTGTTTTACATAATTCAAAAATCTAGTATCCTGATTCCATTGCCTCATACCATACAGTTCGTACAACCTATTTCTGCTCTTATAAATACCTTCAGAGGCCCATTCACTAAATTTTAAGTTAGCATTTATATCTAAAGTTTTAAGTTTGAAAGTGTTATAGAATTCATCTAATATTAATTTAAAAACTGAATTATAAATTACATCTGGATCCTGTGCCATCATATCTACTTTACATATTTTTTGCGCTACAATATCCCTAAAACAATTTGTTTTCTTTACCGTTATTGGTCTACAAGTAATTCTTCGACAATTTATATTAATTTTCTCATCAAGAGAGAATTTTTGACCGCAGTGATCAGAAGTTAAAACAGTTATAACAGATTTATCGTAAATTTCAATATTGCTAAATACGTTATCTATACAAGTTGAAGATGTCTTAGTGACTCGAGTTGGTTCACAATATCTGTGTGTTAAATTAAATGAGTTAAACAAGTTAATTAATCTACTTCTAATCGTTGAGTCCTTTAACATGTCGACATTAAAATCACCACACACTAAAACATTTTTAGAACTTTTAAACAACTTTTTAAGAGTGTCTTCCATAATTGTCTCAAATAATGTTAAATCACCTACAGGTGGTCGGTATACGCAAAGTATAATGTAACGCTGTAATTCCACACAAGACAACTCTACAGTTCGCTCTACAGAGAGTGCTACAATATCTTTACGTGATTTATGAGGTATATCATTACGCACCAATATTAGTGAACCTCCCCGAATAGCATTCTCTCTTATGAACGAACTTGACAAATTAAAATTTGGAATATTAAATATCTCATAATTTTTCAACCAATGTTCAGAAATACAAAAAATATGAATTTTATAAATATCAGATAATAGTTCTATTTCATGCTCCTTGCCACCTATGCCCTGTATATTTTGATGAATTATATTTATGTGACAGGGCTTAGGTTTTGTCTGTTTATTTAGTTTAAATTAATATTATTTATACCTACAGAGATATTATTTAAATTAGAATTTGTTTTACAATTATTATAATTAAAAAACTGATTTATATTATATGTTAATAAGTCTGCTATTTGTTTTTTACATTTTAATGACAAGTACATTCCATCTTTTGTTAATTTAAATCTATAGTGGAATTTATTTATATCAAATAGTGTTAGGTCACTATGCCAACGAGTCAGGTTATACAAATAAGAATTTAATGTGTATATGTACTTATTCTGTTCATCTGTCAATGCATATGAATAGGGTAAAGTACTTAATATGAATTTACATTTTTTTTTGTTTTGTATCTGAATTAAATGTTCCATATCTTTTATTAGATCCGATTTTTTTATTGCCAAACTGTCACCGTGTAGTATAATAACAACAGAATTTGCATCTAGTTCCATGGAATTAATTTTTTTTATTTGATATTCATAGCTTGCACCAGGTGAACAGAAATTTAATACATTATTTATATTGTTATTAAGCAAGGAGCCAAATCCCTGACCTATCTTGTCTGACACCATTACTATTTTATTACTTTTATTACTGTTTGTTACCAGAATATTATTTAGCATATGTATGCCAGCGTCACACCGAGCCCGCAAAGAATTTTTAGCTTGGTTAAGTTTTGTGTCATCGGATCTTAAAGACACTTTGCTGTTACAATTCTTCAGTGAGATCTTATTATTATTATTTGTGATTATTTTCAACGAATCACTTGTGGATAATATATGTTCCTGAATTTGATCCTTAGATGACTCATACATATCAGTTATTTCCTTAAGTGACTTTTTTAAATAATCTATTTCACATTGCAGTTTCTGTGTGTCACTGTCATACATCAGCTGGCTTTGTTTTAATTGTACAACATAGTCATTTAAGTTTGACTTTAGATGCAAACAGTCTTGTTTTAATTTATTTATTTTAATAAATCTATTTTTATTTCCAATTATTTTATTACTTTTTTTGATAAATTTACTTATTTTTATATATTTTTTTAATTTATTATGTGATTTAATTATTGCCATATTACTTTGAACGCTAACAACACTACCCGCAACAGTAGGTTCATTGCTCAACTTAGGAACAGAACCACATTCAACCAACTTCACAGCATTAACTTGCTCAGGTGAAGAGATACTGGCTTCGTAGATACTTTCTTCCAGTTCTCTGATGCGACTAAGAGCTGTCTCATGTTCATTGTGACATTGGTTGAGTGAGGTCACCGCTTTGTACAGGTTATCACGCTAACTAACTACTAACTAACTACTAACCAACAGGATCACAATACTGCTTGAAAATAGTATTATTTAGCTGTGGTCTTCTGTAAGGTCGAGGTACTACCCCGGCCGGGCTACACCATATTTTGAGCAGGAAATTTCCTGCTGTTCCCTACCTCAGTTGTAATATATATTTAAACGAGCATATCCACATGACACCCATAGTATACTGCGGATTTGACATTTGATCTTTGTCTTGCGATTTTTATAATTTAAGAATCATCTAGAAAATATGTTACCGCGCATGATCGGTAAATTGACTGCCCGGACTAGATAGGCGTCTCTCGAACAGTTTTCAAGTAAAAGTATTATAAATACCGATACTAAAAATTTCAATTAAATAGCTATATAAAACGACAGCTAAAATTGACAAAATTTATTTTTTAACGGTAGCAGTATTAAATACTATTTTTTATTCTTCAGCGTACTCAATCATATTTGTTCAATAATTTATTAATAAACATGATATAAACAGTGATGATTGAAGTTACATATGTTGCAAACGTTCAATTTTATTTTTCGTTTTCCCACAAAGATGCTACAAAACAATTTAAGCTTTCCGAGAGTATCTTTTCTTTGGATAGAGCTAAGAGAACTTTTTTCTCAAACTGTAACATTTGAATATGATTTTACCAAGATTTAAAAATATTTTTGTGATGTGAAAAGATTTCTCTTAAAATAAAAATTACGTACTCAATTGTGATTACGATAATTAATTATGTATCAATTTTATTTCGCTATCCTTAGAACAAAATGTTCAAAAGGCGTATCGTAAAAGTTCACAACTAACAATAAAGTTACTGTCATGTAAACAAAACTCAAAGGTAAATAAAAACAGCGGGTTATAAGGGTCTAGCTAAGTCGAAGCTAGTTTGTGAGTAATTTGTTGTTGAACATATGATGTGGTGAGCGAGAAGGGCAGAAAGGTTGTGAAAGCTAGTGCATGATTGCTGACATTTATCTTATAGTCGACTAATTGGCTGTGAGGTGTTAACCTCAGAGCACACGAGCTATACGACTCTTGATAGATTCACTACAAAACTAAAAAAAATGTTAGTGAGTCAGTTCGATGCGCGACTTACGATTGCCGTGGTATTTAAAGATTAACCTCTTTTATTTTATATACATATAATTTAATTCATTTCGATCGATCAAGATCCAGCCTGTAACATCCCAGGACCAAGAACATAGGCTAATTTTTAATGCGAGAAAAGGGGTGTAAAAAAACAAAAAATGCTGAAACACTATTTATTTCACATCAAAATCCTTAGCGTACACTTTCACACTTCTATTTTGGAAAATATGTAAAATTTAACATTATTTACATACTTTTATTTATATCCTTTTTATATTTTACGATACATTTTTAAATTTATATCAATTTTTTTACGTTATATATTCTACACGGTAACCCGTTGAACTTAGACCACATGTTTTTTTCCGATATGGATTTTTTATTTAATATTCCTTTTTAAGCGACTTCCAAAAAAGGAGGAGGTTCTCAATTCGACACGTATGTTTTTTTTTTTTATGTATGTTAGCTCAGAACTTTTGACTGGGTGGACCGATTTCGATCAATTTTGTTTTAATTGAAAGGTGTTGCGTGTCATGTGGTCCCATTTTAATTTAATTGAGATCTGACAAGTACTTTTAGAGTTATATCTAATAATGCGTATTTACGTGACTACTTTTTCGTCGACCTACGTTATATTATACCGCATAACTTTTTACTCGGTGTACCGATTTCGATGATTCTTACTGTAGTCGAAAGCTAATACTTGTCTTGTAGTCTTGTTTAAATTAGATCGAAAACTGATTACAACTTTTTAAGTAATCTTTAATATCGCGTATTTACTTGACTATTTTTTCGTCTTATTACGTTGTATTACTTGTCGATGTAATTGAAGTCGCTTTTTTTTCGTTTGCGAGCAAACACAATTATTATAGAGCTGATAATAACAGGCACAAAAAAAAATTCAATTATAAATACTATTATAATAAAATTGTAGGCAGTTTAAACGTTAATTTTCTTAAGGTATTCTTAATTCAAAGAGGGAAGGCGTTTTGGTCAGCGTGTGTTAATGAAGGCGGTCCGCGGAAGTAGCGCTCGTAAATAGTGGCGCGTTTCGTTTTTCCGTTTCCGCAGTACTGTTGCCATTACTTCTGCTGCACGTCTTATTCAAATTACATGCCCGATTTAATTCTCGGACGGCATGAAATTATGTTCTAAGAAACTGGTAAGGTACAGACTTGAAACAAAATTTTATATATGACTAGTTGGTTTTTAATTCGAAGATTTTGAAATGAACTTTTATTAAGTAAAAAAGTTACAGTAAGTGTTTATAATAACGATGCTTGTAATTTTCCAGTTGTTTTGTTTGGTTGGTTGTTTGGTTGTTTTGTTTCACGGTTACGAAATTCAAAACAGAGTTCAGAAAATAATACGTCATTAAATATACATTCAATAATTTAGTTGGTCTAATAAATGTATGCTATGTCTACGCTTCAGCCTGTGATATCTAACTAAGGTATGGCACAGCAAAAAAAAATGGAGCAGCCCGACTGGGGTAGTACCTCGACCTTACAGAAGATCCCAGCAAAATAATATTACTTTCAAGCAGTGTGGTGTTGATGTGGTGAGTAAGGTGAACAGAGCCTGGTGTGGATTGGGGGTTGGTTCGGCAACGCACGTGTGATGCTTCTGGTGTTGCAAACGTCTGTTAGCTATGATACCATCACTTACCATCAGGTGAGTAGTAGTCGTATAAAAAAATCATATTCCAATTCATCTCTATGATCACCAATACGTAAAAAAAAAAACACAACTACATAAAAGAAGCCTTAATATGTATTAACAATACGAATAAACTTACCTCAACAATTGATTAATAAAAAACAAGTAAATTAACTTTTGTTTAAATTATCGTGAAAAAAAAAATTCGTGGGTAGATCGGTGTATTTCCATAACTTAAATCGCGAGACAATATTTGCGAGAAAAAAAAACAGTCTAAAAATAAAAGCTACAGAAAAGTTAGACTAAGCACACTTAGCCTGAAATCGATAATGTAAAACTAGAAATAATATTTAAAACACAAACTACATAGTTCTACACTGGGTCTTTTTTTTAAAAACAACTAGCTGCCCGGACAGACTTCGTTCTGGAAAACCTTCTGTGGGATTTAGGGAACATACGAAAAAAAATTAGCCGAATTGGTCGAGCCATTCTCCAGTTATGCGCTTAGCAACATTCATTTTTATTTATATCTATTTTGACATCTAAAAGTCTATCCCTTCTTGAACAATAAGGAATATTATTTCAAAGCAAATATATTTTTGATAAACCCAGTAATGGCAAGCTGTCCTGATAATTGTAAATGCAATTCCAGTTTCTGCTAAAAGTTAACGCTGAAATGCTATCACTGGCGCACCATAAATGCGAATGTTATCACGTACTAGTTAGAGGTAAAAGAGTTATCACGTACGTCATGTGGGGCACGTAGCGCACTTGATGCCTACTTTATTACCGCCATTGCTGTTGCATTGGGATGCATTCACTAAACATTCTCTTTATTATCAAGACTTATACTTAAAAGAAAATAGCACAACGGTTTACTTTAATCCAACTAGATTATACCTATTTCACAAGTAGTCTGCCATTCGCACAATTTTTTTGTAGTAACAAAAATATTCTACAAGTACCCTTCTATGATTGCTCGAAATTATTTTTATTTACATCGATTTTTTTATTAACTTGAAATATTGAACAACAAAACAGTAAATGCGAGTTGAATGTAATCTTTGCTAGTAATTTTACTATTTTATTTATAAACATCCATTTTCATTGTGCCTTTTTTCCAGCTGATATTTAATGATATTTAAAGCATTTAATTCAATAATGCTAGCCAATTTTATTTATTTTATTACGTTGGATTAAAACCTAAACGTTTTACTTATGTTTTAAAGTAAATGTTAAGAACAGTTTTATTATCTTTCCGTGATCAAGAGCTCGTAAGCTGAGTACATACGTGACTAGCTGAGAGCAAGCGGGAACTGCAGTTGACTGAGCAACTGTATCCATTTTTATAGAATTTAATAAAGGACGACAGAAAACGATTCACTTCATCTAAATATTATACGATTAAATACATATATAGCAATAAATTAATACCTTTACTTAATTTAAAAAAAATGTAAGTATATTTACGTTTTATACACTGTATCCATACGAGTATTTTATGTAGTAAAAATACATTCTACAAACTAAATACAAAACATTTTAATAGCTTTAACATCAAAGATTTTTATGACATATTTATAAATTAATTACCGAGTATTAAGTTGGAATTTTCAATTTGTTATACCAAAAAACAAACACTTATGACAATGCATGTTTTCAGCTTATTTACCCAAGTGTAGCTTATTTATCCAAGTTATTATTTAATAAACTGAATAACAATGAAGAAAAACTAAAGGATAAAAAAAATCCTTTAAAGATTTACCTTCAAGTTTATTACCGTAGTTTATTTTAAAATGATAACGGAGACAGGACGCTATTCAGCGAGAATGGCGCGCAGCGGCATGAATTACAGCTTGAGGCGACACGGCGAGGTATTCCGAGCGGAAACCTATGCAATAATTGCCTATGCACAAGAGATGCTTGACCGGAATATCACTGAAAGGGCAACTTCATTTTCAATGACAGACGAGCTTGTTCTCACAATACTATACTCTTATTAAAAATACTTATACATTATTATCAACACAAATGTGTAAATATTCATCGAGAAATACTCACAAACAGTGTGTAAACATAAATTGTGTCGTATCAATAACATTCAATATAATTAATCAACTCATATTTCGCAGAATATGAAGAGAAGCCTTAGTTTAATTGGTCTGATTCATGGTAAGCGAAATATGAAAATGAATATATAAATATAATTATACTCGTACATATAATATACGTACAGGTAAATATTATAAAAAATCGAGTGTGCTTTAAACCAGAATACTGAAGTAAGACTTACGGAACGGAACTCTCTCTCTTTCAATCTTCACTAACTTGAATCTGCCTCACAACTTCCGTTCACCTCACCCGATCACACTTTTTGTAACGCTCTCGTCACACATTCACCAGCTTACTCCCCAAGTCCAGCGCGCGTAAAGAAGTTTTACTTCAAAATGTGTAAGTAAACTTAATTGTTACTAGGAGAAATTAGGTCTGTTACAATATTTATATATATAGCAACTTTATTTGTTTATACCTGTATTTTAGGTAGCATACGATATACTCACATTTTATGCTATTAATTTATATATAAATAAAATACATAAACAAATAGATTACCACACTCTGAACCAAATTCACAATGATGGACCAGAAGCGGCTACCAACTGCGCCGGACCAATATAATTTAAACAGTTTGAACACTCAATTGTACGTATTTATTATTTTAATGTACAAAATTAATTACAAGTCAAGAACTCAAGACGTCAAAATCTTCTCACTAATACCATTTGTAAGTAAATCAATTGCCGCATAACAACTTTCACAAAGTACTGGCGAGCTTTAGACAAAGCTTTATTTCTTTACCTGTTTGAAGAGACATGTCAAACTTTACTTTAAATTCTTTGACCTACAAAAGTGGAAAACGCAGGCAATGTGTGAAGTTATAGTAAAGTGCAATAAGTCAACTTGCATGACATGCATTTTTAAGTACATGTGACTTAGTTATAACCTAGGTATATATTTTGCACATCAAGTAGTTTAAAGAGAAAGCATATTTACACAGTTTTCTTTAAAGTCTGTATTTTTAAATAAATAACACAATCTTTTAGCCTCAAAATATACAATATTTCATTAATTGTAGTTTTCTTACGAAGTACCAAATTTTGCGCAAGTAACCAAATTGATCACTGTTCTATTATAGTTCTATACTGTGAAGTCACCTAAACACCGCTATTCGCAGGTTGGACTCGCTCGGGGATTGTTATCTTATATACCTGATAGTGATCGTTACTGTTGCTACAGAAGTTATTCAGTCACCTACCCGCAATGGAGCAGCATAGTGAATTAGGCTCCAACCCTTTTCCTGTATGAAAAAGCCCAGCAGTGGGACGTTACAGGATGAATTAATACATCAATCAAAGTGACAAAAAGTATAAAATGAAACGAATACATTAAAACACGTCGGCACAATTAGTTTGTCGTTACTTTGTTTGTACAAAAAAATTTTTTATTTAGTTTATTCTTCGGTTAGTAAATAGTTAAATGGAAAGCAATTTCAGCGCTTGAGGCAAATTTCAACAAAAACTTGTTACCCTAGAAAACGCCCCAATAATTTACGCAATTGTTTCCAAATACGTACAACTTCATTTACAGTCAGGTAAATGAAAAAAATATATGTTTTGACTCTGTATACAAAATAACATATAATTTACATTTTATTTATAATAGTATATTTTTACAACGATCCCCACCAAGATATACTTCGGTTGTGTGGGTCTTGAAAAACAATACATAAGCACAAATCTGCACAAATCGTGTAGATCTGTGAACCATCTGATAACCAAGATCTGAAAACCATCTTTGTGGCCTATAAAAATGTTTTCCTTGAGCGGAGATCAAACCCGTGACCGTCACCGCAACGAACACAGTACTGTACCTAATCGCTAAGCCGACGCGTCACCATTGTATATTACAATAATACGAGTATTTCGCTATATTAAATATTTATCTTTACAAGCACAAAAAATAAACATAAACATTTCCCAACTTTTGTAACTATTCCCAGACCGCATTCTTAAGATATTATAGCTACATCATCAACATTGTACAATAATTTAAGTTTGTATTTTGAAACAAGATACTCCACTAATAAATAATTGTACTGTCTGACAAAAGGCAAAATAAAAACAAAAAAGTGTGTGTGTCAGCTTCGACGCACGACTGGAGTTTACTCCTTCAGATCGACTGTCTTAATAGGAACAAAAAAGGCTTACTAGTCTAAGAAAAAGATTAATACCATATCAAATGGTAAATAAACGAATCATATAGCGAAGAAACGTAACGAGGTCATTCGTTCAGTAGATTTTACTCCACGTATTTTTTTCATACCGGGGCCTTATATGTTAATCGATTCTTAAGGAATAAACTCTAAAAACTATTTGTAAAAATTACTTCTATTTTCTGCCTCGCCTTCATGTACACAAATGGGTCAATCATTTTCGACAACAGAAACTTAGCACCAATAACCTTAGCTATTAAATACGAATAATAAATAATTTCATTAAGTTTCAATAAGTCTAAACTTTGTTTTAAGGTTTCAATGATAACAACAAGTACTGATTCATACCTATTTGTGTACTACTGCTACTTTCACATTGTATATAGTTATAGCTCTACACTAGTTTTCAAGACAATGATCCAATGATCACAATGATTTATAAGTCGACGCACAGGACAGGGTTTAGCGCAAGGAGATCCATTATCACCACTGTTATTTAATGTAGCCACATACAATATTTGTAACTCAATCAAAAATGTTTTTGTTTCTCAGTACGCTGATGATTTTGTCTTGTATGTTTCGGGAAAAAATATAGAATATGCCAGTGGTCCTCTTCAAGGTTCTCTAGACTACTTAATAAATTCATTACATAATTTAGGATTAAGTGTTTCTTCATCTAAAAGTCAAATGTGTATATTTAAAAGGGGTATCAATAGAAATCATGTTAGACTAATGATAGATAATATTCCATTACAGGAAGTAACTAACGTAAAGTACTTAGGTATGTGGTTAGATCGGTCTTTGAAATGGACCAAACATATAAATGATTTATATCAAAAGGCGCATAAGGTTTTAAATTTACTTAAAGTACTATCCGGTTCAGGTTGGGGCGTTCACAGACTATGGTAGTTTTCTATACGGTAATGCTTGTAAATCAAAATTGTTTTGCTTAGATAAGATTCAAAATGAATCCTTACGTGTAATCGGCGGTTTTATTAAGAGTACTCCCATCCACGTGATGGAGAGTGAACTTTGTATACAGCCCCTACATATTCGAAGAGTTTACCTTGCTGGTAAATTTTGGTTAAAATCTATTTCTCTCTATGATAATAGCACAATTAATGTTATTAATGATCTACATTCTCTTATGTCACATAGTTATTGGAGACGTAAAAAAAACCCGGTTATCATAGATATACACTCAAAATTTAAAAATTTAGCAATAGATCAAAGGGAATGTTTGGGAATGTATTCATTAGATTATTGGATTAGTAGGTATAATTTTAAAAGTCTAATTAGATATAAAATAGATAGTATAGCTCAACCTAAGAGAACATACGAAATTTCATCTCTACAACGTAATTGTTCTTCTTTTTTAGAGAATAATTATTGTAATTATTATAAAGTTTTCACAGACGGGTCAAAGGATATGATGTCAAATAGTGGTGCCGCATTCTTTGATCCACAAATCAATAAAGGCTTTAAGTTTAAAGTTTGTCACAGTATGTCTATTACTCATCTAGAGCTTATTGCTATTTCTAGGGCACTAACTTATATTAAATTAATGAATAGTAACAAATTTGTAATTTTAACTGATTCCAGAAGCGCGCTACAACACGTGGCTCGGTGTTCCTCTTATTTGAGACGAACTCCGATAGCTTACGAAATTATAAAATCCATTGAGGAATTAACCTCTCTCTCAAAGGAGGTAATTCTACAATGGATTCCCTCTCATATCGGATTGACTGGAAATGACGAAGTAGACATACTGGCAAAACAAGCATGCACTGATGGTGATATTGTAAACGATATGCCTTTCTTCACGGATTGTTTACATCTAATTAAAATATACTGTACTGATATGTGGAAAACTTATTTTGATGAGCGATCGGTGGAGAAGGGCATATGGTACAGAACCATTCAGAATGACCCTTGTAGGATACCATGGTTTGATGAGTGTAAGCTGAGTCGGAATATGTTAACCACAGCATTTAGACTTCGTTCCGGTCACATTCCACTTAATAAGTTTGCTTACCTGATGAAAAAGGTACCATCCCCTTTGTGTACCGAATGCGGCATCATTGAAGATGCAGTTCACATAATGGTGGAATGTGTCCGAAATGAAGATATTAGAAATGATATGCTGCTAATATCTCAAAATTTTAAAGAACTTGGATGTTGCAATTCAATTTTGGCGTATCCTCTCTCTGAACCGGCTAAACTTTTGTAGAAGGTTGTAATCATTGGTATGCGACGACGACCTCATTAATTTCTTGTTTGTATATGTGTGATGTTCCTATGGAGTGTCATAGTCCTTATGGACTAAAACTCCTTAAATAAAGAGAAAAAAAAATAAAAAATAAAATGGCGAATGAAGTTGCGTGTAAAGCCAGTAATCTATATAAACGTAAACATACAAAGATGGATTTATGAATGTCCATTTTTTTAAAACAGTACAATAATGGTCTCTAGTCAAAATATTGTACTCCTAAATACTGTAATTATTCATTTCAAAATAAATGGCTATATAAATTACTTTACTAACCAATTGACTTCGTATTATTCATTTACAAAGGAAGTAAAGTTTAAATGTCTTATGTTAACATCTAAGCAGCATCCGCATACAAAAACGAAGAAGCCTTATACAGCTAATTAGCCGACCAGAAGATAAATGTCTGCAATCACGAACTCGTTCACTCCCACAAGCCTAACTGCGCTCCCCGTCGTACGTTCAACAACAAATTACCCACAAACTAGCTTCGCCTAACAAAAATATTTGTGATCTGCCTTTTATTGCTTGTTTATTATCCTGTTCCATTTTTATTAAGAATAAAATAATTAAGTGTATGTTACATATTAATACACATTTTACCAGACGATTTATTAATGTATGTATAGTTATAATAGTATTTATCTACACTAATGTTGTAACATTCTACTTATGTTTCCAATACTTGACTTATAATACTAAAGTAAAACTAAAACTAAACTAAACTAAAACTAAAGTAAAGTAATTACTACTGTTATAGTACAGACAACAAAATACTCAATTTAAGCAATTTCACATGATGGTATAATATCCACATCGATATCGTAAAATCTCATTATAACATCGCGCGCATGCGCGCAGCTGCGCTCTCATTGGTTAGATTTTAATGGCGGCAAAATCACTGTGTCAATACACGTACGCGTGAATTTAATTTAATAAATTAAAAGTTAAAAATGGATAGCGACGATGATATTTGTACGCCTCCGGATATTCTAGAATTGGCAACAAAATTAACTCACAATCTTTTGCCAGAAAAATCTAGAAAATTATATGAAAAATAAACTATTGTCAGCTTTACTCTTGTTGTTTGATTAATTGCATTAGTGAAGATAAAGTAGTGTATGCAACTGCATATAACGCGGGTATTAAAACACTCATTACTATTATGAAAAAGTTTATTTTATTCTTTTAAGAGCATTTAAATAAAAGCTGTTTTTTTTAAGTTTTTTAATTTTAATTTATTTTTATTATTAATCCTATGAAGGAAGATAACTATCATAACTAATATAATAAATAGATGGATTGATTGATTCAACCTTGTAACATCCCATTGTTGAGCATAGGCTAGCTTCTCTATATAGGGAAGGGTCTGCGGGTTAGCGGATATATTCCCTACTATGAGATCGATCGCTATCAGGTATCTATGACAATAATTACGGGGACCGACAGGCATGGTGGGTTAACCTGAATGGACATTCACGATTCTGCCTGTGATATCCCACTGTTGGGCATAGGCCTCTTCCCCATGTAGGAGAAGGATCGGAGCTTAATCCACCACGCTGCTCCAATGCGGATTTTTTTTTAATGACCAAATAGACAGGCATTTGACCGCAATCTCACCTGATGTTAAGTGACGATGCGGTCGAAGGTGGAGTATGCCTGCCTAATAACAGCTTATTCACTCTGGCCTTGAAGGTACCCAGATTGTATCGTTCGGGAAACACAGACGCGGGCAACGAGTTCCATTCCTTAGCCGTGCGCATCAAGAAGGTAGGGTAGACTGGGTACGGTTGTGACAATTTCGATTTGACCGCCAATAATTTTGTTAATTTACTACCTAGTTAGTTGAGACAAAAATTACTTAAACCGTAGCTTATACATTTGTCTACATAAAAATACTGAAATTTTGTCTCAAATTATGCTGTATTACTTATAGCATCAAATTTAAAAAAAAAGGGAAATGTCACAACCGTCCTCACCCCAAGGACGGTTGTGACAGTGGTTGGGGTCAGTAGTGACAGACATAAACATTCACAGAAATGGTTTATAATGACTTTTATTGTTAGAAATGTTTAACATAACACAATATACTTTTCTTCTATATAAAGTTTACACCAGTTTTATCAATATTATATTTATGTTGTGGCTCATATAGGTGTATGTCCAAAATATTCTGCAAGTTGTTATAAAAAGCTTCAAAATTCGTTTTGTTAAAACTTGTAGCTCTTGAAAGGCTTGTAGCTGGAGCTACGCGTACAGACATGAACGAAACCATTCCTCACCAGCCATCTCATTCTCATCCCAAGTAGCAGGTCGGTTTATGTTGTATGTATTTATTTGTCAGTTCAAAGGCCTGTTTCCGTACCTCTCTTGTAGTAAGGCCAAAATATATTTCCGCGCAACGTGTGGTACGTGTATTTTGATAACAGCTCTTTTTGCTCCTTCGAAAATACTTTGCTATGAGCTGCATATCACATGCTGATGCTGTTTACATCGTGATTCGCACTGACTTCATCATGTTTACGAATGTATCGTAACAACGACATGCGATTAATATTATGCATTTCCGCAGCTCTCCGTAAAGAAGTCCCACGTCTTACTTCATCCGCAAGCGTTTTCTGGTCATCTAAAAGCAAAAACATAAAGAATATATATGTCACAACCGTACCCATCTACATTTGTCACAACCGTACCCAACGCATACTTCTGAAAACAATAAAACATCATGAGTAACCTAAATTATCCACGTAAAAAGTAATCATTTGTAATTAACTACTAACATTTAATTGACAACAAAAAAATATTTGCTATAGTATATCTGTATACCAATAAAAGTAAATATTAAAAGAATCTGAACAAAAAAACTTACTTTTGGCTGTTGAAAAGCAATGTGGCCTCCTGCTTTTGTTTACGTCGTGCACTGGCTAACGCAATACTGGGCAACATGTGTAGACATGCATTGCGCTTCTTTTTTCCCTTACACTCTTCCCCACATTCCGTATAGTTTCGCGGTTATAACGACTGTCACTACCGTACCCTGGCACAACCTTACCCAGTCTCCCCTAGTGCCAAAGCGTTTTGTACGCGTAGGTGGCATATCAATGACATAAGGATGGAACGATCGAACGCGCCTAGTGTCCCGATGGCGGAAGGATTGGCGGATATATTCCCTACTATGAGTAGCGATCGCTATCAGGTGTACATGATAACAACCGGGACCGACGGCTTAACGTGCTCTCCGAGGCACCGTGGGGAGACCCACAAGGACTGCACAAACACCCAGACCACGGCAAACATATGTATGGCCAATACAAATGTTGTCGTGTGCGGGGATCGAACCCGCAAAAGCCCGCGCAACAGCTAATCGCAATCCAATGCTATGACCGCTGCGCCAACGCGGCGCCGAATGGACGGCCAAATGGACGGCGTGAATGGACATACAACCAGGGCCGAAATAAATATTTGAACAAAACCTACCAATGGAAATCAAGCCCGCAACCCGGCGGCCGGTTTTTAGGCTCATACACGGCACACGCATCACTACACCGGAGCAGTTGTACCTACTAATGTAGGCCGAAGCAGAAATATCTAACTCAATTTTTTTCTGGTGAGAATCATTCGGCTGGGGAAGTCGGCTTGGTAGTACTTCCACCTTTCTCCTCCTTACACCACCTATAAAAGAACACAGCCAAAAAAGCCGATTCCATGTAGTGTGCTGGAACCCATTCCTGTGGTGAGTAAGGTAGCAAGAGCTCCAACGAATAGGTTATTTTAAAAAGGATAGAGTCGTCAAAGCGTTTGTTATGCTCATGCACTTGTGATAATGGTATAAATAATATGTTCATAACATGCATGAGAACCAATTAAATATTTTTTTTATCATTGAAGTCGAATTTAAATTGTTATGTGTACCAACTATTCTTGGAAATATATCGAAATAGGTTTACTTTAATAAGTAAGTTATTTAAAATCTAAAGTGTATAAAATTAACAGTCAACAGCTAGTAAAGTAATAATTAAGATAGTCAAAAATTTTCGGGAAAAGTAAATAATATTATAACCTATCCAAAATGAACTCATGAACTTAATTTGAGTTGCTTAACAAAACTAACTACTGAAAGTAAAGTTTCAAAAGATTGTTTCTTGTTAGTAAAGTTTTGTGAGATATTTACTAACATTTCAAAAATATCTTTTAGGTGTTTGTATATTCTTAGAGTGATAAATCATAAGAAAGTTTAAGATATTGACGCAATACCCTGTAATTTAATTGCTTTCGTCAGTCTGTCACTCTTCTATGTTTATATTTCTAGTGTCCACCCACTTTTTATGCATAAAGATGCTCTATATCTTATTTATTAGGTATGTTCATCGATAGCTTGGTTAATGGTCTAAGATCCGAGAAACTAAATCTTCCCTCATCTGTTAATTAGATGAAACAATTTTTATAGGCTTATTTCAATATTGTGAATTTATAAAAACAACCTCTGCCACAATAAGCCTGCTGCATTTTACAACTAAGTTAACTACTTAACAAAATACCTTACACTAACTTTTAAAATTTTACCAATATAAATTATTATTATGTACAAACATTACAAATTATATATTGTGTCGCTTACTATAAAGACTTGAATGTTATAATTTGGACTATTTATAGTGAAAATTAAAACCGCAGACGAATTCATCGTAAAACTTTCTTTCAGACATAAACACGAAACAACATTCATCAAACGAATACTACCGTTGTTCAGTTTTTGTTATACAACGGCGCTTTAAAATATTTACTCGGTAGCCTCTTTTAGAGTATTTTTTTATATATTCAATTAACAGAAACCCTCACCATAAATATATCTCTATCTACACACAAACGTAACTTCACCTAACATGTTTTATTTCAACTTTTAATAGTCAATATTTTTTATTAAATAAACTGATATTCTATTTTAATACAGGATAAATAATACAAACGCAAAACAAATTGGAATAAATTAATAAATTATTATTATTATTATCATCAAGAATCGTTTTTAAAAGATTTGAATGGAATGCGCAAGCTTGTGCGATTAGGTGACGTGATATATAGCGGGGCTCGAATCCAATCTAATCTCGGTAGTACATTGTACGCTCCGGCCTGTACTACCTACTGGTTCTACTGGTCTAGTTGCAACGTCGGAATACACTTAAAAGTAATCATGAACTCTCGTTTCAAAATGTTCTTTTACCTTTTAGAAGATTGGTATGGAGTGTATTCATTTTTAGGGTTCCGTACCTCAAAAGGTAAAAACGGAACCCTTATAGGATCACTTTGTTGTCCGTCTGTCTGTCAAGACCATTTTTCTCAGAAACGCGTGGAGGCATCAAGCTGAAATTTATATTAAATACTCAGATCTGCTGCCTCTTAAAGCTGTGAAAAAATGAAACTTCTAAGCCAAGGCAATCAAAAGATACAGCCGTTTATGCTGCAAATTTTCGACACTCTCAAGGGAATCAAAACCTACAGGGTACTTCCCGTGAACTAAGAATCTTGAAATTTGGTACGAAGCAACGTCTTATAGCACAGATACAGGAAAAATTGCGAAAAGTGTAAATTTTAGTTACTACATATAAAAAAAAATATTTTAATAATTTTACACTTAATACCACTTTTCTCATAAGCGCGTAAAAGTATTAAATTGAAATTTATATCAAATACTCAAGTCTATAATACCTTTAAGCTGTAACAAAATCAAACTTCTATGTCAACGGTATCAAAAGAAAAACCAAGTTAAGCCGCATATTTTCATTGAAAATAGTCCCAAAGGAATCAAAACCTACAGGGTACTTCCCGTGAAGTCAGAATCTTGAAATTTGGTACGAAGCAACGTCTTATAGCACAGATATAGGAAAAATTGCGAAAAGTGTAAATTTTTAGTTACTACATATAAAAAAAAAATATTTTAATAATTTTACACTTAATACCACTTTTCTCATGAACGCGTAAAAGTATTAAATTAAAATTCATATCAAATACTCAGGTCTATAATACCTTTAAGCTGTAACAAAATCAAACTTCTACGTCAACGATATCAAAAGAAAAACCAATTTAAGCCGCATATTTTCATCGAAAATAGTCGCAAAGGAATCAAAACCTACAGGGTACTTCCCGTGAAGTCAGAATCTTGAAATTTGGTACAAAGCGACTTTTTATAGCACAGATACAGGAAAAATTGCGAAAAGTGTAAATTTTTAGTTACTACATATAAAAAAAATATTTTAATAATTTTACACTTAATACCACTTTTCTCTTGAACTCGTAAAAGTATTAAATTGAAATTCATATCAAATACTCACGTCTATAATAACTTTAAGCTGTAACAAAATCAAACTTCTATGTCCACGATATCAAAAGAAACAGCAATTTAAACCGCATATATTGAAACTAGCAAACAACTGACAAGGGAATAAAAATCTAAAGAATACTTCCCGTCGACCTAAAATCTTCAGGTATGAAGCAACGTCTTATAGCACAGATACAGGAAAAATTACGAAAACCTTAAATGTATAGTTACATCGCAACCACAGAAATAGTATGTGTAATGTTGTTTATTTCTGCTTTGTTTTTCAATTATAAAACTTTGCAAAGTAATATTTATTTACTAACTCTTTTTGCACACCAATACACAAAAGAACAATACATAGAATTTATAACAATAAACTTGCATCAATTGCAACAGGCGGCCTTATCGCTAACACAGCGATCTCTTCCAGGCAACCTTTGGGCAGAGGACTTGCATATAAACTAGGGGAAGGGCGCAAAATTTTGTAAAAAAAGGAACAATATAAAATAAAAATCAGATATAAATAAATAACTATATAACAATAGATGCTATATTTAATGACACATATGTACATATAAGTTTACTCATATGTATACACAAATATATAAATACATACATACATACGTATATACACTATAAGCAAATTGATAGATTAAGACGAATGACATAACAACATAACGTAACTTCATGAAAAATAATAAATAATAAAATAAAGTTGCTTAACATAATTTAATATGATAAGTACATTTCCTTAACAAGTTTTTCAAATGTCATTAAAGATTGAGCGCGTTAGACAGTGGCAATAAGTTCCAAAGACGATAAGCTTCAATAGTGAAAGATTTAGAATAAAAGGAAGACGAATGTGAAGGTATCTTCAAAGTTAGGCTATCATTTAAGCGAAGAGGTACATATTATATATTTATCTTTAACGCCACCGTTGATTCTAGACCAGAATGAAGAAAGTTCTTCGATATGTATTCGTAGCCGGCGACCATGCAAGTAACTATGAAACCAGTCAGACACCTTAGGAGATATGTTAAGAGAACCAAGTATAGCTAGTAGTAAGTCAAAATCAACAGTATTGAAATGATTAATGAAATCAAGTAATATTAACACTGTAATGAGAATTCTAGACATTAAAAAATATATATGTTTAAACAATAGCAGACAATAATAAAAATAAATTTAGGAAAACATGTTTTATACAAACTTGAAAACAGGTACAAAGGTCAAAAAGGCTCGAATTAAATTACAAAATAAATGTTACATCATCTGTGGGACTATTTAAATAAATAAATAAATATCTACTATATATAATATGGTTAAAATTTAATACTTAATAGTAATAAAGTATTTTTGAACCAGATTTCTAAATAGTGACTAAAAAATTTGTAAATAAATAATTTCGATAAAAGAACTTTCCTACCAAGAGACAGGTCAAAGAAAAAAGGGAGACCAATTAAAAGGTGGAGAGATATCTTCAACCAGATAATTATGTGGACCGCTGTGTATACAGAAAGCACGGGAAAGGGATACATGGAAATGTTTAGGAGAGGCCTACGCCGCAGAGGCGACTATTACTATTACCAATATTAATTAAGTGATGTTATAAACATGTAGACGAGTTAATTATACGAGTATAGAATAAATATATACATAGGTTAATATACATACATAATTATGTTTAAACTAAGAATACTTACGCTAGTATTAATTGAAATTTTAATAGTAATAGAAATAAAGGCGATTTTTATTTTATTTATTTATTTCATTTTATATAAATTAAAGGATTAATGAAAAGATAAAGATACCTTTGTCTTAAATTTATGCTCTGGAGGAGCATAAATTTCCATATTGTAATGTTACGGATTTCATTAAGCAGCAAAATACCATAACTTTTACTTATATACCTGCAGGTTTGTACGGAACCCTCGGTGCGCGAGTTCGACTCGCACTTGACCGGTTTTTATTATTACCTTATTTTACAAGGTCATTCGTTGAATATACATAATATATACAAGGATCAAAGTATACAAAGTCTTTAACATAAACTTATAAATATAACGAAGAAAACTTATAAATACTAATTCCTTTTTCGGATCATATTGCTTACAATTACAGTTCCACAGTCTGAAATTACAATGTCAGTTACAATGTTAGTTATAATTATATTCGAGGCTAGATTCGTTTGAAAATATTCTGAGACCGCTGAAAATAGAGTAATTCAAATGACAAAAGATAAATTTTGATGATGTCGAAAACTAACTAAGATGTAAGTAAAAAAAATAAATTTAATATTAAATAAGTTTAAAAAGTAAATAAATTTGATCTTGTGATAGTGACGATATATTCATCTGATTTCATTCAATTCTTTTATATTAGAAAGCAAGACTATGAAATCATACAAAAATGACACATAACGGCATAATTATACCTATAGTTTTTATAGAATCGCTTAAGATAGGTTGTGTGATGGGACATAATTGTCGTCCAAACGATGTGGAACTGTTTAGAAATCTCTATATTTATTGATTTCTTCATGCCATAATTATTTGTATTTTGACTCTACTTTAAACTCGAAATAAAATACCACCAAACTGCAAACCTCGGTTTTTTTTTAAATTTAAAGTCGGTCTAAAGTCCACAGAATGGAACTACATATAAACGATATTTCAACCCATTGGAACTGAATTTTTATTCAAGTACCCTAATATCATTAACCAATGTTAAAGCTATCTCCATAGTCGTAAAAACGGTCCAATAATAGCCGTGATACGTGAGTTAAATCGAGTTTATGTAAAGTTTCTAGTATAAATATTGTATTATTTGTATTGATTTATTTTAAGGACGAAAGTTGATTTCATAAATCAAAGTCCATATTGGAACTACGATACCACAATTACAGTATCATATTACTCGCAACGTAACACGTATAAACACTACGGACTTCTATTATTTGAGCGAACAAAGGATAATACATCCCGCAAGATAATGATACTCATTTCTATATTTGATTCGTAATGTTACAACAAAGCAAAAAGCCATTTGATAGATTCCCACGGAATACATATTTTTCGACATAAAAGAATTTTCATTAGCTGATTCATTCTTATACCAGTGTATTAAAAGTAAATAAATGTTATATAAGAGTTTCTTAAAATTCAACATTTTTAAACATAAAATTTAATGTACTTACATCGAAAATCTGGCGTTTCTACTTTCTGTGTTAAAAATATCATAAGAAAATCTTTGTTTTAAAAATACAAAAACACAAATATCCGTCGATCTGAAACAAAACCTTTTTTTTTCAAACGTAAAATAATTAAAACTATAGTATAAATTAATATAGACACAATTTTTATTTGAAATTTCTACATTTGCTTAACAATAAATTGTACAATGTATTGTAAAAAAAACGCAATAAAATTTTGAGCTAAAAGTTCCACACTTCAAAACAATCCATTTTTTCTCGGGTAAATCCGACTAACATTAATTTAGCCGCTTTTAACAATTTATTTACGATGAAAAAAGCGACACTATGAAATAGAATGTACATAGTTAAACCTTTTAGGCAATAAAAAATTGTTTGCTATAAAACTATTTCTCTGTAACTATGATAAAGGGTAATGGTTTTACTTTTATTTATTTATAGGGTTTAACGTTAACCAAACTAAGAATTATGCAACAAAATCATCTTTTTTTCTAACTAGTAGGTAACTATATGTATTTTTACTGTTGTCGATATAAAGATGCTATAATATACATATTATGTATGAAATCATTCAAACTAGGTATTACTGTTTTTATTGAAAAATATAAACCGTATAGGTACAACTTTATATGATACTTCGTCCGCGTGGAATAGTTGACTTTGGACAGCATTTTTGGATATATCTTTAGGTTTATTTTGGACATCAGAATAGCTCTAATATTTTGTCTCTTGTCGCAAACTTATAAAACATTCACATAAACCTGACATATTTCTATGACCTGACATGTTATTTTATTACAAACTTTGAATGTCTTATCTCTATATATATAAAAGAGTTACCCACCCATTGACTCATCACGATATCTCTGGAACTATAAGGCGTAGAGACTTGAATTTTGGTAGGAATATTCCTTTCGCCGAGTAGAGGTCAGCTAAGAACGGGTTTTACGATATTTCACCCCTAAGGGGGTTAAACGGGGGTTGGAAGTTTGTATGAAAGTCCTATGTTTTTGAAGAAAGAGACTTGAAATTCAAAATGTATGCTCTATAGATGGTGTTGAGGTGTACTAATAATGTATTTTGAGTAATCAACCCCCTTTTGGGGTTAAAACAGGGGACGATAGTTTGTATGAAATTCCAATGAAAAATACACCTACAAACTTGAAATTAGGAAAGGCTATAGCTATGATTTTCCTCAAATTAACGCGGGGGTAACCGCGGGGCTCAGCTAGTTTATTTATATCGAATCAACAGCCTAAAATAAGTTTTATTAAGCTTCTAGCTCTAAAAATTACGATACTTCCATACAACTTTTCATACTCATTTTTCAACCCTTTACACCTATTTTTTCACATTAAAAAGTAGACTATGTCCTTTCTCAGGCTCTAGACTATCTTTGTACTAAATTTCATTTAAATTGGTTCAGTAGTTTTGGCGTGAAAGCGCGATAGACAGACAGACAGAGTTACTTTCGCAATTATAATATTATATATGATATGATATTTTCAAGAACTAAGCATAGATATTTCAGTATGATTTATAAACATCGCTCCATTGTAGTTTTTATATCACTTAATAAGCAGTCAGATGGATACAATCGCAAATATCAAAGGTACTTATTCTAGCCGCAAACACTTTATTACGGTGTGTCAACCTTGACCCTAGAAAACACCTCGCGGCAACCGCTATAATTTGTAACCTTAATCAGTTCTAACCAAATATAAATTATGAGGAACACTTGCACTGGTATAAATTACTGACAATTTTGTAGGTGAATTCGAGGAGGTCCTATTGCTTTATTAAGTTAAAAAAAATATATAACACTGTTTAAAAATAATATTAAAACAACTGAAACAGCTATGACTACTTATATGAGAAATCCAATAATGGTAAAGATTTAATAAATCAAAAAGTCAACAATAAAATATTTGAAAGAGCAAACATTCTACATTTACTTCAAATTATTGTTAGGAATTTTCTCTGTTGCTCTTAAATTAATTTAATAAGTTTTACTTCTTCTTAAATTGATTTTACACTAATAAATTAGAGCCTATGGATCTAAAAGATTCAATTTCACGATAAGACGTAGACGTCAAAATGAAAATTGTTCTCAGTAAATCATTTCTAAAACGTTGTTTTAATAAAAAGAAATGAAAAGAAACCTAAACTCTACTTAAGACTTTAATGACTGGTAACGGGTCTGTCAATTCTAAATTGTCTTACGCTTAAGATTAAAGTGAAACGAAACGCATTCTAAAGACAAATTTACATACTAAGTATATCACATATCATAACAAAAAGTACAATGAAAATAATTATTAAGTTATATGTCCTACTAAATTTTTCTTGTAATCTATACTAATATAATATAATAAAGCTGAAGAGTTTGTTTGTTTGATTGTTTGTTTGTTTGTTTGAACGCGCTAATCTCAGGATCTACTGGACCGATTTGAAAAATTCTTCCAGTGTTAGATAGCCCATTTATCGAGGAAGGCTATAGGCTATATATCATCACGCTAAGACCAATAGGAGCGTAGCACTAATGAAGAATGTTTCAAAATCGGGTGGTCCTATTCTACGGGGACGAAGTCGCGCGCACAAGCTAGTAATGTATAAAGTTATTAAGAATACAATAATTATTTTAACAATTATTATCAAATAAACCGTGCCACGTTTCGTTTACTTAAAAGTTAATAGGAATCTTAACCCACTTATGTCTCCTCTAGTCGGTAGCTATGATTTACGGGAAAATTTTAACGTAGTTATTTCAGAAGTAGTAAATCAAAGCGTTTCGGTGCTATATAACTATTAAGACGGTAGACGCTGATTACGCATTTCAGTTATGATCAAAGTCTTTATGTACATAATATATTATCTTTATAATGTTGTGTACGTTTACGAAATTGATACATCATAAAACATGTTGAAATAATTAGTATTTAAGTCGGAGTTAGTTTACATAATTGCCGAAAAATAATATATTAAAAAAACTGAGTGTGCCACCACACGACTGAAGTAAAACTTCTTTAGCTCTTTCTAACTTATATCTCCCTCTCAACATCCGTTCGCTACTCCCGATTACTTTTCGTAACGCTCTCGTCACGCATTCACCAGCTTACTCCCCAAGTCGAGCGTGCGTAAAGAAGTTTAACTTCAAAAAATCATGTCGAAACTAGGTGTTGATATTTCATAAAAGATTGAAAAACAATAAAATGAAAATAAATAACGTTTTACTGTTTTATTTCAAAATGTGTAGAGAAACGCAGAACTTTTTTAATATTTACAAAATTTGTTTAATGAAGTAATTATATCGTACATAATCATCATTGTACAATTGTTTTTTATCTATACTAATATAATAAAGCTGAAGAGTTTGTTTGTTTGATTGTTTGTTTATTTGATTGTTTGTTTGTTTGTTTGAACGCGCTAATCTCAGGATCTACTGGTCCGATTTAAAAAATTCTTTCAGTGTTAGATAGCCCATTTATCGAGGAAGGCTATAGGCTATATATCATCATGCTAAGACGAACAGGAGTGGACTCCACGCCGACGAAGTCGCGCGCAGAAGCTAGTCCCTAATAAAATAAAATAAAAATAAAAATCATATCCTACATATTTCACACAATATATCCTTTTACAACACTTAAACGTTTCATTATTCTATTGAGGTCGATTTACAGTAGACGAGCGAATGCTCATTCTATCCCCACTATATCAAATTCTTTTAGTGTAAACAGGCGTAGAGCATTCTTTCGTTGTTATAATATATAATTATGTATATGAATACGAGTTTTCGTTTACACATAAAGATCAAGAAATAATGTCTAGCTCTAGCTTTTTGTTCGTTTGGTCTGAAGTCTGAACCCACGCTTAGAAGCTGTTTTCCTATCAAAGAAGCTTAAAATGTCTCACTGTGCCTTAAAGAGCCTAAGAATTCATTCTGAGGTATAAAAACGATGATTTCCTTCATTTTACGTCATCTGTATTTTTCGTAATTTATATTTGAACTACGAGTACGAGTACTTGTACGTAAAGAACATTCTTGAGACTCACCAAATCAGTAAATACAAATGTAATATCTTGATAGTATATTGTTTTATAAAATATAAATGTTTTGAACAAAGCATAATTTTTATTGTTATCTTTAGATTTACAAAGGACGTTTTAAATTGTAATCGCCTAGATAAAACATTAATTGTTTTTATCCTTTGTTTTGCACAATCTATGAGCTGTTGTACATGAACGTAAACGGTACCATTGCGATCTCAAAACAATGAGCTGTCAACAACAAACAAAAACGTGATTTAGGAGCATAAGAAATGAAGTGAATGGGTTACCTGTTATTGCCATAATTATAGCTTTCAACCGCGATGAAAATAATGCATTGTTTCCTTTGTTTTAACCCCTTTAAAAATATTTTAACAAAGTGCTTTTGTTGATAATGATTACATGTAGACAAACAAAACGTCTCTGTTACAATTAAATTACTTTAAATTTATTTTACTTTTTATTAAGACTTTGACGCCTCGTTGGCGCAGCGGTCACAGCACTGGTTTGTGGCTATTGTGCTGGCAATTGCGGGTTCGAACCCCGCACATGACAAACATTTGTATTGGCAATACAGATGTTTTCCGTGGATTGGATGTTTGTGCAGTATTTGTGGGATCTTGCCACCATGCCTCGGAGAACACGTTAAGCCGTCGGTCCCGGTTGTTATCATGTACACCTATATATAGTTAGCGATCTTTACTCATAGTAGGGAATATATCCGCCAACCCGCATTGGAGCAGCGTGATTGATTTGAAGATCTGATCCTTCTCCTACATGGGGTAAGAGGCCTATGGCCAGCAGTGGTATATTACAGGCTGAAGCGTAAGACTTTATATTAAAATTTGATTTTATTTGACAATCCTTTACAAACAAATGCTCAACATGGATGTAAATCTATTATTACATTTACTTTTAAAATATCAAAATATTGTAAAAGGTTTCTGTGGTCAAGTGGTTTGAATTTCTGTAGTGAAATCTCTTAGTTCGGGTTGTATTTGTTTTGTTCGAAGGTCGCAATCAGAGTTATATTCACATCGTCAACACGTTACAAGTCGACAGAGGCTATTTGTTTGTTTCAATAGAAGCCGCCATGGGTCGTATTTCAAATTTAATTAATGTAACGACGTGATTAAGGTCCTTTTGTATATGAAAGGGTATCAATAAGCCAGTTCTCTCCTTCATTTTAACACTGCTAGTAAACTCATTTTGATAAAAGCCTTCATTACGATGTCATTTTAGGCTCATTATTCGATGGAAGTTTTATTTTCGTCTTCTATTAAAAATAAATTAGCATTATATTTACAAAAGAAAATTGACGTCGACGCTTTACGTTATTAAGATTTGCTTATACGTGTTTATTTATTAATGGTTTTTTATTTAGGTACAGCAACGACTAAAAATTACGGGTGAAGTTCCGATAATAATAATAATAATAATAATAACATTTATTTCGGGACTAGCCCATATGGTGTTAGTAACAATAATTCTTATAACCTAGTGTTAGTACAATAACAAATTACAAATTTAAAATAGGAAGATTTATATAATTACATTTTTTTTTTCATATTACATTCATATTACATGGAGTTTTATCCAATGTCGCAGCATTGGACTCTCCCATCTATCTACAAACACTCTCAGAATACTGTTACGGCTGCCGCGGAAACGCTTAAGCAATGACGCGCACCTCTTGCGCATGATAGCATTGAAGTCATCGACGCGCCTTTCCGCGAACATCGCCGAGGCACTACAGCGCCACGGCAGCCCCAACAGTATCCTGAACGCATTATTGTATTGTACGCGGAGGTCACTGTAAGCACGCAAGCTATAGCTGGTCCACAGACTGCACGTATAAAAGGATTGGCAGAAGGCTTTAAATAGAGTTATTTTCACATCTTCTGTACAACGTGCAAATCTGCGAGCCAGCATGTTGCAGCGAACTGACAGCGACCTTCGCTCCCTGTCTATATCCTCATTATCTCCTAAGTTCTCGGTTACCCAATGACCCAAGTACTTAAACCTAGTCACCCTATGTAGCAGTGATCCGCAGAGCGATACCACAGGTATAGTTTTATATCCTTTTGCACCCGCCTTAAAGACCACGATTTCGCTCTTCTTGGCATTGTACTTGAGTCCTTGAGCCTCCGCATACACTTCACATATAGACAGTAATCGTCTTAATGCACTGACCGATGGGCTCAGCAACACCATGTCATCTGCATAACTAATATTAATATATATAATCCGATAAGCCCGTGCTGCTTTTTTTCTTGAAATTTCGTATGCTTATGTATTTTGACTCGCTAATCACGAATATGATAGTAAAAATTGGCGCAAATTTCATTTTCAAGGTCAAAACTCGAAAAAATTGATAAAAAAACTCATTTTTCACCGGTTTTCTACGCTATCTCAATAAATATTGATCTTAGATAAAAATGTTTCCCGTAGAAGTTGTAGATTACCAAAAAATACACGTTTTATGGCATCAAAAAATATATCAATCATCATCATCATATCAAAAAATACAATTTCTTTCAAGAAAATTGGCAAAACCGGTCGTCACAGCGGGAAGGTTGGAGTCTTCAAAGCGAGCTTCAGAGTGCGTTATTGTTACTTTTTCTTCATTGTTTTTTTCAATAGTAAGTTAGGTTTTGTGTTTATTTTTTAATTCTTTGTTTTTCGTTTTTTGTATTTTTTTTTTACTTTTTGTGTATTGTTTTTTTTTTCAATACTAGGTTAGGTTCGGTTAGGTTTTTTTTTTACTTTTTTATTTTTTATTTTTCGTTTTTTGTATTTTTTTTTACTTTGTTTATTGTTTTTTTTTTTTTTCAATACTAGGTTAGGTTAGTTTTTTTTAACTTTTTTTATTTTTAATTTTTCGTTTTGCATTTTTTTTACTTTGTTGTTTATTGTTTTTTTTTCAATACTAGGTTAGGTTAGGTTAGGTTTTTTTAACTTTTTTTCTTTTTAATTTTTTGTTTTTAGTATTTTTTTTTACTTTGTTTTTTATTGTTTTTTTTTTCAATACTATGTTAGATTAGGTTAGGTTTTGTTTTTTTTTTACTTTTTTGTCTTTTTTGGTTAGTTTTTTTTTTCAATACTAGGTTAGGTTAGGTTAGGTTTTGTTTGATCCTCGCCGAAACGTACCACTTCGTGGTGGCGAGGAGATCCCGGGGGGAGACCCCGACGTGGGATGAGGTCGCACGCATGTGGAGGCAGGCGCAGGATGACCTGTTGCGGCGGTGGACGGAAGACCTGGCCCCGCCGGTCCCCGGTCAGCGCGTGTGACGTGGACGCGGTCAGGTCGGTCCTTCAGAAGTGAGTGAGGCGGCGGTTCGGGCCGTTGACCTTCCGTTTGGTGCAGGTGCTTTCCGGACACGAGTGCTTCGGTAGTTTAACTATCATATTCGTGATCAGCGAGTCAAAGTACATAAATATATAAGTATGAAATTTCAATAAAATAAGCGGTACCGGTTTATCGGAACTTTATCCGATATTCGTATATACATGTACCTATTCGTCTCAAAAATGTTATAGATTATACATTAAATAGCATTATCTAAAGAACTATATCATAGTCTTCAATTATTGCACTTGTCTAGCTAGAGGGATAAAAATATACTAAGCGTGAGGTTGAGGGGCCAAGCATATATTTTCAGAAAAAAAATTGTGGAGGTTTTCCATAGGGCCAATAGAACCGAAAAATATTGTTTAGACTGTTTTCGTATGTGTCTGTCTGTATGTTTACCAGCGAATCATAAAATATACTAAATAAAATTTCACATTGTCTTTACAGTCGCTCTGGACGCTTGCGTTTTGGCGCAAAGCGTTGACTGAAGTTTGCACTATGAATGCGTACCTCTAATTATTTATTATATATTATGTTAATTATTTATTACACGCATTTTATTGATTACATTATAAGTTATTATTTTAGTATTTTAAGTTTTTATGTTATTTTTTTTTATTTTACATTATTACAGTATATTATTTTTTTTATTTTTTTTATTGCATACGCTTACGCATTGTTAGAAAAATATAATGGGCATCTGTTGAATCAATTTAAATTAAATCAAAATAATAATTTTAATTTTTTTAATTTAAGTTTACTTTTTTTTAGTTTTCTATTATTATAATATGATGCTTTTTTATTGTTATTAGTTGCATTGCATGAGGTCTAACTTAAAACCTGGTCCATATTTTATTTTAATACAGCACTTGTAACCTCAGATATTCGAATTTTATAAGTAAACAAAGCGATGAACGACAGCTAATCCATAATAATATGATAAATCTGTATGTTTATTTATTTCGCTTTCACGGTCCGGTTGCTTGATCGATCGCTATAAAAATTCTTCTGCACGTATCGTAGGACCCCAAAAAGGTGGACAGCCCTTAACCCTCGAAAGGTATCAATATCATTATCAACCGACTTCCAAAAAAGGAGGAGGTTCTAAATTCGATTGTTTTTTATATATATGTTATACCTTAGAACTTTTGACTGGGTGGACCGATTTCAATGATTTTTGTTTTAATCAAAATGTGGTGCGTGTCATGTGGTCCCATTTAAATTTAATTGAGATCTAAGAAGTACATTTTTCATCGACCTTCGCTGTATCATACCGCATAGCTTTTCACTGAGTTTACCGATGTTGATGATTCTTATTTTAATCGAAAGACTCGAGTTTTTTTGTAATCTTTGTTGACTCGTATTTATGTGACTGTACTGTCGCGATGCCATCTATCAGAATTTAATAAAACTACTTCGGTTCGGACTATAGATCTACTATAACGTAATGAGCTATATTATCCACTGATACTACGTTAGTGAGACCTCTCTCACCCTCTAGTGAGAGGGCAGTGGCAATTTATTCTTTATAAATAATTTTTATGATTCTTATTTTAATCGAAAGCTGGTGCTTGTCTTGTGGTCCCATTGAAATTTGATCGAAATCTGATGACTACTTTTTGAGTAATCTTTGATAACACGAATTTACTTAACTATTTGGCGTCTACTTACGTTGTATTTCTTTTCAATGTATTTGAAGTCGGTTTTTTTTTTTCGTTTGCGAACATACACAAATATTACACAATTTTAAAACACCAAAAAACAGTTTTTTACATTACATTTAGGCATGTATATACGGATACAAATCCGTATGATAAGCCTGATTACTAAGACTTTCGTGGACGAAACCCTTGTGAAATCTAGATTTTATTTAAGAAAGAAATCTGACAAGGTAGATAATAACAATATTTTACATTTATTTACATTTTTTTTTACTTTTTGCTCCCAATATTAAAAGTCCTAACATCAAACAACCTAATCACATGTTATCAAAGAGTAATAAATGGTTCATAAATTATATTCACGTTAAGAGAAACTAACATAAAAGTCCATTAGAGTAATGAAAAATAGTGGTTCCACCGTTGCTGTATTTTTTTACTTTTAAAATAACAAATGCTGTCGGTTTAAAGCTTACACTTTAAAGCTTTCATTTATGCTATTTACACAATAACTACTGTTAAATGTAACTTAAACTATTTCCATTTACAACGTTTTCTGGATTTATTTATATCGTTGTCCTACAATTTTGTACACATTAGTTACTTCCTATTATTTTCTTGCTAAAATTATTTATATACATAAAACACACACAACACAACAACACTTTTAATTTTATCTTAATTAATAGTATAACCATTCACATGATAAAATAAAAATATCGAGATGACTGCTAACGATTTTTTACATCAAACTTTAAAAACACTGTATTTCATTAAAATAAAAATGATGTTCTAATCGCATAATAATTGTTTGCCTGTACACAAAAAAAAAACAACTTCAATTACATCCACGCCGACGGTTGCCAGTTCGATCCCCGCACACGACAACATTTGTATTGGCCAAATAGATGTTTGCCGTGGTCTGGGTGTTTGTGCAGTCCTTGTGGGTCTCCCCACCGTGCCTCGGAGAGCACATTAAGCCGTCGGTCCCGGTTGTTATCGTGTACACCTGATAGCGATCGTTACTCATAGTAGTAGGAACATATCCGCCAACCCGCATTGGAGCAGCGTGGTGGATTAAGCTCTGATCCTTCTCCTACATGGGGAAAGAGGCCTATGCCCAACAGTGGGATATTACAGGCTGAAGCAAATTACATCGACAAATAATACTTACAACGTATAAATAAATACGCGTTATCAAAGAATACTCAAAACTTACTCACCAGATCTCAATCAAATTAAATGGCATGACAAGCCCCTTTCGATTAAAAAAGTATCATCGCAATCGGTTTACCCAGTGAAAAGGTCTAAAGTAATACACCTAAAAAAAAAAATCTCGAATTGAGAACCTCATCCTTTTTTTGAAGTCGGCTAAAATATTTTGGCACAATATCTATTTACGTAAAGGAAACTAGGAAATAGTAACGTGTAGCAACTATCCGTCCGTTCATTTTGTATTTTCGTTACATTTATGGTTTTAGTGCAGCAGTAAACTTTTATTTTCAAACCCTAGGAAATAAGTTATTCTGTTGTAGTTTTGCCATAACTGGACGTTTATATAACCCGTCCGTCATAAAATTCTTTCCTTTACTCTGTTTACGTATTATGCGGCTATTAAGTTTGCCGTTAAAAACTTATATTTAAAATTGAATATATTTACATGACAAATAGCAATCAATACATAATTATTATATAACAAAGTCGCTTCCCGCTGTCTGTCTGTCCCTATGTATGCTTAGATCTTTAAAACTACGCAACGGATTTTGATGCGGTTTTTTTAAATAGATGAAGTGATTCACAAGGAAGGTTTATATGTATAATACATGCATAATATAGTAGAGGAACACTGATAGGTTTAGCAACCGTGCGACGCCGGGGCGGGTCGCTAGTTAGTATATAAAACAGAAAAATAGATATTATAATAACTGTAATATTTCAAAATTTTTATAAATATACTAGCTGTGCCCCGCGGTTTCACCTGCGTTGATTTGAGGGGAAAAAATGCTTTCCTTTTTTTAATAGTATAAGATTTAATTAGCTTCATATATTTTCCTTAGTTTACACTAAATAAATTTCTGAACGCATGCATAAATATTTGACCAGAGTATATAACCACTACGTTTTATATTTGACAACCTCGTTGACAACCAATATAATTATATTATGTCAATCCGTTTTAATTACTGACATTATTATACATTTTTAAAATGTAAAATACGCCACTATCCGTATATTGTGGATATATGTTGTCGATTCGAAACCTTTATTTAAATACGTTCTTTAATTTTATCGGAGAGTTTACCATATTGACGGGATGAACATTAAATGTTTGACAGTTACGAACACGAACATTATATCTCATACAAATTTTCATTCCAACATTTCAACACCTTACATCCCTTTTTTCGCATTAAAAAGTTGCCTATGCCCTTTCTCAGACTCTAGACTATCTGTATACCAAATTTCATTTAAATCTGTTCAGTAGTTTTGCCGTGATTGCGAGACAGACAGACAGACAGACAGACAGAGTTACTTTCGCATTTATAATATTAGTATGGATAGTGTGCATTCCAATAATGGAGTAAAGAAACTTCTTTAAAAGTGTTAGACACAAAGGTTTTTAAAACTTGTACTTACTATTCTTTAATATTTAACGTCACATATCATTTAATCTAGCTGAAAGCATTAGAAAAAATCGAGTTGCATGTGAAACGCCGAAAAGTTTTAACTACTATTTTTATTTCCCATCGTTATCGCTATAGTTCATCAACCAGGCGACATCGATACAGCTTAATTAGTGTATTTTATTTATTTATAGCTAGCTGCGTGGCTACAGACTTCTTTCTGTATGTTATGTCTTTTTTTTTGTTTGTTTTTTTTTAAGTATTAAACCTTCCGTGGGATTTAAGGAACATACAAAAAAAATAGCCGAATCGGTCGTGCCATTCTCCAGTTATGCGCTTAGCCACATTCATTTTTATTAGATAGATTTTGAAGCTTGAAACTTTAATAAGGCCATTTTCAACATAACATACAGTAATTTCATAAAACATTAAAATAAATATTTTGTAAATCAACTGTATTATCATTATTAACTGTATTATCTATGCTAATGTTATACAAATTAACTATTAAATTTTTAGTTTTTAATTAAATGCTAGGTAAAATTAAAAATAAACTTTAAGTTAAGTAAAAAAAGTTAACAAAAAGGTAAATTATGCTTCGATTTAGTAGAGCTGGTTTTAGTACAGAATGTGTTGTATACATAAATTTAAAATATATTTAACTAAATATATATCGAAAAAATGCTTTCGACATTTTGTCTTTTAACGGTAGAATTTTTATTCAGAGACAATAGTAGTTGTTTATTATAAACTGATCATTTAAAAGTTATTTAAAGAACCGTAATGCATAAAGCATAACTTTTAGATAAATATGATCGAATTTTATTTTGTACTTCTTTTTATTTTCTTTAATATTTGTAACATGAATAAGTTAAAAGGTCGTCCAAAGTCGAAATTTCAATTAAAAACCTATTATAAATATAAATAATTCAGAATAATTAAAAACAACTAGATTTTGTTCAAACATTATCATTATAATGAAACAGCTTTTTCGGATTTTATCGCGGTTTATTAAGGTTTTTTAAATGCTCGTCGTTTCGGATACTTTACAGCAACCATGGTTACGGGAGGACTGATACCGTAAATAATGTGTAAAAACGACCTTCTTTTACACACCTATACATAGAATTTAATCTAATCAGTCAAGTACATAAAGATTATAAATAAACACAGATAGTACTCGTAATAAAATCAAGTCAATATAATTTAATAACCGTTTCTATTTTTGGTCTAATTTAAAGTATTGTAGTAAGTATAAAATACATTCACTTTAAATATAATACATGATACGAGTGTTATTAATTTAAATAATTTGTAATTTCATAAAAAGCAATGTGTAATAATATGATTATGGGCCTGTGACTTACTCATTAAAGCTTTAGTTATCGATATATCGATATACTACTGATACAAAGTTATCGTTTTACACAATTAATTAAATTATGTGTTATTGAGTAGGAATGTAAGTGTAATAATCGTGACCATAATAATTACGCTTGTATTGTACCTTACTCATCTCTATATATATATATATATATATATATATAAGAATCGCTAAATGTGTGGCTAAGCGCAAATCTCGAGAGCGGCTCAACCGATTTCGCTAATTCTTTTTTTATAATATTTCTTGAAGTACGAGGCTGGTTCTTACGGAGAAAAAGTTAAAAAAAATCCCTGAAAAAGTCTAAAAACAACACTTTTCTATATTCCCATACAAAAGATTCGTAATGATATTTAAAAGTCAATTTAAACTTTAATACCATACAATAAAGTTTAAGTGTTAGTATAGGGGTTCTGGGAAGCATAAGTATGAATCGACTGTTAGGCGGTACGGAGTTCGCCGGGTCAGCTAGTATTTAATAAATATATGTACACTAAGAAACTGACTAATTTGATTTAAGTCTTATCATAAAAACATTCATAAAACCTATAAATTTCCAGAAAATTGATTTGCTATACGGTTTCTCTTTGGTCTTGGGATAAAAATAAGAAAAGAAACCATCAATTTATATGTTATTGGAAATTAGGCGGATCGAATACGGATAAAGTTTGTTTGCAGATAAATATTCTATTTATTCTTGAAAACATATTTAATATATTATTATACCGTTTCTTTGCTTTCCTCGCTGTACTGATATAACTTCTCTTTGATATAATTATGTTAATTAATATATTTGAAGTATGATATTTTTACTTCATTAACTAATAATTTTATTTTATTCAGATTTGTAAAGGAAAAATTACTTAGTTATTAGCCAGTCTCAATAAAAGTTACACAGACTCATATTCCTGACCTAATTAAGTGTGATAGCGGTAATAGAGAAAGCTTTTGTCTACTAAGTAACAAGGAAAACTTAGTATCTGGGGATATTTAAATTTTTTGTTTAAAATGACGTAAATAAAAAGTTTTTTTTAAAAGTCTTGTAAGGTTATATAAAAGCTCGAAAAATATTGTTACAATTTTTAGCATAGTAAGCCTTTTTACAAAAGTTTAAAAGGTTCACACTGTGCTGTGGCATGCTGTATCGCAGGGCTGCCAGATGCAAAAAAAGTGTGATCGTACGCCAACTACAAAAAAATCGTATGCCAAGGAAGTTTTGAAATAAAAAGATCGTACAGCCATTTAAGTACTAAGTTCTTATTATAAATTATCAAAATTAGTTTAGTTTTAGAAAATAAATGCAATAAAACTATTTGTTAGATTAATACAATTTTTCTGTGGTCATATTTTTTACAAAAGAATTTTTTGGTTCGTTCCTTCTTATTAATTTGCTTGGCTAATAGTGCCATTTATGTGTACCATTGGATAAACTGTTTGTAAGTTTTGTTTTGATTAAATTAACTTCGCTGAATGCTTGTTCACAATCTGCACTATAATGGGGTAAACATAACAAATTTAAAGCAAATTGAGCCAGTGTTTTATAATTTTCAAATTGTTTTTTGATTACGCTCCAAAACTTCTCGGTATTCATAGTTAAATAAATTTTATCCAAAATATTAGGTTTTTGACAAGTCGCAATTATTACCGAAGGAGAGTTTCGTAAGAATGCAAACAAATACAGCCTTTACATGGTTGTTTAAAGAGTCTTCATTCAAGTAAAACATCTAGACACGCGTTAGGTAGTTGGAGAATTCTCCGAAATTCATGTTTGCCGGTGGATGACGTTTGTTTCATTATGAAATGTTTCCAGGTAATAGGTATATAAAAAATCGTACATTTTGCGTACGATCGTGGTCTAGCGATCGTACATGAGTAAAAATGCTAAAAAATCGTATGAGTACGATTTAAATCGTACATCTGGCAGCCCTGCTGTATCGCAGCAGTCAGCATAATTTTAACCACCTAACGTCTTCAAAATAAGATTAAAAAATGCTATCAATGTATTGTATAAAATTATATACAAAATTTAATCAAAAAAGTAAATTTTAAGATAATAAACATACTATATCTTTATGAATGCAATAACAATATTATGTCATCAAATATTTCTAAATATCATATAAATTAAGTTCATATGCAAAGTGTGATATTTTGAAGGCTTAAAACGTGGCTCAAGTTACGAACTTGGCGAATAGCCAACGAGTCGACGAGCATCACGTCACCTCACTACAGGATTTAAAAAAAAGTTTGGCAGCACTGCGCTAGTAAACCAAAACTGGTAAAAAAACGAAATCTTAAAACAGCAAAACGTTCAAAATAACATACTCGTGCCACGCGTATATGATCGATTGCAATTTAATTTTAATTGTTTTTCTCCGTTGAAATCAGACAGTATCGAAACGCTGAGCAAAAAATTTTAACTTACGAGTATGTATTATTCTAAATAACAAGAAAACATGCCTATTCAAAACAACATAAGCATGTTAATTTGAAAGTTGAAATATACATAAAATCTAATACAATACGGTTTGTTTTAGCCGGTATCACCGTTCAGCATCGTTTACTATGTCACTGTTTACGACTTAATACTTACATGTTCATAATTTAAACTAACCAAACGACTTAAGTGGCTGTGAATATATTCCACGCTATAAAAGGCTTCAAACATGTTTTTCAGAAACTGTTACTAACAGAAAATATTAGATTTTTTATTTAATACATTTGTAATAAACTGAAATTTCTTCAAAAAATTCATTCAACAGTAGAATTCTATGATATCAGTGAGTGATATATGCAATACTTTAACAGGGTAAAACAGAACAGCCAAAATCGTGTAATTCACGATTCAGCTAAGTATGTGATAATTATGTTTTAAGTGACGCCGCGTTGGCGCAGCGGTTACAGCATTGGATTGCGAATGACTGTTGCGCGGGCGGTTGCGGGTTCGATCCCCGCACACGACAACATTTGTATTGGCCATACAGATGTTTGCCGTGGTCTGGGTGTTAGTGCAGTCCTTGTGGGTCTCCCCACCGTGCCTCGGAGAGCACGTTAAGCCGTCGGTCCCGGTTGTTATCATGGACACCTGATAGCGATCGTTACTCATAGTAGGGGATATATCCGCCAACCCGCATTGGAGCAGCGTGGTGGATTAAGCTCCGATCCTTCTGCTACATGGGGAAGAGGCCTATGCCCAAAAGTGGGATATTACAGGCTGAATTGTGATCGTGATGTTTTAAATGATTACGTTAAGGGATTTGGTGTCATAAACAGCAAAAATATGGTGTTTTTATACCTGATATAAAAACTACCTACTGTTTTCTTTTTAATTTAGACTTTAGATCTCATTCCGTTGTTATTATCTATTTTGGCGTTTTACTATTGTCGGCTTTTTATAATATCTAGGTTATAAGTAGCTGTAGTACCATTAGGTACCTTTATTGTCTTAAAGTTTACTAATGAACACCATGTTTGGATCAATAGTTAAATATATAAAAACATCTACATTGTAAATAACTTGTAGTTAATTGGTAAACAAAAAAGGATCTGAACCCACAAATAGTGTGTAACCAACTATCTAGTTTTATCACGTACTTGTATCAATAAACTTAGAATGAAAAGTATTTTAGTAAGCTTTTATAAATACAATTTTGTGGAACTGTTAAACTATACACAATTAAACGGCCAATTAAAAACATAATTACCTACATACTTAGATATTACAAATTCAAATACGAACTAAAATAAAAGTTAGTCCATTACGGTAATGAAAAACACTAGCCACTCGTATAGTTAGATTTTTTAGGGTTTCGTACCAAAATGATAAAAAGAAACCAGAGATAGTTACTTGTTTATCTCAGTAGGAACCTATTGGTGCGATTTGTTTGATACAAATATTTGGCATAAGATACTGTGAAGTACACACCACCAGAGCACGTTTATTTCAATTTGCTTTCTTATTCTTACTTCCTTAGTCACAGTTTATACATTAATAATTCTATTCAAATTCATGAATATATGTATAGGTATATTTATCCATAGTAATGTGCAGGTCAATAAATTTCAACTCGAGAAAAATTTGACTGTCACAAAGCAAACAGCTTCATGCTCAACTAAATAAAAACTGATTGCGAAAAACTCAGCAGTACGTTGTTTCATATTTATCCTGCATTCGATTAATTTTTGGCCTACTTCTATACGTCATTTAACTGGTACAATAATGGTACCTACCTACATAAAAATGACTTGACGTAATAACACAACTAACCAATTACCAAGTAGGTTGTTTGTGTCTTATACTTTTTTATGAAAAAACCTGAAATCAACAGAATAGTACTTTATATATCACTTAGAAATATTGCGTTAGGATTCATAATTATTTAAAAAAAAATTATGTAATGTGTATTAGCAACAAATTCAGCAATGTTGCCCTGGTTTTAAAAACTTTGATGTTCGATACATTTTGATCCATCTTTTTATATTCATTTTTCCATTTTGACTTGAAAAATTCAGCCAAATTTAAATAACCACAGCATACAGAGTTCCGTACCCAATAAAAGTTAATGCTCCAATGTCTATCCGTACGTTTTTTAATCGATCTGATAGCTATTGAGCTATAATAAGGATAACCTTAACGATAAGGATTGCCTTGTGACTCTCCATAGTTAGACACTTTATTTAATGGTGCTAGTGAGATTAATTCCTAATATAAAAAATAAATTACTGGTATGGTCATACAAAAAGAGAAGTATGATTTTTAATATTACAGAGGAACCTACGTGTGCGAATTCTATTTACACTTGGCCAGTTATTTCAGCTTAACTCTGATGCCGCACTGCAGTTACAAAAATATAGGTATGTATCAAAGCACTCTTTCATTCGAATGTTTTTATATCCACAAACCAGGATATAAAATTAAATATTATTTATATGTACATACATGTAAAGTAACAAATTACATAATAATTCTTTTAATTACAGTTTAATTAAACGACCCTCTTTCGCTGAGACTGTTTTTTCTACAAAATTCAGGTAAGTACATTCGTTTTTCAATCCTTGGAAATTGGAATCGTTTGTTTTATTATACATTTTGTTTTAATTTAAATGTAAAACAAATTCTGATACAATGTCTAATTGTTTTCGTTAACATTAACAATTAAATGTTTTAACTTAATATATAAAAAATGTCGTTTATTCTCGGGCTGCTCACCGACTTTGTAATGTTACCGCTCATAAATATATACAGCGCCAGTGTTACTACAATTCCATAGTATAGTCATGATTTTTTTATAAAAGTGACAATGTGTTATTAATCAAGTATTTAAATATACTCAAATATAATTATATCATAGTCACTAGTAACTCGTTAGAAAACTCGGCGTATTTTCTACGCCCTCGCAACATAAAACTTTCTTTAACTTCACCAATTCACTGCAAGTAATTTAAATTCATACATGAAAACGTGTTAGTAACACACTCAAACAACAATGAAAATTAAATTTCGGATAAATTTCCATACGAAATTATAATGACTAAGATTGTTTCATTGTATTTTCGGCAAGTTTTTAAATTACAATATATTACTTTCTCTTACATTACAATCAATTATTAAAATAAATTATAATAATCCTAAAAAATATAATTAAGCGCTCTGTAACAACTTTTCACTCGAAAACGTTTGCTGTATGAAAATTTAACTGCCTTTTTCGTTAGGTATTTTGCTATAAATTACGGCCGCAGTCAGCACTTTCAAAAATTTAAAGCCACGCTTTATTGAGTTTTATATCCAAATATGAAATTTTTGTGAGTTATGCCAAAAAGTACTTTTGGAAATAGATCAAATTAATATATAGATATAGCACTTATTATTCACGTATACAATTATTATAAGCGACATAACACTCACACTCTTTTTTTCAAACACAACCAATTTAAGAATACATAAAAAAGCAATTAAAATAAATAAGCGCTCCATACTCAACGGCCCCCAGTATGATTTTCTCCTGTGTTTGGGATCTGGAAACACACACAATACACAAGCACAAACGCCCAGACCACGACAAACATCTATGTATATGAAATTAAATAAATAGGTATGGGAAAAGTATGTTCTAATTATTAAACTCGATAGTAGTGTCAAAATACGAATCCAACAATACTTAATTTCACGAAAATATTTTGTTCAAAATGTAACGCCTTGTCTCTATCTTCTCTATATATATAAAAACTAGCCGACCCGTGCCCACTTCGTTGGGCGTTATAATCCATTTCACATAAGAAGGGTACGGTGAAATTTGATATGTTCCAATACACTCTCACTATTTTCAGCAAATCAGATAAATATAAATGTTTTAAAATCACCAATTAATTTCTAAGGCAAATAATAATGCTTGATTAGATTGAATTGTTGACACGGCACGTCAGAGGGCGCAGGTTCAAATCCTGCTGATTTAAAATATTTATATATTTTTATCTTTTTCCTTTTATCTTGTCACTCCTGAATAGTGTAGCTTTCTGTTGGCGAAAGAATTTTCATGATCGGATCAGTATTTGCGAAGATTACCCCGTATATACAAACAAAGTTATAAACTTTACCTCTTTATAATATTAAGTACCTATAGATGAATAGCTGAATCTGTTGCTAAGCGCAAATCTCGAGAGCTGCTTAACCGATTTAGCTAATTCTTTTTTTATAATATTCCTTGAAGTAAGAAGATGGTTCTTATGGAGAGAAAAATTTTAAAAATTGCCTGAAAAAGTCTAAAAACAACCATTTTCTATGTTCCCATACAAAAGATTCGTAATAATTACTTAAAAGTCAATTTGAAATTTAATACCATACCATAAAGTTTAAGTGTTAGTGTAGGGGTTCCGGGAAGGATAAGTATTAAATTTTTTTTTAAAGAATCGACTGTTAGGCGGCACGAAGTTCGCTGGGTCAGCTAGTTAATTAATAAAAGTAAATATCTCACACTTAAATATAGAGTCGCTAAAAATGGATGGATTGGTTGATTGGGCAAATTTTCATTAACAAGTATTCACACATAGTATATATTTCAGTAAAACAATTTTTCTTAACCTAGTGTCCGATACTGTATGTGATTTAAAAAAAATTATAGTTCCAAATATATGTGTTACTATATGTGGTAGCTTGTTATTAAGTCTGTAAGCTATCTTAATAAAATAAAATAAAATAAAAAATATAATTTTCGCTTATAAATAATTATACGACTAATGCTACTTTCATACCTTATAATATTTACTAGGTATATACTTGATGTTTATTGTGGTTCCTGTGGTAATTAATTAAAAGTAACAACAAACCGCTAAACAGATAAAAGTGACATTTACATATTTCTAGTGTAATTTAAATTTATAAATATATTTATAAGTAGGTATATTATTTTGTTAGACACACACGGACGTCTGTTTCTAAGGTAATATAAACACGGCCGCTTTTTTCGCTTCAGCCTGTAATATCCCACTGCTGGGCATAGGTCTCTTTCCCCATAATATCTATTTTTTTTGTTTTAATGCCAGTGATATTGTCTGAGATCAAAGTGTCTTGTTCTATTTTTACTTCTTATGGTATTTCATAGCCTGTAACGCACAATCAAGCGGTGCCATATTAAACTCCTGCCTTCATTCTATATTGAGACTTCTTAGAGGAAGCCTTTATCTGACGTTGGAATATTTCTTCAATTTTTCTTAACATTTCTGTTTGTTAAAAAGAACATTTATTATACCTATATTCTTCGTAATCTGTTATGTAATCTAAATTACAGTGAATCTAAATTAAAATGTAAGTTCACCATTTTACTAATTTATCTGTTATTATCTACTTCTACTTTATTGACTTTGTTACCGTACTAATAAACAACGCGCGTACGTACGTACGTACGTACGAACGTACTAATAAACAACGCGTATCTACTAATAAAGAAAACTAAGTAACAATTTGGTAATTTTTAACACAACTAGACGTGTTTGTATCCTTAAATTTGAAAATCATTACCTTCTTGTTTGAAAACATTCTACTCGAAATGATATAGTAACAAAAATGAAAAAAAAAAATCTAAGTTACTGCAATAAAAAAAAAACAGTTTAAGAATTGGATTACATACTTTATAATTTCTTAACACGCCAAACTGCGTGACAGTTTATCGGTGGAATTAATGCTTGTCAACATATATTATACAATATTTTTTTTTACTATACATATATTATGAAATTTTATCTAACATAACTATCATTTATTTAAAATAATAAAAAAAAAATTAAAGGGAAAACTTAATTAAACTTACAAACTTAAAAACTTGATAATAAATACTTTTGGCGAACTCGGTAAGTAATTCAGTTTTCAATATATTTTTTATAATCAACTTAGGTACTCAAAAGGAACTATAAATTACTAGATAATTTCATCGGATATGAGAACCAGCAAGATGAGCCTTTAGCTTATCCGGTTTATGTAATTTAGAAATAGTATAATAATTTAAAAGGCTAATATAATATTCCCTAACAAGATAATGTAGAACTTGAGATCTTTAGAGTAAATATTTGAGTTTATTATAAAAGTATGTAATAAAACGACTTAATATTATAATATCTGTCATCGCCTAGTCACTATTATCAAACTCACAACAAGTGCAATATTTATTAGGATGGTAACTAACGTGTAAGGTTACATATCAAAAAACTTTTTGTTTCAAGTACATATAGATACTCGTAATAGGCAAAGACATAAAATTGATTATTGTATATAAAGAACGCATTTACCAATGGCCTGGACTTTGAGGAAAGTATATTCCAAAATGTCATCAGAATAGAATTCGATTAGAAATCAACGTCCACTTGTACCCATATCATACGATTTGTTCGACAGAATGAAAATTAAACTGTAACATTTACGATCTTTCCTATATCATTATAAGTTGAAAATAGGTATTGCTATAATTTTAAATATTCCTTGTAAGTCGTTTATTTTTGTTAAATTAAATATGCAAAATAATTATGTTATAAATAAAAATAAAAAACGCAGGGTGGGACGAGCTAAGATTGCCGGTGGAGGCTGGATGAGGATTGCGGAAAACCGGAATGTTTGGTGAGAACTTGAGGAGGCCTGTATCCAGCACTGGACTGCGATAGCCTGAAGTGGTAGTAGTAAGTAGCAGGAATAAAAATGATAGCACTTTTTCTTAGCTTCGATAAATTACTATACAACCGCAAACATGTATATATGTAGATAAGCAGATACCTACGTAGATATGAGATACGCAGATTCACAGATGCAAAGACGCACAGAGGCATATATGTATACCTACAAAGATTCACAAAGTAGGTACCTACTAGTTGACATATGCATAGATGCATTAATACATACAGTACCTGGGTGACCGAGCCTAGCTCGGTATTTTCATTTTCTTTTTTGTTTTTCTTTTTTTTTCTCGGTATTTTTATATTTTAATTTTATTTAAATAATAAATCACGAGTGAAATTAAAAGAAAAAAAATTAATCTGGAGACTGAGATTCGAACTCGGGTCAACACGATTTGACACCCGCCGATTTCCTAATTACGCTGTTACAGCTATGTTGACAATAGTGAAATTAATCTTCGTATTCTAATGATATTTTTTCATTGCCTAAAAACAGGGATAAAACGACATTTTTTTTAAATGAATCCTAGCTAGATCAATTTTTTGCCCTCGAAATCCCCTGTATACTGAATTTAATGAAAATCGTTGGAGCCGATTCCGAGATTCAAATTCTATATATATACAAGAATTGCTCGTTTAATAGTATAAGATATATGCAAACGTTAACTTATAACACAGTCACTCTTTTTTTTTTAGAAATTTTAGAATTTTTTAGAAAAAACGTACGTTATCATTGTTAGAACGAAATTGTAAGCATTTCCTTTATTTAAGCTGTGATAAAGCGAAGTGTTCTTTTATTCAATTCTGCTAAATTGCATTTTCCTGTATTCAAGATTCCGCGCGACAATAGATATAGCATTGCAATCACAATTTGTAGGTGCATCGCTTTTTAACCGACTTCCAAAAAAGGAGGAGGTTCTCAATTCGATTGTATTATTTTTTTTATGTTTGTTACCTCAGAACTGTGTAGACAGATTTCGATAATTTTTCTTTTAATCGAAAGGTGGTGCATGTCATTTGGTCGCATCTATATTTATTTGATATCTAACAACTACTTTTCGAGTTATAGGTATCTAATAATGCGTTTTTACTTGGCTATTTTTTCGTCGACCTACGTTGTATTATACCGCATAACTTTTTACTGGGTGTACCCATTTTGATGATTTTTGATTTAATCGAAAGCTGATGCTTATCATGTGGTGACATTTAAATTTAATCGAGATGTGTTTACAATTTTTTGAGTAATCTTTGATAGCCCGTATTTACTTGACAATTTTTTCATGTACTGATGTAATTGAAGTCGTTTTTTTTCGTTTGCGAGCAAACACAACTATTATTAGGTAAATATTATTATCAACGCCCGAAGTATTTAGGATACTAAAATAATACAAGTAATGAAATTGTATACAAATCAAATATCCATAGAAACTGTAACGAAAAATAATTGCGTTATTTTAAGTTTGTGAGCTTACGAGTAAAAATATATAATCATAAATAATCTATGCATCTGCGATAAGTAGATTCGAAATATTATTTTACGTACTAGACACATGAGTATCGTAAGCCCAATGATAGTTCGATAAAAATCAATAAATTTATACTAATTAAATCGAATATTTCGTAATTACATATTCGATTCTAATAACTTTTTTTCGCAATTTTGAATATTATTTATAATAGATCAGTTGAATTATAATGTTAACAATAAATCATACATGAGAAAAGCCAAAGAAAACTACTAGTTGATATTTAAAACATAACAATTTGTTTTCATGAAGACGAAAATATTGGAACCTACGGGATAAATTTCAAATATTTTTTAATCTAAAAGCCTATCTATACTAATAATACTTATAAAGAGGTAACGTATTTAACTTTGTTTGTTTGTAGGGGTAATCTTTGCAAATACTGATCCGATCATGAAAATTCTTTCACTAACAGAAAGCTATACTATTCAGGAGTGATATAGGCTATATTTATTTGTTATTGAACAAATTATTTAGTGAAAAATAATACTATATGTAAATCCAAGTCGGAGAAATGCTAGTGAGATGAAAACTTTACTATATACATATTTGCATAACAAATATAATAATTAACGCTCAAAGAAGTGGGCACGGGTCGGCCTAGTTTTGTTATAAAGTTAGAGTATAAGTATATCACATTATGTATTCATATGAAAGAAATAGTTAAACATCAACTTACATGACACGTACGATTCAGCCTGTACTATCCCACTGTTGGGCATAGGCCTCTTCCCCATGTAGGAGAAGGATCGGAGCTTAATCCACCACGCTGTTCCAATGCGGGTTGGCGGATATTTTCCCTACTGTGAGTAACGATCGCTATCAGGTGTACATGATAACAACCGGGACCGACGGCTTAACGTGCTCTCCGAGGCACGGTGGGGAGACCCACGAGGACTGCACAAACACCCAGACCCCGACAAACATCTGTATGGCCTATACAAATGTGGTCGTGTGCGGGGATCGAACCCGCAACCGCCCGCGCAATAGCCAATCGCAATCCAGTGCTGTGACCGCTGCGCCAACGCGGCGTACATGACACGTATTACAAACAATTTTCTTTTATAATAATTTACTGTCGGTAACGGAATAAATTAAAATTTGTTTTATTACTTGTAGTACTGTACTTAGCCCTGTTGCTGTTTTCCTAGTTTCGTTTGAGCTCTTTGCTACTGTTTATAACATCAGAGTTGTAATATACGAGTATGTAGGTACCCATTAGAGCTACGAATGTGAGATTATATTGTACTATAGAATAGTTCTTCGATAAAAATTTATCGCTTCTTTTACTGTTCCACTCTACAAATAGTCACTTCGTTCGAAGTGATACGAAACTAAGTACATTTCAAGTTCTAATCAGTCTCAAATTAAATTTACAATAATATGTACACACGCATTAAATATTACATTTCGGAAACCTCTCGTCATTGAAGTAAAAATTTAATAAAAGTCAATATGGAAATTGTTTATATAACAAAATTGAGTTTATATTTTTATACAAAAGTCATTTCAGAGTAATTACGTTCTGATTCCATTACGGTTACATTTTCATTCACGGACGAGACGTATGTTTGCTGAACCTTCCGGCTAAACTGTAGAAAAATCTAACAAATGAACAATTTGCGGTATATAGTCTCGCAAATAAAAAGGAAAATATCTCATTTTTTCATGATTTTACAATTCAATTAAGCCAAAAGGAACAAAACTAATATTTGTATATTCCTATTATACATGCAATTGTTGGACAAAGAAATAAGTAAAAATGTTATATGAGTACAACTAAACATTTTGATACATTTTTTAAACTCACTACTACACACATTACATATATACCTACATTTATGCTTACTATATAAAGCTGAAAAGTTTATTTGATTATTTAATTGGAAAATTATTTTGTTTTGGATAGTCCATAGGCCACCAAGGTTTACCAAAGTTTTTTTTTTACTTAAATTACGCGGTTTAAACCGCGGGGCATAGCTAAAATACAATAAGAAAGAATGTCTCAAAGCCACTACTAGTCCCAGTTGCTCCTCTAAATGCCTGTAATAGCTCGATGAGCACAGAATTTTTTAAAGTTCCGTTTGCAAATTAATTATTTTATTTGCCAATATTTAAAAAACAAATAGGTATACGGTTTGTTCGTTTTTCTTGTCAGCAAATACCCTTTTTCAATATCATATGAACTGCCTCGGCACAATGCTCACCAACTCGACAAACACGCCGCTCGGTACAAAATACACGGCGTAATAATTATGTCAGTTATTAATTAACTAAACTGATATCATAATAATAATTTCTAAATGTAAAAGTATGTTACCAGATAAATTAATAACTGATAATATTATAGGTACTATATATCATGCATTAAACTAAATCTCTAAATAACAATTATTTTGTTTCCGCCTCAGGCAGTTTAAGCTAAATTAGAAAAAAAAAGAAATTATTTTACTTTTGTAGTATTATGTTACGCTGTAAACGTTTGAAAATCCTAATTTAGTAAACAATTGTCTTGCTTTTATTCTTTATATATTTATTTTTCTTTTAATGCAGGCATTAATTTGTAAAAGTATAGTACTACAGGCAAATAACGCCCGCTTAACTTTAAACTATTATTTTTTCTATTAATACAAATAAAATTAATAAAATAGTGCGATAAACAAATAAACCATTCTTTTCTGAACCGAAACATATTGATTGAAAATACAATTCTTTAAAATTTTTGTACTTATGACATCTTTTTAAAAACTATGTCTTTGGGCGTTATTAAAAATACCATGTTTAATAACGCCCGTTAATTTAAATGTCATCCTAGACGCAGAAAACATATTCCTGGAGGATAAATGTATAATAATACACATCAGTCACATCCAATATTTTTATTGGAAATGGAAAATATAGGAGAAATCAAAATTTAACACAAAAATTATCAAATTTCCTAACGTAGTAAAATTACTGTTAAACTGCTCTTTATAATCATTTTAACAAAACTTTATCGGTCATATATCAACACCTTTTAATTGTTATGCATCAAATAACAATTAAAATGTTTTTCTGTCTAAAAAAATAACATAAATATTACCCTACATTGGGCGTTATTAAACAGAAAAGGGCAATTACGCCCTGAGGTAGGTGAATAACGCCTGTTCATGGTAACAACAACGAAAGGTACATAAGTAAGTACATAATATCTCTCACAAAAAAGGTAAGCCTGTTTTCTAATGAATTTTGGTGTGAGAAGTACTCCGATGGTTGCAAATCGTTTTATTCTTCAGCCAAATCATATTCGATGGTATTAATTTATTTATCTGTGAAAACAGGTTTTCGTCCCAAACTTTTGTCCACGACTCTCCTCCTCTTTTTCTTTTACCCATAGAACTCAGTGGCGCCATTACAAATCCTAAACAAAAGATGAAAATTTATCAATCGCTTAAATACATAGAACTGGGTCAATAACGCCCATGAAGGGTAATATCGCCCAACGGTTATTTGAAAAGGCGTTATTAGCCGAGTGGGCGTTATTGTCCTTTTTTATGCATTTTCACTAAATTATGTACCTTACCTAAAAAATAATAGTGCCACATTAAGAACAGTCACTTACAACATGACGCATAACATAAATATAATAAAAGAAATATTAGGAAATAATTAAAAACTTACAATTTCGTCCGAGCAGTTTTTATAACAGCAACGTCCGTGAGCGATACCCACAAAGCGCGGCCTGATATTGGCAAGATAGCAGCTCGAGAAACTCACTTTTGGGCTAGACGCATTCCTATTGGTGTTAACTATGTGTACGTGCGCTGTGATGCTGCTCATTCGAATTAAAGTAGGTTTTCTGGGTTCTGGGCGTTATTTGGCAGCGGGCGTTAATTGCCATACCTACTATAATTAAATATACTTTTAAGAAAAATTTAACTCATGAACTGTCTATATACATATAGATATATAGATATATGTGTATATAAACATCACAGTGATAATTATGTATTTTACGTATATGAAATACAAGTCAGTAAATTTATCATTACTTTAATTATAATGAAGCTACGAATATTATCGTCATTTTGAAGTAGAAATAATTGTTTTGAATCCAAACATCGCCTAAAATTGAGTTTTAATTAAATTTTGAAGAATACTTTTACTATCTAATTTTTTTTTCGATTTAATGGTTTTTTTTTACAACATGCCTGATGAAAAGTGGGTACCGTAGCCTACAAACGCATGTAAGATCAGTTGAATTACGAGCGCGTCGTCAACTTTACCAAAGCTCTTCCACAAGCGTTCCAACTACCATAGGAAACAGTTACAGTTTACAGTTACTCACCATAGGAAGACAGTAATACGTGAGAGCCGAAAGTTAGTTAGTTTACTCCCACTGTCGAGCTGCTACGAAATTTTGAGCATGATATTTCCTTCTGTGCCCTCGACGTGAAAAGGTGTTCACTTATTTCCTTAATTTTTTAAAATTAGTTTTCAATTAGTAAGTAATGGTTTGATATTTAAAAAAAATGTAATATTGTATTATTGTATATTCGAGATTTTTATAAATTAAGATATGTTCTCAGATTATATATGTCTGATAAATACAAGATAATAAAAAAACCTTATAGAATAAATATTTTCGTAGGACTTACATATAAAAAAGTTTATACAAATTTCACGACCTTATTATTCATTTAATTTGATTTCACATTGAAAACTATTTCTATTTCGAAAGGATGATGTTATTTATAACTTCAATACTTTTACGTAAAAATAACACATCCTAACTTTATCCATGGCAAGCATTCACAATATTATGCAAAGTGGCATTGCTTGTTAAAGTTATAATAAGATTACAGAAATCGGTAAAGAGCACTAGAGAGTCTAAGAATTCGGTCTGAAGTTAACAAGTTGTTAAGTATGAAACGCTTCCAGAACAAACATCTTTCGCTTACGTGTTGGGTTGAACTTTGTGAATTAATTTGCCAAATAACGTCGAAACACGAAATTTCAACTTATCGTTTGTCGAACGATAATTATTATAAAATGTTTCAGATATTATGAGCGGTATTTTTCTAGAGCAGGGGTTGTGAAGCTTTTCATAATGAAAGGCTTAAATATTTCTAATTTATAAAGAGTAATAAATAATTTTAGGCAAATTTTGCGCAAATGCTGGGTCATGATTATTTTGTTTTCATTATTAATCAATACATATGAATAAAACTGAAGTGTCTGTCTGTGATTTCAAAACGACAAAATTATTTAAAGTACATATATTTATTTACACGATACTATAACACAAACAAACGTTTTATTTCGCTAATCTGAGGAGCTACTGCTTCGAATTGAAAATTATTTTCCTATTGGAGAGCTTACCAAGGAAGGCTATAGGCTATTATTTTTCTCAAATTAACGCGGGTGAAACCACGGGGAATAGCTAATGTTAAATAAAATATATATTTTTAATCATTGAGAAATTCTTGTGGGATTTTTAGTTTTATAAACCAAATAATGTATTTGAGTGTCTATGAATTAGATTTTTTTTTTATATATGCGCTTTGTATTGAATAAAAACAAACCCACGTTATTTTATATAAGAATCAATACACTTTCAACGAATAGTCTGAGACTCACGTAGACATAAATAGTTTCAACGTACTGAGTGAATGAATCGGTTAAGTGGAAGGGATAAGTGTGTTTTCGATGTATAAAGAAATTTGGCACCTACTCAGCTATTTACTAGCGATAGTGCGATAAGCGTTTTCTCTTTCAAAGCCTTCAAAGCTACTGGCTGCCTATTGAGAACTCGACAATATGTTTTCTATAAAAGAACAAGAAAATTGCAACATTCAAGATGTAAAGATTAGGTTTTTTATTAGAAACTAATGTACTTTTGCTGTCGGAAAACTGACTGACAATATATATAAATAATATTAAACAACATACATCATTTAAACATTTTTTTTTGTAACGAATTGGGTATCCTTTGATAAAATTAAAGCTGTCACATAAATTGAGGACCAAATTAGCTGCTAATAAATATACTGCGAAGTGCTAAATAAAACTTTTATGATAATTACATTTAAAAAAATATTCAGTGTTTAATATATTTAAAAAAAACATGTAATTATTTAATTTTGAAAATGAAAGAGTAAAATTGAGTAAAAGTTAAATTATAACTGTCTATTTAACTATATAACTACCTACTTACTTACTATCAAACTTCAATAACAAATAATTATTACTTTTCTATTACTTACTACTAGATATATTTAGAACAATTAGGTAAAAATAATTTTTGTCAACATAAAATTAAAACAGAAATACAAAGTATCGATATTTCTGAAATGCGAATAAAACTTTCATAATTAAAACATTAAAACACTTATATGAAACTGAATAAAAAAAAATTGTGTGCAAAAATATCGCGAAGAATCGACGGCTGTTTTCAATCAAATCTTCGAGAATTTAACTCGCAAGTCACGACACAAAACAACAACGACAAAAAAAACCCTAACGACCCAAATTTATCCTTAACTTTCTACTAATACCATCATTAAACAATCCTTTGTTTTTAGGCTTTGATAAAAACGTCGAGTGGCACCTCTGGGTTCCTAATTTTTATCATTCACTGTCCTTCGAACAAAGGTAAATACTTTTCAACAAAGACAGGTCTTATTTCGACTCTTTGTTCGTTATATTAATTGAGGTTTTATATTTGGCTAAAGTCTGTCCTCTTTTTCTTAAGTTTCTACCCTCGAAACCGCTTTGTCCGAATTCTTGATATTAATACTACCAAAAAAGTTAATAAAGTGCTTATTTATATAATGACAAATATACAAAAATAAAGTATCTGATAACCATAAAAATAATTTCTGTTGGATTGAGACAATAATTATGAAATAAACAATGTTATTTTTATATTACTATTATTTATTGTACGGAAAGTATTCGCAATCGAATAACATAATATGTATGCTTATATTCATGAAAGCTATTCAGTATCAACATATGGAATCATAACACTATTCTATTCCATTGTTTTTAGAATTATACAGACAAAGATCGCCAACAGAACCCTATACCTATGCCTATCTGTCCGTCTGTCACTGACTTGCTACATCTTTGGAACCGTAAAAAGCTACTATTTTTGTTAAATAAATAGAGTACTTTAGTGATTGTAACTATCTAAATACAAGTTTATTTAAGTACTAATATCATTATAAATTACAATTTCAATATTAAAATAACAAAAATATTAATAGAATATATTATAAAATAGCCCCGAACCTCAAATCCAAATATAACGATTTATTTTGTTTTTACGAGTTAGTAACATTTTATTTGGAAACCGCATGCTTATTATTTTCGTTAAATTTTATTTATTTGTGTTAAAAAATAGCGTTAATTTTTAACGAGGAATTCTGCTGAACTTAAAATACAACAGACTGTAAAGTACAAGCAGATAAATTAGATCTCATGTTGACCGGAGTTAATGAAATGCAAACAATCCCGAAGAAAATACTGCGATGCAAATTTGCTATAAGTAACTTGTATCTTTCAGTTGGACACTACTTTTATACCTACATTATTTTAAACTTAAAACACGAAAACTTATACCGCAATGTCGCCTTTCGTCAAATATTTTTACATCGGTTGGAATTTTTATTGACATTATCTATATCTAAATTTCGTGTCACGATGTATGTTTACGATAAACTCCGAAACTACTAAACCAAATTTTAACAAATTTTGTAAGCATCTGTAATTTGGTCCAACTTGGGAGATAGAGTAGTTTTTATCTCAATTGGACCCGGTTGGTGTCGCTACTTTCGGTATGTAAGCAATTTTGCTAGCTGTTTTCCAGGCAAGACAACGTCTGCCAGGCAGTGGCGGATCCAGGGGGGGGGGTCATGGGGTCAAGACCTCCCCCCTGGGCTGGGACCAGGACCTAGGTGGACCACTAATTAAAATTGTTAAACAAGATTTTTGTCACAATATAGATATTTTTAAGTCCAGTACCTACTTACATACATTAATAAAATATCTAGTTTTTACCTGTATCTATCATTATCAAAATTAAATTATAGCTTCTTGTGGCTTGACCACGACTATGTGACCCCCCCCCCTCTGGCGCCTTGACCGCGACTGTGACACCCCCCCCCCCCTGGCGCTTCAGCAGGATCCGCCCTTGCTGCCAGGTCCGCTAGTATACTTTAATTAAATTATTATTTTATATGTCTAAGGCAGTTATTACGTGAGTAAAAACTACTCATAATATTTCTTATTCAAAATATATATGTTTCACCAAGTCCTTCAACTTACGCTTACGGCTGTATACACTTATTTTTTTAAACTATTAAAAATCTCACGTTTCACGATTACAAACAAATCACTAAAAGAACTGAGTATTTAAAGTATTGAAAAAAAATTAAACTTAACATAACCCAATGTTATTAAATATTATGCGGGAACCAACTAGAATGTTTGATTTATTAAAGTGGCAGTTACATTGTTGGTGAACGTCATTGAAACAACGCAACACAAATTCGTTTCTGCAATCACGAAGTAACGTTCGAAATCTGATTTACCTCTGATTTGTGGTTAAACGAGGCTGCGTCCGCAATGTGTATTGTTTGCCTTTTACTTGTCACGGGATAAAGCATTGTACATAAAACCGACAACGGTTCAAATGCTAAACCTAGCGTCCTAGCAACAGTTGGAACTATTTTCCTGAACCATAAACTTAGACGTAAATAAAACTAATTTATATTTAAATATAACATATCTATTATTGTAAAATATACAGAATAACGTAATTTTTACTAAATACTAATACGATATGCCATCCTTTTTAATTTTAATTGAAAAACGTGTGCTTTTCACCCAAAAAAGAATTAATATAATGAAAGTTATTGAGTTGTTCGTTTTTATTAAATCTAGATAGTACCTATTAAAATTAAACTCTGTTGTAGATATGATCTTATAATAACTAAAGGTAAATGTTGATAAGACAAATACAACTACTACAAAACTTATAATTTTTTTCTACTACTTTTACTACTACCAAACTTATAAATTTTCAAAAATTATAATTGCACTTGTATTTATTATTTGCACATTGCACTTGATTATTTTTGTAATCGCAATACCTCGTTACAATATCGTGAAATTTTAAAATTAAATAAACGCCTTTTTCTATCGTATATTTACAAGACCTTGACCTCTTGAAATCAGAACCATTACACAAAATTCTCCTCATCCTTTAAAACTAGACTCTGATAGATAAGACTAACAAAATTTCAATTCAAGTTTCATTAAACACGAAGAGTAAACAATGAACAATTAATAAAACAACAAACCTAATTACGCAAAATGATTGGCTGTTAGACGGAACTTTACAACAAGTTGAGAAGTTTACTAGGTCAAACGTTTATAGACTTAATTATTTTCCAAGTCTCTCTGTGAATGACTTCCATGTATTGCTTCACTTCCTATGACAGAAGCAATCATGTGATAAAAAGATAATGGCATTACAATAATATCTAGTACAAAATCAAAAATATTACTAGTATAAGATACATGAAATTATCTCTATCTAGTTTTTAGAGAAGACAGTTGTATTTCTACGGCTTCTGTAACAGCTCCGGGTGAAGCTGATTTGCTTAAATATAGAAATTGACTTCATACATAAACAAGGATTTTAATTTATTAATATTATTCAAATTAAAGAATTGAGAATATACTTTTTGATTTTATAATGAATGCACTGAATGCACAAAAATGTTAAAAAATTTAAATCAAAAAGTGAGCAGGAGGGAACAGAAAGTTCTTGCTAGTCTGAATTTGTAAATGAAAAAGCTCCGCTCAATCGAAACTACGAGTATATTGGTTTTCACATAACAACTTATATAAATGGACTGAAATCTGATAAAGTTTGCTTTAAGATCCAATTGAGTTACCATTAAACTCTATATTTCAAGTAAAACAAACCAGAGAGTACCAAAATAATGTTTTATAATCTACTACAATACATTGCTTATAATTTTCTAATTGTTATGATGCCTAAACATTGCAGAAGCGTTGTTGCCGATATTTAAAAATATTGAGTCTCACTTTTATTTTAATTCTATTAGGAAATGTATTTCTAGTAGAAATTTTTATAGCATCAATGCCTTATTAATTTTGTTTTTGTGGGGTGGCAAACAAGTGTACGGTCCGGCCAACTGTAAGCGGTTACACTAACCTATGGACGCCACAATACCAGGATATTTACCTCTTTGTAGTACTTTCAATCTATACAATTTACCTGATAGCGTAACGTATTAGACGTTACGCTATCAGGAAGAAAATATGACTTTTGGATTTGACATACACCACAGAGTCATTTTGCAGATGGTCATTGGGGTTCTCAAGATTCTGGAATAGTCTTTCACCGAGAAGAATATTAAGGACGACGATGGTAACGTAGGTATATACAACTAATTATTTGCATTTACATATGATATGATATATCAATATATCTACACTCGTAGTAAATGAGTATTATATATTTTGTAGGTAGCCCGAAAATAAACAAGTAAATGAGTCACTTGATGTTCACCTTTGCCCATGAATACTGAAAAAGTTATGGGTCTTAGGGTCCAAATACACGCAAAGACTACAAATTATTAATAGTACGAGGCAAAACAAATACACGAAACGAGGAACCCATTATATAATTATGTTCCTGAATTTAATATTGTAGAAAAAGAAAATATATAACTTTAAAACATACTATATATTATGTTATTTTTATATAGACTTTCGTAAAATAACTACAAAGCAACTATGATAAAAAAACTTAATAAATAATATACAAAAAATGCAACCAATTTTTACCCAAAAGTATTAATACGTATTAACATTATTTAGTTATAGAGTACACTAGCTGTGCCCGCGGTTTCACCCGCGTTAATTTGAGAGAAAAAATAGTCTTCTCTCTTCTTAAAGCATAACCTTTCTCTTTAAATAGGCTATCCACCTCAGAGGAATTTTTCAATTCGAATCAGTAGTTTTTGAGTTTAGCGCGTTTAAAAAAACAAACAAACAAAACAACTTTCAGGTTTATAATCCATGCTATAATATTATAAATGCATAAGTAACTGGGTCTGTCTGTCTGTCGCGGAATCACGCGAAAACTACTGAGCAGATTTAAATGAAATTTGGTATACAAATAGTCTAGAGTCTGAGAAAGGACCTAGGCTACTTTTTAATGCGAAAAAATGGTGTAAGGGGTCGAAAGGTTGTGATGAAAATTTGTATTTATTTATTTAACAATTTATCTACACTGGAAAAAAAATAGGAAATAGCACTTATAAACAATGCTGGTACAAAGGCACTACTTATCCCATGATGGAATCTCTTCCAGTAGTCCTGCCACAGGAAAATTATAAAATAATTGTCTAAGAGACGTGGAAGAGCGACCTTTACCTACGTAGGCTTGCCTACTTATTTTTGGTCATGGCTACCTCCTGGCAAGTAGATGTGAACAGGCAGGTCAATATGTACCTAAATTCGATACTACATCGATCTGTTCGAAACAAAATTGATATCATAGGTAAGATATTGTAATTACAAAACCAATCATATAGGCTTGCCTGCAAAAACTAAAAAAAATAAAAAAAATAGCTATGACCACTTTTTTAGTCTTTTTAGTTTTCAAGTTATCATAGGCAAATTTGTTTATAAATTATATTTGATAAAAAATATGTCTCATCGAGTTATCAGATCGGTGAAGATCGATGTTCCATGTCTCCTATACTATAATGGAATTGTGATGTATAAAGTTCGTGTTTCGTAACTGTCAAACATTTCATGTTCATCCCATCGATATGGTAAAGTTTCCCCTAAAATGAAAGAACGTATTTAAATAAAGGTTTTGAATCAACAACATATATCCACATTATACGGATAGTGGCTATATTTTAGATTTTAAAAATGTAGAATAATGTCAGTAATGAAAACGGATTGACATAATAAATATTGGTTGACAAATATTTATGCGTGCGGTGCGTTCAGAAATTTATTTAGAGTAAACTTAGAAAAATATATCAAGCTATTTAAATATGCAATAAATGATAAATGTAAAAATGAATTAAATACAAAAAAAAACCGTTCAATTGATTGGTCTCATTGAAACATTCCAGGTTATTCTGTCAACCCAGTTAAAGTCAATATATTATATAAATACTTTATATCTTTTAGTAGCTTGATATATTTTCCTTAGTTTACACTAAATAAATTTCTGAACGCACGAATATATTTGACAACCAATATAAATTATGTCAATCCGTTTTCATTAGACATTATTATACATTTTTAAAATCTAAAATACGCCACTATCCGTATATTGTAGATATATGTTGTCGATTCGAAACGTTTATTTTAATACGTTTTTTAATTTTAGGGCATAGTTTACCATATCCGCGGGATGAACATTAAATGTTTGACAGTTACGAAACACGAACACACTTCCATACAAATTTTCATTCCCACCTTTCAACCCCTTACACCCTTTTTTCCGCATTAAAAAGTAGCCTATGTCCTTTCCCAGACTCTAAAATATCTATATACCAAATTTTATTTAAATCTGTTCAGTAGTTTTGGCGTGATTGCGAGACAGACAGACAGACAGACAGACAGACAGAGTTACTTTCGCATTTATAATATTAGTATGGATTGTTTCTTTATGACAAAATTTTAGATGTCAATGATATTGAAGATAATTTATAGGAAATTTCAAAAAAAAATTATAAATACTTTCAAATATAAACGTTCACGTTGCAATTATAAATACATCTACAGTAAAAATAGGCCGAAACAACTTCGAGAAGGAAGCCGACCAGGCATTCAGTGGAGTTTACGTTTCGCTTCCCCGAATTTTCAATTTTTTTATTTTTTTATTTTGATTTTGAATAAAAAAGTACATGGGCTTCTGATAGCACGTCTTTACATCGTGAATTTAATTGTAATGTTTATCCTACGTACGATTTAAAAATTGTACTTCAGCAGTCCTAGGCTTTCAGCTTACATCTTGTTCTGATTGAAATAGACCATTACTGATTTTTTAGTGATTGATTACTATTTATTATCAAGACAAAATAATAAACCTTGTAACATTACGTCGATTTTTTTAAAACCATAAAATAACTCACACTATTATTAAGATTTACAACTGGCCGTTTATCATGTTTGAAAGCGCTATGTTTACGAGTAGACTAACCTTCCATGAAAATTTAGAATGAGCAACGAAAAAAGTTGTCAATATATATTACAACCAATAAAATATCAATTCATTTGTAAACAATATCGTCCGCAATAACACAGAAACACTCGTTATTTGTCGGGATATTTACATCAATATATTTTCAACGGATATGCAATAGCTTCCATTACATAGAGATTTATACAAATCAATTACCTTTCCGAAGCGGCTTCCTGGTTTATGGAGCACTTGCAGTCCATATTTATTTTTATGTTTTATAAGTATATACATATATATATATGTATTCAATATTAATTTTGTTACTTTATTTTATACAATCCTATTACAAATTGCTCCTTTTTTATCCAAACATAAACATACATAATTATTATAAGCTCAAATGTTTGTGAGGATGGATTGATCTTTATGAATGAAGGTTTGAATATATAAAATTGTTACTCTTCGACGCGAAACTACTGAACCTATAAAATTAGTTTAGGAAATGATTAAAAATTCAGACTAACGTATGGCGAAGGTGTAATTCTTTATCCCAAACTACCAGATCGAATCTTGCGTGGATAAGTCCAAGGAGGACAATCAGTAATAAAAACTTTTTTTCAATTGTGTACAAAACATGCAATAACTGAAATTTTCATACTTTACCAAGTTGTACTTAAAGTTTTATAATGAGCAGAACTACTTAAAGAAAAATCCAAAGCGTTCTTTGTAAAGTAATTGCATTTTTATTTAATGGATTTGTACTCGGTGCGGCAGTTTTAGTTGCGTTCTTTTGCTTCGGCGTAATAATGGTCTACCATTTCTATAGAAATTACTGCAACAGCTTGAATGATAAAGATTTTTTTCTTTACAAATGTTTAATAATAGAAAAATAATTCTTTTGTACTTCTATTACGCCTTAAACGTGTTAATTACATTTAAAAAATCACATATATTAATAATATAATAGCTCACTAAAGGTGTGTAAAATACCGATGTAAATACATCAAATAATATAGTGCGATTTTTTGGTATTACCTTAATATTATTAAAAATCACGTTATTCATTGCCAGACACTTAACATCGTGGCAACCCCTTGCCAGACACCCTTAATGTTCATAAAATTATAATTTTACTTACGTTATAGTACAAAAGCTGATTTTTATTATTATTAATTTTTTTTCTTCTTTTTTGCTTATTTTTTTAAAAACAAATAAAAAAAATAAAAAATAAGCAAAAAAAAATAAGCTATAAAAAATAAAAAAGTGATAAATGAACCGATTTTGATAATTATTTCTTTTGAAAGATTATAATTTTTTTTGTTGTTGTTGGAAAGGAGAAATCCCAAGAGTGGTCCCATGATAAGGAAACCAGGATCTGATGATGAAATCCCAGAGAAATCGAGGCGAACCCTCAAAAATCATAGTAACGACTAGTGCGTTTTTAAATTTTTTTCGTCTACTTACGTTGTATTACTTGTCGATGTAATTGAAGTCGGTTTTATTCGTTTGCTAGCAAACACAATTATTATGGAGCAGGTTAAATAGTGCAAAATCGATATTTTACCAGAGGCACCTGCAACCCTAGATACGGCCCTGCTCGACATTCCACAAAGGACAGGTTGTAAGAAACGCGACTACAATGAGAATTAATTTGGAAGACAGTTATAGTTAACTTTGACAGATGTAAACGACAGATTGGTTTATTCAAGTCAAAGTTACTTAAATTTAAATGATAAACTTAACCGTAACCGTAACATGGTTGGTAAAGTTACTTTTTGATATAACAATTTACATAAACATAATATTATAAATTCATAAATCCATTTCCAGTACAGTCATGGGCATACCCAGCGATGCCCATGACTGTATGGTTTTCAATATAGTAGCTCACTTGTGACATAATATAGTAGGAGATACGAACTAGAAACGAACTTTACCAATCTGCTTATTTCTGCTAATTTTAGTACATTAGAGAAATAATTGCGAAAGGGTTGCCTGAAAAATCCTGGCCAGGCTATTTTTAATTTAAAGTTGAAAATAATAACTTTAGAGAATAAATTTAATACTACCGAAAGTATTAAGGCTGTAGAAAATGCAAACGTGGGGTTGTCTATTATTGTCCTTGCATATATATAAAAATAACCATCTGATGTAGTGGTGTATGCACCGTGTGGGCGCTCACACACCGGTGATTGTGGGTTCGGTTCCCGCTTGGAATGGATATTTGTGTTTGTACAAATATTTCTATCCGGTCTGGTTGTCTGTGGTGGGACCAACCGTGCCTCAGAGACCACGTTAACAGTGGGTCCCGGTTGTTATCATAGACACCTAATAGCGATCGTTACCGATAGTAAGGAATATATCCGCCAACCAGCAGGTGCGCAACGTGGTGTATTAAGCTCTGAACCTTCTTCATCATGGACAAAGGGGCCTATGCTCAGCTGTGGAATATTACAGACTGAATCATCGTTTTTGTAAATATGAAACATAAAATGAAATAAATTCGTATATCGTATTTAATTTCGTCTTTTCAAATATTATCTAAGTAATAATTGTCATCTATCAGTGTACCTTATGGAACAATATTCCTGAGATAAAATAAATAAATCAAATAATTAATTAAGTATTGTTGACATTTTATTCCAGAAGTTAATAATTTTGTTGGTCAAATAGAAACTAATTAACAGTCTTGATATTTCATCCTTATATTATGCATGTAGCAGTTAATTTGAACGATAGGTTTGTTTTAATTTTTGATTTAGCTTTTGTAATTTCCTTCTTGAAAACCGCTCTAGTGTGGTGCGTGTAGTCAGCTAAAACACTAGCGGTCGCGAATCATTGAGAATTAGCTAGAGTACTTCAGTAGTGCTCGTATTATTCACTAAAATTAGACTAAATAACATTTTTTAAAGACTACACACAGTTGGTCAGAGACACAAAATAAAATAAATAATCTCGCTCAATCTTCGACCTCGTCTCTACTCCAGAGCTAGACTGGGGTCAAGAGTAAGCACATAATTAAATAAATAAAAAATGTTGTTACTAAATAAGTTATTTAAAGACCTCTAATTAAAGAACAATTTATTTATATTATAATAATTAAGGATTGTAGGATAAACTACTCCAGATTTTGAGCAGGATATCTAAATTAAACTGCTAAGAAGTAGTTTAAATAAGTAAAATATACCTATTTCTTGTATATACGAACAATTGAAAATAGGACAGTAAATAAAGCCGTTTTTTTTTTGGTCAACCTCGCACTAAATTTCCGATCCATTTTTAATTTTTTTTAAGGTTAAGGGTCACTTACTGACCATAAAATCACAAAATGCTGACAGATCCAGATGGAGCTTCGATCGCAATCTTAAAGAAAAGTTTTTGGCCGATATCTTGGAAACTATCCACTTTAGGGCAAAAATTACTTTGACCTTTTTTGTAGAAAATAAAATTTTGCATCTTTTAGTTCCTGTAAATTTTTTTTGTAAAACTTACCGTTAACGATTTATGGCCTATTTTATTCGTCCAGCAGTAGCGCCACTTGAGCCTGCCGCACTCCTCGCGCACTCGGTGAAAGAGCACGTAAACGTAACTCGTAAACAGTAAGTTTTACAAAAAAGTTTATAGAAAATAAAAGATGTGATATTTTATTTTGTACAAAAATGGTCTAAATAACTTTTGCCTTAAAGTGAATAGTTTTCGAGACATCGGCCAAAAACTTTTCTTTAAGATTGCGATCGAAGCTCCACCTGGATCTGTCAGCATTTTGTGTTTTTATGGTCAGTAAGTGAACCTTAACCTAAAAAAAATTAAAGTTAGATCGGAAATTTAGTGCGAGGTTAAATGCTGTATTTACTGGCCTAAAATGTGAATCTAACAACAGAGCATTTGACATAAAACTCGAAATAAAAATAATGTTACTCAGATTGTTTCGTTGAATTAAATTACTATAATTAATAATTGTTTTACATTTGAAGATAGTTTTCTGTTTACCACCACTATCTCTCTTAACTACCTCTTCGCCATCTTTTTTAACAAACTTGGCAACAAACGTCATTTTTTCCATTTTCTACTTCAATAAAAATGGCGGCCGCATAATGCAATATTTTATACAGATTCAAATTTATTTTTTATTGTAATACAATAAAGTTATAATTATTCTTTTATTATTACTTTTATGTAGGTATTTAAAATAATATAAATTTTTTGCTGTCTTTCTAAAAGAATTAAGATACATAATAAAATTATTATACGTTATAATGGACTGTTATATATAGGTATGTACATAAGTAGGTACTGTCAGCATCTTGACATGACCTCAAAGATGAAGAATTAAAAACTGCTTTGACATATAGAAACCCTTTTTTTCAATCTAATATTGAAAGCTTTTAACTGAGGTAGGGCACAGCAGGAAATTTCCTGCTCAAAATATGGAGCAGCTCGACTCGGGTAGTACCTCGACCTTACAGAAAACCACAGCTAAATAATACTGTTTACAAGCAGTATTGTGTTCCTGTTGGTGAGTAAGGTGACCAGAGCTCCTGGGGGGGATTGGGGATAGGGTCGGTAACGCGCTTGCGACGCCTCTGGTGTTGCAGGCGTCTATAGGCTACGGTAGTCACTTACCATCAGGTGAGCCGTACGCTTGTTTGTCGACTTAGTAACATAAAAAAAAAGCTAGTAAAATAATAATACATGAAAAAGTTGGTCTCTTCTGTTCCAACACTATACACTTCTGTTACAAAAAACAGTATGAACAATAACTATTTATATGAAAAAAAATAGTGTTACACGTTAATTTATTCGTCGTAACAATATTAACACTGTTTTAATCAATCCAATATCAACTTATAGGTCGGCGTATTTAAAAGTTATTCGTCCATAATGACGTGAACGAATTACTGGGTAAATTATTCTACTATAATCGATCACTCAATTAATGCTTTTGTCATTATGATCCATCGCAAATGTATTTAATTAATAAATATTGTAATAATTACAGGACTTCAGTAACGACAAATTTGTTAAGGCGTAGGTATAGAATGTAAAATCTTTGTTATTTACCACTAGACTTGCGAAATTCTACACGAGATCGAACGACTTCGTGTGCATGTAATTTTGTAAAATTGATATTTACTATTTCTTAGCATAAGATATTTTTTCCATAAGTATATTTTTAGAAATAAAATAGGCCTAAGTAAACTAATTCATTATTTATTATTGCCCATCTACCAAGAAACGTCACAACAATATCAATTTAATTCAGAAATTTATTAGAAAAAAATACAGTAAAAATTACTTGTCTTTTAAAATAATAATTATGTAAATATTCATTTGCATTTATTAAAAATCTGTACTTTTGACGTCCTACAAACACAAATTTAATTTCTATATCTATTCTGTAATATAAATGTTTTCTAACTCGAAAATGTATTTAAATTTTCTGCTTATTATGTAAACAATACCTTAAATCATTTTTAAATAGCTACATAAATATCTCCTAACCTGTTATATTCAGAAAACGATAAGGCCACGACAAAGCCTTGCGTGACAATAAGTCTAAATGTAATCTGATTTCAAAAGAATGGTCTATTATTCTAAAAACAAATACCTGCTTCATAAAAGTGTTTAAAGTTTATCAAGCTTTAAATTAAAAGGTTTACTTATAAACATTTATGACTCAAATAGGTAGAATAGTAACACAAAAATCCTTAAAATGTATTAATATTAAGCCATATCAAAATTTAAGTAGGTACTGTATTCAACTGATTCTCATTACTATATTGACTATTATTAGTAAAATTCCTACCTATCTTGTTTGCTTTTAATAAAATCATGCAAATTTATTTTATTTTCATTATGTTCGAAAGAGGTTGGCGTAATCATGAAATCCAAGCGCCTATCAAAAGCCTTGAAGATGCAAAGTCGGAACTTTTGACCGCTAGGAAACTGAGGAAAGCTGAATAAATCTTAGCACATTATCTGAAAGCAGCGCCGCGCGCCGTCCAGAACTTCATTATAGTAAAATGGAATTATAAATGTAAATATTTCTATAGCAACACAAAATAAAGTTCTCTAATACAAAATATTTCATATTTAAAGTTTGTATATTTCACTCAAATAAGCTAACACTTATAATAAGTTTTATCTAATGGACAGTATAATTAATTTTAAAAGCTAAAAAGCAAAAACATTAATTAGGTACTACTTAAACCGTCTTGATGACAAGTAACGTCGCATTTTTCTTTTATAGCAATAATTTTTGTACTAATTGCCTTTTTAAATTGAATATACAATTATAATATTTTTTTGTTCTTTGTAATTACTTTAAATGGTCATTTAACGAAATAAACTATTTAGGATTTGAGTGTTTAGTGAATTTCGTTTTCATCAGCACTAACATCTATCTCATATACTAAGAAATGAAGAGTCGGTTTTTTTTGTTGTTATACTGCGAAAACTACTGAACCGATCGGAATAATAGTTATAAGCATAACATAAGATGCAGCGTGTTTCGGGGAAGGTTTTAGTAATATAAAATAACCGCTTTTTACTAAATGCATATGGATGTACGAGTACCGTAGATACACGGTACATACCAACCTAAAACAACTTTTTTATAATTTTTGTCTGTCTGTCTGTTTGTTCCGGCTAATCTCTGAAACGGCTGGACCAATTTTGACGGGACTGTCACTGGCAGACAGCTGGTATAATAAGGAGTAACTTAGGCTACTTTTATTTTTATTTTTTTTTTATAACTGCGAACTGAACAATAACTACTAGTATTTTGTTCAATTCCACGCGGACGAAGTCACGGGCAAAGCTAGTATAAAATATAATCTTATCTATCTGATTAAAAATATTATTATGGATATATGTTATATACTGACCATATACTGAGTATTTGTGTGTGTATTAAAACTTAAATAATATAAACAACAACAACCGCTCTGGTGTAGTGGTGCGATAAGTCGTCTAAAACACCGATGGTTCGCGGGTTCGATTTCCGCTCGGTATGGATATTTGTATTTGTATGCCTTTCCGTTTTGGATGTCTGTCTATGTGGATCTCCCCACCGTGCCTTAAAGAGCACGTTAAGCCGTCGGTCCCGATTGTTATCGTAAATACATAAATACCTCATCAATAAACTACTAGATAGAGATAACTTTCTACTAAAACCTACAATATTCTATTAACGAATTTGCGAAGTGATCTCTCAGTTCTCACACAATGATTTAGTTATATGGTGATAAAAATCAATAGTAACATAGCATTTTTACACAACATAAAAATTCTGAGTCTGAACGTTTTGTAATGTAGTCAATAAATAAAACACATCTATGATATACGTTTCTTACACAAACATCCTTATTGAAAATTTAGATTGTTTTTTAACCTACTACTTACCTTTTAGCATAAATTGTAAATGATTAAAATAACAATTAGAACAAGAAAAAATCTGTAAACTTTGTAAATACTTTTTTTTAAAAGCGAGTGTGCTTTAGACCCTACCACTGTAGTAAAACTTCTTAGTTGCTCCTGCAGTAATGTACGAAACGTAAAACTCTCTCTTTCTATCTTCACTAACTTATATCTCCCTCTCAACTTCTGTTCGCCTCGCCCGATCACACTTTTTATAACACTCTCGTCACGCATTCACCAGCTTACTTGCCAAATCAAGAATGCGAGAAATTTTACTTAAAAAAAACGAGTGTCCTTTAGATCAGTGTTCCGCAAACTTTTTGTGTTCAAGGTACACCTAGGAATAGGAAAATATTTTGGAGGTACACAACAAATGAAAAATCATTTTTTAAGTAACATTAACCAACATTTATTTATTAATCATTGAAACAATATTTATTATTAATCAATAAACGTAAACTTTATTTTTCCGAGGCACACCAATAAACGACCACGGCACACCAGTGTGCCGCGGTACACCCTTTGCGGAACACTGCTTTAGATCACACGACTGAAGTAAATTGCACTTTGTCTTAAATATACGAAACGTAACTGGCTAGGAGAGAAAAAAAAGAAAATGTATGCTCGCACTTCTCTCTCTCTTGCTCCGTTCACCTCGTCCTATGACAATTTTCGTAACGCTCTCGTCACGCATTCACCAGCTTCCTCCCCAAGTCAAGCGTGCGTAAAGAAGTTTTACTTCAAAAAAGTTCCTGTTCCCTTCTGAATGTTCCAAAAACAGATTTTTGTTTATCGAATAATTTATTTATCGTTAATTTATCTTCGTTCTTTATCTGTTTATCTGTTTTCTGACATTGCTTCATAGCAAACATGCTCTCAAACTAAAAATATCGTCTCTATAGTATTTGTCTATGCTCTTTTGTGTCGCGAACAATGGATAATCCGTTCAGGCGTTAAATAATAGTAAACGGAAAATATTTATGCACTATAAAAGCAAGCATTGTTCAATCGTTGCAAATATTCGTAAAAAAAAAAATTCAACATGTAGTGAACAAGAATAATTATTTATTTTTGCTTAATTTAAGCTTAAATTTAAGCAATAAGCAGTCATTATTTTTATTTTAATGTTATAGGTAGTACATAATGTAAATGAGAATATTAAAACCTAAGTAGGTACTTACAAGTTACAGTAATTATATTTTAGCAAAATACAAAATGGTACTCAACAATTTTAGTAAATAAATTAAACATTTTGTTAAAAGCAATTGAAATTGTTGGTTTTGTGGCTCACTCTTCTCGTGTAAAATTGTCTTTAAGCGTTTTGGCGAATGGCGCTGAGTCTAAAAGTAATTTGTATTATTTCGCTCGATGTTGCGCTTAACAAAATTATCCGCTACACCGAGACAGGTGCGATGAATCTGTATTTATTTGCATTAAAAATAAATTTACCCAGAGACGCGTTGTTCAGGATTATCATCCGACAGCTGTGCCCAACAAATTTGAATTTTTGGATTAAGTCTTAATTTTACCATCAAGTTGATTAATGCGAAGGTGTCATTTTAAGCATGTGAATATTAGCTAAACCATTTCGGAAAAAAATTAGATTGTTGCGTAGCCTCCTCGGAGAGCGTGAGTGTCTCTCCGAGTGAGTATTATTAGCGCTACAAATCATAATGAATGGAGGACGATTTTAGAATGCGCAAAGAACCGCTGCCTGGAGGACTCCAGGTCGCATCTGGAGCTGGCGCTGGATATGGCAGCATGTACCCTGACCTGACCTGACCAGTCTGCTAATGTACCATCCCATCCAGTTGGCTTGGCACCGGCAGAGTTCCAAGGGACTCAGCATTTGGCACCTGCCTCTGGTGGAGTACGTCGCATGAGATGCACACCGAATATCATCGAGTGTCGTGCATGCGTACTATAGAGCTGTGAGAGGGGAGACCGGGTGGACTGGCTACCGGGTGGTAATGCACCGCGAGTTCTTGCTGCTTGAGCCAACTTTAACTGTCACGGAACAGAACCTGGTAGATTGAACTCGGTACATCGAGCGAAAGAGCGTATTTGACGCCACTGAGCTCGAACGGTTTTGTCGTGAGGCTGCTCCTGAAGTCAAACTCGTGTCCGCAGAGCGCGACGCAGTGGCAACGCAGCAAGAAACCGTTCGTAACGAAGCACCTGTGGAGGTGGTCGCTAAAGAAGCAGTCTCTAAAAAAGTGGAACACATGAGTGGGATCTTGCAAGAGGCGATTTTCGAGATTCGAGACTATTCCACGGGAACTCTTTAATTTTACAGGATTAAAAGTATCCTATATGTTGACTAGGAATATGAGCTACCAACATACAAAATTTCATTTAAATCGGTCCAGTCATTTCGGAGATTAGCCCGTACAAACAGACAGACAAACAAACAAACAGAGAAACAAAAAATTTAAAAAATAATTAAATTAGTTCTATTTCACTTCTTACATCCTCCTGACTCGGTTTTTAAAATGTTGTTTTTCATTGTACAGAAATTCGACATCTACTACTCTACTCTACTCTACTCTAGGGGTGTCGTTGTAGTACGCGAAAGCGATCCCATGACGTCCCCACTAAGGTGCCGGCAGAAAACAGATGGTGGTTTTAGTGAATAGTCTGGCAGTTTGCTGGGAGCTCTAGACGCGCGTCGTTTTAAAAAAAAGGTAAACATAGTCCTGAACAACTTCGAGAAGGGTAATATCGACCGATACCGGTCTCGGTAACCGTTAACGTTAATGCCTTGTCCCTTGTCCCCCCCTCCCCCATCCAAACTAATCCAACGTCTCAAAGACATCCTTTAGTACAGTGGTAAACAGTTTCGGTGACAGTACATCGCCCTATCTTAATCCACGAAGAAAAATGGGTCATAAGTCATAGTAATTACATAAGTACTATATAAATATTGCTGTTTTTTTAGCTTCAATGTTTAATTAATGATATATGTGGCGACATCTATCGAGCCACTAACGAACTGAAGATTCTAAATCGCGCTATCGAAGTTTTCAGAGAAATTAACTATATATACAAGAACCCGACAACAACCGTCGGGGCAGTAGCCCTACCAGACACAACACCCGTCTGGTTGGAGGATCCTCCCTTTTCGGTGGACGAACATCATCTCCACAAACTGGTGACCCCGAGCATGAACATCAGCGCAACCTTCGTCAATCTACATCATCGTGATTTCATCATCACTTCCACAAGCTTTCGAGCAGCTAGTCCTACAGCCAGCCAGCATCCACGGCTACAACCGCGGGTATCCTGACCACCAGCATGCAGCGGACGCGCATACCTGGTCATGACCCACAGCCTTCTCAGCGACTTTGGCACAGCACACTGCACTTCGGCCGGTCAACAAGCAGAGACGCACCTCTCTCCTGGTCGACGCAGCAGCCAGCCACTACGCAGCACTGCGCCACTCCGACTCACTGGAGAATTTGCAGCATCACCCCGACTCACTGGGGCATCACCGCAGACAGTTCCGACTCACCGTGAACTATGCGGCATCTGGTTCCGACTCACTGGAACATTCCACTGGCCCGGCAAGCATCACAAGATGTGTATGGACGACTCAAAAACCGCTATCGACCTCCGGTCTCGGAGGGGAGTGATGTGGCGACATCTATCGAGCCACTAACGAACTGAAGATTCTAAATCGCGCTATCGAAGTTTTCAGAGAAATTAACTATATATACAAGAACCCGACAACAACCGTCGGGGCAGTAGCCCTACCAGACACAACACCCGTCTGGTTGGAGGATCCTCCCTTTTCGGTGGACGAACATCATCTCCACATATAAGATATTTAAAATCTTTACTCTAAATATTAAGTGTAAGTTAATTAGTATTAAATTGATATTGATTTTTTTTTTGTGATCATGTGTTCATCGAAATTTATAATAATCATAGAGTTGTAAAAGCTTTAAGTGAGAAGAACTTATTTTCAACCTTGACTCAGAGGGCACAAAAGGCAAATTTTAGGCATATATATTCTTCTTTGACAGAACATTCCAAATATATACAAATATCAAATTACTTAGGTTTTAATGTTGGTTTTAAGCTTCAACATTACTGCTAAGCATTATACTTTATCTTATTTTATAATTTAATGATATATTTGGAGAGGGAATTGTTGACTTGGGGAGGGTTATTTGTTTGCTTGTCTCGATAGAATTGCCTCGACTCCTATTTCAGATTTAATCAAGACTGACGGCATGATTAACACCATCCTTAGAATTCGTAAGTATCAAAGAGAATAGCACTTTCGCTTCAGCTCAGTTTGTAACTCAATGAATTAAAACTACCAACATTTAAATAAAATTTAAAAGAGAATTATTTCACAAAATTAAGAAATGTTTTATTGAACGGAAAAAACCTAGCTTTAAATTAGTGCTCGATGGAAAAAGTAGACGTAAAAAACAGTGTTTCGAAAGTAAAATTTGATCCAGTACTATTTTTTTATTATATAGTCAGGAGTGTAACAGTTGTTTTATTACGTCAAATCGGCCAGTTTTCTATTCTCATACAACAGCCATGTCATTCTGAAATAAAAAAATTGTATCAATTGATTAGGGCCTGAATAATACGTTTAAATAAAAAAGCTCATATTCTCATACGCGTATAAATAATCATACAATAATGCTGAAAAAGTAAAAAAAATAAACGTTAGGAAAAATGCCTGAAAAAGACTTCGTTGTTCACTACAAAAGCGCTAAGATAAAAATATTATATTTTAATACAAAAAGGCAGATGGAAACCTTTTTCAATTATTTGACATTGTTACATACCCGTGTCATTCAAATTATTCTGTGAAGTGAAAAGACACTGAGATTCTCTTCGACAATATTCTTCTTTTTATACATACACATACTTTCTAAAGCCATCTGCTAAAATGTAATAACAGAAAAAAATTAAAATTATATAATTAGATTATAAAATAAAAATATTTTAAACTATTTCTTTTCAAAATCACGTAACGCAGATGTTGTCTATAAAATATTCAAAACATACCGTCTATTAACCACATACCATATTTATCTAGAAATGTGTTTGCAGTAGCATGTTAACAATATATATACATAGATATATACCTATAATGAAACAACTTTTTCGGATTTTATTGCGGTTTATAAATTTTTTAGATGCCCGAGGTTTCGGATTCCTTACAGCAACCATGGTCACGTGAGGAGGGGGAGTACTTATTATTTTCTTATATTTTTATTTTTATATTAATCTTTCATTTTAATGAGTGAAATTCGCGTAAATATTAGAACAGAATATTGGAACATAATTATATTTATGATTTATTTTACATTTTATTGTACACCACAAATACGTTACAAACAAAGTATAAAGATAGTTACATACTATGAAGTACCATGGGCAGACTACCTAGATATAAAAAAGAAAATTGTTATCTTAATTGGGTAGGTAGGTGGTTTAGTATAATAAACTTAGGTACATACAAATGTCTACATTCTAATACTGATAGAAAATACACAAATAAATAAAAAGAAGAATAAAATTAAATATATATTCTTTCATAAAGTATCTAATAAATAGTCAATAAATGTAAATTGAAGATTAAAGTTAAATGAAATGATAAGAACATAAATACACATATGAACAAAAAGGAAAATAAAACAAAAGATATTGCACCAAATAACACTATTTAAATCATAATATAGTGATCCTTAACGTGGTTTTTGAAAGTCACAGTAAGTAAAACCGTGATTTAGCCTTCCTTATGAATAAGGGCAGACTATTCCATAATTTAATAGCCAGAACAGTAAAAGACTGACCAAAGTATTTGAACTTATGTACCTACATATGTTAAATTTTAACTATTGAAATTCATATTTTTAGTTCTAAAAGTCTTCATTCCTATTAACACTTCTTTGTTGAAGCCGTCAAAAAGAACAAAACTGCGTGTTTTGTTGTGCGGTGGGGACTACCTTTAGGGAGTTGCACTGAGAAAAGTCGGAACGACTTTTGAAGGACAGCCTCTTTGTGAATACTGTTCACGCTCAACGACTTAGTTTTGTTCGGAACGAAGCTTTTAAACTATTACAAGTTAGAAGATAACTCAAGATTTTTCTTATCTTTAGACTTAAAATGTATTACTTTTTTCAATGTCCGACGTGTTTACAGCATTGTATTCTTTAGGAACGACAAGTAAACAACATTAGCACTTTTTTTTAATAGAAATGTTATTTAACATTTTTAAAAACACATTTTCAATCGATATTATTATCGTACTTTAATTCATTGAATTTAAATTTTAAATCACAATAATTTTATAATACCAAAGATTAATTGACGATGCGTTGGCGCAACGGTTACAGCACTGGTTTGTTGCTGTTGCGCTGGCGGTTGCGGTTTCGATCCCCGAACATGGCAAACATTTGTATTGGCCATACAGATGTTTTTTTATATTACTAGGCTGGCAAACAAGCGTACGGCTAACCTGATTGTAAGCGATTACCGTAGTCTATAGACGTCTGCAACACCAGAAGCATCGCAAGCGACCCGACTTATCCCCAATCCCCCCCAGGAGTTCTGGTCACCTTACTCACCAACAGGAACACAATACTGCTTGAAAACAGTATTCTTCAGGTCTTATGTAAGGTCGAGGTACTACCCCAGTCGGGCTGCTCCATATTTTGAGCAGGAAATTTCCTGCCGTGCCCTTCCTCAGTTAAAGTGTTTGCCGTAGTCTGGGTCTTCGTGCAGTCCTTGTGGGTCTCCCTACCATGTATTGGAGCGCACGTTAAGCTGTCGGTCCCGGTTGTTCTCTTGTACACCTGATAGCGATCGCTACTCATATTATCGTTATTAAAGGCTGAAGCGAAAGATTAATTTAATCTAACTGGCAAATAGATATAAATATTTTTTATTATTATTTTTATAGACAGTTATATGATGATACGAAAAGCTATTTCGTATATATGCACCATGACAAAAGTTCTGACTTAAATGCATTAAAATATGAATTAAACGTAACTCTACAACTAAAACTTGTTTATATATATTTTTACATAAAAACACTGATCTATTTAATTAGTTCAGCCATTAAGTATGGACAGAAATTGTAAGGTAAGTAATAAAATTGTAAGTAGATGAAAGATAGATAGGACAGGGTTTTTAATGAAACTTTCCAAATACCGCATCGCGCGTTTAAATGTCATTACGAACACTCTTTCGCGAAGAACTCTTTATTCTTTAATCCTTCCGGTAACGAAACAACCTGTTAATCGACTTTTTTGAAAGCAAAAGGTTGTATTTTAAACTGCCACTCAATTGCGTTTTACGGGTTTATAATACATACATATATACTTTATATACGTTTTGATAAAGTAAATAAATAGACGTTTCAAAAGCCAGTCATTGTTATTCAGTCATTAATAGTGTTTAGTTTCTTAATCTATATGTATCAAATGGTAATTTTAAACATTTTTTTTTTCAACTAAACAAATTTATTTTAATTTATTACCCTGAGTTTTCTACATTAATACTTTCTAAATTTTTCAGATCGACCAGACAATTGCTAGCGTATGCAAGAAAATGTTATTAATTTTTAAGTTGTTGATTAACAGCGCTGTTCACTGCTATCAGTTTTGTCAATATCTTCAAATGTACGGGACATTTGTGTCACGATCACCATACAGCCTGTAATATCCCACTGTTGGGCATAGGCCTCTTCTTCATGTAGAAGAAGGATCGGAGCTTAATCCACCACGCTGCTCCAATGCGGGTTGGCGGATATATTTCCTACTATGAGTAACGATCGCTATCAGGTGTACATGATAACAACCGGGACCGACGGCTTAACGTGCTCTCCGAGGCACGGTGGGGAGACCCACAAGGACTGCACAAACACCCAGACCACGGCAAACATCTGTATGGCCAATACAAATGTTGTCGTGTGCGGGAATCGAACCCGCAGCCGCCCACGCAACAGCCGATCGCAATCCAGTGCTGTAACCGCTGCGCCAACGCGGCGTCACATTTGTGTGTAACGAGATAATTTTACACTAACTTAAAATTCAAATTCAAATATTTTAACTTTTTCTGCCTTTATACTTTATAAAATCTTTTCCGTAACTGTGACGCAATTATATTGTTAAACGTGCTACATATTTTTAAGCGTCCTTTAATCGGTTATAATAGTTTCTAAGAAAAACATTGTATGAGAACTTGCCATTGTTATAATAGAACAAAATAATTATTGTTTTATTATAACTAATGAAATTACAATTTATTACAGATTTACTACAAGTTACTCGATTTATGTTATTTATTACAACCTAATTGTAAGTAGCAGGTATGAGTTAATAATTTTTAAAGATTATTTTATAAAAAAAAAATTTCATTCAACTTGCTCCGAAGAGTATATATAGTTTTCCAGATTTTACAATGTAACAATCCAAGTCAAAGCACTTTTTTACAAATTCTCTGCATCAACTTATTAAATGATATTTAATCAAGTCTTAATAAGGCAGGTAAATATAGAAATACAAACGATGAGTTGTAAAACTTTTGTTTTCCTCTTTTAATATAATAATATTATGGCTTCATTAAAAATTATATATACGATATATATGACATAATATATAATATATGTTATAATTATATTATATTTGGTTTCACCCACGTTCATTTAAGAAAAAAGAGGTACTAAAATATTATATAGCCTATAGCCTTCCTAATTTTTCAAATCCGACCAGTAGTTCCTGAGATTAGCGCGTTCAAGGAAACAAACAAACAAACAAATTCTTCAGCTTTATAATTAACTAGCTTCTGCGCGCGACTTCGTCCCCGTGGTATAAAAGGAAAAAAACCCGATTTTGAAACATTCTTCATTGGTGCTACGCTCCTATTGTTCTTAGCGTGATGATATATAGTCTATAGCCTTCCTCGATAAATGGGCTATCTAACACTGAAAGAATTTTTCAAATCGGACCAGTAGATCCTGAGATTAGCGCGTTCAAACAAACAAACAAACAAACAATCAATCAAACAAACAAACTCTTCAGCTTTATTATATTAGTACTTTCTGTTTAAAAAATTACATTAAGCATTAACAATTGTTGATATGAAAGACAATTTACTATTAGGTCCCTAGAGAAATCTTAAACTATATTCACTAAATAAAGAAACGATGCGCTTCGCAATCAAGGGAAAATGTTCCATTTCAACATTTTCTCATACCTAAGGATGAAATAGAAAATTCATTTTTAAACTACTACCACTTTTTACTGTTCTGTTTTTATACAGCAATAATGTATAATGATACAGATCTGTTTTGTAGTGACCGAGCCTTATTTAAAAATATATGGATTAATGAAGTTATATTAGTTGTCTGCAATTCTGAAAAAACATGACGTCACCAATAACACTTCATACGTCAAAATGTCGGAATAAATAAACCTACCTGTGAGCTTCTTTAGTCCCTCTTACCGTTGTAATTAAAAATGTTGTATACCATCCTACGAAGACGGGAGGGTCGCTAGTAAAATATGCATACAACATACTGCGAGCTTATAGACAAGTTTTTTAATTCATACTCGTTAAAATAATTCTATTTGAAACATAAACAGCAACGCTGTTCGAATGCAGTGAAATTTATGTGCATCTCTCTTAGTTACTGTATAAATAAATGAGTTTAATAGGGTTATTTTATATTACAGAGTTGGCAAACATATACGGTCCGCTCTGATAATCTGATACCGTAGTCTATGGCAAAGCAAGCATGTAACACAAGGAGCATTGCAAGTTGCCGATCTCCGAGCTCATACCTTACACACCACAGGAACTTAACAGCAGGTAAAAGCAGTATTATAACCAGACGGGTTGCTCCAAATTCTCTACAGGGTATATCCTGCTGTGCCCTACCTCAATAAAAATGTTATAAGAGTATAATTTTGTCATTTACATGACGACTATAACTTTTTTTTATGTTATACTATTGACATTAATGTGACCCGAATGTAATTAAGAACCTCCTACGCGAGTCTAAAATACTGAATTGATTTCACATGTTCCATGTTCCATTTCCTTCATTAAATCATCTCGCTGCATCGAGTAGCATATACTCGTATTAGAATTGCATGATGCTAGTAACAGACCAAAGCTCTCGCTTGAAAATTATGTCTGTATTCCCGAATACTTAGTTTACTAACACATTTTTTTGTCGTTTTTATTTGGGACCGAACTAAAATCTATAAAAACAACCTGCACACTTCATACTTATGAAGTACATATACAAATAAGTATGAAGTGTAGATAATAAATATGTACTAAGTACTTACATCTTCAGTAAAATAAGTACCGCGGCGGCAAAAAGGCGACTTTATGTGAATTAAGTTCTTTATTTATCACGGGACATTTTCATAACGAAGAACTTTTGACTGGATAGACCGATTTCGATAAATTTCTTTAAATTGAAAGGTGTTGCGTGTCATGTGGTCCCATTTAATCTGACAAGTACTTTTCGAGTTATATCTTGTAATGCTTATTTACTTGACTATTTTTTCGTCGACCTACGTATTATACCGCATAACTTTTCAGTTTTCACCGTGTTTATCGATTTTGATGATTCTTACTTTAATCGAAAGCTAATGCTAGTCATGTAGTCTTATTTAAATTTGATCGAGATCTGATGACTACATTTTGAGTAATCTTTGATAACGCGTATTTGCTTGACTGTTTTTTTGTATTATACCTCATAACTTTTTACTGGGTGCACCGATTTGTTTAAATTGGCAGACCGCCACAATTTTACAATTTAAACACAGTGAATTCACAGTTTCCATGGGAAAAAACCAGTCTGAAAAATTAAGCTATGTAAAGATATTTCGAATAACAAGGATCGAGTTAATAAAAGATATCTAATATAAAAAAATCTCGTGTCACGGTGTTTGTGATCGCATACATCCAAAATCCTTAAGCTTTAGCCTTAAAGATTTTTATGAAATTTTTCGAGTAGGTATATACCAAAAATTTAGTTGTTTTTCCAGTCCTTGTGGGTCTCCCCACCGAGCCTCGGCGAGCATGTTAAGCCGTCGGTCCCGGTTGTTATCATGTATACCTGATAGCGATCGTTACTCATAGTAGGGAATATATCCGCCCACTCGCATTGAAGCAACGTGATGGATTAAGTCCTGATACTTCTACTAAATGGGGAAAGAGGCCTATGCCCAGCAGTGGGGTTTTAAAAGCCGAAGCGAAGTGACCAAAAATTTAGTAGGTATAAGAGTAGGTCGTAAGTATGGTTTATACCGCTAGATGCTTAGGTTGTCCCTATCCAAATTTTTTATTTTATTTAAATTTGACGTGATTAATAGTTCGCAAAACAAGACAACGTCCGCTGGGTCACTAGTATACACAACTTTTGAAAAACTATTTCACGCATTAAAATTAAAACTGTTTTGTATCTAAAAATAATGACAAAACGGCATTTATTATTCTTTTCAACTCAAATTTAATAAAAAAATATTGTTTCTCGTACGGTTTTAATATAGACATTTGAAATAAGTCTTTTTATATGTAGCTATCAATATTAATCTCGGGATCTGTGAATTTATTGTACACGTAACAACATTATTGACGCCGCGTTGGCGCAGCGCTCACAGCAATGGATTGCGATTGACTGTTGCGCGAGCGGTTGCGGGTTCGATCCCCGCACACGACAACATTTGTATTGGCCATACAGATGTTTGCCGTGGTCTGGGTGTTTGTGCAGTCCTTGTGGGTCTCCCCACCGTGCCTCGGAGAGCACGTTAAGCCGTCGGTCTCGGTTGTTATCATGTACACCTGATAGCGATCGTTACTCATAGTAGGGAATATATCCGCCAACCCGCATTGGAGCAGCGTGTTGGATTAAGCTCCGATCCTTCTCCTACATGGGGAAGAAGAGATCTATGCCCAACAGTGGGATATTGCAGGCTGAATCGTCATCGCGAACAACATTAATTACCAATCCTATTACTGTAAAATGCAAATAAGTACCTATACAAATTATAAAAAAAATAAATGTTTTCAGTAAAATGTTTAAACAAGAAAATCAATTCAGTAATCATTAGAAATAATCTTTTTTTTTGTAGTTAAACTAAAGCAACGCGTCACGCAGTCAGTACTTGGATGGGTGACAGCCCTTTTTTTTCAATTAATTTTTTTCCATTACTTTTTTTTCAATTCGTTTTTTTTTTTTTTTTTTATTAGTTTTTTTAGTTAGTGTGCCAAAGAAGATTCACTTCTGACGTGTATACTTTGTACACACGCAATTTTTTCGTATAAAGTTTTAAATATTACTGTAAATTAAATTTTAGTGTCATTCGCCTATATTCTTCAACATTACTAGTTATTATCAAAAATAAAAAACAACATTTTATTCACAAAAACTAAACGAAATAATTCTAAAATTAAGAATGGCTACATGACAACAACTTAGTTAGAAAGGATGTGTTTTCCAAAAACGTGCCGAAAATTCGACTCTCAGGTAGCTATTTACAGGCGATGGTGCGATAAGCATTTTCTCTTTCAAAACCATCAAAGCGACTGGTCGCCTATTGATGCTCAACAATATGTAACGTATAAAAGGACTAAGAAGATTACTACGTTCCTACGTAACGTACGAGTGTAAAGCGTGTTCTGTACAGAGCTGAGTGTATTATCAGGCAAAATATGTTTTATTTGTTACCTGAATATATTAAAACTTGAAATAGATTCAATGAAACTTTTTGATTTGAACGTAACTTATTTAGAAATGATTATATATAAAAATGTTTAGTCTATCCTACAAAATGATTATCCTTGTTTGATAATCGTAAACAATATTATGTCAATTTCACTCAATTCAATAGGCGTTAAAAACTATAATATTAAGATAGTCTAAGTGTATTTCTCTGGGGGCTATGGGGAAAGTTATTCCGACGGTTTTCCCAGCGGTCAAAAGTTCCGGCTTTGCCTCTTTGAACTCATTGATAAGCACTTCGCTTTTAGTGATACCGCAAACTAGTTTCACAAGTAATAGAAATATATACACAACTGATTTATATATTTCAGACGAAACAGTCTCGTTAAAATAAAATATAAAAAAGGAACATTTTATTTGTTTTAATTTATATTTTAAACTTTGGATGCCTAGCAAGTTTTAAGTTTAACAAACTAAAACTAAATAATTAACTAAAACATTACCTCAAAAATATAGAAATTAATATAGAATTATAAAGTGCGCAAAAAGCGGAGCTTAGTTCTAATGGAATGCTGCCAGTGAAACTCAGACGAATGGGAAAGATACGTTAGGTGGATGAAACGAGCAAAAGAGCATTAGACCGACGAAGTGTAGTTTCCAGAATTGCACTAAAACTATTGGTTTTATGTAATCAAAATATAATACTTTCAAATTTTTTTAAGTTTTTTTGGTAGAAATAAAATCACTATATTTATTTATATTTATTTAAAACCTTTAATTCACCATTATGTAATATGGATTTTAAAATATGTAACAACAAACTATTAACAAAAATACTACGGATCTGCTTATACGTATATACTGTAATTTTTTCTATGACTTTACAGTATATTTATTGTATTCAAAGTAATAATACGCCTTATTCCGACGCCTGTACCTTATAATAAACTTATCAGAAAACTTCATAAGATATACCTCTATTTTCTGAAGCGCTTGTACAGCTAGCAGTACGTTACTTGAACAATGCAGTACAAATTCGTTTCTGCTATCAGGGACCGGACTGAAATCTGATTTGCTCCTGATTTGTGGTAGCGAGGGCGCGTCCGTCATGTGCCGTTATATACCTAAACCAAAGCTTTCGAGTATCAAAACACTTTAACAGAAGTTCTTCGCTTCTATTTTATCGCAAACATCTTGTCACAATACTAACTAAAATATTTATAATGATTTATAAATAAAAACCGGTCAAGTGCGAGTCGGACTCGCGCACCGCGGGTTCCGTACAAACCTGCAGGTATATAAGTAAAAGTCATGGTATTTTGCTGCTAAATGAAATCCGTAACATTACAATATGGAAAGTTGGAGGAGCATAAATTTAAGACAAAGGTATCTTTATCTTTTCATTAATCCTTTAATTTATATAAAATAAAATAAATAAATAAAATAAAAATCGCCTTTATTTCTATTACTATTAAAATTTCAATTAATACTAGCGTAAGTATTCTTAGTTTAAACATAATTATGTATGTATATTAACCTATATGTATATATTTATTCTGTACTCGTATAATTAACTCGTCTACATGTTTATAACATCACTTAATTAATATTGGTAATAGTAATAGTCGCCTCTGCGGCGTAGGCCTCTCCTAAACATTTCCATGTATCCCTTTCCCGTGCTTTCTGTATACACAGCGGTCCACATAATTATCTGGTTGAAGATATCTCTCGACCTTTTAATTGGTCTCCCTTTTTTCCTTGACCTGTCTCTTGGTAGGAAAGTTCTTTTATCGAAGTTATTTATTTACAAATTTTTTAGTCACTATTTAGAAATCTGGTTCAAAAATACTTTATTACTATTAAGTATTAAATTTGAACCATATTATATATAGTAGATATTTATTTATTATTTATTTATTTATTTAAATAGTCCCACAGATGATGTAACATTTATTTTGTAATTTAATTCGAGCCTTTTTGACCTTTGTACCTGTTTTCAAGTTTGTATAAAACATGTTTTCCTAAATTTATTTTTATTATTGTCTGCTATTGTTTAAACATATATATTTTTTAATGTATAGAATTCTCATTACAGTGTTAATATTACTTGATTTCATTAATCATTTCAATACTGTTGATTTTGACTTACTACTAGCTATACTTGGTTCTCTTAACATAATATCTCCTAAGGTGTCTGACTGGTTTCATAGTTACTTGCATGGTCGCCGGCTACGAATACATATTGAAGAACTTTCATCATTCTGGTCTAGAATCAACGCTGGCGTTAAAGATAAATATATAATATGTACCTCTTCGCTTAAATGATAGCCTAACTTTGAAGATACCTTCACATTCGTCTTCCTTTTATTCTAAATCTTTCACTATTGAAGCTTATCGTCTTTGGAACTTATTGCCACTGTCTAACGCGCTCAATCTTTAATGACATTTGAAAAACTTGTTAAGGAAATGTACTTATCATATTAGATAAGTTCGCCCTTGCCAACATTTATTACAAATATGATGTATTTTATCTGTATTTTTAAAGTGCAATAAAGAATATATATATTAAATTATGTTAAGCAACTTTATTTTATTATTTATTATTTTTCATGAAGCTACGTTATGTTGTTATGTCATTCGTCTTAATCTATCAATTTGCTTATAGTGTATATACGTATGTATGTATGTATTTATATATTTGTGTATACATATGAGTAAACTTATATGTACATATCTTATACTATTAAACGAGCAATTCTTGTATATATATATATATTTTCTGAATCTCGGAATCGGCTCCAACGATTTTCGTGAAATTTAGTATGCAGGGGATTTCGGGGGTGAAAAATTGATCTAGCTAGGATTCATTTAAAAAAAATGTCGTTTTATCCCTGTTTTTAGGCAATGAAAAAATATCATTAGAATACAAAGCTTAATTTTACCATTTATTAATATAGCTGTAATAGCGTAATTAGGAAAGCGACGGATTTCAAATCGTTTTGACCCGGGTTCGAATCTCAGTCTCCAGATTACTTTTTTTTTCTTTTTTTTTTTTTAATTTCACTCGTGATTTATTATTTAAATAAAATTAAAATATAAAAATACCGAAAAAAAAAAAACAAAAAATAAAATAAAAATACCGAGCTGGGCTCGGTCACCCAGGTACTGTGTTATTAAATATAGCATCTATTGTTATATAGTTATTTATTTATATCTGATTTTTATTTTATATTGTTCCTTTTTTTACAAAATTTTGCGCCCTTCCCCTAGTTTATATGCAAGTCCTCTGCCCAAAGGTTGCCTGGAAGAGATCGCTGTGTTAGCGATAAGGCCGCCTGTTGCAATTGATGCAAGTTTATTGTTATAAATTCTATGTATTGTTCTTTTGCGTATTGGTGTGCAAAAAGAGTTAGTAAATAAATATTACTTTGCAAAGTTTTATAATTGAAAAACAAAGCAGAAATAAACAACATTACACATACTATTTCTGTGGTTGCGATGTAACTATACATTTAAAGTTTTCGTAATTTTTCCTGTATCTGTGCTATAAGACGTTGCTTCATACCTGAAGATTTTAGGTCGACGGGAAGTATTCTTTAGATTTTTATTCCCTTGTCAGTTGTTTGCTAGTTTCAATATAATTATGCGGTTTAAATTGCTGTTTCTTTTGATATCGTGGACATAGAAGTTTGATTTTGTTACAGCTTAAAGTTATTATAGACGTGAGTATTTGATATGAATTTCAATTTAATACTTTTACGCGTTCAAGAGAAAAGTGGTATTAAGTGTAAAATTATTAAAATAATTTTTTTTATATGTAGTAACTAAAAATTTACACTTTTCGCAATTTTTCCTGTATCTGTGCTATAAAACGTTGCTTTGTACCAAATTTCAAGATTCTGACTTCACGGGAAGTACCCTGTAGGTTTTGATTTCTTTGCGACTATTTTCGATGAAAATATGCGGCTTAAATTGGTTTTTCTTTTGATATCGTTGACATAGAAGTTTGATTTTGTTAGAGCTTAAAGGTATTATAGACCTAAGTATTTGATATGAATTTTAATTTAATACTTTTACGCGTTCATGAGAAAAGTGGTATTAAGTGTAAAATTATTAAAATATTTTTTTTTATATGTAGTAACTAAAAATTTACACTTTTCGCAATTTTTTCTGTATCTGTGCTATAAGACGTTGCTTCGTACCAAATTTCAAGATTCTGACTTCACGGGAAGTACCCTGTAGGTTTTGATTCCTTTGGGACTATTTTCGATGAAAATATGCGGCTTAACTTGGTTTTTCTTTTGATACCGTTGACATAGAAGTTTGATTTTGTTACAGCTTAAAGGTATTATAGACTTGAGTATTTGATATAAATTTCAATTTAATACTTTTACGCGTTTATGAGAAAAGTGGTATTAAGTGTAAAATTATTAAAATATTTTTTTTTATATGTAGTAACTAAAAATTTATACTTTTCGCAATTTTTCCTGTATCTGTGCTATAAGACGTTGCTTCGTACCAAATTTCAAGATTCTTAGTTCACGGGAAGTACCCTGTAGGTTTTGATTCCCTTGAGAGTGTCGAAAATTTGCAGCATAAACGGCTGTATCTTTTGATTGCCTTGGCTTAGAAGTTTCATTTTTTTACAGCTTTAAGAGGCAGCAGATCTGAGTATTTAATATAAATTTCAGCTTGATGCCTCCACGCGTTTCTGAGAAAAAGGGTCTTGACAGACAGACGGACAACAAAGTGATCCTATAAGGGTTCCGTTTTTACCTTTTGAGGTACGGAACCCTAAAAAACATTAAAGTTAAAAAACAATACCTACATGGAACTGATGTTAAAGAAATAAATAACAGTTAAACATGTAAAACATGTAAAATATCTGTCAACGTATAAAAAAAGAAAAATATATACCAATATCCATAGTCATAACTTATTGAAAATTATTAATATAAATAAATAATTTACAATATAAAGGAAACTAAGACACGTGTAGAGTGCATTGAAAACTTTCATCGAAACAACGCAGTAGGAAATTCGTGTAGCTCAAACTGAAGTTGGTACACAACAAAGCCATTACCAGTGGATGCACGCCCAATCTTATTTCCAAGTTTAGATCGAACTAAAAGTTGCTCGGTCACACGCGACGTTATCTCTAAATACACATTGAATCTTAAGAGATACTTTTAGCTACTGAATTTGAAAAATTAAACAGCAGCTATCATTTAAATCGATTGCTAAAACTAACTCATGGCAAAATATATAAATCGAAACAAAATCGAAAAATACCAAAATCTGGCAGAAAAATTTATAATTCAAAAAAACAGAAAGTGCTTTTGGTGCAAAATTTCGGACAGGGCAACGTCTATCAGGTTAGCTTGGATAAAATAAAAATTCATGTGACACGAACAAAAGTAAACTAAATTGTTTTTCAGGACTGACACGAATCATAACATCGTAAAATGTTTTTCACTTTTTAAATAGCAAATATCAAGCATATCTCTCTACTTATGTTTTTGTATCTTATTTGCGTTATTTTTATACTGTTTCTCAATTTGTATTATGTAGATATGAACTGGGTTCCCTTTATTGCCGGTATTCTGGGAATGCACTCAACCTATAAACACAAACGCTCAGACCACGACAAAGATCTGAATGGTAAACAAACACATTCTTTATCATGAGTTGAAATCAAATTCGTGACCTCTAGCATATCATTCAGCTGCTGTGACTATTGCGCCCACGCATCTTCTTTTCGAGGCCTTTTGTGCTTGGTTTACACCGTTTACAGTCAATTCGATCCCAAATGCAACGGGTAATTGACGTCTAAATCTGATTTATATCTGAAATGCAACTGAGTCACGTCATCCTTCATTCTTAAATGAACGCTGCTTAATGACGGAATTATATCATTTGAAAATTTTTATCAAACGGTAACCTACTTGCTTTCTTTCTGTTAAAATGGTTTATATTTGATTGAAAAAATATGAGATTATTTCGCGTTATTATTTACTACAAATAATTTTTTTCTTCAAAATTACAGTTAACCTTGTAATACGACGCAATGAATTAACCAATTATTCAATTGTTATACGATAGCTCATATACCGGTTTTATATAATGGTTACAGTTAATAAAAAACGACGGTAGTGAGAAGAGGTTCATTATTGTAAATAATCATTTACATCTAAACATACCAAATGGAAATAAAAAAGTCAATACAAATTACATATTTCACTAATCTAATCGACTGAGGTCCTGAGGAATTGAAAACATTCGCTTTCTATTTATGAACAACAAATTTGTTCTATACCATTCATGCAGAACGGTATTTTTTTATCCTTCAGTACAGTAAGATTTACTTTGAAGTTAACTTCCTTAGATTCGTGATTACTTAGTGTATAGAACACGTGAAATGACAATAGATGGTTCAATTCCAAGAACTATCGCTAATTTAATTACAGGTCTATAAAATGCACCTCATACTGGGCTGTAAAACAAAATAGAATGAAAATGAGAAAACAGCAAAGTTTTGAAATAAAATCTGAGACTATTTGCCGTTGGAGCAGTTTTCTTCCCGTCTTTCCACCCGTCTTTTGTCCATCGCAAAGTACCGCTTCTAAATCAAGGGAGTTAAGATTAGTTCGTACTTATTCTTTGTTTAAGATATATTATTGTTGTACTACAAATTGAATTATTTGCACGTAAATTCAGATTTAACATACTCATAATTCTTTAAAAAAACTAGAATTATATTAATTTGTAGGTATTTGTTAAAGCTTCCGTATATTATTATTGACACGTTAGAAAAATAATTACAATTTTACATTATATTTATTTAAATAAATGGCTTTAGGTATGTTTAAAAATATAAATATAAAGTTTGTATTTCATCACATCGAACAGCAAATATTGACAAAACTCCGTGAGAGCAAGATTATCTGTACATAAACGCGACAGGTGTTTTAATACCAAAAGAAGCCGCTTAGTGGTCTATTGAATTTCAGTCTTGTTACTTCAGAGAAAATAAAAAGATTATTCCTTTATTATATTTCAATATGATCTTTTATTCGAAACGCATTGTTTGTTTAAGAACGTTTTTATTTTTCACGCGTATGTTTTATAACAGAAATGCTTATAGATAAACATGTATGTACCTATCTAAAAATGTCCATGTGTGTACATAGCAAGATAAAATTATAGACTTTTTACAATTAGTAGACTTTAGCTGAGACTGCGGGGAACCTCACACTTAGTTATAGGTAAGTATTGCGTGATCCTATGTATAGGTAATTCTAACTCAAATCAGTCTCATAGTGTAAACGGTAACTTTAGCAAAATATACAATAATAATACCTATACTTAACTAAAATAATTGTTTGCTACCAAACGAAAAAAAAACCGACTTTAATTACATCGACAAGTAATACAACGTAAGAAGACGAAAAAAATAACAAACGCACTAGTCGTCACTATGATTTTCAAAGGTTCTCTGGGATTCCATCATCAGATCCTAGTTTCCTTATGATGGTACTATCCCTGGGATATCTCCTTTCCAACAAAGAAAGAATTATCAAAATCGGTTCATAAACGACGAAGTAATCCCCGAACGTACATAAAAATATATAAATATATGGTAACCTCCTCCCTTTTTGAAGTCGGTTAAAAAACCGTAATGGTTAAGTAAATTGCACTCAATTAGACCATCGGCTTGTAACTAACTTATTTGCTACAACGAACATTGATCGAAAAATCCCGCAAAGATTCTGTTAAAATAAAGATTTCTGTATTATCAGTCATTGATTCAATAATTTATGCTTGCTTAACCGTAAACTCTTCGAATCTCATTCCGATTTGTTTGAAAAAACCCTTACTAAAAATCGAGTGCTTAATTTATAAGAACAAAAGAAATTTAAGTCATAATTTTTATATGAGTAGCGATTCAAGCAGTCTACAGACATTATCTTAGGCTGTTTGAGTCAGCTAGCGGCTATACCCTGAATTATACGAAAACTTATATGCGAGTAAATATGTAACATTATTATCATATTATAAAATTGCTATAATATTTTATAACGAAGGATCTACAGAAATTTTAGGATAAACTAGTGAATATAATACAATGTATAAATTTATTTACGTCGCGAATATACGTTACAAAGCTTGCAACGATCCCCTGTCATTAAACTCGTGATGGGTTCGTCAAGCGAACCATGAAAAGTAATGATCACTCATAATCTCAGATCAAGAATTAAGAACACTTTTGTTTTAGTCAACGAACCGAAATAATAGCTGAAGTTGGGCGTTGCTATGCCGACAAATGGTCTGATAGGCTTCATGAGGATTCCAAATGCGCGGATAATATTTCTTTCTTGACCTTTTTAAACGAAAACAAAAATGTCCAAAATGTGAGATTTTATTTCAAACTAGCTTCTGCGCGCGACTTCGTCGGCGTGGACTCCGCTCCTATTGGTCTTAGCTTGATGATATATAGCCTATAGCCTTCCTCGATAAATGGGCTATCCAACACTGAAAGAATTTTTCAAATCGGACCAGTAGATCCTGAGATTAGCGCGTTCAAACAAACAAACAAACAAACAAACAAACAATCAAACAAACTCTTCAGCTTTATTATATTAGTATAGATTAAATCTTATTTAAATTCCTTATATTGAGTTTTATATAAATACTGTATGTTATTATCTATATCTATACTAATAAATAAAATTGGAGTGTCTGTTTTCAATATTAAAATAAACGATTTTTACTAAATGCATAATATGGATGTATACACGACGGTACATATACCAAAACAACATTTTTTACAATTTTTGTCTGTCTGTCTGTTCCGGCTAATCTCTGAAATGAATGGACCGATTTCGAGGGGACTTTCACTGGCTGATAGCTGATGTAATAGTGTGTAACTTAGGCTACTTTTATTTTAATTTTTTTTTTTTCATAACTGATCAAAAACTTTTTTGTTAAATTCCGCGCGGACGAAGTCGCGAGCACAGCAGCTAGTTTGGAATAAAATATAAATATGTTATCAGTGAACAAGTAGTATGAATCAAATTTTAGCTACACCAGTCTAAAATGTAATGTCAAAACTTGTTAATCTGATAATAGAACACATAAAATAAAATCTTGTAACATACTTGAAAGTCATCGGTACCATTAATAATTGTTGTCACTGATCTAAAAATTTTCCACACGGCTGGTTATTGTTCGCTCTAACAAGAAAAATACAAAACAACGAATATTAATTGATGAGTCTCCTGCCTAGCGAGTAACAAAGCAGGCGAAGTTTAATCGATAAATCCATTATAATAATACACGAACAATGAAAATATTTTATGGAATTTAAATTGAATGAGAATCTTAAATCTTCAACTGTCTTGCCAATATTACGTGCTTGGACATTTCAATTTATTGGAGTCTGATCATTGGATATTGGTAAAATTTAACGTTCACTATTTAAAAAAATTTCATTCGAAAAATGTATTCTGAAGAAAAAAATTATTCAGAAACTACTTTTTAATTTAAAAATAATTATACTGAAATAAGAATAACGACGACGCGATGGCCCAACGGTCACAGCACATGGCTTGTGGTTGTTGCGCTGGCGGTTGCGGGTTCGATCCCCGCACATGACAAACATTTGTATTGGCCATATAGATGTTTGCCGTGGTCTGGGTGTTTGTGCAGTCTTTGTGGGTCTTCCCACCGTGCCTCGGAGAGCAAGTTAAGCCGTCGGTCCAGGTTGTTATCATGTAGGTACACCTGACAGCGATCGTTACTCATTGTGGGGAATATATCCGCCAACCCGATTAGAGCAGCGTAGTGGATTAAGCTCTGATCCTTCTCCTACATGGGGAAAGAGGCCTATGCCAAGAAGTGGGATATTACATGCTGAAGCGAAGCGAAGCGAATAAGAATAAATATTGGTTTTAATAACATAATATACTAACTTCCAGCAATATTGGCTGTTAATTTCATACAAAATAATTCAAAATTAATTGTAGGTACTTTTCGAAGGCCAAGAAGTGGTTAAAGAGATTGAGATACATGTTTACAGTGTGGTCTATAAGAAATATCTATAAGAAAGAAAATAAAGGTATATATATACAATATTCCACACCCATAAATATGAATTATGCAACATTAAGTATTTTGATAAGTTACTTAAATTTAATACTTCAGGAAAAGACAAAACCATCATAAATTTAGTTATTCTCTATTTCTCATCAATATTTAAACAACTTGAATATATGTAATCCTATTTGAAGTGGTTTTCGTTTACAGATTCTAGCCTCAAATCATTATAAGCTTCAACCGAAGACAAACAAAGTTACGGTAGTATAACTATTAGTATTAAACACATATTCACACATCTTAATGCGTGGTATGCTCAGTACACGCTTAGTTACACTAATTACGGCCACGCTTCAGAAAACAAAGCCCTCGAGTTTGTTTAATAAGCCAGTTTCAGATTTAATTATACTAGCGGTTGCTCGCGGCTTCGATCGCTTAGAAATTTATTATGTTCACAAAGAGATGCTAAAGTTGAACTTATCTATTCTATACTAATAATAATAATAAAATTGGAATGTCCGTTTTTAATATTAAAATAAACGCTTTTTACTAAATGCATATCGATGGATGGTATCGTTTGGTACTTACACGGTACATATACCAAAATAACATTTTTTACAATTTTTGTCTGTCTGTCTGTCTGTTTATTCCGGCTAATTCCTGAAACGGCTGGACCGATTTTGACAGGACTTTCACTGACAGATAGCTGATGTAATAAGGCGTAACTTAGGCTACTTTTATTTTAGAAATTTATCTATTTTAATTTACAATTATTACGAAACGTCTCAAAAAAAGATACGTTCTATACTACGTCGGTTAATCGTTTATTATCTTTTCGACAGTTCAAGAAATTTCGACATTAGTGACTGCCTCACACGTTATTGATTCGATTTGAAATAATAATCGATTTTATTTAAGAAGAACTTTCAATCGATTTAATAAAAACGCACATTCATACAAAATTACAATAATTTATGGGGTTAAAATTGAAATACTTAAATACATACGAGTATTATGTGTGTATTGCTACGCTTAAGAATAAAGTTTAATGCTATCTAACTCCAAAAATGACGGACTTCTATATTAACATGCATAAGAATTCTAAACTTCTATAACACCCACTTTAGAATTTACACAGGGGCTGAAACATATATATAAAAAATCGCGTGCGTACAAAGTACATATGTCAAAAGTGAAACTTCTTTGGCAAACTAATTCAAAACAAACGAAAAGAAAGTAATTGAAAAAAAAACCAACGTCACGCGGTGTTCCCAGGCGGTCACCCATCCAAGTACTGACTGTCCCTGACGCTGCCGCGCTACCGGTCACACAGTTTCATACCTTTAACATTAAAAAATCGAAAGGAAATAATTCCGAAACGAAACTGGATCTTGGATTCTATACCAAATGTTTAAAAAAAAGATGCTTAAGAATGATTAGGAACGGCCAGATCATTTGCCAGTGTTATGATCATAATTTAATATAAAAGATTTATATAAAAATAAATAGAATAGTATTTCTGTGTAAAACATTTCATTAAAAATAAATAAAAAATAAAAATGTTTATTAGTCATAATATTTTATTGATATTTAAAATTTAACTAAATTCTGGCTTAGTCTAGAATACACATTGTTTTTATAAGTACCTACTTACGTCGTTTAGCTTTGTGAGTAATAATAAAGTTGATGGCAAGAGGCGGAAGAAACAATAAGGATTTCCGTCTGCAATCACGTCGGGAAAGTAACAGACTAGACTGGTAATTTGAAATTACAACTTTTATTAGTATTTCTGCAACTTCAATTTAGTTTAAAATATTTAATACATTTAATGCAATACTTACCAAAATAATAATGCAATACTTACTTACTACCTATAATTTCGCTTGGCATACTTTACCTCATCATTCCCATTCGCTAAAGGGGTGATATTAAAGCTCACGATGCCGTTGAGCGTTCTATAGGTGAAGGTGTCCTGTACAGGAGGCCCAACCCTTGGAACGTCACGCCGCTAGAAAGATGATGGCACCGCTGGGTTTTAGTAGGTATTTTGGCTCGTTCTGTTTGTGTCGGGAGCCTCACACTTCCGCCGGGCTCACCAACAGGGTGCGTAAAATCATTTCCCAGTGTTAAAATGGTAACATGAGATATACTCAATAAGTACGTAATGACTCCATACTTAATATTACCGTACAAATGTATTACGAAGAAATCACTGATTTAATCGATTCCCACTCATACTCAACAATATTTGTTTAGGCAATACGTTTTGTTTGAGTTGTGTATGATTCCGGATCCTTCTAGAGCAAGGATGTCAAAGATACGGCCCCCGTCCCGTATCAATACTTCCAGAAAGAATCTTGAGTTCACTAGATTCCACTACGGAAGTTTTAAAATGCGCACACTACATTTTTTTTTTTTGAAGTGAAAACTTCTTTAGCGGCGTTGAGCACTTTTGTGGGATGGGTAAAAACTGTGAAACTCGCGTCAGGACACGTGGGCGTAAGACGGTAAGACGTAAGACGGTAAGACGTAAGACGGTAAGACGGTAAGACGTAAGACGGTAAGACGTAAGACGGTTGGAGAGTATTGTTGTAACATCGAAATCGATTAATCGAACAATCGATTGTTTTCTTTCGATTGTCGATATTTAATAATTATTATTTTATTATTAAATATATAATAATAATTAAGATATAATTAACTCTATATTTAATAAATATTTTAATAAATTATGGATGTAAGTTGATTCTTCTGAGAGATAAACTTTTTAATGTAATATAATGTATTTTAATGTAATATAAAGTGTAATGTTTGTGTACGATAGCGCAATAAATAAATATTGTATTCTACCACATAAATGATAGTACTTTTATATTGTTTTTATTTGAATCTGGCCCACCTATACATTTTAAATTTAATATAATATGGTCCTCTGCAAAATTCAGCTAGCACCCCTGTTCTAGAGGATTCTAATTCTAAGGTCTGCCGGTGAATTTAAGCGATTATGTAAATTTCTTACAACCATAGTAAAAGAGTCAAGTTCGAAATAATTAATAGTATTTCATTTTCTGATAAAACATTTTATCAAATAAAATTGTATTCACGAATAAAATATAAGCTCAATTAAGTTTCGTTACTAGTATTACTGTAAACGAATCCTGTAAACAAATCATTAGCAAGCAACAAATATAATTTAATACAGCGCCAAATCGTTTAAATATTTTAACGAGTAGGTACTTAAATTAACCATTATATTGAGACAAAAGAAAATATAAATTAGGTACAGTGAGTTTGAATTGTTTACAAATCATTTTTATAAAATTGTACCTTACGATTTGATACTTAAAGGATAATTAAACTTATTCTCACCAGTTTTCTGATAAGTTTGATCCTAATAAGTTACTGATGAAGATTTATTTTTATCTTTATTAACTAGAGGTAAAACTGACTTTTAGAATCTGTGAAATTGACCTTAACTGTCCAAATAGTTTTATTTTTTTTAACGTTTTAAAAATCTTTATTTCTATATAGTGACAAGTGGTTTCGTAAGTATATTCATTATTTTATTTACATGTAAAATAGGAATACGAGCTCCAATTAATTATTTATCAAAAAAAAATTGTCCTGATAGTAACAAGTAGAATTCAAAGTAAAGAATTCATTCAAAAAATATTATAAAAACATTTGATAATTTAGGACAAAGGCAAGAATTTTAATAAAGGACTATGAAATCCTATGATACTCATAAATGCAATTTTTTTCTCAGTAACTGCTACTGATAAAAAACCTTCAATTAGTTTTTTGGTATAAATGTATTGTCATTTAAACATTAGCTTTCGTGACTGAATGAATACTTTATTTCTCTGTTCGTGTTGCAAAATGAACCTATCGCACATTAGATTAGACTTTTATACATTACTGTGTAAAAATAACATGCAATGTTTTGCTGTTTTACACAACTTGTTTACTGAATAGTGCATACTATTTTATAAAATAATCTAATTTTATATCAGTATAAGTATATTTTTGGACAAATTGCACGCTTTTATACACATTTCCATTTTTCGCTACATTTTCTATTGCGCTAGAGGTCGCGGGTTCCATCCCTGCGTCTAAATGCTATTTCTTATTTCCGTAAAAATTCTGACATGGTTTAATCATTTTTATAAGTATTAGGTATGCTTTCGGACTCTTAAAATAATGTCTAAATAGCATTCGAATACAAAAAAAATACCAAAAAAAATAGGACGAAGAAAGAAGATCGTGAAATTTCTATGTTCTAATTTATAAACCAATTCTTTCATTATATTGATATAGATTATAGAATTTTTTTATTTCATTGTCTTGAGCTCTCATACTCGTTACAACAGGAGAATAACGTAATAATTACTAATATATTTTCAATCATATTTATTTAATATAGACTGGCTGATATAAAATCAAAATCAAAAACAATTTTATTCAAATAGCAAGGCCCCAAGAGCAATTAAGACAAATTAAAATTTTAAAGTGATTATTATTGTTTACAAGTCTCTACGCCTTTTTAGAGATATCGCGATGAGTCAATGGGTGGGTAACTCTTTTTAGGGTTCCGTACCCAAAGGGTAAAAACGGAACCCTATTACTAAGACTTCGCTGTCCGTCCGTCCGTCCGTCCGTCCGTCTGTCACCAGGCTGTATCTCAAGAACGGCGATAGCTAGAGTTGAAATTTTCACAAATTATGTATTTCTGTTGCCACTATAACAACAAATACTAAAAATAAAATAAAATAAATATTTAAGGGGGGCTCCCATACAATAAACGCAATTTTTTTACCTATTTTTGCTCGATATTTATAAAATACATATATTTAATTATTTATATTCTATATACATTTATTTATATTACCTAGTCAATGGTACGGAGCCCTTCGTGCGCGAGTCCGACTCGCACTTGGCCGAATTTTATATATATAGATTACCGCCAATTCGGAATGTAGACTCTGCAGAGAAGAATCGGCAAGAAACTCTGTAGTTACTCTTTCGAAAAAAATATATATAAACTGTGTTTTAGTACAAAATTAGTAATATCTCCTTTTCATATAATAGACTAGCTGTGCCCTGGGCTATCTAACACTGAAAGATTTTTTCAAATCGGACCAGTAGTTCCTGAGATTAGCGCGTTCAAACAGACAAACAAACAAACTCTTCAGCTTTATAATATTAGTATAGATATAAAATAATCTGAGCACACTGTGCGTGTTGGTGGTAACGATTGTATTTAAGTTTTTACTTATGGCAGAATTTAGATTTTTTGTCAAATTAAAAAATGTAACGAGTACTCCAGCGTTTCCATGAAATTGATCCAATCTTCGAAGACCAAAAACCACAGAAACTCAAGGTTAAACAAGTTTAAACAGACAAACAAACTTTTTAGCTTTATAATATTAATATAGATTTTGACCGATATAAAAACAAGGACTCTTGAATTATTATATTGGAAACATTGTCTTCAAATACCTCTACTTAAAGACATAAACCACAATAAAACTTATTAAATTATAGAAACAACCATGTATATTTCATGAAATCCATTTGAAGATTAAACACCCATTAATAATGTAACACATCGAGAATATAAATTTCTAATGCATCCCTTCCGAAATCATTACCGTCCTATTTCTGTTCTTCCATTTCTCTCCAAAATTCTTGAATCTATCGTCCACAGCCAATTGTCCGAATATCTTTTATCTTGTAACTTACTGAATCATTTTCAATCCGGATTTCGTGTAGGCCACAGTACTACTACTGCTCTGATTAAAGTGACCGAGGATATAAGAGAGGGGATGGAGAACAGAGCCGTGACAATTCTGACACTTATAGATTTTAGTAACGCTTTTAACGCGGTGGATCACGATTTGTTACTCGCTCTAATATCTCGGATTAACATCTCTGACGTTGCTCTTCAGTGGTTTTCTTCATATCTTTGGGGACGCAAGCAAGCGATATGCATTGGCTCTAAGCGTTCTGATTGGTGCGACGTTGCTGCGGGCGTTCCTCAGGGTGGAATTCTCTCCCCACTACTATTCTCACTGTTCATTAATTCTATCACTTCTATACTTTCCTGTCAGTACCACCTTTACGCTGATGACTTGCAGCTTTATGTACAAACTAGCATCGACCGTCTTGATGATACCATTGCTAAGCTTAATGATGATCTTCGGCGTATCTCGGTCTGGACCAAAAATTTTGGAATTAATGTCAATCCCTCTAAATGTCAGGCTATGATTGTTGGGAGTTCTCGTCAACTGTCAAAAATTCAACAACCTACATCACCTCTCTTTTTCAATAACGCGATTATCCCGTTTTCCTCTAAGGTTAAGGATTTGGGTGTGACTTTGGATTGCTCTCTCAGTTGGGCAGATCAGGTTAGTGAGATATCTCGTAAGTTTTATGCATTCTTTCATTCTATCTTGCGCTTTAAAAATTTTCTTCCCATGAAGGCCAAGATTAATTTAGTTAATTGTTTTCTTTTACCTATTATTGATTACGGCGACGCTTGCTACCCTGACTTAAACGAGGAGCTCCTGGGCAAGTTGCAAAGACTACAAAATACTTGCATTCGCTTCATTTATGGGCTGCGCAAATACGACCATATTTCGTCCTACCGGTCCCAACTGCAATGGCTGCCGATTAAAGAAAGGCGAAAATTGAGAATTCTTTGTACCCTCTATTCTGTAATTTCCAACCCTTTTGCTCCTTCTTATTTGAAATCTAAATTTAATTTTCTTTCTAACACTCATTCTAGGGATCTCCGTTCTTCTCATAACCTTACCCTAAGCATACCTTCTCATAATTCTGGTTTTATGTCTAATTCTTTTACAGTTAATGCCATCAGACTGTGGAATGAGTTACCGGTAAACATCAGAAACTCTCCATCTCAACTTTCCTTTAAAACCCAGGTTAAAAAGTGGTACTTAAACAAACTTTGTCAATAGCCCTTCCTTATTTATCATTTTACTCTCTTCATCTTAGGCTTACCTACATTAAATATAATTTCATGTCATGACATTTCTTCGTGTGTTTACTTTTGTATAGACGTATTTTTTTTATATCTTGTTTGTAGTATGTATATATGTATGTATATATAGGTATATCTCTGTACTTTTATGCATAATTATGTTTAATTTGTTTTTTTACTGTTGTATAGTCCTACCTTAACACTTACTTTTTACTTTCTTTACGCCTTAAGGTTGACTGGTAGATAAGGCTGTACGGCCTTAAGTCCGCCTTTTGCGCAACCTGTTATCTCGAAGTGTTGTTATGTTGTTTTTTTTATTTTTTTTTCTGTGTTGTGTAATAAAGGTTAATAAATAAAATAAATAAATACAATATTTTATTTGCTAACTCGACTTGTTGGCAAAAAATTACATAACAAATTAAATAATTTACCTACGGTTACATGGAACTTATTTGCAGAGTCGAGAGTAACTAACCAGCTAAAAGTTGCAGGAGAACATTATTTTCACGTTTCGAAGTCAGCGCATACAAAATTAATCGATTTGAACTTGTTTAAAGAAAACTAAATAAAAGTTTCGAGTTATATACCACAAAAAATTTAGACAGGGAATATTTTTTTATCGTCTCTAATATAAACGCTACCGTGACTTAATATTACATTTTTATTCTTTATCAAATGAAGATTATTTAAACAAAATACACAGCAAGTAAAATAGACGATTTTAAACTTTGAACCGGCATTTTGTTAAATATTCATAGGTTGTTTCACTTTGATTGCGATCACGAATGTAGCGGGCAGTGGGCGCCCAAATCAGATTTACCGCTGATTTGCGGTCCTGCGGCGACAAACATGCCTCACACGTAATATGCAACTACTCTTTAACTCTACGTGAGCGCATGAATGTCAGACATCGACGCAAATACTTACAGGAAACTGAAATATTAGCTAACTATATCTCAAAATAGAGTATTGATTACTATTTTCACGTCTTCAAATGAATAAAAATATAAAAATATAAATGTAATAATTCCATATGACTTGTAAACTTCGTAAAAGTTTTTTTAACGTCAATATTTTGCTGTTGTAATTTGCTTCAGCCTGCAATATCCCACTGCTGGGCATAGGCCTCTTTCCCCGTGTAAGAGAAGGATCAGAACTTGAAACACGAAGCTGCTCCATTGCAGGTTGGCGGATATATTCCCTACTATGAGTAACGATCGCTATCAGATGTACATGATAACAACCGGGACCGACGGCTTAACGTGCTCTCCGAGGCACGGTGGGGAGACCCACAAGAACTACGAGTAACAACCAGATCGGAAATCAACATTTGTATAAACACAAATATCCACTCCGAGCGGAAATCGAACCTGGTGCGACCGTTGCTGTTTAGGCCCCACCGACAAGGGAAAACACCATTACACCAGACCGGTAATTTTGTTATAATTATTGCTCTTTAATTTGTTTAAACGCGTTTTTAGGGTTCCGTACCTCAAAAGGAAAAAACGGAACCCTTATAGGATCACTTTGTTGTCCGTCTGTCTGTCAAGACCCTTTTTCTCAGAAACGCGTGGAGGTATTAAGCTGAAATTTATATCAAATACTCAGATCTGCTGTCCCTTAGAGCTGTGAAAAAATGAAACTTCCAAGCCAAGGCAATCAAAAGATACAGCCGTTTATGCTGCAAATTTTCGACACTCGCAAGGGAATCAAAACCTACAGGGTACATCCCGTGAACTGAGAATCTTGAAAATTGGTACGAAGCAACGTCTTAAAGCATAAATATAGGAAAAATTGCAAAAATTATAAATTTTTAGTTAAATCATATAATAAAAATATTTTTAATAATTTTAAATTTTTACCCCTTTTTTCATGAACGCGTAAAGGTATTAAATTGAAATTCATATCAAATACTCAGGTCTATAATACCTGTAAGCTGTAACAAAATCAAACTTCTATGTCAACGATATCAAAAGAAACAGCAATTTAAGCCGCATATTTTCATCGCAACTAGTCCCAAAGGAATCAAAACCTACAGGGTACTTCCCGTGAACTCAAAAACTTGAAAGTTGGTAGGAAGCAACGTTTTATAGCACAGATAAAGGAAAAATTGCGAAAAGTATACATATTTAGTTAAATCGTATAATAAAAATATTTTTAATAATTTTTAATAATTTTAAACTCAATACCCCTTTTCTTATGAACGCGTAAAGGTATTAAATTGAAATTCATATCAAATACTCAAGTCAATAATACCTGTAAACTGTAACAAAATCAAACTTCTATGTCAACGATATCAAAAGAAACAGCAATTTAAGCCGCATATTTTCATCGCAACTAGTCCCAAAGGAATCAAAACCTACAGGGTACTTCCCGTGAACTTAGAAACTTGAAATTTGGTAGGAAGCAACATTTTATAGCACAGATAAAGGGAAAATTGCGAAAAGTATACATTTTTAGTTTAATCGTATGATAAAATACTTTTAATAATTTTTAGTAATTTTAAACTCAATACCCCTTTTCTTATGAACGCGTAAAGGTATTAAATTGAAATTTATATCAAATACTCAAATCTATAACAGCTTTAAGCTGTAATAAAATCAAACTTCTATGTCAACGCAATCAAAAGAAACAGCAATTTAAGCCGCATATTTTGTATCGCAACTAGTCGCAAGGGAATCAAAAAATAATGGATACTTCCAGTCGACCTAAAATCTTCGGGTATGAAGCAACGTTTTATAGCACACATAAAGGAAAAATTACTAAAACCTTAAATTTATAGTTACATAGCAACTATAGAAATAGTTTGTAAAATATAATCATATATCAAATATAGAAATAATTCGCACGAGCGCCCGGATGCTGTTCACACGTGTATCGAAATAAATAAAATTTGTAATAATTTGTCGTTAATGTTGTTTATTTCTGCTTTGTTTTTCAATTATAAAGCTTTGCAAAGATATATTTATTTATTAACTCTTTTTCACAACAATACATAGAATTTATAACAATCAACTTGCATCAGTTGCAACAGGCGGCCTTATCGCTAATACAGCGATATTTGGGCAGAGGACTTGCATGTAAAGTAGAGGAAGGGCGCAAAATTTTTTAAAATAAGGAAGAAAAAAGAAAAATGAGATATAAATAAATAACTATATAACAATAGATGCTATGTTTAATGACACATATATAAGTTTACTAATATATATACACAAATATATAAATACATAGGTACATACATACATACATACCTATATATGTTACTGTAAATGCACGAATTACGGTAAATCCTAAGATTTAAGAGTAAAACCTAAGATTTAACAACTCTTAATAGTAAAAGCCCGAACGATTTTGCGATTCGCACTTTTACCATCATTCACTTGGTAAGTCTTAGGATTTACATTAAAGGCACGGTAAATGTTGAAAAAGACATATTATAACGATGAAGTTTTTTTGTAACGAAATGAAAACGATAAAGGGTCTAATTTTGAAGTTAGATAGATTAGGGTTGTATTTTTTTTGTAACGAAATTATGCCGATAAACGGCCTACGGGTCTTAATCTAAAGACTTTTCAATTCAAGTTTTTGACTGAAATAAATTAATAAGAATTATTCTTTGTTTTATTTCCAAAACCAACTTTTACTAGCTGTCAGTGGTAAAACCTAGCATGTACTAAATTCTAATAGTAAAAGTCCGAAGGAAATGTCCCATTTTCATAAATCATTACATTTACCAACTCATGTCGGTAAATCCTAAGACTTAGGATTAAATCTTAGGATTTAACGTAGTCCGAGCTTTTACAGTAACATAAACACTATATAGCCCAGTCGAATCAGCTCAAAAACGGGCTAAGATTTACAAAAATTGGAAGCAGCAATTTTCCTTCGGAATTCGTTGCGGGAGGTCACTGGTAGTTTAAATTCAAAAAGTAGGGGTACAGTTTCGATTAATACCCGAGAATATGTGCGAGGGGATGAAATCTTATCATTGTATTATCACGTTAATTGTCAATTTTATGACAAAAATTGTAATGAACAAAGTTGTTTAAAATATAAAATAATTTTTTTTGTTAATATAAATTAAAGGATTCCCTAAAAAAATGGGTACCAAGAGACAGGTCAAAAAAAAGGGAGACCAAGTAAAAGGTAGAGAAATATCTTCAACCAGAGATGTAGACCGCTATGTATACGGAGAGCACGGGATAGGGATACATGGAAAGGTTTAGGAGAGGCCTACGCTGCAGAGGCGACTATTACTATTACTAATATTAATTAAGTGATGTTATAAACATATAGACGAGTTAATTATACGAGTATAGAATCAACATATATATAGGTTAATATACAATACATATGTTTAAACTAAGAATACTTACGCTATTATTCATTGAAATTTTAATAGAATTAGTAATAGAAATAAAGGCTATTTTTATTTTATTTATTTATTTTATTTAATATAAATTAAAGGATTACTAAAAAGATAAAGAGACCTTTGTCTTAAATTTATGCTCCTCCAGCTTTCCACATTGTAATGTTATGGATTTCATTTAGCAGCAAAATACCATAACTTTTACTTATATACCTACAGGTTTGTACGGAACCCTCGGTGCGCGAGTCCGACTCGCACTTGACCGGTTTTTTTTTTATTCTAAATTAACTTTAAATATTGTAAGATCATTGTAACTTCAAAAATGTTAAACTTTTGGTTTACCGACGACACGAAAGTGCTAATAAAAAATTCGTTATCATCCATTTATTCGAGTCAGAGTGACAAGTGACAGATAAAGTGTCTAAGAACTAAGAAGCTGATTTATTGACGTGATCTTCTAGCAAGAGAGTCATATCTTCATCTAACAAGTCGTACATATAATTATTGTAGACACAACATTTATATTTTTGTTTGTCTCTATAATTAAATATTAAAAATTGTAGACATGTGATTTGTATAAAAACAGAGTTTTCTAACTAATTTTTAATTCCAAATTAATTATTAGCTTAATATTAAAAACAACAACCCACTAATTAAATATTCATTTTTCATTACTATTAAAACGAAAGTTATAAGATATGCCACATGTTATTAAACTGGTTACTTCCATTTAACATCAGAATCGATCTTATAACCTAAATATGAAAGTTCTTTGCCTTAAGTTACCTAAAGCTACGTAGTAATGAACTGTACTTACTACTGCTTCCATTTTTACGTATAATTTCGGATATGGTATGCCGTATGCCTCCATATATATATATATATATATATGTATATATGGCCCTAAACGGCAGGACGCCAGTTTAATAACACGTTGTATAAACTGAGCAAATTCTTCAACTTTGGCTTAATAACATTTTCTTTAACTACTTTCACAAAATGTTTTATTATATTTTTTAGTATTGATCTTAATGGTAATACTCTAGATTTCAATTTTTTTTAATCATTTATGGATAAATAATTGTCATAAAAAAGTTTTAACAATTTAGCAATCTGCTTCAACCAGTGGCGTGACGCGGTGTCCATGGGCTCGGGTCGGGTGGCACATGAGAGGGCGGCAAAATCACCACATTTTTTTCAATTGATAAAAAATCTAAATTCTGCCTATCGAAAGTGTAAAACTACAAATGAGTGCAGGCGAGATGAAGTCGAGTGCCATCGAAGTGCAGTAACAACTCTAAATTCTTACTAGTAGTAATAAGTAAAAACTTAAATACAATCGTTACCACCAACACGCACAGTGTGCTCAGATTATTTTATATCTATACTAATATTATAAAGCTGAAGAGTTTGTTTGTTTGTCTGTTTGAACGCGCTAATCTCAGGAACTACTGGTCCGATTTGAAAAATTATTTCAGTGTTAGATAGCCCATTTATCAAGGAAGGCTATAGGCTATTTCTTTTTTCAATTTAACGCGTGTTATACCGCGGGGCATAGCTAGTCTTAATTTAAAAAATGGCTGAGATAAAAATTGTAAAAACAAAGGATAGGGCGACAAAAGCCAACACTACGCTACAGACTAGCTTCAACATACCTCTACTAATACATATAATACACCAATTTATGTGTGTATATCCATCGAGAACAGAGTTTTATTTTACATTTTAATTAACTCTTAAAATTAATTTATCTTACCTGAGAGAAATTTATGGTAAAAGCGTCATAGGTGCATGACATTGTATGTTTGTACCAAACACAATGTATAATGATGTATATAGAATTTGAGACTGTCATTCACAGAAAGACAGACGAACAATAGTAATCAAAAGAGTTCTTTGTTCCGTTACAAATCAATGAGACAATTTACAGAAAGAAAGTAGGTATAGGTAATAAATGGGCAAAATAATGAAAAATAAAGCAATACTTTAACGTTATTAAAGTGTAAAAGGATCTCTGTATACACATTTGGATAAAAGATTATTCGCAGGTTATGGCATCCAATATTAATAAAAGCTAATATTTCCTAAGCAATGGCTGCTGCACAGCTTTGTTTACGTGGAAGCTTTAAGTAAAATAAGTTTATTTGACCTTCATTAGCACCACTAACCCATAATTTTCTTTTCTTATTTCATAGCTTGGCAAAATTAGATAGTTTCGAGTGTTTCGATTTCTTTTACTATGACTATATGTTGATATAATGATTAACGAATTCAAAAATGTATTTAAGTAGCTAAAAATTAACCAACAACCCTTGAAAACCGAAATATAAAGAAGTGATGGACTGTCCATACAAGTTTTCAACCACTTTTTTACCCATTTAAGGGTACAATGGGTCGAACATTATTTAGGTTCTGTTGTCAAAGACTATAACTTCAATAATAATAAACAAAAGAGTATATGTGCGTGTGTGTGCCAATACATCGTAGTGTATGTGATGTTTTTTATTGATTTTTTATTTATTTTTATGCATAATTTTAAAAAAATATTAGCATTTCATACTCGTAACTTCGTAAAAAACTAATAACTGAGGTAGGGCACAGCAGGAAATTTCCTGCTCAAAATATGGAGCAGCCCGACTGGGGTAGTACCTCGACCTTACAGAAGACCACAGCTAAATAATACTGTTTTCAAGCAGTATTGTGTTCCTGTTGGTGAGTAAGGTGACCAGAACTCCTGGGGGGGATTGGGGATAAGGTAGGCAACGCGCTTGCGATGCTTCTGGTGTTGCAGGCGTCTATAGGCTACGGTTTTATCATCAGGTGAGTCGTACGCTTGTTTGTCAACCTAGTGACATTAAAAAAAAAGGGCTACAAAGTTTTTGGTTCATGTATTAATATAAAGATAATTTGCACCTGAAAAACTGAAACGCAAATTAAATCATTTTTAATCGCATGACATATCTTTTATCATAACATACGTGTATCAAATGCCATAAGTACAAGCATATAAATTTTGCTCTCAAAATTATGGCAAAATGGTACGAGCAATACGCGTATATTAATTCCCACCAAACGAGTCCCCCAGCGAGAAAACAAAAGAAATACGAATGACCGAACGGACGTAAAATTAATTTAAAGCTTTGGGTTGACGATAAAGGTAAATGAATAAGTACAAACAAATTTCTTTGTCCCATTTTACATTCAAAGAAGTAGTAATATTTCATATCGCGTAAAGAATTATTTTAAATTGTAGTATACTTACAATTGATCTCATAATTTTTTAGGGTTCCGTACCCAAAGGGTAAAAACGGGACCCTATTACTAAGACTTCGCTGTCCGTCCGTCCGTCCGTCTGTCACCAGGCTGTATCTCAAGAACGGCTATAGCTAGAGAGTTGAAATTTTAACAAATTATGTATTTCTGTTGCCGCTATAACAACAAATACAAAAAACAAAATAAAATAAATATTTAAAGGGGGCTCCCATACAACAAACGCGACTTTCTTGCCCTTTTTTGCTCGATATTAATAATGGCAACAGGTAGGCACTTGAAATATTCACAAAATACTCAGTTATATTTTTACTTTAATAATAAATAATAAAATTAAAATAAAATTAATATTTAAGGGGGGCTCCCATACAAAAAACGTCATTTTTGCCTATTTTTGCTCTCATACAATAAAAGTGATTTTTAGCCGCTTTTTGCCCGTTATTACAATCAATGTACCTAGTCAATGGTACGGAACCCTTCGTGCGCGAGTCCGACTCGCACTTGGCCGATTTTTTTTAAATGAGCTATTCCAGCATATTCCCGTGGTCCGCTAACCGCTACGAAACCATTTATTTTTTAAAGTTATTACATCTTTTATCACATCGTCTCAAACTTTTTCGTCAGTGTGTTGCATGTCGCGTGACGGTCGGCCGCGCGGTAAGATTGATAAAGCGATTTTATATTATTCCAAAATTTTTTAGTTAAATTTCTATAATGTGAAAAAAAGTTTCAGTTTTACCATGGTTTCATATAACCACACAGGTTTTTTTCTTTGTTCGGGTAAATCAACAGTTTTATTATTATATTACAATCAATATATAGTAGATATAGGTAAAATATTTATGATACACTCCATTTATCACGAAATTCTACAAACGTAAAACAGTAAGTTGATTATAATTGACAGGCCAAACAGCTACAATACATATACCCAATAGCCTAAAAGTTACAACAAAACTTTTTTATAAGTGCTAGGATGATTCTCTATTTTGCTCTTTTATGTCGATATCTGTTAAAAAGTTTCAATCATAATATTATGGTGATAAAGAGACAAAGATTAGAAAAATGCTTTTGTGCATAAAAACACAAATTTTACTTTCCTTTTCTACGGATTTTTAGTCTTATTTTATTTATTGTATATTTTTTCTGCTTTTGCTGCCAATGTCTTTCATTTCTAAACAGCGTTATTCATCGATAAAGTAATGTCACTTAGCAGGCCATCTGGCCGTGACACAAATGTTGAGAGAGGTTCTAAAAGTAGATACGTACCTATTAAAGAAATGAAAGCGTATGGTTCATTATATGTTGTCCAATGGAGCATCTTGTTTCGTTCTCACGCACATTTACCTACGTCTTAACAGGTTCGAAGGAGCGTAAAAATCCTTTTTCTAAACCCTTTTAGGGTGAAACGAAAAAGAGTAGCTTCGTAAAAGAAAACCGACGCGGTGAAACCGTTGCCAGCACAAATGAAAATGAAACTGTACCGATTTCATGTTATAAAATATAGTCAACCAATCAGTGATGGAAATGCTGAAAATATGGCAAAATGTCTGATGAAGAGAATTACAGAAGCCTGTGACACCACCATGCCTAGGAAACGTGCTATGTTCCGGCTCTCTTCGATGCATTGGTGGAACGAGGATATCAGTAACCTCCGTAAAAAGTGCCTTAAGGCGAGAAGAGCAGCACAACGCAGTAGGAAAAGACCAAACTATGAGGAACTGGTGGCAGTATATAAAAAAACTCGCCAAAGTTTAAACAAAGCCATCAAAGACAGCAAAAGACGATGTTGGAATAAGCTGATTCTTGAGGTAGAAGACGACCCATGGGGCAGACCGTATAAGGTAGTCATGACTCATCTGAAAAGCCAGCCAATGCCATCACCCACTTGTCCCAAACTCCTAGACAAGATCGTTGCCACGCTGTTTCCTTACCAAATGCAACTACATCATCAGATAGAGCAATATGAAACCGAAGAATTTCCATCCATCACAGAAGATGAGCTGTTCGAAGCATGTTCTAGAGTAGGAAATACGAAAGCTCCGGGCCTAGATGGAATTCCAAATATTGCACTAAAAGCTGCCATTAAAGCAGCGCCCACAATATTCCTCGACGTATATAACAATTGCCTCACAGAAGGTACGTTCCCATCGAAGTGGAAACAGCAGAGGTTAGTCCTCCTCCCCAAAGGAAAGAAGCCTCCGGATGAACCAACATCCTATCGTCCGCTCTGCATGTTGGATACAGCTGGCAAAATACTCGAACGCATTATACACAGAAGGATCGAAGCAGCAGTCGAACCGCTACTTGCCAGCAACCAATATGGCTTTCGGAAAGGACGCTCTACCTTAGATGCAATTAGCGTTGTCGTCAATACAGCTAAGGACGCAATCGCTGGAACCAGGTGGAAGGGAGGTGCGAAAAAGTACTGCCTGGTAGCAACGTTAGACATAAAAAATGCCTTCAATTCCGCCAAATGGGATTGCATTATGAAAGCTCTTTGCGAAATGAAGGTACCAGGGTACTTACGAAGAATAGTTGCAAGCTACTTTTCTGACAGGATCCTAAAATATGACACAAGGACTGGTCCGAAAACATACAAAGTCACCGGAGGAGTGCCCCAGGGCTCAGTTCTAGGCCCACTTTTGTGGAATATCATGTACGACGGATTACTGAAACTAGAACTTCCAAAAGAAGTCAAACTCGTGGCATATGCAGATGATGTGGCCGTAGTGGTCGTTGCTAAGCATCTCGAAGAAATTACCTTCGCCTTTGACGCTTCTATTGAAAAGATTAGCCAATGGATGGGCGCAGTTGGACTGCAGTTGGCAGAGCATAAGACTGAGGCAGTACTCATTACTGGCAGAAAACGGTTGGAAACCATCACACTGCGAGTCGGAGCACATGAAATCACATCCCAGCAATATCTTCGCTATTTGGGCGTTATGATTGATGCCCGACTCAACTTCAAGCAGCAGGCACAGCACGTGGGTGCCAAAGCGTCGGTGGTCAGAGCGACTTTATCAAGGCTGATGCCCAACATAGGAGGCCCGAAGCAGAGAAGGAGGGCGTTACTGACATCTGTAGTAACATCTGTGCTCACCTACGGAATCCCCATCTGGGCCGATGCGCTTAAAATACAGGAAGCACGAAGAAAAATTGCACCAGTATACCGGCTGAGTGCTTTAAGAATTGCCAGTGCTTTTCGCACAATGTCTGACGACGCTGTGTACGTTATTGCTGGGATGCTGCCAATTGAAGTACTAGCCGAAGAACGGAAAACCCTTTACCACCGTAAAGTAGCGACCATACTGAGCCCTAGAGAACTTGGCAAGGAGGAACGGCTAAATAGCATACGACGATGGCAATCGAAGTGGGATACGAGTACAAAAGGCAGATGGACTTACCGTCTTATTCCACAACTTGATGTTTGGTTGAACCGTAATCATGGTGAGGTCAATTACTACCTGACACAAATGATCTCAGGGCATGGGTGCTATCGGGCATACCTCTACAAATATAAGCACGATGTATCACCAATGTGCCCGTCCTGCCCAGAAGTTAGTGAAGACGCAGAGCACGTGTTCTTTACGTGTCCTCGTTTCGACCTGTTACGCAGTACCTGGGCAGAGGCCCTTACGAAGAAAATTCAGCCCGAGTCTTTGATAGAAGCTATGCTTTCATCGGAGGCAGCTTGGCAGGCGACAAGCGTTTTTGCGACGGAAGTTCTTCAAGAACTCCGTCGGTTGGAGAGGAAGCGGGCGGAAAACAAAACCCGTGACATCAGCACGACGGAAGAGCAGTAGCTAGTGCCTCCCTCCACGAAGTAATGCCTAGCGGCGGTACCGGGGGGATCAGAGGCTGAAGAGCGAGGGGGTTTTTTTAGTGGGTGGAAATCCCACATCACCGACCATCATCTTTCACAGCGGTGTCTTTGAAAGATTTTTTCCTCCTCTCGCAAGAGAAAAAAAAAAAAAAAAAAAAAAACACACACACACTCACTCACACACACACACTCACACACACAGAGAGATACTCACATACACACGTAGATACACCCACGCACACATACACAATGCAATCAAATGGGTTATAACATTAGAAGTAGTAAGCCTTGTATAGATATTAACTTTTTGTCAAAGTTCGATCGTATGTAGTATGCTAAGTAGTCCGGGGTGATGCGAGACTGATGACCTGTAATACAGTTATTTCTATATTGTTGACTCACATCAACATTGACGTACGTTTTGAGTGCCTAATTTACTTTAATTGTGTAAATGAATAAAGAACCTGTTCGATGAAATTGTAAACCTTTAACCTGTGATTTGATATAACTGGAAAATTGTTATTTTCTGTGAAATGCTTTGTAAATTGTGTTTACATAAAGAAATAAAGAATAAAGATTTACATTCAAATAAAAATGTAATGTATATTAATTTATTAAGAGACAAAAAAAAGAATATAAATTACAAATATCAGTAAGATGCCGCATAATTATATACGAATTTTACCATACATCAGTGTCGTCGACATAATGTCGAGTGGGTACAAGTTCGACTTAATGCTAAGGTACATCATTCCATTATCACGTATTTAACTCTGTGCCAATGTACATAATTTACGTATTGCATATTTAACCCACTGCCAAGACATATCAATAAGGTACATGATTTAGCTTAATGCTAAGCAATAGCAAGAGAGAAAGACAAAAGGACTAGATAACAATTATATCGGGTAACACTTAACATTTATTAATCGTCACTCGCCAATCGGTTAAACGCTGTCTGCCGATAGACTATGAGCAATATATTAATTTTATATTATACAATATGTTGCTATTACAAGTTTTATTTATATTTATATGAATATTTATTAATACAGGGTTTTAGTTATTTTTTAATTTACTTAATTTTTTAATTTAAATTTAATAATAAAGGTTTGTCTAATAACTTTAATTTCAGTGTGAATTTTTTTAGTTAGGATGTTATAAATCAAGACAAGCATTACTTTCTACATCACCGACCTTTAATAAATATTAATTAATGACCTTTCTTCTAAACAATTTTTACACCAGCCTAATAACTTACTTCTGATTCCTTAGGCATATCAAAGGCACTGATATAATCTACGAATACCACCATAATATGCTTTTTTTTCGAGGTGATTGAAAATATTGTCAATTCAGTAAAAAACTTAATGGTATGATAATATGATTCTCACAAATGCAGTAAAATACCAACGCAGAGATAAATATCAATGGAATAAAGTTGTTCGAAAGTTCTTACGTCTGAACTCACTAGCCTTAGACAAGTTTTATACTACAACGCTAAGAATAATAATATCTTGCATATCAATAATATAGAGCTAATACGTTGTTAGATTATAAGAGAAAATTTAACTCGATAAATGCGTAGTTGATGAAAAAACATAACGTATAATTTGATTTATTTATTTTTTGATAAAATTATTGTTAAACAATCAAAACCTGTAACTATTATTTTATATGTCAGCTTTTTGCTGTTGCTAAAAATTATCTTAAAACAACTTTCATTGCTTTGAGGAATGTTCCAGGAAAATTCGTGACAATCGTCAGGAAGTCGTCGTCGTTTTTTTATTATTCTAAAATCGATTTAAGAAAGGAAATCTTGCATTTGCACATTTTTGAGTCACTTTAATGAACATAATTATTATTATGTACTAAACACTGTAGTGTTAAAAAAAACAAACATAGTTTAACACCTTTGTTTATGTATGAGTGTATAATTAAATAACCCATTGCAACTTTTTAAATTCATTCCGTAGACAATGAAACCTAAGAAAATGCTTAGTCAAAATAAATTTTATTTCTAAAATTCATCTACCTATGGTTCTCCGTGTTTGGACTGCGAGCCGTCGATAAATCAGATAATATGCAAATGGACCGTCAGTTGAATCTACTCTCCCTAAATCATCCACACTAACAGTGCTTTAGTTCCATTAAAAGATAAGATAATTTATTTACCTTGTAAAAAAAATACCAAGAAAGTAGACTATTATCTAGTAAAGTTATAAATTCAGATGATGTCATAATAGTCTGCCTGCTTGCTCCTATAATTTTAAAATAAGACTATCACGAACATTTTTCTACACACTTGATCTATTTAAAGAGTTTTTAACTCATTCTTGTTTATGACTTTACGCATATTATAATGCATATATTCATTTTTAAATTATGATACCACAAATATATACTGACGCTTTATACTGACACAAGACGTTTCTCATTTGATAAAACTTTTTTCTTTAATATTCCATTAAAATAATTGAAATTAATGTTGTTATTCGCAGTGACAAAAATGATCATCAATCAATTAATTTAATCATATTTTATTCTAATAATACAGATGCCGCATTGGCGCAACAGACACACACACAGCACTGGTTTGTGGCTGTTGCGCTGGCGGTTGTGGGTTCGATTCCCGCACATGACAAACATTTGTATTGGCCATACCGATGTTTGCCGTGGTCTGGGTGTTTGTGCAGTTCTTGTGGGTCACGGTGGGGAACCACCATGCCTCGGAGAGCACGTTAAGCCGTCGGTCCCGGTTGTTATCATGTACACCTGATAGCGATCGTTACTTATAGTAGGGATAAGGGAATATATCCGCCAACCTGGAATTGTGATTGAACGTAACGTGGATTAAGCTCTGATCCTTCTCCTACATGGAGAAAGAGGCCTATGCCCAGCAGTGGGATATTACAGGATGAAGCGTATTCTAGTAATATAAATTCGAAAGTGAGTTCTTAGTTTATAGCACTTCCCCTGCTCACCTGCTTTTCCGCTCGCGATAAAACTTGATGCACGTAAAATTCAGACCTTTTATTTCAAACAAAAATCAACTAATATCATTAGTATGAATCTTTTATATATCATCACTATGATTATAATAACAGTAACAAAAAAAAAGTTAAAAAAATATCTTTATGAAAAGGAGATCGTTGAAAACGTAATTGACAAATTCTTGTTTGCCAGTTTAATTGATTGATCGCTTTTGTTGTTATAAAAGGAAAGTACCTGGGTGACCGAGCCAAGCTCGGTATTTTTATTTTATTTTTTGTTTTTTTTTTCGGTATTTTTATATTTTAATTTTATTTAAATAATAAATCACGAGTGAAATTAAAAAAAAAAGAAAAAAAATAATCTGGAGACTGAGATTCGAACCCGGGTCAAAACGATTTGAAATCCGTCGCTTTCCTAATTACGCCATTACAGCTGTAATAATAATTTTGAAATTAAGCTTCGTATTCTAATGATATTTTTTCATTGCCTAAAAACAGGGATAAAACGACATTTTTTTTAAATGAATCCTAGCTAGATCAATTTTTTACCCCCGAAATCCCCTGCATACTAAATTTCACGAAAATCGTTGGAGCCGATTCCGAGATTCAGAAAATATATATATATATATATATATATATATACATCTTGAAGGACATGTTGCGTCCTACATGGCGTTATTTACCGATGATGCTGCGTCCGACTGACTTTGTGCGTCCGGAATACGGACGCAAGATTGACCGACCCTCATTTTTAGCCCAAGTGTCCCATACGATCATTAGAATGCAAGGGCGAAAAATTGGCATAGACGTAATTTCAGCACTACAATGTCTTTTAGCGTATAATATAGTTCCGCCATCGTCCGACTGAAATTTGGAGGGAGCTAGTGTTCAGCGTATAATTTACCACGTATACTTTGAGTTCAGTTCACCTATCTTATCGTGTCCATTGAATATCGTACTTAATTTGTAAAGTTTTTATCATGTTTTCGTGACAACAATCTTGCGTCTCTTAAATATACTTAAACGGGCACTAGGTACAGTGTCTGAGGGGCCTATTCGGGGTTCACGAGGGACGCATGGCGCGGGGCGCGGGGCGGCGGGGTTCAGCGTGCTCGCGTGCCGAAGTTTGTAAATAAAAAGACATGTGCCGGCCGTGATGTAAGCTTGTCACCAAAGTGAATTATTTGCAAGTGTGTTAAAAGTGGTTATTTTTTTGGTTTATTATTAGTATATTATTATAGTTAGTGATTATAATAATATATTAATGAACAATGAAAAGAAGTGCAAGGATTCTTAAATTGGCAAACCGTAAGTACTTACTTTTTACTACTTAAATGAAAATTATAACACGATTTATCTTATTATAATACCTTAACATCTAGCTAGTAAGTACCTATTTACATTTAAACATGTTGTCTGTTTTTAATATTATTATGAGCTTAGTTTGCGTTAAATTGTCTGTGAGTGAACGTGTGTAGTCTGCAAAAATGGTTGTTGTGATTGATGTGGATACTTTTTTTAAAAGAAATGATTTTATACATTTTTATAAAGCTAAACTGCAATGGCCTTGGGATTCAACGCATTTCATTTTGCAAAATTGGTGCATACATTGTTATACGAGTATTAATATTACTAATTCAGTAGTTGAACATTTTGTACTACCCATGAATTTCGATGACTTTATAAGGCTTTATAACTCTTCTTTCATGTGGTGTAAATTTTGCAAATATGCCATTTATGATCATTTTCCAGAAGACGAATGTTTTTGTAATAACCAGTAATAATCAAAAGTAGGTACATGCTTCTATATTACTAACCTAGGTACCTATTTGATTCATAAATCGTAATATCATCCTACTTCGTACTAATACCTATTATAAACGCGAAAGTTTGTATGCACTCACGGCTGTTATCCCAGAAGGGGTAGCCAGAGGCTTTTTTGCGACTCACACAGTTCTCAGGGCGAGTGCGTTAGCCACTGCGCCTCGGAAGTTTAGGTATGATGTTTGTGAGTATGGATGGATGGCATGTGACTCTTTCACGCAAAAACGGCTGAACGGATTTGGATGAAATTTGGTATGGAGTTACATTATATAAGACAACGTCATTACAGTTAGGTATATTAAATCTTTTTAACCCCTGACGCAAAAAGAGAGGTGTTATAAGTTTGACGTGTTTGTGTGTGTATGCGTGAGTGCGTGCGTGCGTACCTGAGTGTGTGTCTTACTTTTTATAGGTTTTCTTGTTTTTGTTTGCTTTGGGGTCGAGGGTATTTAATTTTTTTATTGTTTTATAATAATACAAATATATCTGTTTTGTTTTCAGAGAGACAGGAAGAAAAAGAAAACCAACCAGAAACCTTACATGAGGTACGTGTGTTTTAACTTACATAAAACACGACTTACGTACACACATTTTTTTATGCATAATTACCTGTCCAACTCCGGACTTACCTGTTCACACCAGCCTGTGCCTCCGAGCTTACCTATTTATACATACATAGTTACATGCCAATCCGTCTCTGATTTACCTATGTAGACGTACTTACCTATCCAATTCTGAATTTATCTGTTCACATCAGCCTGTGTTGGTTCGAGTTTTTCCCAGCTGAATACCTAATAGCTATTGCTGTCTATTCATTAACTTTACATTAGTCGCTCTTAAAAAAAGAATAAAGTACCTATGATGTCTCGTTCATCTTCAATTTCTTCTTTTAGTGTTGTTAATCATGTATTTTATTGTATGTATCTCTGTTTACAGGAATTATCTGATTCAAAATCTGGTTCAATATCTGATTTTTCTACGACATGTTCTAATTACACTCCACCGAGACACGAAGTAAGTTTAACTAAAATACTTCATTAATCCATTAATAATAATATGCTTACGGCTATTATCCAAAACTGAGGTAGGGCACAGCAACTGAGGTAGGGCACAGCAGTAAATTTCCTGCTCAAAATATGGAGCCGCCCGACTGGGGTTACTACCCCAGTCGGGCGGCTCCATATTTAGCTGTGGTCTTCTGTAAGGTCGAGGTACTCCTCGACCTTACAGAAGACCACAGCTAAATAATACTGTTTTCAATCAGTATTGTGTTCCTGTTGGTGAGTAAGGCGACCAGAGCTCCTGGGGGGGATTGGGGATAGGCTCGGCAACGCGCATGCGATGCTTCTGGTGTTTGCAGGCGTCTATAGGCTACGGTCTTACCATCAGGTGAGCCGTACGCTTGTTTGCCGACCTAGTTACATAAAAAAAAAAGCGGTAGCACTCTAAGCCGAAGCAGTCCTTAAGCCATGTCAGAAACCTTCTAGGTGGCTTAAAAATATCTGCGAGCGCCAATTCAGGATTGAGATCGGGAATAGGTAATTTTGATGTTCAGCAAGGGATAGACAACACTTATATCACGAATTAAGTTGTTACCTTCATATTAACGAAGCAACAATAGTAAAGTTGACTAGCCCGTTGGCGCAGTTTGTAGTGATCCTGCTTTCTGTTCCGGAGGTTGTGGGTTCGATTCCCACCTCGAGTCTGGGTGTTATATACATATTTATTTATATATTTATATATGTATTATTTATAAGTATGTTTATCAAAAAAAATATATATGTAGCTAGACCAGTCGGCTGTTACCTATAACACAAGCATTAAGTTGCTTACTTTAGGAACAGACGACCGTGTGTGTATTGTGTACATAAAAAAAAAGTACAACAAAATAAAATAAGCTTTTTTTTGTTGCAGACCAGTTCTGATGATTCTTTTCGCAATGAATTTGGAACTTCGAATAATTTAACGCCATTAGAATGTGTTACGAACTTCGATTCATCGGTCAAGGAGCCTATTAATCTTAATTATAGCGAAATTAGTCACATAAGCGATGTTAATAATTCCTTGTCTAATATATCTTTCAAGCCACCTAATAACATAAGTTTAAGTGAAGTTAGTTGTAAAAGCAGTTCTCCTTGCAATGTAATTGTAAGTAGGGAATTTCCACAGCCTTACAATGAATCAGAACAAAATGAAGAGATTATTTACGATATTAATAGTGAATCTCAAATAGAAGATAATTCTAATGATAGTACAACAATTATCCAAAGGCAAAAACCCAAAAGTTCAAAGGTTCGAGATAAAGATTATTGCTTTTACTGTGAGTCATTTGTTTTAAATTTTGCTCGTCATTTACTCCGACACCATATTTATGAAACTGAAGTCCAAAAAATTGTGTCAAAACCTAAAAAAAGTCTTGATAGAAAACAATTAATTGCAGCTCTACGTAAAAAAGGAAACTACCTTGTAAATTCAAAAGAGGTCACTAAACCGATGCGAAAATTCAAATTTACTGATTATTTGCCGTGTACAGAGTGTCTGGGATTCTATTCTAAAAAACTATTATGGAAACATAAAAAGAAATGTAGTGGTAAATCAGGAAGTAAAAACATTCAATCTGAGGCTCAAAATCTACTGATACGTCATCTTAAAATCGACGAAAACCTAAAGGAAACTGTATTTCCCCGAATGCGGGCAGACAAAATATCACTTATTGCAAAAAAAGATAACCTTATATGTGCTTTCGGATCTCAATATTTAAAAACTCACCGAGAAAAACATTTCGTAAACGTAGTGTCGAGAAAAATGAGAGAGCTTGCAAAATTATTACTAGAATTAAAAAAGATTGATCCATCCATTAATGACTTCTTTTCTGCCTTAAGACCAATTCATTATGATATCATTGTACAAGCAACCAAAATACTGGGAAATTATGACATAGAAAAAGATAGGTATGAGACACCTACGTTCGCAATGAATCTGTCCACCACCTTGAAACAATGCTGCAATATTGCAATAATGTGTGCATTAAAAAAGCAAGGGCCTTACGCGGAAGTAGATACTGGCAAAATAGAAGCCAACTTAAAAACTTTGATTCAACTTATTGAATCAAATTGGAAATATGATGTGTCTACACAAGCTGCAACAGATTTAAACAAGAAAAAGTGGAATAAGATAACTATTGTGCCTTTGGCAAATGATTTGAAAATTCTTAAAGAATACCTAAATAAAAAATCCTTGGATGCTGCTATAAAAATTAAAGAAGGCTTACAAACTACTGAAACATATACACAACTTTTAGAGACTGTGTATTGTAGGGTTTTATTATTAAATAGGCGCAGGCCTGGAGAACTTCAAAGAATTACAGTGCACGATTATTTAGAAAGCGACAATAATGATAATAATAAGTATGAAGAATTTGATCGTACGCTTACTGCCTCAGAAAGGATTCTGGTAAAGAAATTTAAACGTGTTGTCATTAGAGGTAAACGCGGCCGCGGAGTACCAGTCTTGTTTAATAAAGAAGTTCAAGATGATATTAAATTATTATTATCGATTAGGCATATTTTTTTTGCTTCGACACCAAATCCATTTTTGTTTGGTAATCCCGGTTATAACAATACAATTTATGGCTACAAAGTTTTGGAAAAGCATGCCAAATTATCAGGGGCGAAACAGCCTAAAGCAATATCCTCTACAAGGCTAAGAAAACATTTAGCCACCTTATCACAGATTTTTAGCATGTCTGAAAATGATATGGAGCAGCTGGCTACATTCATGGGCCATACTAATGAAGTACATAAAAAGTCTTACAGGTTGCCAGATGACGTATACCAAACTGCTAAAATATCAAAGCTTCTCATTCTTATGGAAGATGGAAAAGCAGACGCTTACAAAGGAAAATCTCTCGAAGAGATTGATTTAGATTTGAATGAGGAGCTAATTGAAGAGCCCGTGGGCAACAATGAAATTATAGACTATGATCCTGAACCTACTTTAGATGCTAATTCTGATTACGTACAAACATATTATAATTTAAATGACTTATCTCAGGCTGGACCATCTGGTATGCAAAATGATTCTCAACAACTTATTAATGAACCCGTGTCTCAATTAGGTAACGAAAACAAAATACGAAAAGGGAAAAAAAGGACGTTGGTACCTTGGACAAAGGAACAAAAGGACGTAGTTACAAAATACTTTAAATTTCACATAAAAAATCACCAACCGCCTAAAAGAAATGAATGTGAGAAACTAAAAGAACAACATGTAGATTTACTTAAGAATAAAGACTGGCTAAAAATAAAGGTATTCGTCCAAAATATTTACTCTAAGGCTAAGAAATGAGAGAAGAAAATTTATGTTTTAAAATAGTATGTTTTGTTTCAAATATTTTTACTTTGTTAACCAATGATTAAGATACTTATAATTATGTTTGAATTGATGATTAATACCCGGTTTCTGGGGTCCGTATCAGCTGTTTATTTATTCCATAACTTTATCTGATGTTTAGCTGTCATAAACGATTTTACTGACATAACTGCAATTACATAAGCAAATGCCTTTAAAAGCATTTTTAAACAAAGGACTTAATAAAGAATTAAAAAGGTTGTCTGTTTATCGAATTAATCATTAATGAAGAGATATCTAACAGCACCTCAGAAACCGGGCATGAGACTTTTAGTTGTAGCCACTGATTTATTTTAATTATAATATAAAAGTACATGTTCCATTGTAAAGAAGACTGATTGATGTTCATAATTAAGTTTATTTTGTTATTGGGCAAAGGCAGAGCCCGTTTATGTTTAATTATTTAGTATAAATTGTTAAAATGTCAGTTAAAATGTTTTGATTTTTATATTTAGATACCCATTTTTTTTTACAAAATTTTAAATTGAAAGAGAAGCTGCAGATGGAGTTTAGGTTTTAGATGGAGTTTACATTTCTTTTAAGTAGATATCTAAAACAAGAATGACAACATTGGGTTGATAAAAAACCCTACTGATTTCTTTTAATTATAATATAAAAAAATACATTTTCCATTGTAATGAAGACTGATTGATGTTCATAATTCAGTTTATTTCGTTACTTGGTAAGGCGGAGCCAATTTATGTTTATTATTATGTCAATGTTAAATTGCATTGATTTGTTGATTGAAAAGTTTTTATGTTATATACACATTTTTTGTAAAATTTAAAATAAACATTAGATATTTTATATTACGATATGCCTTTTATTCCGTATATTCACCTGCATAAATATGACTACTATTATATTATTCGTATCATGAAACTTCCTCTTTCTACCTTTGAACTTACATGTTGACACCAGCCTGTGCATCTGAGCTTACCTGTTTATATATACTTACCTGTCCAACTCCGGACTTACCTGTTCACATCAGCCTGTGCCTCTGAGCTTACCTGTTTATACATACTTACCTGTCCAACTCCGAACTTACCTGTTCACACCAGCCTGTGCCTCTGAGTTTACCTGTTTATACATACTTACCTGTCCAACTCCGGACTTACCTGTCCACATCAGCCTGTGCCTCTGAGCTTACCTGTTTATACATACTTACCTGTCCAACTCCGAACTTACCTGTTCACACCAGCCTGTGCCTCTGAGCTTACTTGTTTATACATACTTACCTGTCCAACTCCGGACTTACCTGTCCACATCAGCCTGTGCCTCTGAGCTTACCTGTTTATACATACAAACTTACCTGTCACTCGTCAAAAATGAATATATTGCTTTTTAAGATTTTGTAGACCACCAAAGTGAAAATACGAGTAACTATTAATTATTTATTATCTGTGCCTGGAGTCATTATAAGCGCTTATATAGGTGGAAACCTCTTGGCTGATAAGCTGGATACAATAATTCAAAAACAGTATTTGGAACCAATCTGAATTCAATAGTAGATGGATGTCATTTAGTTATTATAATCATTATGATATATGCAGAGCATTATACGGAATTGATTTAAACATACAGTTGGATGGAGGCGGGAATGTGCATGGAGTGTTTTGAACGTATACGGAGATATTCAGTGTGCAAGAAAGATTTAAGAGTGAACGGACTCACTAATTCAGTTATTCGGAATCAATCTGAATTCAATAGTAGATGGATGTAATTTAGTTATTATAATCATTATGATATATGCAGTGCATTATACGGAATTGATTTAAACATATATTCGGATGGAGGCGAGAATGTGCATGGAGTGTTTTGAACGTATACGGAGATATTCAGTGTGCAAGAAAGATTTAAGAGTTAACGGACTCACTAATTCAGTTATTCGGAACCAATCTGAATTCAATAGTAGATGGATGTAATTTAGTTATTATAATCATTATGATATATGCAGTGCATTATACGGAATTGATTTAAACATATATTCGGATGGAGGCGGGAATGTGCATGGAGTGTTTTGAACGTATACGCAGGTATTCAGTGTGCAAGAAAGATTTAAGAGTGAACGGACGCACAAATTCAGCTAGAAATATTTAATTTGAATATCAACATTTAACGTTTAAATGAAATTTGACGTCGACTACTGATATGATACTGATTAAAACATCTTACATACGCAATGAAAACATTAAAAATCCCACTACATTCAGTGGACGCCGCAGGGTGGTAGTTTGTAAAGACGCAAGAAGACCTTCGCGATTTATATATATATATATATATATATATATATATATATATATATATATATATATATATACAAGAATTGCTCGTTTAATAGTATAAGATAAAAATTACGTTTTTTAAAAGTAATTTGTATTTCCTTAATGTATATATTTTATTTTTCTTTTATCTATTGAAAACTATCGTTACAGTTAAAATATTTTTCGTCTCATATGTAAACCTATTGTTACTAATAGCTTTACTCAAAAGTTGGAAAACTAAGTATGTAAATTCTATTTACTTCTCACATATGTGTGAATACTTAGAGTATAAATTACAGTAGTGTGGATACTAATACCATAATATCTGAAAAATTTTATTTGACTACGTACTAGTATGAATTTTTACTGTGAATTTCTAAAATTATAATAAACTGTACAATACATTTAATAAGTATAGACAGAAAATTGGGTTTAAAGTAGAATTACTAAGTTCTACATCTCCAGCTTGATTATATTTTATAAGCCATAATACAAAGCTTATAGAAGACAACTCTAACGTTTTATATATTCCTGGTATTATTTTTACAGTAGCTAACTTGTACAGTAGTAAAATCATAAAGAACTTGTGTAGAAAAATAACGTTTCCAAGTTTTCCACAATTATTTTTATTCAATTTTTTATAATATTTTTATTTAATTTTCTATACCAATATTATTTTTAGATACTATACACTTATACACTTTTAAGTAGATTGTCTAATAAATTACGTTTGTTACACGACTTTTTATTTCGACTCCATAGTATCAAAAAGGTAATAGGATAGTGACCTAGGTTAGTATTTTAATTTATTTCTAGTCAAATGTGACAGATTGGTATAGACACATTGTTTAGAAAGGAACTCTTTGGAAAGTTATGAGCTTGTTCAAGAAGTTAGAAATTTAATAGAATTCTAGTTGTGGCCAATATTTTTAAAACCATCATTTTCTATGTAAAATTGCGCGTTGGCGCAGCGGTCACAGCACTGGCAAATATCATAATATAAAATTTAAAAAAATAAAAACAAGTAGGTATTTGTGCCGACGCCGCGTAGCCGCAGCGGTCACAGCACTGAATTGCGATTGGCTGTTGCGCGGGCGGTTGCGGGTTCAATCCCCGCATACGACAACATTTGTATTGACCATACAGATGTTTGCCGTGGTCTGGATGTTTGTGCAGACCTTGTGGATCTCCCCACCGTGCCTCGGAGAGCACGTTAAACCGTCGGTCCCGGTTGTTATCATGTACACCTGGTAGCGATCGTTACTCATAATAGGGAATATATCCGCCAACCCGCATTGGAGCAGCGTGGTGGATTAAGCTCCGATCCTTCTCCTACATGGGAAAGAGGCCTATGCCCAACAGTGTGATATTACAGGCTGAATCGTAATCGTAGGTATTTGTGCATAACTATTTTAGCTTAAGAATTTTATTTTTGTATAATAAAGATTATACATACCTATAATAAAGATTTTTACATATAATAAAGATTTAAAGATTATACATATAATAAAGATTGTTATTATTCGAAAAAGAAAACATAATACTTATGTTAAGATTTCTCTGAAACGTCAGTTACGAGTAGCTTTATGATAATTGCTTACAAGGCTGCTTACAATACAGATCTACACCTCGTCGGCTTGCCAGACCACACTGGGCGCCAATTATTGCAAGAGTGCCTCCATTACTATACACAGAACCTATTACAATAAGATTTAGATTCCAGATCTAAATTAAGCTCAAAATAGTCGAAACCTATTTGAGAAATCTATATAAAGCTAAGTAAAAAGCTAGTTATCTATTTTGGTTTTAAAAGTTTTTCTTAACATTTTTTCTATTTAATCAAAGTTTATGTCGTGTCTATCAATATAAATTGCGATTTGCTCAGCTTTAGACTGTTTATTTAATATAGATATAGATTTATATCACGAGTAATTAATAATAGTTTAAATTTTATGTCTAATTAGTCTTTATTGCGAAAGTAAGAAATACACACAGACGGTCGTAGAATTTACTCATTGTCAGTTAAAAATAACTAATTATAAGTCCAACTTTTGCTACATAAGTACGTGTGAATCTATAATCATAACTAATGACTCACGTTATGTAAAACGAATGTCTGTACATAACAAATCAGAGTATAAAATAGTGACGGGATTATTTTATGTTTCTTTTTTATTTAGGTCGAACTTAAATTCATGTTCGTTATGTTGTTTACGTTGTTATTTATACAACTATTTCCAAATAGTATGCGTAGGAGACAAAAGTTTGTTATAAATAAACGCTAAAGAGACTTTCAAGAGAGAGTTAATATAAGAAAAAACATTATAACAAGAAAAATGTACCTACAATAAAAAATTTAATCAGTATTTATCCTTAATGATTTCTATTCTATAACAATGACACCATTGATTTATAGTGACAAGGTTCAACGAGAACTGTCTTATTTGTATACCGTATAAAGTTCAACGATTGACATTTATGTTGACACTGTTATTATGGCAATTTGAAACCCTATTTTGCCATTAATATATACATACTTCTTTACGTGTATGATACAAAACGTTGTCTTCTACTTTTGTTACAGACATTATATTTAAATTAATAACCACTGTATGGTCAAGATACTATGTCAATTTTCCTTTTCGTTATATCGGGTGAGGAAAAAGTATGGAAACCCCGGAAAATTCGGAAAACCGCATGGGTTAGTCGTGAAACAAAGGTTATACCCTAGGTAACTTTCAACGAGAAATCCAACGGTGACCTCTGATTTGACCTTAAACCTCATTTTTAAGGATATTTCAAGGTCAAATTCATTTTTTTAAATAGTAACTCCTATATTTTATACAGGAATCGAAAAGAGCGGAAAATTTTACGTCGTAAATGGGTAGCCCATTTATCTAAGGTCTGAAAGATGATATAGATTTTTTTATATGAAATATTTATAAATATAAATATAGCTCATGAGTAATTTGTAATAAAACACACGAAGTGAAGCGACGAGGTTCGTGATTGCATGCATTTATCTTGTGACTAGTTAATTATTGTTACAAGGCGTTTTACCGAACGACATAAGCTATTTTGCTAACAGGGAATAGAAATTCTACGGAGGATTGCGAGTTCAAAAGCAAATTACTTTGTTGTTAATAGCTTGTTTTAAGTCTAAATAGCTTAATATGGTAATCTTGTAAGCTTAAACATTAATTTAATAACGTTTAGATTTTCATTTACATCGTGAATCTTACAGAAATGAATATTTAGTTTAAATTACCCTGAATACGTGTGTATTCGAAATTCATCTCTTACTGTTAAAAAATTGCGAAACCCGGGTTGACACGAAATAAGGTGATGTTGACTGTATGGTGGAATTGGAAGGGCATCATCCATTATGAGCTTTAATCACCAGGCAAAATAATCGATTCGAATTTCTACTGTCAATTTATCTGTCAACAGCTGATGAGACTTAAGCAAGAAATTGAAAATAAGCGGCCAGAATTGATAACAGAATAGAAGTGGTCTTACATCACGACAACGCCCTTGGAGACAACAATTTTCGTGGATACTGACAAAGGGAATGGTCCACATGTTTAAAGTCGCTCTACATGCAATAGAACGGGCTATGCTTGGAGTTTCTCTCAAAGATAGAATTAGAAATAAGACTATCAGCGAGAGAACCAAAGTAACCGAAATAGTCCACAGAATTAGCAAGTTGAAGTGGCAGTGGGCTGGTCACCTGTGTCACAGAATCGATGGCCATTGGAGCAGACATGTCCTGGAGTGGAAGCGTCGTGTGGGACGTCCTCCGGCCCGCTGGACCGACAATCTACGTAATATTGACGGTATAGGCTGGATGAGGACTATAGAAAACCGGGATATCTAGTTCGAACTTGGGGAGACCTGTGCCCAGCAGTGAACTACAATAAGCTAAACTGACTGACGGATTTTAAGGTTTAACGGCTTTCAGTCACTTTTTATTTGTATTATTATTTTTTGATAAAAAAATTTTTTGTCAGATACATAAGAATAGAATTATTGTGGTTGTATACACGTTAACTATATTTTTATTACAGTTTTCTGTCATTATGACATCAAATTTGTGCATACAAGCAAAGGCTTTTTGCCCAGTGTGTTAATAACGCCAGTAGGCGGAAGTGGCGCTCGTAAATAGTGGCGCGTTTCGTTTTTCCGTTTCCGCAATACTGTTGCCATTACTTCTGCTGCACGTCTTATTCAAATTACGCGCCTACTTTACCTCGATTCAATTTAACAGCTGTATTTATTTAAGTTGTATCTTACTCATAATTTTTGTATCTTCATTTTATGGGCAACTACAAAAATATTATTCATAATTATATTAATCATAACACAGATATTGTTTTTGTTTTTAGCCACAAGAAAATACAGTAACGAAGGAAATTCGATAATTTATTTACTTTTATAAATTCGTTGAGCTTACGAGTTACGAGTAAAGACCACTTGAGGCGCTTGTTAACAAAACAATAATTATACAAGAGATCCGCTAATATTATCTCGCATAAGCGTAGTATGACTAATAAAATATAATGAACAGTAGTAAATGAGCACCATATGCAGCGTAAGTAGAGATGTCCAAAAACGTAATTTGTATCGATATACAATATCGTAATGTATCGCATGCGTTTGTATCGATACACGATATTATCGAATTATTTTCTATCGCTAATATCGATACATACGATATTTTCGATATTTTTGTCATTACGAAATGATAAAGATAAAATATAGATTTTAAGTCTACTCTCTTCGCGCTTTGCTTAGTGATCATTTAGACGGCTATTAAGTTAAAAAAAATGAGTGAGGGATTTGAATTTTAATTACCAAAAATAATATGTATATATGTATTCACATAATTATATATTTAGAAGACGTTGTTGTTGTTTTTTTTTTGCGAATAAACACTATTATTTTCTATTGAAACGATTTCTGAGGTAAATTCATATCAACTTTCTAATCAAAAAAAAAATTGCTTAAATATAGCGTAATGCTTAGCTTTCCATCGTTACTCTTTTCATCGCTATTCTCTTTAATAAAATAAATCCAAACAGGTGCGATAATAAGCGATAAAAAATACATTACAAACCAAGTTAAGGTTGCTTATAAGACTGGCTACATTACATAAGTTTGTAATTTACCTAGTGTTAAGATATAAATTTTTATTTTATTATTTGATATTTTGCTACCTTAATTTTCTTTTAATATTGTTTTTTTTTTTTTTTTGTTATTTTGTAAATGATATTTTTTGACTTTCGTTAAGTGTGTGTATCACCTTATGGTGAAATAAATGTTTTCATTTCATTTCATTACAATAACAATGCCAAGTATTAAGGTAGGGATCCCTAGTACATATTTTTCACCTGATTACTATCAAGCTAATTTTCCGGGAGTAGCTTCATTTTGATGAGACGAACAAAAAGTTCCTCTTCGAAAACTCTCGATTGTGGTAGATAATAGAGTTAGCAGGAGATAGAGCAGCAGTGAGCGTAGTACCGGGATAACGTACCACGCAATTTGTAGGATAATATTGTTGCGTGTTAGGGTTCGAACGATTTGGAGAGAAAGACCTGCTGACTCTTTTAGAGACTTTATTCACTAGCACTAGGTCCGACACAAGCACTAGGTACAAATACTAAGCACTAGGTACACTCACTAATCACTAGGTACACACACTAAGCACTAACAATGTCCGAGGTCGTAGCCAATGTCGTAGGTTTCCGCTGGTATCACTTCTTGATCACTAGTCTTCACTTCGAAGTCGCTTCGTCGTTAGCTCAAACTGAACTGACTCCGCTCGGCCTCCCGCGGCCTTTTTATACCGGGCCGAGCCTACTCCCAGACAATTCTAGAATGTTCGTGCGTGTACTCGATCTTGAGTTCATTCACCCTATATAAGTCCTCTAGCGCCATCTAGTATTGAGTGGATGTTTCACGTTGTCTTTGTAACAAAGTGGTTTGTACAGCACACAACGTGGTTCCTCCGCTCCCCGCTAGATGGCGCAAGCTCCTTTATTTTGTGTTACTCGTAACAATATTATCAAGTTTATGACCTCGTAAGGTCATCAAAAATTACTAACCAGCTGATTTTTTTCTTTTAGTTAGTTAATATTTATATAATTTGATGGTAATATTGTGTCGTTGTATGGCTATAATATCGTAGTATAGTGCTGTATCGATATCTCGATATATCGTGTCGTATTGGGCATCCCTAAGCGTAAGTATTTCTTAATGGCATATCAAAATTTAATAACACTGTTTATCCCTCCAGAAACATGACCTTTTTACAAAATAATATTCATTACCAACTTTGCATATTCACTTAAAATCGCTTAGCAGTCAAATCAAAGAATAGTGCGCGGAAAGTAGTTAATCTATACTTATTATAAAAATAAGTCCCCCGGCCGCGTCTTTCTGTCCTCCTGTCTGTCTGTCTGTCTGTCTGTCTGAACGCGATAAACTCGAAAACTACGCAACGGATGTTTTCAACAATAGAAAGAGTGATTCTTGAGGAAGATTTAGGTATATAATTTTTTATGTTTTAATGTAAATTAGCAGAAATACGGCGATAAATGTTGAAGAGGTCGCAAAAAATCTCGCCAACGGGGAGCTTTCTACGCGAACGCTGCGTAAACTAGCAAAGATATCGTTTTATAATGTACTAGCGAATTCAAAATCTATAAAAATGCTACAAAAAAGTCCGCGATAGCATATCTCTATCTCTTAGGGTTGACTTACAATAACCACTTTTATGTTCAAATTTTTAATTAAAAACATTCCGTTATTTTTAAAGATATTTTCTTTAGTTCAGTATTAATCCTTATCCAAATGAATATGTTATTTAGCTTATGCATTTAATGCAGATTAAAATTGCTCTTTACATTATATTAATCAGATAAATAGTTTTTGAGATATCGTCGTTAGAAGTAAGTAGCAGCGAAACATTTAATGCTCGGCGAGCCAGCGTTGAGCGTTCTTTCCTTGAGATGCCTATAACGACGCGGGCGAGTCCATCCCCTCTGCCCCGCATCGCTCGACCGCCTGCTCATGCTATTAAAGGAAATCAAAGAATATCAAAGATCATTTTATTGAACTTTTTTTTAACTTTTTTGTTAAATTCCACGCGGACGAAGTCGCGGGTACAGCTAGTATCTAATAATTTCAAATGTATTTTTATAGTTATTTAATTAAGTATTTTGACAAATAAAAGTGCTGTGTGGTTACGGCACTAAAGAATGTAGCCACCCCCTCTCTTCCCGTGGGTGTCGTAAGAGGCGACTAAGGGATAACACAGTTCCACTACCACCCTGGAACTTAAAAAGCCGACAGATGGCGGGATAACCATCCATGCTGGCTTTGAAATACACAGGCCAAAGATGCGACATCTTCATTCTTCGGTGCGACAAAGCCAGCCCTGACCGCACCCAGCGTGGTGACTATGGGCAAAACACATGAGTTCGCGTCGTAATGTCGGGCGCGAACTTGTGGAGGCCTATGTCCAACAGTGGACTGTGATAGGCTGTAGTGGTGGTGGTGGTGGTGGTAGTGGTGGACAAATAAAATAAAATGGTTAACTATTTTATTATTATTTTTTATAAAATACGGTAACAACTATAGGCATTAATTCTTATATTTTTTTTAACTTTCCGCGTCTATAGGTATTAACCGTTTTATTTTAAAAGGATTTAAAATGAAATATTCATGATCCAGAGCCACATTACCCGTAGTACTTTGTACTGTGTACTTGTTTTACCTCGTGTGAACGAGGCCTCGGAAAGTGATTCAAAGGGATTTACGCGATAATGGATTTTAAAAACACTGTACCCTTACAAACCTGGCTGTTTTATTTTCACGTGTATAAGTACAACCTTTTTGGCTGATTTTTAACGAACCGAATTTCATCTTACTTTCGACATTCCTGAGTTTAAATTAAAATTATAGTATTAATTATTGTACACAATGAATCCTTTTAGATATTTGTGATAACAATAAAAACTGTCATTTTTCCTTAAAAGGTACCTTTTGAGATAGTTTTAGTACACTATAACGAGAAAATACAAAAAAAAATATATTTTTATTAATACGGCACAAAAAATCTTAATTTAAAAATGAAGCCCTAATTTTTTAATAAAAATATTTAACACCTATTTTTAACGTTAGCGTTCACGGTTATTGTCTAAGATCCGAGATAGATAAATATTCCCTCATCTGTTAATTAGATGAAACAATTTTTTATAGGCTGATTTCAATATTGTGAATTTATTAAAACAACCTCTGCCACCATAAGCCTGCTGCATTTTTTTATGTTTTCCCTCAGCCTTTAACAGATGAGGGAATATTTTGTTATATCCCGGATCTTAGACCATTACATAAGTTTTTGCAAAACCTCGGAAAACTACACGGGACCGCTATGTCATGTTTATAATTTTGATACATTACAAAGAAATAAATATAAAAATATATACTAAAACAACGAAACTAAAACTAAAAATCTTAAAAAATATAATATAATAACTAAAATATATTATTAAAAGGAGTCCCTTTATGATTAGATTTCATTTTTCTAACATAATGAATGAATGAAGTAAATAATACATTTTCATCTCAAAATTTTTAATATTACTTTATTTAATAATAAAAATAGCGTATTTTAACAGACTGATCTGCCTATATGTAAAAAATTATGGAATCACATAATAAATTGGCGTAACCATTGGCATTGTTGATATTTCGGGCAAATTTAACAAACTTTAACCTTTACATGTGTATGAGTATGCAACATTCTCTAAATAAACGATATCATCGGCTGAAATGAAAATGGTTTAAAAGGTTTGTAGGATACATTATTATAATTCACACACCTGGACTGTACCCTTTTCCTTTCGATTTAAAAGGGATGTATATGATTTAAAGCAGTATTTTAATTAAATTAAAGGTTAGCATTTTTTTCTCTTAAAATAAACGAAACCAATATTATGAAAGTAGAACACCATATACATATTTTTTTACAAATTAAAGTGTCATATTGTATACTTGAATAGCAACAAAATTCACTAAATACCACTTTTAATTCTTATAGACGGCTTGTTCGGCATTCTACAACATAAAGAAAAGTAAAAAAAGAAAGAAAATAGCTCTAATTTCAACTCAACCACAAATATTTGTTTAAATGCATATTCGTAAGAAATTCTACACATTTACAGACTTAACAAGAGTAACTTATTTATACTAGCAGGTTTATTGGACAAACTCCCATTTCAAGCTACGTCTACTTGCCAACCCTAATCGTACATACTACGGCAATTAAAACCAATTACAATAACCGGTAGAATTACGGACAATAGAATGAATGACTTTGGATCATTGCCATCTTTAATGTTCTAGGCGACAATAAATGTCCCTAACATCGTATTGTTCTCATAACAAATCGAGGTGTAAAACAAATATGACTTAAAATAAGAATTGAAAATGATAGATATATTTTCGCGTAACATTATGCCTAATTAACTATATACCCGTACTTTTGTAGATGAAGGTTAAAATTTACTACTATTTTAATTTTATAGAAATACGATTTAATGAGGAAATGCTCATAAGGTTCTTCTCGCCTCTTAAAGCAGTTGCAGTAGCATTTGTGTAGTAAATAGTAATTTATACCTGCGTTAAATTTAAGTCACTAAATAAATAGTCATTATATTCAGTTTCGGCCTACTTAATTATAATTTATAAAACTAACAGTTCCTACAGTTGAGTAAAAGTTTGACTGTTTTTAGGGTTCCGTACCTCAAAAGGTAAAAACGGAACCCTTATAGGATCACTTTGTTGTCCGTCTGTCTGTCAAGACCCTTTTTCTCAGAAACGCGTGGAGGCATCAAGCTGAAATTTATATTAAATACTCAGATCTGCTGCCTCTTAAAGCTGTGAAAAAATGAAACTTCTAAGCCAAGGCAATCAAATGATACAGCCGTTTATGCTGCAAATTTTCGACACTCTCAAGGGAATCAAAACCTACAGGGTACTTCCCGTGAACTAAGAATCTTGAAATTTGGTACGAAGCAACGTCTTATAGCACAGATACAGGAAAAATTGCGAAAAGTGTAAATTTTTAGTTACTACATATAAAAAAAAATATTTTAATAATTTTACACTTAATACCACTTTTCTCATAAACGCGTAAAAGTATTAAATTGAAATTTATATCAAATACTCAAGTCTATAATACCTTTAAGCTGTAACAAAATCAAACTTCTATGTCAACAGTATCAAAAGAAAAACCAAGTTAAGCCGCATATTTTCATCGAAAATAGTCCCAAAGGAATCAAAACCTACAGGGTACTTCCCGTGAAGTCAGAATCTTGAAATTTGGTACGAAGCAACGTCTTATAGCACAGATACAGGAAAAATTGCGAAAAGTGTAAATTTTTAGTTACTACATATAAAAAAAATATTTTAATAATTTTACACTTATTACCACTTTTCTCATGAACGCGTAAAAGTATTAAATTAAAATTCATATCAAATACTTAAGTCTATAATACCTTTAATCTGTAACAAAATAAAACTTCTATGTCAACGGTATCAAAAGAAAAACCAAGTTAAGCCGCATATTTTCATCGAAAATAGTCCCAAAGGAATCAAAACCTACAGGGTACTTCCCGTGAAGTCAGAATCTTGAAATTTGGTACGAAGTAACGTCTTATAGCACAGATACAGGAAAAATTGCAAAAAGTGTAAATTTTTAGTTACTACATGTAAAAAAAATATTTTAATAATTTTACACTTAATACCACTTTTCTCTTGTACGCGTAAAAGTATTAAATTGAAATTCATATCAAATACTCACGTCTATAATAACTTTAAGCTGTAACAAAATCAAACTTCTATGTCCACGATATCAAAAGAAACAGCAATTTAAACCGCATATATTGAAACTAGCAAACAACTGACAAGGGAATAAAAATCTAAAGAATACTTCCCGTCGACCTAAAATCTTCAGGTATGAAGCAACGTCTTATAGCACAGATACAGGAAAAATTACGAAAACCTTAAATGTATAGTTACATCGCAACCACAGAAATAGTATGTGTAATGTTGTTTATTTCTGCTTTGTTTTTCAATTATAAAACTTTGCAAAGTAATATTTATTTACTAACTCTTTTTGCACACCAACACACAAAAGAACAATACATATAATTTATAACAATAAACTTGCATCAATTGCAACAGGCGGCCTTATCGCTAACACAGCGATCTCTTCCAGGCAACCTTTGGGCAGAGGACTTGCATATAAACTAGGGGAAGGGCGCAAAATTTTGTAAAAAAAGGAACAATATAAAATAAAAATCAGATATAAATAAATAACTATAACAATAGATCATAACAATAATCAATGACCAGAGGTAAGTCACCTGGTCACGATGGTCTTAGCATTGAACATTTACAGTCGGCTGGTCCCCACTTACCCCGTGTTCTGTGTATGTTTTTTAACTTATGCCTAAGTCATAGTTATATGCCGGATAATATGATGCGTACGGTGGTGGTTCCTATAGTAAAAAATAAAACGGGCGACAACGCCGATAAGAATAACTATAGGCCCATTTCGTTGGCGACTGTCATTTCGAAAGTGTTTGACAGCATTCTTAATACACAGCTTAACGTGTACGTCCAACAACACGATAATCAGTTTGGTTTTAAGCCGGGTCTTTCAACAGAAACCGCAGTGCTGTGTCTTAAGAGTGCTGTCACCTACTACGTAAAGAGAGAAACACCAATTGTTGCCTGTTTCCTTGATCTCTCTAAGGCTTTCGACCTGGTCTCATACAATATTTTATGGAAGAAACTACAGAAAAGCGGTTTACCTGTAGAGTTCATTAATATTCTGAAGTATTGGTATGGGAACCAGGTCAACTATGTACGATGGGAAGGAGCGTTGTCTCGGCCGTATGGCCTGGAGTGTGGTGTGAGACAAGGGGGCTTGACTTCGCCAACTCTTTTTAACATCTATATGAATGAGTTGATAGCTGAGCTCAGCAGTACCAGAGTTGGCTGTTACATAGATGTTGTATGTGTGAATAACATTAGCTACGCTGATGATATGGTGCTGCTGAGTGCTTCCGTCTGTGGCATAAGAAAATTATTGTCAATATGTGAGTCATATGCTAAGTCACACGGCTTAATTTATAATGTAAAAAAGAGCCAAACAATGGTGTTTAATGTCCGAGGCAAGTGTACGAAAGAACTACCACCGGTATTACTTAATAATTGTATTCTGGATAGGGTTGATAATTTTAAATATCTCGGACACTATCTGACTCCCGATTTAAAAGACGATGCTGATATTGAACGGGAGCGGAGAGCATTGTCGGTGAGAGCGAATATGCTTGCTCGTAGGTTTGCACGTAGTTCACGCAACGTTAAAATGTTTAGCATTATTAAGAGCATATTGTACATCTTTTTACACGTGCAGCCTATGGGCGAGATATACTCAAAAATCCTATAGTGCTCTCCGGGTTCAATATAATAACGCGTTCAGGGTGCTGTTGGGGCTACCTCGATACTGCAGCGCCTCAGGGATGTTTGCTGAAGCGCGTGTTGATTGTTTTTACGCTGTCATGAGAAAAAGATGTGGGTATCTGGTGCGTAGGGTGCGGGGTAGTGCCAACAGAATTCTGGGCATGATATCTGATAGACTAGATTGCATATACACGAGTCATTGCTGTGCCGTTGCCAACGGGATGGTGTAGCAATGATTCGATAGTATTGTAACATTTGTTTATAACATAAAAAAAAAAAAAAAAAATTGTAATAACTAACATAGTACGTAAGACATATTTGTATTACTAACCATAATGAGTCACAGGTCACTTGAATAAAGAATTATTATTATTTATTATTATTATAATAGATGCTATATTTAATGACACATATCTATACTAATATAATAAAGCTGAAGAGTTTGTTTGTTTGTTTGTTTGTTTGAACACGCTAATCTCAGGATCTACTGGTCCGATTTGAAAAATTCTTTCAGTGTTAGATAGCCCATTTATCGAGGAAGGCTATGTATCATCACGCTAAGACCAATAGGAGCGGAGTCCACGCCGACGAAGTCGCGCGCAGTAGCTAGTGTACATCGGGGGGCACGGCAGTGCCCCCGCCATATAAGTTTACTCATATGTATACACAAATATATAAATACATACATACATACGTATATACACTATAAGCAAATTGATAGATTAAGACGAATGACATAACAACATAACGTAACTTCATGAAAAATAATAAATAATAAAATAAAGTTGCTTAACATAATTTAATATGATAAGTACATTTCCTTAACAAGTTTTTCAAATGTCATTAAAGATTGAGCGCGTTAGACAGTGGCAATAAGTTCCAAAGACGATAAGCTTCAATAGTGAAAGATTTAGAATAAAAGGAAGACGAATGTGAAGGTATCTTCAAAGTTAGACTATCATTTAAGCGAATAGGTACATATTATATATTTATCTTTAACGCCAGCGTTGACTCTAGACCAGAATTAAGAAAGTTCTTCAATATGTATTCGTAGCCGGCGACCATGCAAGTAACTATGAAACCAGTCAGACACCTTAGGAGATATGTTAAGAGAACCAAGTATAGCTAGTAGTAAGTCAAAATCAACAGTATTGAAATGATTAATGAAATCAAGTAATATTAACACTGTAATGAGAATTCTAGACATTAAAAAATATATATGTTTAAACAATAGCAGACAATAATAAAAATAAATTCAGGAAAACATGTTTTATACAAACTTGAAAACAGGTACAAAGGTCAAAAAGGCTCGAATTAAATTACAAAATAAATGTTACATCATCTGTGGGACTATTTAAATAAATAAATAAATAATAAATAAATAATATTATCTACTATATATAATATGGTTCAAATTTAATACTTAATAGTAATAAAGTATTTTTGAACCAGATTTCTAAATAGTGACTAAAAAATTTGTAAATAAATAACTTCGATAAAAGAACTTTCCTACCAAGAGACAGTCAAGGAAAAAAGGGAGACCAATTAAAAGGTGGAGAGATATCTTCAACCAGATAATTATGTGGACCGCTGTGTATACAGAAAGCACGGGAAAGGGATACATGGAAATGTTTAGGAGAGGCCTACGCCGCAGAGGCGACTATTACTATTACCAATATTAATTAAGTGATGTTATAAACATGTAGACGAGTTAATTATACGAGTATAGAATAAATATATACATAGGTTAATATACATACATATGTTTAAACTAAGAATACTTACGCTACTATTAATTGAAATTTTAATAGTAATAGAAATAAAGGCGATTTTTATTTTATTTATTTATTTTATTTTATATAAATTAAAGGATTAATGAAAAGATAAAGACCTTTGTCTTAAATTTATGCTCCTCCAACTTTCCATATTGTAATGTTACTTACGGATTTCATTTAGCAGCAAAATACCATAACTTTTACTTATATACCTGCAGGTTTGTACGGAACCCTCGGTGCGCGAGTCCGACTCGCACTTGACCGGTTTTTATTTTAATTTTGTGTTTGTCAACGATATCATATAGTCGAGCTCATAACTATTACCTACCACTATTTGCTTCGACAGCACGCCACCATTCTAATGTCATTGTATGATCATAAGATCATAAGTCAATGTAGTCAATCATTGGCGTGATAAAAATCGCTCTTCCTGCGTTTCTTGCTTCTTTACATAGTATCAAGGGTCTATGTTCTGACATCTTAAAATCAAATTCTGTCCAAATTACAGATGTTATAGAAAAGTCGAACCAGCCAGCAGTTCCTGAGATTAGCGATTTTAAACAAACAAACCAACTGTTCAGCTTTATAATATACCCATACATATATATACCGTTCTTCGTAGTATGGGTTCAGTTTGAATTACCATTTATAATCGCTACGTGTAACTGCCGTTTGACACTACTCTCGAATGCTCGATGCCAAGTGTCTGGTTACATTACTCTGAATTGTTATTTCAGCTTACCTGTGCATTATTATCCTTTGTAACTATTCTGAATAAAATAAAAAAAATTGCGTACGTACAAAGTACACGTCAGAAGTGAAACTTCTTTGGCAAACTAATTTAAAAAACGAATTCGAAAAAACTAATTAAAAAACGAATTTAAAATACAAAAAAACTAATTGAAAAAAAAAACAAAAAGCATACGTGCCTCATGCGCCTAAAGAAGTTTCACTTAATCACTTTAATAAACTTAAGTTTAGTAAAAAGATTTTCCCAGCTAACAACGTAATGTGGACAGTAAAAGTCAAGAATAAAATTAGTTAAATATTAATTTAAAAAATTCTAACATCCATACATCTTTTCAATCTTCTTTGTTTAAAAGATTCTTTGAACATTTCAATGAGGCTATTTTAATTATTTCTACAAAACGATCCAGGTTATTCTTGTTAATAACTCCGTGAATATAAAGGTTTACTGAAATAACTACCTTGTTCACTAAGACAAGCTCAACTTTTGTTATACAAGTAACAAACATTGTTTTTATTTTAACAAAACCTTATTTGTTGATTCACAGCTTCAAGGAAATTAAATTAAAATTTAACCGAGTAATGAAATAGCTTGAAGTCTCCATAATATCTACTAATTAAGTTACTTACTTATTTTAATCAGTACCTAACTTGACTTAAGAATAAAGATTGATGTTGATAATTTCGAAAATGACGAAGTTTCATTCAAAAACAAAAGACTAAGTGTCAAAAAATGTTGAGATACATTTTTAAGATGAAAAGGCTGACAAAGTTTCATGTCTCTAAGACCAAAAATAACGGACTTCTAGACAAACTGTTAATAATTATTTATCTACTAGCCGACCCGTGCCCACTTCGTTGCGCATTAATTACTTTTAATAATTACTTCTAACGACGATATCTCAAAAACTATTCATCTGATTGATATAGTGTAAAGGGTAATTTTAATCTGCATTAAATTCTTAAGCTAACATATTTATTTGGATAAGGAATAATACTGAACTAAAGAAAATAGCTTTGAAAATAACGTAATGTTTTTAATTACAAATTTGAACATAAAAGTGGTTATTGTAAGTCAACCGTAAGAGATAGAGATGTGCTGTCGCGGACTTTTTTGTAGCATTTTTATAGATTTTGAATTCGCTAGTACATTACTTAACTATATCTTTGCTAGTTTACGCGGCGTTCGCGAGGAAAGGTCCCCGTTGGCGAGATTTTTTGCGACCTCTTCAACATTCATCGCCGTATTTCTGCTAATTTACATAAAAGCATAATAAATTATATACCTAAACCTTCCTCAAGAATCACTCTTTCTATTGTTGAAAACCGTGTAAAAATCCGTTTAGTAGTTTTCGAGTTTATCGCGTTCAGACAGATAGGAGGACAGACAGGAGGACAGAAAGACGCGGCCAGGGGACTTATTTTTATAATAAGTATAGATTTAACCTCCTTAGAGGTAATTTTTTTAAATCCTAACTATATATACATATATGAGGATATCCACTCAGTACAGTGAAAACGAGCTGACACAACGGTCATAGCACTGGTTTGCGGCTGTTGCGCTGGCGGTTGTGGATAGAGTCCCCGCACTTGACAAACATTTGTATCCCCATACAGACGTTTGCCGTGATCTGGGTGTTTGTGCAATCCTTGTGGGTCTCCCCACCGTGCCTCGGAGAGCACGTTAAGCCGTCGGTCCCGGTTGTCATCGGTGTACACCTAATAGCGATCGCTACTCATAGTAGCGAATATATCCGCCAACCCGTATTGGAGCAGCGTGATGGATGCGTGATTAAACTCTGATCCTTCTCCTACATGGGGAAAGAGGCCTATGACCAGTAGTGGGATATTACAGGCTGAAGCGTAGTGACAGTACTTGTTTAAATTTATATATAATATCAAACTTCAATGTATTACACTCGACGATGACGAATCAATTAGTCAGTCAGCCAAGTGATCAATCAGTCAAACAAAAATTCAGTCAGTGAGTCGGACATGTGCTTTTATAAGTGAAGATGTTATAGTTATAAAATATATCTAAGGAGTAGAGAAGTCATAAAAAACGAAAAAAAACTTGAAACCTGTGTTTATGAACGTTCTGGATATTATTTAACAGTGAACTGATACAAACACAAGGGAATCGAATGACTGTTTAATGTCACTCAAAGCTTTCATAAATATTCCATATAAAATCCTTTTAAGTTATTACGGAGCGAAAAAGTGCTTTAAAAATAATCCCATTATAAATGCACTGATTGGCAGGAATTTTCACATGCAATTTTATTATCTGACTAATCTACTTTTGCTGCACAGTTATTAAGAACAATATAAAAAAATTCACACTTAAATTTAACAAAAACAGTTACTGACAAGTTAACAAATGATATGGATTAATTTAGGTTATTGTTAGATAATTATAATGATCCTTGAAAATAAATAGGGTAGGTATGTATTTCATCATACTCGGAGAGACTCAGACTACATGAGTACCATTTAAAAATAAATTTAAAGTAAAAAAAACCTTTCTAAAATACAAGCTTTTATTTGAATGCGTTAATACGAAAAAAATAAATTTTTACATTAAAACTTAATATCTACTTACATATAAAGTACCTAATGACTTTATATGTAAGTAGATAGTAAAAGCAATGGCATAATCTATATTATATAAATGCTTGTCGCGAGATATGAGTACTAATATTTCCTTAGTTTGAAAATGTTAATAGTAAAAATCTATAACATCAATTTATTTAATTTACTTGTTTAAAAGCAAATCTATTATGAAGTTATGTTTGAAGGAGCTTTGGACGGAGCTACAAATTACCTTAACGATCGATATATAAATAATATATAAGAAATCGATATATGATATATGACCTTATACACCTCCAAAAATAAAGAAACTTAAGTTTTCCTACTACTACACTTACAACGTTGAATGATATCCCCGTTTGTCCTCACGCTCACGCTGACAGATATTCAGGAGCCAGTTTAGTTTAGCAAGTTATGTAAGGCAAATTTAAAAAAAATCACTTATGTCGCCGTCGTCGACCTCGATTCGATATAATTTTCTTTAATTTTAAATTTTCCAACTTATGTCGTTAAATCTTAGAATTTATAGTAAAATATAATGTATATGTACCTAAAACCAATTTTTACGAGTGTGTAGTCGGAAGTCAGAATTGGTTAGGAGTCGTTATCCCTCTTAATATATGTAAACGTAAAATATATAATAATGGCGAATTCTAAAAAATGTGACGCACTTTTTTTACTTGACAATTCTTGATTTTTTTCATGATAATAGAATGTTCTCGCGTACTTAACAGCCTAGTTACTGTTAAATACACATACATGTATGTTTGTTTACAAAAATTCATATTCTCGAAAAAAAAAATTAAAGGCTTCAAGCTGTTGTGACGTAGGTACCTAAAATTTGTTGGGGAGTAACTGAAAGTGTGACATAACGTGACAAAGGGGGAGGGAGGGGTCCAAAACATGTAGTAGACATATTAAGCAACATAAAACTACTTCATGTTATACACATTTTACTAGTACCTACATAATATGTCCAATTATTATAAAAAAGTATGTTATGTGTAGTTCATATGTAGTTAAAACGTTCTTCCCATTCACACAACATACCCACCTAATGAAGAAAGAAACATACTTTCATAAATGCAGTTAATCATCAAAATGGATGCTAAACCAAGGGGTGGCTGTAACGCCTATACTACATTACGTAGGTGCAAGAGAAAAGAACATAGAAAAGGCATTTTTAATCTCTCAAAAGCCACATCAAAAGCAAAAATTCTGTTGTACATAATTTGTGCTGCAACCTTTGAAAGCATTAAAACACACGTCCATTCATAGGTCTTGATTGAGTGTATTACCCAGAAAAAAATGCATATCAAACAATTTAAAAAAATGGAAACTATTTAAAATTCATGGAAGCACATATTGAGTTTTCGATATTTATAGCTAAAACTTTTGTGTATAATTTTCAGCCAACATATAAAACGGTTATTACAAAAAAGTTGAGATTCCTTTAAAATTTGAATAACTAAAATGAGAATATAAAATACAAACACAAACAACTCTAGTTTTTTTTTCACTTCTGTCTTGTACAAAAATAAAACTATTTAATTCCCAAATTATATAACATTTTTATATAACTTGGGCATTAATTAGCATTATAATTTGGATTAAAAACTATTATCCTTAGGGCTTGTTTATCTATTAGGAACCAATGAACTGCAACTTTTAGAATATTGCACGCCTCATATGCGAAGCGGATGAAGTTGTGCTCTACACTCGCCTTACAAAAATCAAGCGATTTCTTGAACTAAAATTGTCTTCATTTTCTATCGCACTTGTAGAACAATATTTACGTCAAAATGTAATGAAAATCACTAGTTTCAACACTTATGACATTTTTAAAAGACATTTTGCTTGTTAAATAAATAAATAAATGTTTAAAAAAATTATTCCGTGGACGTCCGACTCTCAAATGTGTGTATGAAAACTGCCGAAAAACTTAACTGATCAAGTCCATTTATTTTTATACGCTTCAGTATCGGAGCTAAGTTCTTTCAAAGATCACGGTCTAATTTAATGTAGTTTATTTATAATCTATGTTCTTTGCTCTTACGTGTCAATTCTGTGGTTGATATTAGTAGTGCTTCGCTATGTTTGACTCTGATAGCGATATCATAATTGCAAGTGCTGCATTTATTAATTTATCGCAAAAACTCAAAAATAAAAGAAGGAAGGAGGAGGACGTTGGTGGGTTACAAATTTAATGCAACGAAGGACACTGCATAATGTAGATGAAACAATGATGGATATGCAAAACACCCACAACAACCCACATACATCATTTGGTAGGCTTCTATCATTAATAAACAGTTTTCTTTAGACCAATCCATAATTTAATAGATTAAATAATAAGTATACAATCGCTAGAACACAAGAACGCTTTGAAGAGACCGCTCAGGGGCGCGAGCACGTTAGAACACGCAAGAACGCTCTAAGCAACTGTTCGCGCGCTCTAGCGCCGTTTACATCAAGCGAACGAGCATTCTTAGAATATTCCATATAATCTTGCGAACGCTCTAAGAACAACGAAAGAATGCTCTACGCCTGTTTACACTAAAATAATTTGATAAGAATTTGATAGAATGAGCATTCGCTCGTTTGATGTAAATCGACCTTTATGAAGCGTGTTTTGGATTTTATAAACTTTTTTATTAGAAAGTTGCAAATGAAAATATTTCACAGATAAAGAGGAGTTTGATCGAGAAAAAGAAAAATATAGCACAAACTTTTATATCTTGGATACCATGATACCTCAGATGCCTTATCAGCAACCGGTAAATCAAGCCGTTATTTGTTTCTATGTTCAATATTAAACCAATATTTTACATTTAGCTATTTTTAATCATTCCAATAAACCCCTAAGAAAATATCCTTAATGAAAATTTTCGTATATTTGTTTTAAGGTGAACGCTGATTCCAACGGACGAAACGCAATTATGCAACTTCAGACTTTAATAATTTTACACTAAAAAGGAACAAGTAAAACCTTAATTAGATACTCTCCATCTATTCTACAATAATAATGGAATAACTAATTTTACTCTACGCGAAATTTCTTCAAAAGTATAATATTAGCTAGACTTCTAGGCAATGTTGGAAGTTCTTCCATAAATGTATTTCTCTAGGGAACATAAATGCAATTCGCTAAACTCAATATCTTACTTACGTCCTGAGTCCTGACCGAGATCTCAAGCTCTCTGTATTCAGCACTATTTAGCTGCTTTCAAAAGACATTAATTCTACCCAATTACAGATCTCAATATTGAAATTGAATTATATATACATATACATTACAACACAGTAATGATTACACTTAAAGCCTTTTGTTTACCTGTAAAATGGTATAAGTGAACAAAGCAGTGATTTATCTAGTAATAACGTAATAGAACTGTCGTTCGATTGTCTATAGTTTAATCTGTCAAACAAATATTTAAGTTAGCATTGAAAGTGGTGCTTCCAAACACAACTGCTTTTTACTCATACCGACTTCAATTATTACGTCAACAAGTAATACAACGTAAGCTGTCAAAAAAATTGTCAAATAAATACGCGTTATCAGATATTACTAAAAAAGTATACTCATCAGATCTCGATCAAATTTAAATGGGACTACAATACAAGTATCAGCTTTTGATTAAAGCATGAATTATCGAAATCTGTACCAATTAATAACTATGCGGTATAATACAACGTAGGTCGGCAGTAAGTGTAAGTTTGTTATTTTCCTCTTGATAATAATAATTCAAATTATAAAAGAAAGTTCGAAGTTCAAATTTATATTTTAATTTAAATTTTTAATTAAAACGCCTTTTATTACAAAAGTTAACAACAGTTACTTAATTAAAGGGAAATGACTACAGTTATACAAAACGATGTCCTTAACAAAACCTATTTATTTGTTGACAGTGCTACGAAATTCTTTAAGGAAAATAGGAAGTAATGTATAAATTCTAATATATTAGTAGCAGTACAACTATCATTTGCCATGATTATTTAAATTACTTTCACTTATTTCGCTATCAAATTAGTTTAACACAATGCTGTTATTAATAATTTACATTCTAGACAAATCTATAATTAAATATTGTATAATACGTTACATTACTCAATTTTTAAATATTTTTAGAGAAGTACTACTGAAACACCCTCTAAATGTCACTCTACGTCTACACCATCGCCCGCAATGCTTCTCTACTTAGTCTTAACCGAATTTTTAGTTAATAGATGTTTAAGACAATAATCAGTACCGGTGGTACACAGACATAATTATGCTCCCCGAGATACTGTGGGCAGTGGGTAATTGGGTATGACAATAAGATAAGCACACTGACCAAAAAGAAATATTTGCATTAGTATAAGTATCCAAGCCATATTCGCGATCATTGATGTTATTGAAACTTTTCGCAGCCCTTTACAACAAAACTAACGTCAATAAGAACTCTGTTTAGAGTTGCAAATTATGTAAATAGATTTAGCAGTGAAATAATCTATACTTAATATATAAAGCTGAATAGTTTGTTTGTTTGTTTGTTTGTTTGAACGCGGTAATCTCTGGAACTACTGGGCCGATTTGAAAAATTCTTTCTGTGTTTGATAGCCCATTTATCGAGGAAGGCTATAGGCTATGTATCATCACGCTAAGACCAATAGGAGCGGAGTCCACGCCGACGAAGTCGCGCGCAGAAGCTAGTTAGAGTATAAAGGAGATTGGTAAGAAGTTTTGAGAATTAAATTTCACAAAAAAAGTCGAAACTATCTTAGACAACATACACAGACTATTGTGCACAAAACTGAACATGACTCTGAATAAAACTCGAGACCTTTGACGTGAATTGAATTGAATTTCAAAACACCAGAATAGTCATCAAGTTCCAATTAGTATGAAAAAAGTGAAAAAGTAAATAATAAAATTAAGTATAGTGCCCAAATTTAGAAAGTGACAATCATCTTATTTCAGCTTCGTAGAGCGATGTCTCTGGCGCACACTAGTTATACTTATGACGTTTTGTAAGTCGTTCAAGTGGGATATAGTGCAGTTAAGGTTGCCAGATGGTCGGGATTCGTCGGGATTGTCCCGACATTTCGTATGATGTCCAGAGTCCCGAAAAAATACTAAATGTCCCGACCAATAAGAACAAATCAAAAATCTCAAACTATCGCGATAATAATAATCTAAAATTCCGTAAAAAGTGAAAATCATTTCATTCAACACTTAGTCTAGTCGATAAGTTGAAAATGGTCGAAAATAAAGATACTGTTCTTTAAATTATGTGTGATAGCTTATTGGATCCGGAATGACGCTTAGAAAAATGTTCTAAAAGCGTGTACGAGAGTGTAAAAGCGTGTAAGCGAGTACGACACATTGATTAATTCATTTAAGGTATTGAAAAGTTCATTTTTCAACAAGTTAAACAATTGTTAACTAACAAAATTTTCTCCAAATTCCGTCTCAATTGTAGTCAACTCTATCTAGAGTTCCGAGAGCTGGGAGTTTTTTATTGGACCTCCTCTTTCAGAATTTTTTTTTTAATTTCTTAAATATTAACATTTTACGAAATATTGCCAAAAAACGAAAGGCTATTTTTTTTCCTTTTTTAATTGTTTATAACTTGTGCAATTAAGAAATTAAAATTATAAATAATGGAGATAGATTTCTGGGAGCTGGTAGTTTTTTATTAAAAATTTCCTCCTCTTTCACTCTTTTTTTGAAATTTCTTAAATATTAACAGTTTATGAAATATTGGCAAAAAACGAAAGGCCATATTTTCCTGTTTTAAATTGTTTATAACTTCTGCATTTTTTATGTACTAATACACGCTTTTAGAACATTTTTCTAGGCGTCATTCCGTATCCAATAAGCAATCACACATAAATTTAAGAGCAGTATCTTTATTTTCGACCATTTTCAACTTGTCGATTAAACTAACTACTCTACGCGGAATGGAACGCGCTTGGTGAGTCTCTGCGCTGCGATCGGCAGGGCCATGCAGAGCGGGAATTTTTTTTTTATATTTCGTAATATTTATTTGTAGCGTTCGTTGGTCCCGACCATAATCCCAAAATCCCGACTTTTTGAAAATTTGTCCAGACATTTTATTTAGTCTTCCCATCTGGCAACCCTAAGTGCAGTTGCGTCCAGTTCAAAATATCTGTTCAACTCCTAACTGCGTATTTGTAGGTATTATAGATCACGCTCTATGTGAAAAAAAGGGACAAAAAATTCGAGCCCTTTTTTAACCGACTTCCAAAAAAGGAGGAGGTTCTCAATTCGACACGTATGTTTTTTTTTTATGTATGTTAGCTCAGAACTTTTGACTGGGTGGACCGAATTCGATCAATTTTGTTTTAATTGAAAGGTGTTGCGTGTCATGTGGTCCCATTTTAATGTAATTGAGATCTGACAAGTACTTTTAGAGTTATATCTAATAATGCGTATTTACGTGACTACTTTTTCGTCGACCTACGTTATATTATACCGCATAACTTTTTACTCGGTGTACCGATTTCGATGATACTTACTTTAATCGAAAGCTAATACTTGTCTTGTAGTCTTGTTTAAATTAGATCGAAAACTGATTACAACTTTTTGAGTAATCTTTAATAGCGCGTATTTACTTGACTATTTTTTCGTCTTATTACGTTGTATTACTTGTCGATATAATTGAAGTCGGTTTTTTTTCGTTTGCGAGCAAACACAATTATTAAATGTGACTTTGTTTTAATATACGAGCTACTCGGGGAACGTACTTTTGCATAACGGTCCAATACTATTTTTCTCTAAAAAACGTCGATGGTCCAGGATTTTCTACGAAGTCGAAATTAGCCAATTGTCTCTTTCCAAAAGTCGATGTGCAGTATTTGTCGAAGTATTATGAATTGTACAAACTCCAATTTTCAGTGTGATTTCATTCGGATGTAAAAGTTTTCATGTTCTGACTCGAACATGAACACAGATGCAAAGCAGTCAGAAAATACTATACTTTACTGAAACTAGTTTCCATTGATAATATTTTTATTGGATGCAGCACAATGGAGAAAAATAAAAAGTTTTAAAATAAATTTTTAATTTTATTTGTAAGTGTGAAGTGTAAAATAAATTAGAGTTTCTGTTATTAGAGCCGTTATTTACGATTGTTTATTTTCTTTTCTTCAATTTGAAACGATCTACTACTATGAGGGTATGGGGTGTGATGAGAAAGACCCCAACATATATAAATTTATAACATCCTGGTCACGGAGACCAATTTGTAACACTATCATGGTAGTGGCGTTACAAGCTAATATTAAACTTAAGAGGACATTAAATGTCTTTGGCCTTATAATTGTGATCGTCTAGTATGAGGAAGGACTCTACGTTGTGTTTGATTTTTGTTTCAGAGTAACTTCAGTTCTTTTTATGGTATGCCGAAGGAAAGACATAGTATATGTTATTAGAAGCCTTGATTTCTATATAAACTCTAACTAACATCCTACCTAGCCACTAATTTAAAATAACATCCCTGTACAATGACATTAAATTACTGAATTTAATTTATCCTAAGATTTAATTGAAAGATATTCACACTTACCAGTGATATAAATACTATAGATAACTAACTTCTGGAATACTATTAAAAGGAAAGAAAGATATAACACCTTATAATTAACTTATTTAGAATTAATAAGACTTAGTAAATTACACTTACCAGTGATATAAATACTAAAGATAGCTAACTTCTGGAATGCTGTTAAAAGGAAAGAAAGATATAACACCATATAATTAACTTATTTAGAATTAATAAGATTTAGTATCCTAAAATTTAATTATAAAGATATTTACACTTTCCAGTGGTATAAACACTATAGATAACTAACTTCAGGAAAATCATTATGAAAAGGAAAGAAAGATATTAAACTTTATAACACCTTATTAGTAAATTATTTAGGAATTAATGAAAATTTAGTAGATTAGAACCGTTAAGAATAAATAGTAATAGACTTATTTATTTAGAAATAGCTATCACCTATTGTTTAACTAAATATCTGACGTCTCCTTAAGAATGTGTAAACTATAATTGCTAATATTTTTAGTAAATCTAGATAGCTAAAATAGAAATAAAGTTAAATAATTATATATAGGATATTCTATAATGACATTGATTAATTGAATAGTGTCTAAGTTTCTTTTACATGTATTTTTAGCTCAAACCTGATATAATAGATAGATTCTAATAACTCTAAACAAATGAAATAAATAAAAATAGATAAGTAAATGAAATAATGATTAAATACATATTATATAGTTATTAATTATCTTGAAATAATTTATTCAGTTAATAAATTATCTCAGATAATTGTGAAAAATAGTGTGTAGTGTTTGTTTGTGTGTGTTATTCTGTTAGGATAGGGTTTATAGGTATTAAGGAATTAAAAGGCCGGGTTCAACTGAACCCGGGAGGTCGCTTCCACCATTCCCCTCCGACCCCAATCCAATCCACACCGTGCTGAAGGCTCTAAATTAAATTAGGCACAACGTTGGTGCTATCCAATCAAAAGAAAGGTAGTAGGTAGGAATTGAGAGTACCCAATTTTCTACAATAAGTTAGACGGAAATATATCCTGTCTAACAAATGCTTGTTTCATACCGCTGCAGCAAAATCATGCAATGACTGTATTTGAGTAATCCCTTGGGACGTCATACAGACATAACCAGTGAATTACTAGAGTTGATGCAAATACCAAGCTGTAATCAGACATGGTATTAAGATGTGTTCCACGTGAACAAAAGGAGATCGTGTCTACTGATCTTTTCATTGTGTGCTTACTAGCCCATACGGGAACTTCGGTCACACAATTACTTTGAAATTCGATCACGAAACCTACTACTTTTGCCACAATTGGATTGTGTAGTGTAATTTCCCATAGGTAAGACCTACTGAGTTACGGGTCTATAGTCAGCTATATTGTCAAGCCTCGCCACCATTGTGATATGGGTCGTCGGCGACTAGCGACAGGCGACAGCGCAACCTTTCGAGTGTCCTATAAGGAATTAAAAAATAATTAAAGGTATAAGACCAACGTGTAAAGTAGGTGTATTGTGTAGGTTTGTCCTTGCATGACTCACAGCATTCAATGAAACAGCATTCATTAACCAGAATAGGTTGTTCAATTGAAACATTGAACCAGTAATTAAGTTGTTAAACATTTGATTATATCAGGCTCTCTTAGGAACTGAATGGATTTATCAAAGGACATGGTAGTGTCGAGAGATAAATAAAACAATTAAAATATAACATATTCATTTACTCAATCAGAATCTCTGAGAGTATCTCATTTTCACAATGAAAAGAGAATGTATATTTAATAGGTTTTATGATCCATCAATGTTTGTATGTTTGAAAAACACAAGAGGACTTGATTAAGGCTTGGCTTAAATCTCAGTAAATCCGCCTTGGGACTTAACAGAGACTGTCCACAAAAGTTAGCAATAAATTAATTGGAAAAGTGAATATGTTTCTCTATTAGTATAAATAGAACTACATACCACTGACCAAATATAAATCACTAACCCTTGTTGCAGTTCAAACAACTACCATACACTAGGTGTATGATGAAGCTTGTCCATATCTCTCATCAAAGATGAGGAATTCTTATCAAAGATAAGTAAACGTACGTATAGTATTTACCAAGAACATAGTTCAGTTAGGCAAATACGAACGCAGAGGTTGGTAGGAAGTACTCGCAACTTTCTTTACTAGATAGACCTAGATTAGGAACTACCTAGCATCGATGACGCGAAGAACTGTGGCTTAGACAGGCCTTGCCTTATAGGGAAACCTATAATAAAACACTGGCGAATACAAACATTTATGGATTCACCTTAACATAGTTTATTTAGTTCAATTAAAGTCATCGTGAGAATGAGACACTCCAGTCTACCAGATACCTCGTTTCGACACCTATTTAAGAACATAAATTCTTAAATCAATGTTCAAAACTACAATAGTTGTGTAATGTCATAGATCAGTGTATAATACCTCATCTTAGAATGAATTCAAGAGCTAAAAGCATCCTTGAATGCACTCATTCAAGACTACAACCACTTTGTTACCTCGTTCCAACATATATTTAACAACTACAAGTCCTTAAATTAATGTTTGAACTACAAAAATTTGTGTAATGTCAAAATGAAGCCAAATATACATATATATATATATATACATATACATACATACATATACATTCATTAGAAGTATATTTATATGTAGAGAATATTCAATAAGATACGACAACTAATCATTAGTTTGTTTATAGATCATATTTTCCTAGAATTATTCACTACTCTATTTACTTCCAAAGTAATGACATAGTAAAATTTCATTTCATTATTTAAATACACCCTAACGAAAATCTATTTAACCCTTAATATCTAATATGATAGTTTTAACCAAGATTCATTCAATTTATATATGTACTTTAAAATCAACCAGATGTAATTTCATTTTAGTCTAACAACATCGTATTGTGGTTATTTACTTAAAATTAGATTTCCTTTTATCAGTTAAATTCAATATAATTATGGTCATAAAGCTTATTTCATAATAATTCCATTCATAAATCAATCAATAATTAATAATATCAATGTAAACCTTTTCATAATTATTTTATTCAATTATCAATCAATAATTAATAGTTTCGATGTAAACCTAACTAATAATTCATTAGATATCTTTTTTAAAAATCTCCGTAAAAAGTTATAAAATTTAGTAACATAACCCCAACATGCAGAAAAAACACCCATGCAAATAAATAAAAAAAATTAATGCATTCGAACCAATCAGGAGCACTTCTTCACAGGTCTTTCACTGAATTTATTTAGCGGATTACAATTAAAATTTTATAATAACGAATTGCACTTAATATTAATCAGTAAAATTAAATTAAAACTAATTCGCGATCTACACTGAAGTTACATAGCCACTCTCAGCCGGCTTATGCTAATGAAAACTCTGAATCAAATCTAAAAAATACTTTTTAGGTATTTCTATCTTTAATCTAAGTCAGAGTTCCATAGCTTAGCCGGCCAAGAGGTCGCGGCGGCCGCGGAGGCCTACGTACTCCGAATTCAAATTTGAATGTCAAACTGACTGCCCCGAATTCAACCTCCCATCGTATTTATTGAAATCTCGCGTCTGTTTTACCCCCACCCTAACACGTCCACCAATGCGCTCTGCAGTGATACCATACTCACAGCAATTTCCCGTGTCACAAGGAAATTTGGATATCTTTGGTTCATTGCCGTGTTCAAAGATACGGCATTCCAACGTATAATTGTTTCTTCCTAATAATTATAGTGCAACACAAAACCAAGGAATAAAATTATTACACAAAAAAAACAAGGAATAAAATTATTACTTCTCAAAAATTGAGCTTTACTGGCTGTAAGCACTTTTATCCGATCCAAAGGAAATTGCTCTAATCCATTAAGGGTTCAAGTTTTAAGTTGTACTTAAGAATAGAAATTATTGGCTGGGAACTCAAACAGTTTGGCTGTTCTGTTGAAATATTAGACGATAAATTTTATATTCGAGACAGGCTTAAAAATTTTGTGTTGACAGATGCGAGGGAATGTTCTAAGGGCCAGTTTCCACTGATTGATATAATCGCGATTAGTTCGACATAAAGTCGGTTTACGCATTTAACAAAGTTTAGAGCTGGAAATTGCATTTCACTAACATAAACTAAACGCAGTTAGAGAATAACGGCTGAACCGATTGCACTAATTCTTTTTTTTTGTTGTGTTCCTTGAAGTATGAGGATGTTTGTTACGGAGAGGAATTTTAAAGGGATTGCCTGGAAAAAGTCTTAAAACAGCACTTTGCTATGTTCTCATACAAATAATTCGTAATAATAATTAAACGAAAGCCAAGATTAGAATCGAATTATAAATTCAATTAAGCAAAACATAGCTTTATTAAACAGTGGAACCCTGCCCTAAGAGTTCGAGATTTGGGTAAGCACGTAAGTGGGTTTTTTGTTACTGTATTTACAGGACGCCAGGGTTGCCATCACAAAGTTTAAGTTACCTTGTTTGGATTAAAAACTACAAAATTGACGTGTATTTACTTTACATTAACACGTAAGGTTAAAAATGACAATGATCGGTTAAATAATTTCCCTTTCGAAATCGGTTGAATAATACATTATTCTCCACAACCGTCATACAAATTTATCGTAACTAACAATTTTTCTCTTCGGCTCTATTCAATGTATATTGGGTTTTCCCTTTATATTGTTTATCTTTGTTGTGTTTTTGTTTAATTGATTTACGCAATTTCCTTTGGATCGGATAAAAGTGCTTACAGCCAGTAAAGCTCAATTTTTGAGAAGTAATAATTTTATTCCTTGTTTTTTTTGTGTAATAATTTTATTCCTTGGTTTTGTGTTGCACTATAATTATTAGGAAGAAACAATTATACGTTGGAATGCCGTATCTTTGAACACGGCAATGAACCAAAGATATCCAAATTTCCTTGTGACACGGGAAATTGCTGTGAGTATGGTATCACTGCAGAGCGCATTGGTGGACGTGTTAGGGTGGGGGTAAAACAGACGCGAGATTTCAATAAATACGATGGGAGGTTGAATTCGGGGCAGTCAGTTTGACATTCAAATTTGAATTCGGAGTACGTAGGCCTCCGCGGCCGCCGCGACCTCTTGGCCGGCTAAGCTATGGAACTCTGACTTAGATTAAAGATAGAAATACCTAAAAAGTATTTTTTAGATTTGATTCAGAGTTTTCATTAGCATAAGCCGGCTGAGAGTGGCTATGTAACTTCAGTGTAGATCGCGAATTAGTTTTAATTTAATTTTACTGATTAATATTAAGTGCAATTCGTTATTATAAAATTTTAATTGTAATCCGCTAAATAAATTCAGTGAAAGACCTGTGAAGAAGTGCTCCTGATTGGTTCGAATGCATTAATTTTTTTTATTTATTTGCATGGGTGTTTTTTCTGCATGTTGGGGTTATGTTACTAAATTTTATAACTTTTTACGGAGATTTTTAAAAAAGATATCTAATGAATTATTAGTTAGGTTTACATCGAAACTATTAATTATTGATTGATAATTGAATAAAATAATTATGAAAAGGTTTACATTGATATTATTAATTATTGATTGATTTATGAATGGAATTATTATGAAATAAGCTTTATGACCATAATTATATTGAATTTAACTGATAAAAGGAAATCTAATTTTAAGTAAATAACCACAATACGATGTTGTTAGACTAAAATGAAATTACATCTGGTTGATTTTAAAGTACATATATAAATTGAATGAATCTTGGTTAAAACTATCATATTAGATATTAAGGGTTAAATAGATTTTCGTTAGGGTGTATTTAAATAATGAAATGAAATTTTACTATGTCATTACTTTGGAAGTAAATAGAGTAGTGAATAATTCTAGGAAAATATGATCTATAAACAAACTAATGATTAGTTGTCGTATCTTATTGAATATTCTCTACATATAAATATACTTCTAATGAATGTATATGTATGTATGTATATGTATATATATATATATATGTATATTTGGCTTCATTTTGACATTACACAAATTTTTGTAGTTCAAACATTAATTTAAGGACTTGTAGTTGTTAAATATATGTTGGAACGAGGTAACAAAGTGGTTGTAGTCTTGAATGAGTGCATTCAAGGATGCTTTTAGCTCTTGAATTCATTCTAAGATGAGGTATTATACACTGATCTATGACATTACACAACTATTGTAGTTTTGAACATTGATTTAAGAATTTATGTTCTTAAATAGGTGTCGAAACGAGGTATCTGGTAGACTGGAGTGTCTCATTCTCACGATGACTTTAATTGAACTAAATAAACTATGTTAAGGTGAATCCATAAATGTTTGTATTCGCCAGTGTTTTATTATAGGTTTCCCTATAAGGCAAGGCCTGTCTAAGCCACAGTTCTTCGCGTCATCGATGCTAGGTAGTTCCTAATCTAGGTCTATCTAGTAAAGAAAGTTGCGAGTACTTCCTACCAACCTCTGCGTTCGTATTTGCCTAACTGAACTATGTTCTTGGTAAATACTATACGTACGTTTACTTATCTTTGATAAGAATTCCTCATCTTTGATGAGAGATATGGACAAGCTTCATCATACACCTAGTGTATGGTAGTTGTTTGAACTGCAACAAGGGTTAGTGATTTATATTTGGTCAGTGGTATGTAGTTCTATTTATACTAATAGAGAAACATATTCACTTTTCCAATTAATTTATTGCTAACTTTTGTGGACAGTCTCTGTTAAGTCCCAAGGCGGATTTACTGAGATTTAAGCCAAGCCTTAATCAAGTCCTCTTGTGTTTTTCAAACATACAAACATTGATGGATCATAAAACCTATTAAATATACATTCTCTTTTCATTGTGAAAATGAGATACTCTCAGAGATTCTGATTGAGTAAATGAATATGTTATATTTTAATTGTTTTATTTATCTCTCGACACTACCATGTCCTTTGATAAATCCATTCAGTTCCTAAGAGAGCCTGATATAATCAAATGTTTAACAACTTAATTACTGGTTCAATGTTTCAATTGAACAACCTATTCTGGTTAATGAATGCTGTTTCATTGAATGCTGTGAGTCATGCAAGGACAAACCTACACAATACACCTACTTTACACGTTGGTCTTATACCTTTAATTATTTTTTAATTCCTTATAGGACACTCGAAAGGTTGCGCTGTCGCCTGTCGCTAGTCGCCGACGACCCATATCACAATGGTGGCGAGGCTTGACAATATAGCTGACTATAGACCCGTAACTCAGTAGGTCTTACCTATGGGAAATTACACTACACAATCCAATTGTGGCAAAAGTAGTAGGTTTCGTGATCGAATTTCAAAGTAATTGTGTGACCGAAGTTCCCGTATGGGCTAGTAAGCACACAATGAAAAGATCAGTAGACACGATCTCCTTTTGTTCACGTGGAACACATCTTAATACCATGTCTGATTACAGCTTGGTATTTGCATCAACTCTAGTAATTCACTGGTTATGTCTGTATGACGTCCCAAGGGATTACTCAAATACAGTCATTGCATGATTTTGCTGCAGCGGTATGAAACAAGCATTTGTTAGACAGGATATATTTCCGTCTAACTTATTGTAGAAAATTGGGTACTCTCAATTCCTACCTACTACCTTTCTTTTGATTGGATAGCACCAACGTTGTGCCTAATTTAATTTAGAGCCTTCAGCACGGTGTGGATTGGATTGGGGTCGGAGGGGAATGGTGGAAGCGACCTCCCGGGTTCAGTTGAACCCGGCCTTTTAATTCCTTAATACCTATAAACCCTATCCTAACAGAATAACACACACAAACAAACACTACACACTATTTTTCACAATTATCTGAGATAATTTATTAACTGAATAAATTATTTCAAGATAATTAATAACTATATAATATGTATTTAATCATTATTTCATTTACTTATCTATTTTTATTTATTTCATTTGTTTAGAGTTATTAGAATCTATCTATTATATCAGGTTTGAGCTAAAAATACATGTAAAAGAAACTTAGACACTATTCAATTAATCAATGTCATTATAGAATATCCTATATATAATTATTTAACTTTATTTCTATTTTAGCTATCTAGATTTACTAAAAATATTAGCAATTATAGTTTACACATTCTTAAGGAGACGTCAGATATTTAGTTAAACAATAGGTGATAGCTATTTCTAAATAAATAAGTCTATTACTATTTATTCTTAACGGTTCTAATCTACTAAATTTTCATTAATTCCTAAATAATTTACTAATAAGGTGTTATAAAGTTTAATATCTTTCTTTCCTTTTCATAATGATTTTCCTGAAGTTAGTTATCTATAGTGTTTATACCACTGGAAAGTGTAAATATCTTTATAATTAAATTTTAGGATACTAAATCTTATTAATTCTAAATAAGTTAATTATATGGTGTTATATCTTTCTTTCCTTTTAACAGCATTCCAGAAGTTAGCTATCTTTAGTATTTATATCACTGGTAAGTGTAATTTACTAAGTCTTATTAATTCTAAATAAGTTAATTATAAGGTGTTATATCTTTCTTTCCTTTTAATAGTATTCCAGAAGTTAGTTATCTATAGTATTTATATCACTGGTAAGTGTGAATATCTTTCAATTAAATCTTAGGATAAATTAAATTCAGTAATTTAATGTCATTGTACAGGGATGTTATTTTAAATTAGTGGCTAGGTAGGATGTTAGTTAGAGTTTATATAGAAATCAAGGCTTCTAATAACATATACTATGTCTTTCCTTCGGCATACCATAAAAAGAACTGAAGTTACTCTGAAACAAAAATCAAACACAACGTAGAGTCCTTCCTCATACTAGACGATCACAATTATAAGGCCAAAGACATTTAATGTCCTCTTAAGTTTAATATTAGCTTGTAACGCCACTACCATGATAGTGTTACAAATTGGTCTCCGTGACCAGGATGTTATAAATTTATATATGTTGGGGTCTTTCTCATCACACCCCATACCCTCATAGTAGTAGATCGTTTCAAATGGTGCCGTGACCAGGATTATCATAAACTTGATGATTAGTTACCATACCATAGTATAGTATCGTTTCAATTGGTGCCGTGACCAGGATGTTATAATTTTATATATATGTTGGGGTCTTTCTTACCACACCCTCATAGTAGTAGTATCGTTTCAATTGGTGCCGTGACCAGGATTATCATAAACTTGATGATTAGTTACCATACCATAGTATAGTATCGTTTCAAATTGCCTTTTAGTCAAAAATATAACTATTTTAAATAATCCGAAATCGATAGGTACTCATTTTAGTGTAGCGATTCATTTGACAGCACGTAAAGCTGTCGGTCGCAGTTGTTATCACAAAACCACGATAATTATTATCATCGTAACACTTAATGTTGAACTTAAGTCATAAAAGTTATATATCACTTCTCGCGACATCATACAATATAAACGTCAGTAGTGTCATAATGATGTACATAAACAACAATAGTATACTTCTACTTGTTATAAACGTAATTATAGTCTGCAAGCGCGTCTGTGTTTATACTTTTATTTCTATGCATTACCTTAATGTTTTAAAGTATAAACTCTTTCCTAGGAAAGAGGTTCTTTTACAATTTTGAAGTGAAACTTCTTTAGGCGCATGAGGGGTAAAATTTGAGCGACCGCTAACGTGGCAACACGTCACGCGTTCAGTACTTGAATGGTTGACCGCCTGGGAACACCGCGTGACGTTGGCTTTTTGTTTATTTTTTTAATTACTTTGTTTGTAATTTAAATTCGTTTTTTTAACTAGTTTTTTTTTTATTTTAAATTCGTTTCTTTTAATTAGTTTTTTTTAAGTAGTTTTTTTAATAGTTTTTTTTTTTATAATAAGTTGTCAAAGAAGTTTCACTTCTTACATGTGTACTTTGTACGCACGCATTTTTTTTTTAATTGGACCTGTACGCGTCTCATCTATCAGCTTGTGATTTAAACAAACTGAACTCTCAACTATTTCGCTTTATAACATTAGCCTAGAAAATCTAATCACATTTCAACTGGAATAATTATTGCCTGCTTGTGATCAGAACTAAATCATTTCCTATACGTGAACATTTACCGCGTATCATGTGTAATTCGGAAGCACTGTCGCTCGTAAATCCACTCCGTTCCGTAACGCGCCTGCCCTCGCCGATTACGGTTCATGGAAACTGACATTCGGGATTTCACCAATTAAATATGTATAAATTTTATAATAAACAAACAAAGAGTATGAGATAGGTGGGTGTTAGGAAGAGCTTAATGATTATACCTAAATGTTTCTCACAAATAAGACCCGTCATGTATAACGCCTTTGATAAGCCATTTCACTCCAGTAACTCATATTCAACAAATACTAACTTTGCTTTCTTGTTTCTAATACACACTGCCAGAATACGGAATAGCGATACAACTGCTGCATTTTTAACCGGCTTCAAACAAAGGAGGTTGTTCAATTCGATTAAATCAAATCGACTGTATCTTCTTTGTGTCTTACCTCAATACTTTATTTTGAGTCTCAGGCTTGCGTGCGCTCGACGAGTACAGCAGCTGTCCATAAAATTTCTCGACCTCTTCCAGATCTGAGGAGGAGAGAAAACGGTTCTGTCATCCCCTGTTTTGAGCTGGGCAAGAAGGCTTCTCCCCAATCGTCTTTGGAAAACTTTGGACCCCCCATTCAGCTTTAATAGTGTTGTATTAGAGCAGAGGATGTACAAGTTTCAGTATCCTCTTGGAAAGAACCTTCTGTTCCGACGAAGCTGCTTGAGTAGCGGACAACTGGCGTCTACGCCGTATCAGATCCAAGGCTTCAGGAGAAACTTTGAACTGCTTCGTTGATTTCGTCGCTGGAAAGTGTCTGCAACCCAGTGTACGCACCGTCTTCACGACTCTACGTCACTCTAGTGATTTCCAACTAATCAGAACTACACGTAAGTGTCGTTCTGTTCTGAAGTACTAAACGTAAAGTGGTTTATGGTATGGTGGTAATTCCTTTACTGGATAACCTAACCTTTAAACTCTCAAAAGCCACATCAAAGGCAGAAACTCCATCCTATTCCATTTGTATGAAGCTACGTAGATGCGTTACGTAGTAGGCACATCAATGACCATTCCTAGCTCTGTGCTAATTTTCTTTAATAAACAAATGTCAGCAGGCAAGCTTACATTATTAGATTTAGAATTTCCACACAATATGTCGACTGAACAAATTTTTTTTTCTTTCGACAACGTAGAGTAAATATAATTATAAAGATTTATATTAATTTATAGCATGTTGTTCTGTTTAATTTCGACACTGACTCCTTTTCTTAGCCTAAGTGACTGGACTGTATAAGCATAAAGTAACATATATATACCTAGGCTTATTTTACTTTATCTAGAAGTGACATAAGCTTGATAAGCTGCATATAATCACTACAAATCATACGCATATTACCTGTACAACAATCATAAATGTCAACCAATTTGATATATATATTTAAATCAAAAATCAATACAAATAAAACCGCGGGACACGTTAAGTAACACTAGTGGTCACCCAATGGTCGAAATTCGACCATAATTAATTCAAATTATAAGTTTGGACATTATTAAGGTTCTGTTGTCAAGACTATACTTCAATAATAATCCTTCCCTTACCTCGATCGATCCTTCTCCTACATGGGAAAGAGGCCTATGCCCAACAGTGGGATATTACAGGCTGAATCGTGATCGTGTTATGCATAATTTTAAAAAATATCCCACCAAAAACATTCTGTAAAAAAACTAGCCAAGTCTCGATGGAGCTGCTTGTTTATCTCTAAAAAGTAATGAAATCTAGACAAAGTCGTACCAAGTCTAAGGTTCATTACTGCGATTTCTTTATTATTATAGTTAATGTTGTGTGACTTGGCCGTTAAAGGGTACACAAGGGTACAAAACTAAGAATAATATCCCATACTGGTATTGGTAATTGGACACTAGTGTCTCATTTTAGGCGGTTGTTGATAACACATGAATTCAGCATTGACAATGCTGACTTCTGTTCTCTTATTTTTGGAGCGTTAAATCGACCACCGATCTAACATAAAATAGACGTACAGACGGACTTCTATCAATGATTAGAAGTCCGCTGGTACTGTAAATAATTTTTTATACAGTTTGTTTCAGGCTTGCCTATACAAAAGTATTATTGAAATACGCAGTTTTATCAAGCCTACAATTGACTGGTTATTCAATCAACGTTTTCCAAGTGGCAATTTTCCATCGTCAATGGGTAGCGGTTCTGGCGACAGATTGGTGCAATGGTGTCATGTAACACCTGGTTTTGTACCCTAGTGTACCCTTCAACGGCCAAGTCACACAACATTAACTATAATAATAAAGAAATCGCAGTAATGAACCTTAGACTTGGTACGACTTTGTCTAGATTTCATTACTTTTTAGAGATAAACAAGCAGCTCCATCGAGACTTGGCTAGTTTTTTTACAGAATGTTTTTGGTGGGATTTCACTTCTTTTTGTAGAAAGTAGAAACGTGGGCATATTCAGGCATATTTATTTATTTTTTAGAATTTCTTATTTGACACATTTTTTTTCTTTTTAGTAACAGTTTTTTTTGTTATTACAATACAAATATTTCTTTTCCTTTCTTCCGGTTCTGATTCTTGTACTTGACGTGTTGGTATCACCACCACTCTTAGTCCAATGCATTATATTTTGACCAAATTTTGAGCGAAATTAATATTTTAGTGTAATTTGTGTAATATTCGAGTAGAATTAAGTTAAGAGAGCAGGCAGAGGGGAGGCATTAGCCCAGCAGTGGGACGCTATAGGCTAGATTAAATTAGAAGATGTGATCTGATTTTTGCAATGACAGTCGATTTTTTTATGTACCAACTAGCTAGGCCTCGCGATTTCACCCACTGTGATTTGAGGAAAAAAATAGCCTTCCTTCTTCTTAAAGCATAACCTTTCTCTTTAAATAGGCTATCCACCTCAGAGGAATTTTTCAATTCGAATCAATAGTTCTTGAGATTAGCGCGTTTAAACAAACAAACAAACAATTCAACTTTCAGGTTTACAATATTAGTATAGATTAGTACAGATTAAGATATATAAAACATATCTTTTACACTTCCGCGGCGAAAATATTTATATGATTTAAAACTTTGATTGGATTGACAGAATAATCTGGAATTTTTCAAGGAGACCAATCAATTGAACTTTTTTTGTATCTAATTCAATCAATTGAACTTTCTTTTTTTGTAATCTAATTCTTTTGTACATTTATTATTTATTGTATATTTAAGTAGCTTCATAATTTTCCTTAGTTTACACTAAATAAATTTCTGAACGCTCGCAAAAATAAATATTTGACAACCAATATGTATAATGTCAATCCGTTTTCATTACTGACATTATTATTAATTTTTAATATCTAAAATACGCCAATATCCGTATATTATGGATATATGTTGTCGATTCGAAACCTTTATTTAAATACGTTCTTTAATTTAAGGGTAAAGTTTACCATATCGACGAGATGAACATTAAATGTTTGACAGTTACGAAACACGAACATTATATACATATACTTCCATACGAATTTTCATTCCCACCTTTCAACCCCTTACACCCTGTTTTTCGCATTATATTTTATGTAAAGGTGGTATATCGATCTCTTCTAATAGTTTGATTGGGCTCTTGTGTTTTTTAATCAGGGTCACCAGGTACTCCAGATCTTCGATTATCCTAGTTTTTATAGTTTTCCCTTTATGTAGCCATTAAACCCTAACTCTGTACCAAATTTCAGCTCTCTGAGTTTATGGGAAGTACTAGTTCTATTTTGATGATCATGAGTGAGTGAGTGAGTGTCGTAAATGCGAAACTTTGCTTTCGCTTAACTTCTGAACTAAATGACCTACAGACTTGAAATTTTGGATTTTAAGTATGTGATTATAGCTTACTCGATGACGAAAATTTCAGCGTTCTGGTCTTATCCAGAGGTTCTCAAATAGGGGCCTGAAAATGCGGCGAAATGGTTCGGGTAAAGGATGGTACGGCAGTGTTTGCTTCGCGCTCGACTTGGCGGGGGCACTGCCGTGCCCCCCGATTACATAGCATTCGGCACTCCTTCTCTGTATAAACTATAAGTGTGCGAAATTTCATACTCCTGTGTCCGCCCAATTTTCGTAAAAAGGGGTACAAAGTTTTTGCTTCACGTATCAATTTATAGAAGATATAAGATAGATCAACAATGGATCCGTCCTAATTAACAATTGTTATTATAGGCTGGTACAAAAACCATGTTTCGGTTTCTGCCCGGCAGATATAAGCAAAGCGCTCTGGACAGCGGCGATGGACAACGTAAACGGTAATGTTTACTTTCAATTAACCAATTGCCAACAACCACGTTTACCCCATATATTTTTCATGAAACAATTCTATTGCACTTAATGTAGTTTCTTGTTTGGTTACAGTCTACAATCTACCAAATTATTCTATATAAACGCAACGACATTGATCACAAATTAAAAATAAATTATTATTGTTTAATAAAAAGACTAATAAGACATTGTTACGGCGCAAGACTATCCCACAGTGCCTAAGAGTTCGGGGCCCATCAGCGACCTCTGGCGGACAGTCTGACGTCGGGTACAAATTACCTATGATATTAAACGGCTGCGCGAGCCGGTAATAAATTTTATTATATCTAAACCTTACCTTAAGAAGGGGGCTCTGGTAAACCGGTCAAGTACAGTCAGGGTAGGTATGTGTAGGTAGTGGAATAGTGTGGTGACGTTGGTGTGTAATAAAGTGACCTGACAGCACTCGACAGCGCCGCGACTCGACGGCAAATCAGGAACGACGATCACTCCAGCCCACTCGAACTCACGGTCACGGAATTAATAATCTTATATAAACAAAACGTCGGCAGAGAAAAATCCAAGGTTAAGACACATAAATATTAACACGCACAATTAATCGTTAAAAGCAAATCCATATAACACGGAACAGTTACAGCAGGTTTTAAATACATATACACTTTAATCTCACTAACACAATTCACCCGGCCAAACATATCACTCAATACTCGTTAAATCAATTGCCCATACAATCGAAATAACCCGCGCCGGCATACAACGAGATTAATACAAGTAAGACTAATGCATCAGTCATAAAAAAGCCTCAACAAATTTTAACTTCTCTCATCAAGATGGCGATCACTTTTCGGGGTTCACACAAAGACACCACCGCGCCGCAAAGCATACACGAGGTCAAGCTAAATAGTTTCACTATGCACGAGTTATTCGCGCCGATATACAAGAAAGTTTATCAAGTTTCAAATGCAGGGATTACTACACGTAATGAATTCGCGCTGAAGCTAGTATCGACTTCGTCAACAAGCGCGCGGACCTCACCGTCCGCTCACAGATTGCAACTCCGCAGCGGGACGGACACAGTCCGAGCGCACGTTCGCTCCGCCCCGCTTTCAAAAGGCGACTGACTCCCATCAAGGGCAAGATCACGACCTCGACGCGCGGGCGCTGGCTCGATGCCAGGCCGCTATTCAAAAAAAACCGGTTCCCCGATGAACGCGACCTTGTCATACCGAGAGCGCTTAATCCGGCCATAACAGTCCCCCGTCCCGGACAGAAGGGCATGATGTCCGCGAGAAAATCGTAACGAAACAAATATCAGAGACGAGTGGACGGGGTCGAGGAGTCGCGTGAGAAGAGCGGCTCCGGACAGCTCCAACTTAGGGATCAACAGGCGCGACACAATGGAGAGCCACTCTCGCAAGAGAGCATCGTTAAGAGGCTCGGATCTCGCCTAACTACACGATAAGTCCCAGCGCGTCAATTAAGGGGACATTAGGAAGAAACCCCACTACATCATCAAGGACATCCACTCAAACCAGCATGCGAAGAAGATCGCTAACAGTGACAAACTACAGATGGCCCGGCACTCAGAGGGCCCCGGCCACGCTAGCCGGAACAGATAAGAGCCACTCCCGTACGAGAGCACCGATAAGAGGCTCGGATCTCGCCTAACTACACAATAAGTCCCAGCGCGTCATTTAAGAGGACGTTAGGAAGAGAACCTACTATGTCATAGAGGACATGTACTCAAAAATAGTATGCGAAGGTAATCGCCAGCAGTGACAAACCAATGATGGGCCCGGCACTCAGAGGGCCCCGGCCGCGCTAGCCGGAACAGATAAGAAGTCGCAGTGACCCGATAAGGTCGCCGACGCCGACTAAGAGGGGGAGGGCGGCGCTCCAGTCGCGGCCACTCAGCTAGCGGAGGGGGTCGCGTGAGAAGAGTGGCGAATTCTCGCTCAATCCGCGGAGGGGGGGGACAGACCCCCCCCCCGCCCCTGGCAGGGTGACACCCCAACTGATCAGGGGGAACGTCCCCTGTCCAGGCCTGGGGCGCAGGGGTTGGGGGACGAGCCAGAAGCGTCACGCACCGGAAGGTGCTCACGAGCGCCCCCGCCCGTGGCGGAGGCGCGGTCGGGAGGGACGCGAAGAGAAGCGCTGATAGGGCCCAGGCATCGTACACAGAAACAAACAAATTCAGTGATAGAAACACATTCAGCAATATAAACAAATACAGTAATATAATTCAGGAATAGAACCAAATTCAGCCATACAACAAATGCATCAATACAAATTCAGCAACAGAAGCAAACTCAGTAACATAAACAAATGCAGTAACATAAATTCAGTAATATCAAACAATGCAGTGACACAATTCAGCAATAGAAACAATTCGGCAAATACAAACAAACACAGCAATACAAATTCAGCAACAGAACAAACTCAGTAACATAAACAAATGCAACAATATAAATTCAGTAATAGAAGCAAATTCAGTAGTACAAACAAATGCAGTAACCCAAATTTAGCAATCGAAACAAATTCAGTAATACAAACAAATGCAGTAACAGAAATTCAGCAATAGACACAAATTCAGTAGATAAAAAGGCAGTAATAGAATTCAGCAATAGAAACAAATTCAGTAAGTAAACAAGGCAGTAATAGAATTCAGCAATAGAAACAAATTCAGTAAGTAAACAAGGCAGTAATAGAAATCAGCAATAGAAACAAATTCAGTAAGTAAACAAGGAAGTAATAGAATTCAGCAATATAACAAACCCAGCAAATAAATTCAGTAATAAAAACAAAACAAAAACCCGGGATGTCGCACACAGGCCAACCTTCCCCTACCTACCCGCCAGCAATATAGGTACCTAACCCTATCAAAAAGAGCTCGCGCAGCTCAAGGCGCGGTAACCACGCTCTGCTACCAAATATTACGGCGCTAGACAGCCCAGCAGTGCCCCAGAGGTCTGGGCCCATCAGAGACCTCCGGCGGGCTGGCTAAGCGTCGGGTACAAATTACCTATGATATTAAACGGCTGCGCGAGCCGGTAATAAATTTTATTATATCTAAACCTTACCTTAAGAAGGGGGCTCTGGTAAACCGGTCAAGTACAGTCAGGGTAGGTATGTGTAGGTAGTGGAATAGTGTGGTGACGTTGGTGTGTAATAAAGTGACCTGACAGCACTCGACAGCGCCGCGACTCGACGGCAAATCAGGAACGACGATCACTCCAGCCCACTCGAACTCACGGTCACGGAATTAATAATCTTATATAAACAAAACGTCGGCAGAGAAAAATCCAAGGTTAAGACACATAAATATTAACACGCACAATTAATCGTTAAAAGCAAATCCATATAACACGGAACAGTTACAGCAGGTTTTAAATACATATACACTTTAATCTCACTAACACAATTCACCCGGCCAAACATATCACTCAATACTCGTTAAATCAATTGCCCATACAATCGAAATAACCCGCGCCGGCATACAACGAGATTAATACAAGTAAGACTAATGCATCAGTCATAAAAAAGCCTCAACAAATTTTAACTTCTCTCATCAAGATGGCGATCACTTTTCGGGGTTCACACAAAGACACCACCGCGCCGCAAAGCATACACGAGGTCAAGCTAAATAGTTTCACTATGCACGAGTTATTCGCGCCGATATACAAGAAAGTTTATCAAGTTTCAAATGCAGGGATTACTACACGTAATGAATTCGCGCTGAAGCTAGTATCGACTTCGTCAACAAGCGCGCGGACCTCACCGTCCGCTCACAGATTGCAACTCCGCAGCGGGACGGACACAGTCCGAGCGCACGTTCGCTCCGCCCCGCTTTCAAAAGGCGACTGACTCCCATCAAGGGCAAGATCACGACCTCGACGCGCGGGCGCTGGCTCGATGCCAGGCCGCTATTCAAAAAAAACCGGTTCCCCGATGAACGCGACCTTGTCATACCGAGAGCGCTTAATCCGGCCATAACAGACATAATACTGTGTGCAATAATTACCTATAGTAATGGTCTAAGATCCGAGATAGCTAAATATTCCCTCATCTGTTAATTAGATGAAACAATTTTTATAGGCTGATTTCAATATTGTGAATTTATAAAAACAACCTCTGCCACCATAAGCCTGCAGCAATATTTTTTTTTAATCTTTTCCCTCTCATGTTAATTACATGTAGTAAGCTAAAACCGTTTTTTTTATATCCCGGATCTTAGACCATAAGCAATATTATTTTATAGTATGTCGATTTCATTATAATAGTAAAATTAATAGAAAAATATAATAATAGAATATAGGCAAAAGAAGTACAGGCCGCCCTCCGACCAGGTGGATTGACGATATAAGGGAAACAGCAGGTAACCGCTGGATTCAGAGGGTACAAGATCGAATGGTGTGGTGAGCATTAGGGGAGGCCTACGTCCAGCAGTGGACTTGTAAAGGCTGATGGATGGATGAATGGATGTCGATTTAATACTCGTTTAGACATATCATAATTTTAATTAAAAATTTAAAGCGTTTAGTACTAGGTACAGTAAAGACCTACGATTAATTATTTTTCTTAACTGTACTTGATTTTAAGTATAGTATCGTACTATTTCTCTACTGCTTAAGTATTACAAATCCGTAATACCTACGATGACCACTCTGGTGCAGAGGTGCGTGTAGGACATAAAACAGCGGTAGTTGCGAGTTCGATTCCCGTTCGGGATGGATATTTGTGTTTGCGCAAATATTTGTTTCCGGTCTGTCTGTCATTGTGGTTCTCAACACTGCCTTGGGAATTCCCAAAGCTTGTTAAGCTGTTGGTTCCGGTTATTATCATAGACACCTGGTAGCAATCGTTATTCATCGTAGGAAAAATACACTATAGGTACGTAGTATTTCTGTGGTCTGTGGAAATATTTCCGCCAAACCTTAGAGGAGCAGCGAGGTGAATTAAACTCCAACCCTTCTCCTACAAGGAAAAAGAGACCTATGCCTAACAGTGATGCGTTAAAGGCTGCATCAAATCAAATTAAAAATACCTACAACGTTATATTTACGTATATGTGAATTTATAAGCTTTAATCCGTTTCATTCAGTATTGACGATTATTATCGTTCGCTTAATATCTCGCGTTAATCCCAGTGGACATAACCAACCGCAAAATGGCCAAGCGGCTCTCAGCGCCCCACGTTATGAAGTCTTCTTTTAAAGGAAAAAGTTAAATGGTTCGGAATGAAAGATCGGTAATAGAAAATGAAACCGCAGTATTCATTTCCTTCTTCGCTTTAATATAATATACCCTGATAAATGTTTATATACGATCAAATTTACATTCAATTCAAATGGCCTTTTAATATTTAAAACTTTTTTAACAAGGTACGTTAATTTAAAGATAACTCCGAAATTGATTTCACTGTAAATAGGACATTTTAAATCATTACATAATTATTTATTTGAAAAGGAACACACAAAATTGAAATACAAATCACTGAGTAATAAAAATTAAATATAAATTTAATCATAACTTCATTTTTCTTTTATGAGGGAAACTAAGAAAGAATTTGCAAAGGAAGCACAATCAGATTTTCATCGCAAACGTCTCCCCTTCTTCGTCGTAGAAATGAATACTTATTGCTAAAATGAGGCGGACATTAATGAGAGACGGCTTTCGAGCGCTGGGTCGCGGTTTAATTCCCTTCGAAAAATATTCAATAAGCGCCTCAAAGCAGTAGCTGATTTGCTCCAAACGGATGTATATTGGATGTGCTATAATTTAAAATTTATTTGGACTGGGTTTAATTGAATTGTTGAGTCAATCATAAAAATAAATAATATTCATTCGTTTATTGAACAGGAAATTAAATTATTTACGAAAACCAGTTTTTTACGAAACCAAAATCTATCTAATACCTAATACCTATATATATGTAGGTACAGATAATTGTCCCGGGCGGGATTTTTCACCGATAATAATTATATTTAGTTTTTTTTTTTTTTTACACAACTAAGGTCGGAAAACAAGCGTACAGCTCCGCTCATGGTAAGCGATTACCGTAGCTTATAGACTTCTGCAACACTAGAAGCATCGCAAGCGCGTTGCCGACCCAACCCCTAATCCCCCCAGGAGCTCTGGTCACCTTACTAACCACAGGGACACAACACACAACACTGCTTGAAAGCAATATTATTTAGCTATGATCTTCTGTAAGTTCGAGGTATATCCCCAGTCGGGCTGCTCCAGATTTTGAGCAGGATATTTCCTTTACTGTGCCCTACCTAAGTTAAAACTATCTCACTTGAAACTAGGGTAACGTTCGCTATCAGATGTTTATGATAACAACCGAGACTGGCTGCTTCACGTGCTCTTCGAGCCAGTGGGGTAACCCACGAGGACAGATAACCAGACTGGAAATACCTAAATATTTGTATAAACACAAATATCCATTCCGAGCGAGAAACGAACCCGCGTCAGCCGGTATTTATGCGCCTACACAGCACACGCACCATTACACGATAGCGGTCATCGGTATATTTAGTTGCACCGGTCAGACCGATCTCACTTTTGACCCACGTCTATAGTGAGATATAATAAGCTGTTTTCGAGGGTCGTTACGATTCGCCTCGCCATAAGATGCGGAGAATTCCAACCACCGGAGCAGTGGGTTTCGAAATGGCTACAGGACCATAGACCACATCCAACGCAACGGCCACAGCGCTGGATTGTGGACTATCTTGGTCAACGATGTAATGTCTGCTATTTTACGCCTTTCATGCAACGGTAATATATGATGTCTTTTACATTCGTCATACTTGTTAGACTTGAATTGAAGATATCTTAAAAATCTACGCTGGATTGCTTCTAACCTATCGATATACCTACACAACATATTGAGGATTCCAAATTTGCGAACAGAACCTACTCGAGTATGCTACACACATATGAGCAATAAAGGATCTTAACAAGTTTAATACTATTAAATTGAGTACTTATTACTTAGAATGAACCCCATGGACTTACTCGCTTTTTTTACAATATTGTTTCTATGCTTCTCATACGTCAGCTTAGAGTCATGAGTTCGCCTAAGTCTCGTATTTCATCTACTACTTTGAGCTCCTGCTGTCTTAATAGATATTTAAATTTGGTATTATTAATTTTACGTGAGAATGTGATCGAAAAGCATTTTGCATCTTTAATATCTAATTTAATTGTGTTACGATAATTTCCGAATCAAGAGATCCTGCTGTAGAAGATGACAATAAAAATTAAGCTCTGATCCTTCTCCTACATGGGGAAAGAGGCCTATGCCCAGCAGTGGGATATTACAGGCTAAAGCGAGCGACATTAAAAAAACTACAGTCGAATTGAGAACCTCCTCTTTTTTTGAAGTTGGTAAAAAAAACAATAATTTTTATTTTACATATCTTTTAATGATTTCACCACGCATATATTGTACAACAAATAATTCTGTAATCTCGACCAAGATTCTGTTGCAGATTCTTCGACAGATTCTAACGATTTGCGTATTTCTTCTTCCTGTGATATCGTCTTTGTATGAGTTTTCAAAAACAAACTCAAATACGACTGAGCTAATTCAAAATCTTTATTAGATCGAAGCAAAATATCTAACATTTTAAGAAACTGTTTCATAACTTCGAGACTCCCACCTGCATCGGGCGCCATGCTTGTTACTTCGGCTTCAATAGAGGAAGGTGATAATGATTTTAGTTTTGCCAAACATTCATAATAATCCTCTACTTTTTCACAGGCATTTAATTTCTTAGCGAATGGTGTTAATGTCGACAATGAGTCCGGAATTAATAGTTTATTCGAATCTCCCTGTTTTTCTTTTTCCAAATCAAATTCAAGTTCAAGACTAGGTATGGTCGGTAAAAAGAATGGCGCTGATTTAGGAATAGTGAGAGGAGTTTTCGGCTTATTCCGTCTTTTCACAATGTCCAGATTAAGCAAGTTAAGCCACCTCGACGTTGGTTGACCAGATAAAGTAAGAAGTTCTTCACTGATTTGTTCAGGAGATTTATATTCAGGTTCTTCGCCCAAGTCAATCATTCCTATGTCCTCAATGTCAGGTTTTTCCGCAGTGGACGTAGGTAACTCTGTAAGAAAACAAGTTTTAACTGTAACTCATATTATATTATTATATTTCTAGAGTTTTTTAACCGAGTTCGAAAATGGGGACGGTTATCTATTTGACCGTAATTTTTTTTAATTGTGTTACTTCAGAACTTTTACCGATTTCGATGACTTTTTTTATCGAAAGGTGATGCTTCTCATGTGGTCTCATTTAAATTTAATAATGATCTGACAAGTACTTTTGGAGTTATTTGTAATAATGTGTACTTACTTGACTATTTTTTTTTGTCTATCTACGTTGTATTACTTACTGGTCGATATAAGGGACCATCCATAAATTACGTCACCCGTTAAGAGGGGGGTAGGGGGTCGACGAAGTGTGACAATGTGTGACAAGGGGGAGGGAGGGGTCAACATTTTGTGACGTCACATTTCCAAATATAATAATATCAAAACGTAAGTACAAAAACATGCTATATCAACTACCTATTAATAACTAACTACAAAATTTAAAGTTTTATTTGTTTTATAGTCGAATTGACTTTAATTAAAATGAAAATAAAAATAATGTCGAAACTGTCATCAGTTTGCTCATGCAAAATTGCAAAACATGTGACGTCACACTAGGTAGGGGGGGGGTCTCATAAATGTGACCATCTGTGACAAGGACGGGGGAGGGGTCGAAAAATCGAGAAATTCGTGTGACGTAATTTATGGATGGCCCCTAATGGTAGTCGTTTTTGTTTTTCGTTTGCGAGCAAATAATTATTTTATTAAAAATATTATTTCCATGACAAACATTTAGATTACAATTAATAACATTTTAAAAAAATCATTAACTTACTAAGCTGAGGAATAGTAACGGCGTTTCTGTCAATTGGTTTGAGGAATATTTTATCATACAAGTGTCGGTTCGCCCATAGAAAGACGCCTAATTCTCCAACGTGTGTAGTAGCCAAAAAATCTCCTGTCGGTGACATACTGAGAGAAGTGCATGGTTGTTCCACCTAAAAAACATTAATAATTTATAATATAAATATGTAATAAATATAACAAATATTTCAAACTTAGTTCCGATATTATCTTCCACACGCCACCAAAATCCGAAAAGACACTATCTGAGAATGATTGAGGAAATATTTATATGAAGATATTGTGATAATATACAATGATCAATTTTTTACAAGCTTTTTTTTACTGGATCGAAAATTTTTGATATGATTTAAAATATTTATAATTTCCTCATGTGTGGGTAGCACAAAAAATAAAAATAATACGAATTAAAATAGCATGGTATCGTCTCTTGTCAAAGATTTCATTGAATGGATATGAAATCTTTGAGTAGTCGGGGTCTGTAAACAACTCGCTATTATATAGACGACGCCAAGGTTCGCTTAAAAACCAAAATCATCATATCGAGAATTTTGACCCAGCTAGATGTGGATCCATAGCTCAGTTGGCAGAGCGCTGGACACTGTATGTCAGAGGCGCGGGTTCAAATCTCGCTGGATCGAAAAATTTTGATATGATTTCAAATGTTTATGATATTATAGATTTAATACTTGTGACCGTAATTCTTAAACAAGACAACAGTTTCAAATAACCTGCATAAATACCTCAAAAGTATGCAAAAAACGCTAAAATACTTTAATAATACGTTAATACGTAAACCACAATAATGATTTAAATTTTATTACTCAATTATGATGTAAATACTTTGGGAGTTGGGTCCGAAATACAAACGCCTAGACTACGACAAACATTTTTATAAGTAGTAAGTAAAGTAAGTATAAGGGCCGGTTTCACTGGTTGTGGATATAGTTTATCTTCCAAATAAGTTACGAATTGACTTCAATACAACGAACACTAATAAAACAACAGCAGGAGGTAGAATAAGCCATTAGGACTTTTTTCTCCTCAATTAATATACTACAACTTTTACATTTATATTTACAAACTAGCTGACCCGTGCCCACTTCGTTGCGCATTCATTATTTTTTATTAATTACTTCTAACGACGATATCTCAAAAACTATTCATCTGATTGATATAGTGTTAAGGGCAATTTTAATTTGCATTAAATTTTTAAGCTAACTAACATATTTATTTTGATAAGGATTAATACTGAACTAAAGAAAATAGCTTTGAAAATAACGTAACGTTTTTAATTACAAATTTGAACATAAAAGTGGTTATTGTAAGTCAACCGTAAGAGATAGAGATATGCTGTCGCGGACTTTTTTGTAGCATTTTTATAGATTTTGAATTCGCTAGTACATTACTTAACTATATCTTTGCTAGTTTCCGCGGCGTTCGCGAGGAAATGTCCCCGTTGGCGAGATTTTTTGCGACCTCTTCAACATTTATCGCCGTATTTCTGTTAATTTACATAACAGCATAATAAATTATTTACCTAAACCTTCCTCAAGAATCACTCTTTCTATTGTTGAAAACCGTGTAAAAATCCGTTCAGTAGTTTTCGAGTTTATCGCGTTCAGACATACAGGAGGACAGACAGGACGACAGAAAGACGCGGCCGGGGGACTTATTTTTATAATAAGTATAGATGGATAAAAATATCTCATAGATAATCGTGGGATTTGATGACAAAAAAGAATAATGTATAAAAAAAAATTATCTGGTAGATGACCCGTCAAATAGCGTTGTGCGGTGATCGAAACCACAAACTGCTACCCGCGACTGTGCAAACGCACTGTCATATTAATTCTCATTTCGATACTTACACAAAAAATATCAACAAGTTGAGCACTCGGGATGTCCCACGTACATATAGTGCAGTCCATTGACGATGTAACAAGCCACCTAAAAATATTTAAAAAAATTAAATATGTACATTAAATGTACATTTATTTTTCTTTAAATTCTTATTCCTTACCGGCTCTGACAATCAAAATCGATATCATTAATTTTTCCAATGTGTCCTTCAAATTTTCTTATAACTCTCATTGTGTCTATATCTACCAGTGTTATAGAGAAGTCTTCATTAGCTAATGCCAATAAACCACTTTCCCTTTGACATTTTGTCATATTAACGGATTCCTCTAATTTCAAAACATGATATGGAGTTGTTGCTAAAATAAAACAAAATCAAAATAAGTATAAATTTTACTTAAGTCTAATACAGAAGCTTAGAAAAATGCATATATTTATGGCAAACTGTAGATAAGAGTAATATTATTAGTTTATTAGTTGAAAGATTAATGTAAAAAAATCAGCAGGCATTCTAAAATATTGTAAGCCTAATGTTGCTTTTATACATTTTGTAAATAAAGAACAAAGGCATAAAAAGCAAACATTTTTATATTATATTATTATTATTATATTATTTTATATATTATTTTACCTGCTTTAAAATGCCAAAACTTCAACCGATCATCAGCACCAACAGTTATTACTCTTTGATTGCATAGATCTGTTTCTACTCCCCTTATCGCTCCTTTGTGTGCGACCCTTTTCTCATTGCCATAGTGACCTCTGTATAAACCTGACTGCATGTTGAATTTGTGTACTTGCCCATTACTGTAACCTAAAAATGAAAAAATAATATTTTTAAAGTGAAACTTCTTTTATGAGGGGTAAAATTTGAGAGACCGCTAACGCGGCAACGTCAGGGACGGTCAGTACTTGGATGGGTGACCGTCTGGGAACAACCAATATAGGCAGGATATATAATAGGGAATCCCACTACAGGCGGCGCCACGGTCCCTTAAGACTGAATAAAAATTCATCATATCAAAGATTTCGGCCGGACGAGTAAATTATTCCATAGCTTAATTAGCTAAGAGCGCCAACACGGTTAGTCGGAGGTGCGGATTCGATCCCCGCTAGAACGGTCGGTATTTTTGATATTATGATATTAAAAATGTTTAAAAAAAAAGTAATAATTATATTTCCTTACCAACAATTACAAAATTTCCACAATGTGTTACAATCAAACAAGTTGCTAGAACACGCTTCTCCATTTCTGGAGGTTTCAGCTTATGTTTTCCCATACATATTTTATTGTATGACCAAGTTGTAGCCAAGTACATTCCCTCATGCAGGGAAGCAATACTGTCCCACTGTTTATCCCTTAACATACACGAACTCAACTTTGTTATAGCAGGAAGAATCTGATGATCGTATTGTGTTCTTTCTAAAACAAAAATATTTCTATTAATAATTCCAAAATGTTTTTAGTAAAAAGTATGTGTGTCAGCTTTGACACGTAACTGGAGTTTACTCCTTATAAAATACATCATATTATGATAATTAATTAGAATAATAAGACTCTAAAATCAAATCATAAATTGACGTTTGCTATTTGTATTGGTACAGTAAATACTGACATACAATTATACCTATATCTATACTAATATTATAAAGAGGTAAAGTTTATAACTTTGTTTGTATATACGGGGTAATCTTCGCAAATACTGATCCGATCATGAAAATTCTTTCACTCACAGAAAGCTACACTATTCAGGAGTGATATAGGCTATATTTTATTGTAATTGAACATAAAATTCAGTTAAAATAATAGTAGGTGTTACGAATCGCGCCATCTCTTGACGAACTGTAGGTACCAACTAAATAAACATCGATGTAAAAGAGCAGCGGACGGCGCGCCCAACGACTGTGTTCACGACGTTTACCAAAGTATACTTCATTTAAAAATTCGTTATTATTCTGTAATAGTTAAATTTAAAAAACTTGAAACATATCAAATTTTATTACTCAATTGGAGTTTACTCCTTATAACCTGTAAAAACTGTAAAAATCTTTTAACGCCCAACGAAGTGGGCACAGGTCGGCTAGTGTTACATAAATGTGGCATGTGGTGTTCACCTTAAGAAATTATAACACTTAGCTGTATAGTATTTATTAAAATTTATTTTACTTTATTGCATAATTAGTGTCAACAATTACTGGTGATCCTAAATAAATAAATAAACAGCTAAAAGCACTGTAAAACATCACTCTCAGTGAGATTTTTACATGTCAGCGTTATTTTCTTCACACAATTTCACTCCTAATATTCATTTCATACCATTGGCCCTATAAAATTTCTTAAGGAGTAAACTCGTATTATTTACAAATACCATACTATACTAACTTTTCTTTTTGGATGCCTTTCGGTTGTGCGATGCTTTACCCATACTCTTGTTAAAAGTTTCTGTTATTGTATTCATAATGTGTAAACTACTGTCTCTTCCAGCAGCTAATATGTTTTCACCATTTGGTTCACAATACCTCACTAAGTATGGTGGTAGTGCATGACCCTCCCTAAAAAAATTAGATTATTAGTACAATTAAATATAAGTAAATAAGTATTTAGAAGAAAGTCATTATAAATCATAACAGTGTGTTTTATTAATCAAGTAAAAGCAAAAGTACGGTATGTAGGTATCTTTTATAATTGTTTGGTTGCAGATGAAAAAAATAACGACATCAATTACATTGACAAGTTAAACGAAAAAATAGTTGATTAAATACGAGTTATGAACAATTACTCAAAAATCTCGATCAAATTTAATTAAGACTACAGACTAGCATCACCTTTCAATTAAAAAAATAATCATCGAAATCAGTTCACCCAGTAAAAAGTTCTGAGGCATACATAAAAAAACTACAATCAAATTGAGAACCTGCTCCTTTTTTAAAAAACGGTTTCGGTTAAAAATTATAACAAAAGTGATACTTTAATATACTGACAACAAGATTGAGCTGCAAAAACTGAAAAGACCATATTTCACAACTGCTCCAAAATATTCTCTTTCCATTCACAAAATGAATGCTGCTGTATGTACCTATACTGATTGTCTTTTTTGAAAACCATGTTAGTTTAAAAAAGTTACTGTTTATTTTACCAATAAAAGTATTGTGAAAAATGTTTAAAATTAAAATAGTGAAGTAAAAATAATGTTTAAGAGTATACCTTTTCTTTAAGAGCCTCGCACCTCCATCAGGCATATCAAATATCCACATTTTCAAGGAATTGTCTTGAGAATTTGTTATCATAACTGGTTCTGAAGTTAAGCATTGCAATCCAGCTACCTTTGAAAAGTGAGCAGACTGGATCTGAGTTTTGACTCTCTTTTCTTCTAAATCCCACATGACTAAATGTCCTTGTGTGCTTCCCGTTACCATCATGGGTACTCCGTCCATTCTAAATGACAAACAACTAACCTGACCCCAGTCATGAATAAACTCTGTGACCACCTGGTCATAGCGAAGATTGTGTAGAATTATTTTACCATTTTCAAGAGCAATAGCTACAACGTCGATTGCGGGAGCTGGTTCTGTTACAGTAACAGCCGAATTCCACCCTTTAAATGTAAAAACTAACTTTGCCGTTCGAATATTCCATAACTGAAGTTGACCTTGTTTACTACCAAGTAATATTTTATTAAGGTAAGTGGGAGGATGGCATATCGTTTTAATCTTAAAATTCTCTTCATCAAATCGTAGATCCAGAAACTCGGTTTCTTCTTTAATGTCAAAAATTTTTAAAACATTATCTTCATCGATAGATATAATATGTATACCAAAAGGTAGGAGCTTGTGAACAGGTGCCTGATGTCCTTTATACACATGCTTTAGTTCACAGCCTCGTCTCCAGGCGTAAATGTTGTTTTCACTTGCTGTGTATACATGGAAACTATCACCACACATACATGATATAGGTCCTGGATGCTCGCCACTTACACTTAAAAGTCGAAATTTGTCACATCCATATGTGTGAAACCACTTTCCTACGCTCGTACAAATAAGTGTTTCGCCTCGTCTTTTAATAAAACGAGCTACAAAGGGCACATGTGTGCTCACATAACCTAGAACTCGAGCACCGGTAAATATTTGACTACTCCTCTTACCCTCAGCCATTTCGAAAAGCAGTTTATACTACAATTCACCGTTATAAAATTAATAATGGACCATATGGAATAACAAAATATACATAAAATTTTAAAATACACAAATCTTTGTTATGTTTGCATGCTGATGACAGCTTCCGCACGTCGCGCATGTGAATAAGACAGTGACGTTGACAATTATCCGTCCATTAATTTATGCTTTAACCTCTGGTATACCGGACTCGCCCAGTGCGAACTCCCGTAGTCTCCCGCAAGGTTAGATCTAACCTCAGCTCTGAGTCTACCGCACCGCTCGCACGGCGCTGACCTCGCATTTCCCGCGGTAATATGATTCGATAAGCGCGCGTTACTTGAGTCGTAGTTTTTTCCTCATAACTCACAAGTTTCTACACTTAGAACAAAAACGCTTATATTATTTTGAAGAGTATGAACTAAGCTTTAATTTACTGTATGAAAAGTGTTGTACATGTGCGTATATCAATTATAAAATCGCGCTTGTTTCAGAGGGAGAGAGAAAAAGTGGCCTTGGTGCAAAAACATGTCGAAAAAATAAAGTATTATGATACATTTGTCGTTGATTCTACTTATTCTGTTTCCCAATAGTATCTATCTAGCTCTAACAGCAAAATAAATAAATTGTGATACAGTTCAAAGTTTCTTTTTTATACTTGAAAATAGGTGGTCTAGATTGAGAGCGCTTGAATCACGATCGACATTTCAATTACACCTTGTAAAGCAATTACCTTAGGTACGGGGTTTGTACTTCATAGTTAATTTAGAAAAACTAATCAAAATTAGTACCTATTGAGGATGAAGAACGCAACGATAAAACTGAAAACAATATTTTTTGGACAATAATATCAAGAGGGCGAGAAATTAGGATATTTTTTTGAAAGCAAACTATACATATTTTACCTATTCTCGACAAATATCATTATAAATATTCATAAAGTACACAAAATACACTTTGCATCGGTGTATAATATGTATACAATTTTCTTATTAAGAAAATAAGAAATCTCGATCCAAACATAGAGCATAACGGTGCAGAAATTGATAGGCATGGGGTGACGTTACTGACCTTGGTTAATGTATGACACAAAATCTACAGCATGTTCTTTTTCCTTCAATGCATTTTATGCTCGTTTTCAATATAAACGTAGTTTTTGTCCAATAAATGAATTTTTAGTTAATGGGTTCGGGTTGTTTACGTAATAAATACGTTATGTAATAATAATATATAATATATTATGTATATATACAAATAAATAAAATTGGAGTGTCTGTTTGTAATATTAAAATAACCGCTTTGACTAAATTTTTATGGATGTATACCCGGTACATATACCAAAATAACATTTTTTACGTCTATAAGCTACGGTAATCGCTTACCATCAGGTGAGCCGTACGCTTGTTTGCTGATCTAGTTACATTAAAAAAAATTGCGTGCGAACATAGTACACTTTACAGAAGTGAAAATTCTTTGGCAAACTAATTGAAACAAAGACAACATCACGCGGTGTTCCCAGGCGGTCACCCATCCAAGTACTGACCGCGCCCGATGTTGCTTAAATTCGGTGATCGGATGAGAACTCGTGTATTCAATGTGGTATAAAATCATTTACGATGCGTTGCCTTTGTTTCAAATTTTACCCTCATGCGGCTAAAGAAGTTTCACTTAAAACAAAAAGTTTTTTTTTTTCGATTAAGTAAAATAAAATTGTATGGTTCAGTATGGGATTGATCTTTACAACATACAGATATCTATTTATTTTCAGTTTTTCAGATGAAATGATGCAGTAATCCTGTGAACGACATGTACAAATAAAAAGGCAGCATTTTTTTTAATATCATTTATTAACGAACACAACTTGTGAGAAGAGAAGAGATGTCGCAACAAACCCATTAGACAGTATAATAATAGATAATAAATATAGACGTAATAAGAATAGTCAAGTAAATCGCGCTATTAAAGATTACTCAAAAAGTTGTAATCAGATCTCGATCTAATTTAAACAAAACTACATGACAAGTATTAGCTTTCGATTAAAGTAAGAATCATCCAAATCGGTACACCGAGTAAAAAGTTATGCTGCATAATACACCGTAGGTCGACGAAAAAGTAGTCAAGTACATACGCATTATTAGATATAACTCTAAAAGTACTTGTCAGATCTCAATTAAATTTAAATGGGACCACATGACACACTACACCTTTCATTTAAAACAAAATTGATCGAAATCGGTCCACCCAGTCAAAAGTTCTGAGCTAACATACATTTAAAAAAAAATACAGTCGAATTGAGAACCTCCTCCGTTTTTGGAAGTCGGTTAATAAACAACATTATTCGGTAAGTCTAAAGACTTAACAATCCTAACCTCAAAACTTTAACCGTGATATCTCCATAACCATGGGATTACTGGGAGTGGGAGTGGTACCAGAGGATAAGCCACCCCACTCCCTCTCCCCTCTTCCCCCAAAACCTCATAAATCCAGTGGTACCAGAGAGTAGCCCTCCCCCCCGCTCTTCCCCAGAAACCCCATAAATCGATTCCGCACATGGTGGGAGTGGTACCAGACGGTTACCCACCCCCCCCTCCCCCACTCACCCCACAAAACCCCATAAATCGATGTCCGTCTTTCTAAAGCTTAGCCCCATGAAATATCTCCTTTCCAACAAAAAAAGAATTATCACAATCGACGAATTTATAAACGATGAAGTTATCCGCGAACACACTTAAAAATATAAATCGGTCGAATTAAGAAACCTCCTTTTTTGAAGTCGCTTAAAAGTATAATTTCACAAACTTTACTTGTTCGGGTTGAAAACGCAAAAACAATCATCCTGTGTTTGAAAAACATTAACCGGCCATTTTGAAGCTCACGCACACATAAACAAATTTGAATATGTGTAAGTAGAAAAACAGCCATTTCACATTTACCTATGAAAAACAAAATATTTACGGAATATATTACCAAAACAGTAACTAATGCGTAATCTGCAATGAATTTACTTTACAATAATTACATTTTTTACTAAGGTCTCAAGGAAAAAAATAAAATATCGCACATTGAAAATGTTGTAACGGTCATCTACTTGTCTAAGTACTTTTTCTATTTGAGTTTTTTTTGTAGGTACGGACATTAGAACAGCCAATGATTGTGTTTGCTGTCATCTTTATGATATAAATACTGTAAAAAATAACAGTAACTTACCTTTTCGTAATAAAGTTTAAGAAAAACACTATAATAAAATACTATAATAAAAAATGGAACGTCTACACGAAAGTGAAGACTTTGACTGGTTGAATCTTGGAAAACTTATATGAAAACTAAATTAATGTTTGGTCTAATTGGTATCTAATTTCGTACGGAATATACTAAAATACGCCTGTAAACTATTTTCGTTAAATAAGGTTTCAAAGCGAGTTAATTACCTGAGGTTAGATCTAAACGCGCGGGAAACAACGGAGAAAAAATTTGTCGTGTAGATATAACCGCGCGGGAGACAACAGACTACAAAATGGATGAGATCGTGACATATGCATAGATATATAATTTGAGGTTAGATCTAACCTCACGGGAGACAACCTATTAATACTAGTATTATATGTTTGATAGACCGTTAATTTTTTTTACCAGTATTTAAAATTGTTTTAATAATTATAAAACCAATAAAACAAATAACTAAATATATAGGTATTCGTAGTATAGAGACGTTCGACTCGACATGGACTCGACTGTCGATTGTCGATTGTTGACTTCGACGAAATTTATTCTTGCCCTAATGGTCGATTTAGGTACATCAGACGAGCGAATGCTCATTCTATCCCCACTATATCAAATTCTTATCAAATTCTTTTAGTGTAAACAGGCGTAGAGCATTCTTTCGTTGTTATATGTATGAATACGAGTGTTCGAAGATTAAGAAATAATGCTCTTGTTCTAACTCTAGCTCTTTGTTCGTTTGGTCTAAATCCACCCTAAGAGAAAGATCATGCAGATAAAATATTAGGAGCAAATAGATTTAACTAAGAATTCGTGATTATTCAATATTTTAGTAAATAAATTGTCAAATCTTAGGGGATGTCTACACGAGCCAGAGAATCGCAGCGATATTATCGCCGTCACGGCGATCAAGGGTGGATCCAGCTTTGGCGCCAGGGGGGTCACATAGTCATGGTCACAGGTCAAGGCGCCAGGGGGGGGGTCACATAGTCGTGGTCAAGTCACAAGAAGTAATAATTTAATTTTGATAATGATATATTATACAGGTAAAAAGTAGGTATTTTATTAATCTATGTAATTACTGTACTTAAAAATATCTATATTGTGACAAAAATCTTGTTTAACAATTTTAATTAGTGGTCCACCTAGGTCCTGGACACATCCCAGGGCTGCCGTCTATAAGCTTAAAGGCCGCTAAATGACAAAAACTAGTTTTGAGCTAGAGCCGAAAAACGCGGCAAAATTTTTAAACCGATGCTACTCAGTTTCTATAAACATTTAGTCATGTTGGCGTATACCAAAAGAAAGGTTTTCTTTTCAACTTTCACATGAAATTGGTTGATTTTGTTAAATATTAATATTAATGAAAATAAATGCATGTTTTCCTTTATAACCTTGTAAAATTTTAAAGATCGTTTCAAGTATGCAGAACTAAAATGGTGACTAAAGGTTTATAACTACTTTATAGTTATGGATTTATTGATAACTTCCAAAAGTATTTTATTGAGATAGGAAGTTATCAACATTTACATAACTATAAAGCAGTTTAATTTTTTTGCGTTTTTAAAACCTAGAACCGAATAATTTTATATTGATCTTATCCATAACAATAAAACGGCTAATTACACATAGACGCCTTTTAGCCAAGTAGATGTCGCTTAACCACTCTTTCATTATTTTCTAACAACTTATAATACAGCTGTACATATCTTAAAAGCGGTTAATTACTAAACCTTTTCATAAAACTGCTTTATAGGCTATAGCATTATCCGCATTAGTATTTTTCGAATCCTGCAAACTTATACGTAAACTTATGAAATCAAACAAAGTTTTTGCGAATACAAGTACTATATTGCCACAAAACTATTAGGCATGAGATATTAAAAAGTAAAAAATGGTAGCCTCTTCCAAACAAATTCAATGTGAAATATTTTTTCTTAAAAACTAACAACCAAAAATCGCATGGCAAATCGCAAAATATTCCTGAAATTTCAGGTAGTAGACAGGAACTCTCTCTTAAAAATAATATAATCATTCATCATTATATCTATGTTTACATACACTGTAATAAAAATAAAAGTTTCACTTTAATAATAAAATTGGAATAAAAAGTAACATAATCATACTTACTGCGTTCTACAACTAAGTCAAACTCGAGAGAAAAGAAAAAGAAAAAATATTAGTCAAAAAGTAAAAATAATTAATATGAATTAAAACTTAATACACTATATAAATATTTTTAATTTTGTTTCATGCGTCAGCAAATGTCCTATAAACATTAAGAACTTTAACAAAGAGTATATAACCACTACGTTTTACCTTTATTTTGACACATGAATAAAATAATAAACATGGTAAATATCCCGTTTTCGAATAATTTTCGCAATAGAAGTAACCATGTTAATCTAAAATCTGTAAGTTTATATCTTGAAGTGACCTAAGAGAATCCAACGTATTTCTACCTTCCTTATGGACTTGAAGTTTTACGGTGCATTGATTGTTCACAAGAGGTTGAATAGTAAGAGAACCGTCATAACTCTTACTCCTCTTGTTTATCAACATTTGGGTTTTGTATATTAACATCTTGAAGTGATCTAGATATAATATGTTAAGTATTTGTATATTTCAGAGGAACTTTTGTATTTACATCCTCGCACGCAGGAAGTTCGATTGTCCACCAGGACAGGCCATTAATAATTTTCTTTTTCTTTTTGAAGTCGATGGACCATCTTTACCCTCTTCAGATGACAAGTCAGATGAAGATGGGTAATAATTCTTGTCGCGAACAGAATCATCTGAGTCAAAATCTTCACCAAAATGACTAACCTCATGGATTTGAGAATCTTTGGCCAAATCGGTATTGTTACCATCAGGTTCATATTGTGGTGATAACACAAAAGTTTCTTTGCACGTTAACAGGTCTAATAACATAGAATCACAAAGTTCCATCAAATCCACGTCTTTTGTTACCAAATGTTTTTCTATTGCTTCTAAATCTATACTATTAAGATGGGAAGAACTTTGTGAAATCCGTGTTTCACATAATATCTTGTTGAAAAGTGAAGATGTAAAAGAATATTCTTGTCTAACTCGCCACAACTACTAACCATATTTAATAGATGTAGTTTTATCTCTTGCGTTATATCTGTAACAAGTAATGTAAACTATGAAATCAAAGACATTACAGTCTCTTTTAATGTCTTTGTATGAAATAATAATATGGTTTATCAGTTTATCACCCTTCAAACACAGGCAAACCAATAACTTATTATGTAAGAAAATTTCGAACACAAAAATTCATCGACCGTCATCTGATGGGACTTAAACCCACGACCCCTACCCTAGCTAACCGGGTGATTGCTCTTCAAGTTCAAGTCCCACATGACAGTCGATGAACTTTGTGTGCGAAATTTTCTTTTGTAAAACTTGTAAATAAATTGCTTACATTACAAAAACAATTATATATACTTAATTGGGTACTTAATACCGCGTTACATTAAGTAACTTAAAGAGATTTATTATTATAGGTAAGGTTCGAATATTTATGATATGGTATGCTATTCAGTCTCAGGACAAATCAAAAATCGTTGCTTCCTTAACTTTCGATTCACCCTTCCAGCAATCGAACTCGGAACCTACCATGCATCCGTGCATCTATAGTATAAGCTTTAGCAACTTATGAAATACTTAGTTGATAGCTATTACAACTCCAAATCAAAAGCATCTGCAAAGCCACGCGTGCATACGTAAAACTAATTACATAACAAATCCTCTCGTAGGTACTGCATTGATGAAACACGCTTAGGGCTAACGAAAGACACTGCTCGACAGCACTCGGTTTCAATTCTAAGCGGGTAGTTTGACTCAAGAACCATAGCCGGCTGCGTCTCGACTGTCGCACCTACTATTTTGCAGTAAACAAAACATTATATTTTAATAAATCGCATTGGATAGTTTTATTTGTTTGAAATAACTACATAATAAAATAAAATACGTACCTTGGAAACCTTCCCGCCATGTTGAGGGGCGCGGTAGCTTGCGTAATTTGCCACTTTTTAGCGATGTATTGCTATTTAACGGCTTTTTTGTTATGTAGGATATAGAAAAAAATATTCATTTTACTTTGCGTACGGACTAACATGGCTTTCTATAATAGTTTATTTATTGTAAAAATAATAACAATACAACGCTTAAAGGCCGCTAAATGATTCTAACTGCTTTTTAGTTACGTAATAGCGTATAACCGCCTCTTAGTTAAGTCTATGCAAGATATTACACTTCAATGTAACTAAGGTAAAAAGCCGCTAAAATACTTTTGCTGCCTTTTAGTTAATTGTTAAATAATAACTATTTTTTAGCTTAGCAATCATAGTAAAAAATTTCAATCGATACAAACCTTAAAATACTATAGCTGCTTTCTAATCTAGTATTGCTGTTTAGCGATCTTTATGCGATGTAAAGTATTTCTTTTTTGTATTTAACTGCCTTTTACACAAAAATATCTTTTAAACGGTAAAAGATAGAATAACCGTTCCTAGACAGATCGATAGAGAATTTTTTTTTAAGTACTATGGCATTAAAAAGTCAAAAATGACCAAAAGTCATTTAGCGGCCTTTAAGCTTATAGACGGCAGAGGGGGGGTCATAACCCCCATGAAACTTGGATCCGCCCTTGTCGCCGTGCCACCTATTTCTCTATACTCTCTATGAACGTGTCTCCACACGGCGATTCTATCGCGGCGATGCGACGAGTGGCAATAAGCGTGCGTAACGTCGACGTATCGCCGCGCTATCGTCGCAACTCGATCAGCTGGTTAGTAATAATTTTTGATGACCTATAAATAATAGTAATATTGTCTTACAAATTGCGTAGTATCCCGGTCTTACACTCACTGCTGCTCTATCCCCTGCTACCTCTATTACCTACACAATCGAGTTTTCGTAAAGGAAATTTTTGTTCGTGTCATCAGAATGAAGCTACTCCCGGAAAAATAGTGAAAGAAATGTACTAGGGATCCCGGACTAATAAGGAAATCCATACATATTTGATATTTTCTACTTTTACGCTACAGATATGTCCAACCGGTTAATAGTGTTTTAATTTAAAAAAAAATTGAGGTCATTTTTATGATCTAAAAATGTATCTTTAGATAAACATTTAGATTTTCATACCATTTTTACCACCTCGAAATGTCGAAATACATAATTTATCTTAACATAGGAATAGGATAGAAAAAAAGACTCCAGCGGCGAGTCTAGCGACAGTGGATTCCATACGTCTTCACCTACGTCGCTGGGTCAAAAGACGGCACGGGGTGCTATCCTTCAGACTGAACAGGTACTTACCGGGCACGGCTGCTTCGGTAAGTACATGCATCAGATTGCGGGTTGCAGGGAGGCCACCCCTGCCTGTCACGCATGTGGCGAGCCGAGTAACACGGCACGTCACACTCTCGAAGACTGTGTCACTTGGGCCCCCAGTGCTGCGCCCTGGTGGCCGTAATAGAAGATCTGTGGTTGCAGAGCGTGGTCCGCAGCATTCTTAGCAGCGAGAGTTGCTGGTTGGCCGTAACCTCCTTCTGCGAGGTCATGGCGTTAAAGGAGGCTGCGGAGCGACTGCGCGAGGCTGACCAGTGGGAAGGAGAGGCCGATATGCGCTCCTTCACCCTTCGCAACAGTGGGAGAAGGGCACCATTCCTCCCACTCGCCACAGGGGTCATAGAGCGCTCACAGTGCCCATGGGCGCTCTATAGGCTAAATATAGATGAGGACTTGTGATTTTACTTTTTAAAACACCTCAAATGTGTATAATATTAGAGAAAATAACTGTGATATATTTCATCACATGATGAACATATCATAAATATTTTTGGTAGATTTCTCTATTAAGTTCAAAGAAACTAGGTATATTTTGTTATTACTAAAGTATATTTTATTTGTCGTCTTGTGCTTGATTAGACAATTTTATTTATGTAGAACAGTAGAAGATTTATATTAATATTAAACTAAGTTTTACAGTAGCCCTTGGCGTTTTAAATCTTCAAATGTTTTTCTATTAACAACATTTCCTTGGGAATCTTCAAATTCTTCATCATTTTCTGCGACAAATCTTTCGTTCTCTTTCTGGTTCTTGATTTTCTCCCACACTGAAATAAAATTTTATATCATAACCAGGTATTATAGAAAAAAATAAAATATAATTAAAGAAACTGATATGATTATATGGGACATAATTATTCATAACATTTTTATCCATCATTTTCATAGGAATATTTACAGTAGCTTAAAATGAAAACTACTTACATGCTAGAGCATCTTCGATCTGCGTGACATTAGCGAAATGCGCAGTGTTCGGTATACCAAGGCAGCGCATGCCGTGAGCGTGACGCCATTCCGCAAAGTGACGTTGAAACGCTTTGGGCCCCTTGTATGTGTAGTTGCCGCAGATCTCACATGAATAGCTGATGTTCAAACCATGTAATTTGTACAGCCAGTATGGAATAGGCTGAAAAAAAAACCTAATTTAATATAAAATTCACACTTCCTTCAGAATAATCTACAGAGTGTGGATACTGTATGGTGGCTCTATACCTAATGTGACCAGCCACGTTAGTTAGGTCACCCGTTTTTCGGTTGTCTGTCCCGGTGTTCCTAAAGATAAGTCCGAGACAACGAGATTTCAAACTTTGACAATCAACAAAAGAGATTATATGCGTGTGTGTGTCAAATACATTGTAGTGTCTGTAAGGTTTTTTTATTGATTTAATATTTATATGCATAATTTTATAAAAAATATTAGCATTCTGCATTCCTTCTCTATATATAAACTATGAGTGTGCGAAATTTCATACTCCTCCGTCTGCGCAATTTTCGTGAAAAGGAGTACAAAGTTTTTGGTTAACGTATTAATTACCTTCCCGTCCCAGCCGAGCGGCAGGTTCTTGGGGTTGTAGGGCACGTCGTCGTCGTCGGAGTCGAGGTCGGCGGCGGCGGACGCGTCGCTCTCCTCGTCGCTCTCGTCGCGCCGCTCGCCGGCCGCGCGCGCCGCGCGCCGCGTCACGTTCTCGATCGTAGACGCGCGGGTACTGCTCACTATGTTCGCGAATCTGTTACATACATGTATCTTATATATATAGACTAGCTACCCCGCAAACGTTGTTTTGCCATATATGTTATTTATTAACCCCCAAAACTCCTCTTGTGGGTGGAATGTGGTGGTGGTTTGTAAAATCCGTTCTTAGCTGACCTCTACTCGGTGAAAGGAATATTCCTATAAATTTCAAGTCTCTACGCCTTATGGTTCCAGATATCGTGATGAGTCAATATATGGGTGGAAATCTCTTTTTAACCGACTTCCAAAAAAGGAGGAGGTTCTCAATTCGACACGTATGTTTTTTTTTATGTATGTTAGCTCAGAACTTTTGACTGGGTGGACCGATTTCGATCAATTTTGTTTTAATTGAAAGGTGTTGCGTGTCATGTGGTCCCATTTTAATTTAATTGAGATCTGACAAGTACTTTTAGAGTTATATCTATATAATAATGCGTATTTACGTGACTACTTTTTCGTCGACCTACGTTATAATTATTATACCGCATAACTTTTTACTCGGTGTACCGATTTCGATGATTCTTACTTTAATCAAAAGCTAACTTTTTACTCGGTGTACCGATTTCGATGATTCTTACTTTAATCAAAAGCTAATACTTGTCTTGTAGTCTTGTTAAAATTATATCGAAAACTGATTACAACTTTTTGAGTAATCTTTAATAGCGCGTATTTACTTGACTATTTTTTCGTCTTATTACGTTGTATTACTTGTCGATGTAATTGAAGTCGGTTTTTTTTCGTTTACGAGCAAACACAATTATTATATATAGATTTTATTGAAGAAACTTCTTTACACACGCTTGACTTGCGGAGTAAGCTGGTGAATGCGTGACGAGAGCGTTACGAAAAGTGTGATCGGGCGAGGCGGACGGAAGTTGAGAGAGAAATATAAGTTAGTAAAGGTAGAAAGAGAGAGAGAGTTACGTTAGTCGTTTAAAAAAATGTATACTGTGATATGATATCAAACTGACAAGTTCAATATTTATTATGACAGAACAAAAACAAAAATATATATTTAAAAACACGGCTTACAAAATTGCATTATCTACATTTTTATCGTCTTCGACCGAACAAATAAAATTCGTAAATCCTAGCGGCAAAAACCTATTTATTTATTAAATGTACATATATTATATAATTAAAATAATATTAAAGAACTTAACTTTAACTGAGGTAGGGCACAGCAGGAAATTTCCTGCTCATAATATGGAGCAGCCCGACTGGGGTAGTACCTCGACCTTACAAGACCACAGCTAAATAATACTGTTTTCAAGCAGTATTGTGTTCCTGTTGGTGAGTAAGGTGACCAGAGCTCCTGGGGGGATTGGGGATAGGGTCGGCAACGCGCTTGCGATGCTTCTGGTGTTGCAGGCGTCTATAGGCTACGGTCTTACCATCAGGTGAGCCGTACGCTTGTTTGCCCACCTAGTTACATAAAAATAAAAAATAAAAATAAAAATAACAAACTTAACAAAGTGCAAAGGCGGTCTTATAACAAATATTAATCTCTTACAGGCAACCCCTGACAATTTTTATACATATTTTGATATTTCTTGTAAAAAATATAAAATTTTTATTATTTTATTTTAATTGTAATTATAAATTATAATTAATATTGAAATACCATATTGTATAACCATAAACCTCAAAACAATTTTAGTCTATCTTCACACAATACTGAGTTACGCTTAATCATTATAAATGGGAATTACTGCATATTTTATCATCTCTTTACCATAATATGCATTTTAAATTATATTTTTTTTATTGATACGAATAGATAGTATTAAGTGCACTCTAAATTGCAATGGATAAATATTACTTATACACCGTCCGGCGACTAATTATCTTTTTGACAGCTCACGCCTATAAATTAGTTATTTTTTTTCGGAATAACGTACTAAAAATTCTACTGTAATGTAATACTTTATTGACGATTTGATTGTTTGAGTGAAGTACCCTGTGCATAACAAACAACCACAGACTATGAAACAGTTCTTGAAATAATAAATCGATCATATGATAAAAATAATTTTACGTCATGTGATTATTGTTTCTATAAATTTAATACAAAAAAGGAAATAAAAATAGTATCTATGACCCCAAGATTGATTACTTGCAAGGAATTAAGTCGAAATCTTGAAATTTAATTGCAAACCAAGAATAAAGAGCAATAACTCTGTTAATTCATTTAATTTATTATTTATTATATTTCATTTATAATTAAAAAAACTAATAAACGCATAAATAAATAATATTTTTAAACTAAATGAATTTAATTAAATCGATTGAAAGTTCTTCTTAAATAAAATCAATTATTATTTCAAATCGAATAAATAACGCGTGAGGCAGTCACTAATGTCAAAATTTCTTGAAGTGTCAAAAAGATAATTAGTCGCCGGACGGGGTATAAGTGAAATTTAGGTATTTATGTATGTTAGATAAATAAAAATTATTCCTATTTAACTATGGAATAAGGACACACAACACAGAAAAAAATCCTTATCGAACTTTCATTATAGTATAACTACCTAATTAAAATCTTAATAATTGCAAAACAAGCAATTATTTTAACTCATTAGCATTAAAAATAAAATAACAGCGAGGGGTTAATAAAGTAGGTCAACTCACAAGTATTATCAATTATCATAAGGCAAAATATACCAGGATAAACGAAAATACAAGAAAACAAGATAGAACAGTTTGTTTGTTTGAAGTGCTTGCGTCACATCATTTTAAAGTTCATAAATTCAATGCCAGTGAAATGTACTACATAAGCTAAGTTATGGTAGTTACCATTAACAATTATTATTGAGTTCAATAATTCAAGTTTTTTGAGTTTGCCTTTGAATTAAAACGACTTGAGAACGGCACAGCTTTTTAATACATGCTTTTGTTTGTATTAGTCAGAATAAGGTGAACTTTTTTGTACAGTCAACAAAAAAGTTTAAATATATAAAAGTGTCTCTATAATAAATTCTCAATCAAAAGATATCACATTCAGTTCAACATAAATTGTAAAACTGACAGCTCTGCAGTCGCATGTTTAGCTTTATCACAACAGAAAGAAACAACAAAAATTAGTAAGCAATAAAAAGGAATAAGGAGTTAACAAAATGCAAGAACAAGTTATATACCATAAAACAAATATAACAGCAGTTACCTATAAACTTGTGCCTCTATAGCAGCGATATCCTTGTGGCGTTGTTGAGTTGTAGCCTTGGCCTTATTAGCCCCTTTCTTCGCCACGAGAGATTTGTCTAAAGCTGTTTGACCTTTTGTGCTGAATAATCTATAAATGATAAATTAGCTTTAACAAAACAATTTATTATAAATAACACTAATTATAAGATAGAAAATTAATGATGAAATAGATGTGTAATACTAGACCACATCTATCTCAAATTTTTATAAGAAGTACATCCAGTTTATTAAAATTTATATAAAAATAGTTTTAAATTCCTTTCTATAAAACAGCAACAAGTAAAAAATAAAATTATCAAATCACAAAAAATGTAATGATACTTTTTTCTATGGTAATTTATGCAATAAAATTAAATAATAAAAATATACCATATATTATGATTTTATATTACCTTTGAGCTCTTTCCTCCAAAGTTCCTCCACACTTCAATCCAAGAGCCATAAGGGCAGACTTCAATCTGTCCAAACCAAGCGACGCTAATTCTTCCCAGGAGAAAAAGGCTGACAAGTCCAAATGCGCCCCTGTATTTGTTAGAGCACCACCAGTTTCTTTCTAAAAATTTTATTTATGACAGTGATGATATTGATATTAACAAAAATTATGTTTTTCAATAATAAACTTTGAAAATTAATTTACTATCATTATTTCTGGGTAAAATATGTAAATAAACGAAGCACGTTTATAATGAAATAAAGTATACGTATAAGGGCTTTAATTTCTCCCATCAAGAAAAATAATAGCTAAATATTTAGAAAAGAGCAACGAATTTATATTAGAGCTAATCCTGAGATCGAGGTTTGTTCATAATATTTACTTTTTATGTTACTGATGAATCAGTAATAATGAAATAGAGATCATGAATTTTCAAATGCATTTTGTTGAAAATATTTACTTGAATCCACATATTTTATCATTATTATGGTATGACAACTTATCAGTGTTAACAAGTGAATAACAAGTGAACATCTTAAAAAGTATGTATAAAAAAATTATAACATTAACCACTTATAGACTTTGTTGGTAAATTTGCGATTATCTAATTACTATAGCATTACTTTCGAATCATTAACATTTTAGATGATACGTAATACAAAAATACGTAGAGCTATGTTTAATGTGGTACGTGATTTTTAGTCTATGAATATTTATTATTTATCATTTAGTAAAAATATTTTATTTACATTTTAGTGTCAAATGATTATACATTGTTGCGCAGGTGATAGTGCCTTCACATTGCAACAAAACTAAAATAAACTTATCTAATGTTATAAAAAATCCAACTTTGTAGTAAAAATATCTAAAAAAACTGTTTTGGATTTTTTTTAATCTACATACTATGACTGTTGATGCTAAGAATGTTATGAATAACATTAACAAGCTATGCCCGCAACTTCGTCTGCGTGGAATTTAACAAAAAGTTATTGTTCAGTTCGCAGAGTAATAAAATAAATAAATTTCTAAAATAAAAATAGCTTAAGTTACTCCTTATTACATCAGCTATCTACCAGTGCAAGTCCCATCAAAATTTGTCCAGCCGTTTCAGAGATTAGCCGGAACAAACAAACAAACAGACAGACAAAAATGGTAAAAAAGTTATTTTTATATAATTATGTACCATGTATACAATATCCATATTATGCATTTAGTAAAAGCGGTTATTTTAGTATTACAAACAGAGACTCCAATTTTATTTATTTGTATAAATATGAGCAAGAATTATACTAGATATGTCAGTCAATTAAACAAGCACCAAAAATAATTGGCAACAGTTAATTAAGATTTGTGTGCCATTCAGTGCATCAAAAATAAAAAATAAATTCTATCAGTCTCAGGGCATGGGACACTGTCTTCATCTAGGTGTAGGATCCGAGTTTAATCCACTATAATTATATACGAATATACACAAAAACTGGAAATTAATAGTTATACAAATATCTGCCCCAGAGGGTAATGAAAACAAACACCACTGTACTTATAAATAATTTTGAAGGTTAAGCAACAAAATTACTAAAAAGGAAGTATGTAATTATTGAATTCATACTTACAGGCCATCCAGGAAAAGTGCCCGCTTCCCATTGCTTTATAAATTCTTGATGAGCGATGGCCATCTCTTGAGCTTGATCTAATAATGGTTTTACTCTACTAACAAAATCTTTAAGGTACGTAAGAAGTGCTCTTATATAGTTTCTATATTCACTGTTCTTGCGTTCCCTTGGTATATCAAATAGGTGATCAAATATACTCAAATATGTTATGTAGTCTACTTTCTGAAATATTCAATAAATATTACATTACAAAATAAATAATTTAGAAAATATATATGTAACAATATTATAATTGTTAATAGCCAATTACCTCTATACCCTTTAAATTAATATATTTCTCATAACATTCATGTAGATCTAAATATTTTCCATAGCCTTCTTCGTCTGTGAACTCAACAGGTGCTGAAATAAATTTAAATAATGCAACATAAATAATGATAATATAGTTTTTAACCATGAATGTACCAGGACCAAATCGATATTAATAGATCTATCATGATTCACGATCACGATTCAGCCTGTAATATCCCACTGTTGGGCATAGGCCTCTTCCCCATGTAGGAGAAGGATTGGAGGTTAATCCACCACGCTGCTCCAATGCGAGTTGGCGAATATATTCTCTACTACGAGTAACAATCGCTATCAGGTGTACATGATAACAACCGGGCTTAAAGTGCTCTCCGAGGCACGGTGGGGAGACCCACAAGGACTGCACAAACACCCAGACCACGGCAAGCATCTGTATGGGCAACACAAATGTTTTCGTGTGCGAGGATCGAACCCGAAACCGCCCGCGCAACAGCCGATCGCAATCCAGTGCTGTGACCGCTGCGCCAACGCGGCGTCACAGCCAATAATAGATATATGGCACTGCTATACTGTGAACTAAGTGAATCAAAGAAATTTAAAAAAAATTTAACTCAGTAAAACACTATGTACCACGAAATTTTATATAATTTTTATATTTGATATTTTAATATAATTTTATCATCAACTAAACAAATTTTCATAGCTTTTGTTTAGAAAATGTATATTATGGTCTTATTTAGAAATATTAAGTCGATAGTTACTTGTATAATCTTCAGCAGGATTTTCTCTTATTTTTGCCAATTCTTCAAATTCAACGGACATTGGAACACAGATCTAAAACAAATTAAGGTCACTTTTTTAATTATTTAAAAGTAATCAACAAAATTATTACTGTTTCAATTAATTCATTTAAGACCCATTCCTACATCAAACTTGATTAGTTTTGTTTGCAAATTGTTCAATTACAAACATACCGTGTACAACATTGAACACTTTGTGAGCATAACAAATAGTTTTTTGAGTAAAGAAACCCTTACATTACGTTACGTTAGTAAAGTAACCCTTACATTACGTTACGTTAGTAAAGAAACCATTACATTACGTTAGTAAAGACAGTGTTCCGCAAAGGGTGTACCGCGGCACACTGGTGTGCCGTGGTCGTTTATTGGTGTGCCTCGGAAAAATAAACTTTACGTTTGTTGATTAATAATAAATATTGTTTCGATGATTAATAAATAAATATTGATTAATGTTACTTAAAAAATGACTTTTTATTTGTGGTGTACCTCCAAAATATTTTCCTTTTCCTAGGTGTACCTTGAACACAAAAAGTTTGCGGAACACTGAGTAAAGAAACCCTTTTTTGAGTAAAGAAGTACTTACTTCATTAGGATGCTTCCTGTGAAACTCTTTAATTTGTTTGAGTCTAGCATAAAACTCTTGAAACTCATTAGGACCTGATAGGGCTGCAATTTCTTCTTTTCGCAAACCATCTTTGTCTTCATATAGCTCTTTAAGCCTTATAGAGGATTCTATGTATCTCTGTAATAAATTTTATAGGCATTATATACTGCTTCACTGGTGAATAAGGTGGATGTTTAAATGTTAACTAAATTTTAGTAAGTAAAGAATAACTAAGAGTTGAATTTGTTCTAGTTTGTAAAGTTACATATTATCAAATTGTAAACCTTGAACCTTAATTATAATATTGTTTCTTTTCCATTTGCAGTATGTTTTCTTACCTTTGCTTTTTTATTGATTTGTATAAATATTATTAAGTGCCCACACATAAACTAGTAGTGAAAACTTATTAGGCTTGTGAACTAACTTTAAATTTTTGTTATAATATCGCGGGCTTCAAGCCAGAAAGGCGTATAAATAAAATGCGTTTTTTTTATTACATCAATCATTTCTAAGTTTATCGATACATCACCTCCGTTTTTTTCTTAACTGTAGGTAAATTATTTTAGAAAATATTAATAAAATACTTTCAGGCGTATAACTGAAGTCAGATATTATTTTCATGACAGAAAGTCGGGTTAAAATTTAGACTGTGGACCGTCGATTTTTGGAGGTTTGAGGGATGCGGGGGGGAGGGGGAGGGAGGGGCTACCCACCAGTACCACTCCCACATACCAGAAACCCATAGTTATGGAGATATCCATGGTTAAAGTTTTAAGATTAGAAGAAGAATTTAGATCGTTTGGCACGAATTTAAGGGCGAGAGTGGGAGGAGGGAAGTAGCGGCGGTCCCCCTAAACCCCCCCATACCACTCACGATACAAGGTAATGCGCCGTTCTTGAAAAACATAGAAAAAATGAATCTCATAGACCTAACCTCGAAATTTGACAGTTGATCGGTATAAATTCATTCCGTGACGGCTCCGGCGCTTCGGAAGGGCAGCCCTTTCGCCCTTGCGTAACAAAACGCAGACACCCACGCTCGCCTCCGCAGCCTCGGCTTGCTGGTCGCCTTCGGCGACCAGCCTCGGCCTCTCCGGCTCGCCCGGGTGTCTGTGTTTCGTTACAGCGGGCGAGGTCTGCCCTCCCTCCGCGCCTCCGGCTTTTACAAAACACTCTAGGGGTATGACAGACCAAGACCACGTGGATAGTGGGGTGCTCCGATTCGGTTTTGGGTATTTTTCGGACTTAAAAAAAAATAACCCTAACCTATCTAACTTCAAAATTAGACTGTTTATCCGCATAATTTCGTTACAAAAAAAATACCCTAACCTATTTAACTTCAAAATTTATAATGTGACCGTAAATAAGCAGAAAAAATATGAAGATCTAAATCGACGGTCCATAATCTAAATTTTAGCCGAAAGTCGTACCGCGTTATTGCTTAAACGCCCCTCTGGCTTGAAGCCCGCGATTATGATAGTTAAGCTTAGCTGTACCTATATCTAAAATACAGAAAATAAAAATTGAATACTTACGTCATGTAGATTTTTCAAACGGTGATCAGCGTTAATTGTTTCTCGATGCTGGAACATATTTAAGGTTATGTTTCGTTATAGATACATACGAGAGACCTTATGGACATTTTTACTGAGGCCGAAATAATAACACTTTGTTACAAAATAAATGGAATACCTACTCCCGTCTTTTTTTGCAAAATCTCTTTGACCATTGCATCCATGGTACGTTCTCTTTCTTCATGGTAACTTCGTTGCTGTTCCAATATCGTTTCCATATTTCAATGTCACTCGAGAGGTTGATGAGAAAACGTTTAGTACTTTTTCATAAGCTAATGTTTGCTTAATTTTATATGGATTACAAAAATGTACTTAATTTAAATTTATAAATACAAGAAGCACTCAATAACTCAAAACTCAAACACAAGTTTGACAAAAACTGGTAGTGGCCACAGAGCACAAGTGGCCAAAGAGCCCAAAGAGTATAAATGGTTTATGGTAGTGGCATAGCTAATAGCGTTGTATCGTTAACTGACTACTGTTTATTTTGGTTAAATTCTAAATAATCACTTAAAAAATTATCTAAAATAGTGTTTACTAAAAATTATGCAGTAATATTATTGGTATAATATTTACTCGAGCGTAAGTACATTTTTACCTGCCCACTGCACTGATAAAATATGTAATTTTTTTCAAGGTGCATTTTCATGTGACGCTTGACGCTGGTTTGAGCGTCAAATTTGGTCGTAAGTGATGACAATTGAACTATGCGCCTTTTAAATAATGTTCAAAATTTTGAGCTCTCTTAAGTTGGCGGGGAGAAATCAATTTTTTTAACGTTCAAAATTTTGAGCTCCCTTAAGTTGGCGGGGAGAAATCAATTTTTTAACTTTTTTTATTGCCAAATCGTTTGTTCATCGTTTGTTCGTGATTGTTCGATTAAATTTATTGTTTGTTCGTTGTTCATTTTTTTATAAATGAAAAAGTCAAAATTTTGAACATTATTTATAAAAAAATGAACAACGAACAAACCAATAAATTTAATCGAACAATCACGAACAAACGACGAACAAACGATTTGGCAATAAAAAAGTTAAAAAAAATTGATTTCTCCCTGCCAACTTAAGGTCAAAATTTTGAACATTATTTATAAAAAAATGAACAACGAACAAACAATAAATTTAATCGAACAATCACGAACAAACGACGAACAAACGATTTGGCAATAAAAAAATTAAAAAAATTGATTTCTCCCCGCCAACTTAAGAGAGCTGGTACTAAAGTCGTTTGTGCATTTTAGTTTTTCTAATTGCGTACGAACAATAAACTAACTTTATTTTACATTGATAAGTAATACAACGTAGGTATGTAGTCGAATAAATATTTAATTAAATACGCATATATATTAGAGATAACTCAAACAGTACTCGTCAGATTTCGATCAAATATAAATGGGACCACATGACAAGCACCAGCTTTCGATAAAAAAAAAATCATCAAAAAATTTATGTGATAACTGATAAGAGCACAAAAAAATACAGATGAATGAAGAACCTTCTCCTTTTTTGAAGTCGAAAAAAAATGATTCTTATTTAAAATACTAGATGATTCTTATATAAATACTAAAACACCCGGCCCGGCTTCGCACGAATGCAATGCTGATATTAAATATAAAATAAATATTTGCAATGTAAGCGCAAAAAATGTGTTTATTTACGATATCACATTAGAAACCTCTAAAACTATGTTCCTCTACTATATTACATGTATTATCTATACATAATATAAACCTTCGTCTGGAATCACTCTATTTACTAAAGAAAACCGCATCAAAATCTGTTGCGTAGTTTTAAAGATCTAAGCATACAGACAGCGGGAAGCGACTTTGTTTTATACTATGTAGTGATGTATGCTTTTGACATTTTCGATTTAAAAATACATACCTATAGGTATAGAAAATTTAATTTAAAAAATAAAGTAATAATAAATAGTAGGTACATACCTATAATAAGTAGTAGTATATCTATAGATTAATAAAGTAATTAATTATAAAAAAAATCAATTTAAAAAAAATGTGTACAAGTTTTATTAATGTTATATATTTAAAAATAAAGATATTAAATTAAAACATACTTTAGCTAAGTGTGTCTGTGAAGCTCAATCTATTATAGTAATTTTAATATATAACATCAAATACAAAATAATTTAAGAAGGCAGTAAAAATAATTAGTTGTTCTGAAGCTCAATAGCTCGCTGCTAATTACTCAGAAAATTTTAGATGAGACTTTCTTTTGATAATTTTGTAAGTCTTATCTGAAATTATTTGTACCCTTCGACCATGCAAAATTTCAATATATAATAATTATAATTGATATTGTTTATTCTTTTTTTTTTTAAATAACAAAGGTGTTTATGTAAAACAATTTAATAAATAATTATCAAAACTTAAATCAAAACAATATTTTATTAATCACTTACAATGTTTTGTTCACATCATGATTTTATATTTTTCTACATTTACACCACTGCTAGGACAGCCTTACATTTGAGGAATGTAATTGAAATAAATATTTGTTAGCCAGGTCAGTCTTAGGTCAAAAATGTAGTTTTAATCATGTAACATGTTATTTTACAAAATTATTACTAACAAATGAAATAATATTAAATGCAGCTATGCTATCAGTGTCCATTTGAATAATAGAAATTCTTTTTTAAAAATATAAGTAACATAATTAAGAAGTGAGCATGTCTTACATTTGTAATCTTGTGTAAATGATAACTAGATTTTATAAACAAATGAAAGCTGACCAGACTTCATTTTTTTTAAACTTATTGTGACAAACGGTGACAGTAATGAATAACTACCCTAATTTTTCAACACATCTCATGTAGAGTGAAAATATATTAAAACTATTACAGCTCATCGTGGGATGTCTGTTGTTGTATAAAATAAGAATCATCACATGCCGCAGGTGTAACAAACTCTATTTTATATTCACAACGATATGGTTCTGTGACTGACATCAGTTTTGATTCCAAACCACAGTTAATATTAACCAGGGTCATTCTATTTGGCCCGTTCCAGCAGGCAACTCCGTTCGTATACTTCATTACCGAATATTTGTTTCCTTCTTCCCCAGCCCATTCTCCCCAATCGCCAAGCCCAATTTCCATACCACCATTCTTGGATTTTTGTGTCACTTTTTGGAATAAACAAAGTTTGTAGACATATTCTTTATCCTCATATTCTAGACATTGCCCATCGAGTGTTGCATATTCTTGATTTAGACCATAATCCTTTTCTAAGTTTTGTTGAATGTTTCTAATATTTGATTCTATTTCTCTCACTGTACGTTCTGCATCTACCACTTGACGACGTGCCTCCGATGCTTCATCTATTAACTTTTGAGTTTCATCATCATATCCTTTTGGAGTTTCATTATGTATATCATGATCATCTTCATCATCTTGTGATAAGTCACCATCAATATGATCATCTTCAGTACCAGTGCTGTCGATGTCTGCAATTCTCGGCTCCTCTGCCTCTTCCTCATCAGCTTCATGCTCATCTGCTTCATGCTCTTCTGCTACTTCTTCAGCTTCTGCTGGCTTAAACATTCCTTGCTCCATCATCAACAACTGCTTCAGCGATGGCCAAGTGTCTGATTTAAACTCTTCCATATTTAAACTTTCTTTATCCGCCATAAAATATTTCAGCTCTTCTTCATCTACTTGTCCATCTTTATTTTTATCAAATACATTTGCAACTTTTATTTCATCCACTGTTAATAATCCATCATTATTAGAATCAAATCTTGTAAATTGTTCACTAACTTCTTTTTCTAATTGCTGACGATCCTCTTCTTCTTTTTTTAACCTCTCTTTTTCTTCAGCATCTCTATACACTTGAAGAGCTTCATTCTCTTTAGCTTCCAAATTATTTTTCAGTGCTTCTTTTTCTTCTTTTATTTTTTGTGCATCAGCTTTATCTTTCTCCAACTGAGACAGTTGTTCAGCCATTTCTTGACGCTTTTTGTTTCCCTTTTCAATAAGCTCTAGTCTTAAAGAGTTACCCGCTTTATGTAGGTCAGCTAAATGTTGAGCCTTGGCTCTAGCTTCCCTGCCTAACTGTTCACAAGTGTTAGAACACGCTTCAGGATTAGCATATTCATCAGTGCCATCGCAGCAATCACATACTCCGTCATTTACCTGAGAACTTGGGATATTTTGCGGTCGATGCCCTGCATTTGTACAATGGAAAATACCGTTTAAACATGCCGAGGTACCCGGCTCATCACTGCCATCGAAACAATCGCAATAATCATCATTCACGTAAGTAAATGGTATGGTACTGGATCCATCGAAACAGGTAAAATCTTTAGTCGGCGAATATAGAGATGCTTTGGATAAGGAAACCCCGCGAGGTCTCGGAACATCAGTTTGAGCTGATATTACACATGTTAGAATAATTAATACAAAAGAATGCAACTGCCTACGCCAAGCAGAATATATCATGATTAAATAGAGCACCTTCTCTTACACTAGTTATCGCAAATTATGAAATACAACTTGATTATTTGAACTTGATAAATAGAACGTGTAGGAAATTGACAGCCGATCGCTGACGATGACCGAATGACATTAATAATACGCAGTGGTCTCGAACGTCAAGTGCGAAATCGGTAAACGGCACCCTAAAACCGCTATATTTATACCAAATATCGGTATACGACAAAAAATAAAATATTCAATCAAATTCCTTTATTTATAAATAAAAAACTAACTAACAATTCTAATTTACATAGAAAATACTCCAATATTTTTTGGGTTTTTTTTGACCGCCTCTACTCTATAAAATATTGAATTTAAAATTTAAATATAACATATTTTGGCTGACCTTTTTTACCTTATAAATATGATAATTTTTCTAAGATACATTTTGTTAACAATCTAATTATTTTAGCAAGATGACTGTGTAAATACATGAGTAAGCATTTTCCATGTCAAATAATAGTGGCTTAGCTTCCGACTTTTATTATTTACTAGCTTCTGCGCACGACTTCGTCGGCGTGGACTCCGCTCCTGTTGATCTTAGCGTGATGATATATAGCCTATAGCCTTCCTCGATAAATGGGCTATCTAACACTGAAAGAATTTTTCAAATCGGACCAGCAGATCCTGAGATTAGCGCGTTCAAACAAACAAACAAACAATCAAACAAACAAACTTTATTATATTAAGTATAGATTAATAGCTAGTATATTTTTTACTTCTTATAGTTAGTTAATATTTATATTATTTATATTTTTAAACGTATCATTAGTGCTATTTAATGGCAATTTATACCTTAACGAAATTTTAATACAATGCGTGCGGAAAGGTATGATTCTTTTGGACTACACGGCATTTCCTGCAACAAGAGTTCAGGTAGATTTTCCCGCCACAGATCCCTAAATATGATACCATAAAAAGAGCTCTTGCCAGCATCGACGTTCCTGCTATATTATCGAGCCTACTGGAATTAGTCGCGATGATGGCAAGAGGCCTGATGGACTGACGTTGGTTTCCTGTGAAAGGGGACGGGCACTCTTGTGGGACGCAACCTGCGTTGATACACGTGCTCCGTCTCATGTCAGAAAAACAGCCTTAAAATTGGGAGCCACAGCGGAAAAAATTGAGATGACTAAACGGCACAAAGATTAGTCACTAATTCCAAATTACATCTTTGTGCTGTTTGCAGTCGGAACACTTGGACCTTGAAGTAGCATTGCAAAAAAACTTTGAATGAGATAACTTCTCGCCTTGTTGCCTCCACTGGTGACAAGAGAGCTGGTGCATTTTTTGCCCAGAGAATCAGCGAAATGATTCAACGGGGAAATGCTTCCAGCATTCTTGGCACAATTCCACGCGGACATGATTTGTACCATAACTATCTGTAAATATTTCGTTCTTAAGTTGTGAATTGTAAATATGTATAATGTTTAGTAAATATTATTTAAAAAAATTAAATGCACTTTACATTTTACATTACAAAATCAAATCGACCAAATACTCACACAAAGTTGAATCGATTTATCGTGAGTATCGAGTACCGAGTCGAATGGTTACTTCACTATTTACATTGTGATGACAACTGTCAAAACGGGCCTAAGCGTACGGCTCACCCATAGATATAGGATACTATAGATCCGCTACGCAATTATTATTACCGTGTGTGAACGAAACCACAACATACGAAAACTGTAAGGGGTGAAAAGGACACAAACAACATTTTTTGTCTTTGTCAGAGTTTCTGTTGGTCACAACTGAACTTGCGACCAACAAATCAGTTGAGACCGATATTTACTTCGTGAATTTATGTGATTTAAGTGATTTACAGTAATTTAAGTTGTGAAACTAAGACGTAGTTGAGTGTTGTATAAGAGTTATCATGGTTATATGTTATATAATCGGCTGTAAAAGCCGTACGGAGACGAAATCACAAGACATAACCTTTCATACGTAAGTACAATTTTTTTGATAAAAATATGACTTGTTAGGCAAAAATATTAACAGAATGAGAGTCCTAGTATATTAACAAGTTATTATAAACAGAAATAATTTATGAAAACGGTATTTATCATCATAATAATAAATATATATTAACCGACAAAATTAAGTGGTAAGGTTAATTTGTCATCCTCGAAACAAACGTTAGGCTGGTCCGCCATTTTTAAGTACTTTATAATTTGCTCAGGTTATAGATTTTTTAGGGATACCAGCCGAGGTAACTGATAAATTACCCTAAAAGTGCGGTATTTTTTATTCAATCTTAAATTTCATATTACTTAATGAAACTGATGTTACAGATTTCCAAAGGACTCTGCAATTCGCCAATTATGGATTCGTGCCACTGGGCGACCAAACTGGCAACCAACCAAATATACTCGGATATGCTCTAGACATTTTGAACAAAGTTGTTTTAGAAAAACTGCTCGAAATGTGACATATTTAAAACCATTCTCGATCCCTACACTTCATATCGTCGAACAGGTTAGTTACTTTTATTAGGCTAAAATTTACATCCTGGACCGTCGATATAGATGTTCATATTTTTTCTGTATATAGTAATAGTACTCATATATAGAAAGCTTTTTGTGAATTCTCAGGCTTAGGAAAATTATAATAATAATAATTATTTTTTTTTTACTTAAATATATTTTTATTTTTACTTATTTACTGTCACATTATAATTTTTGAAGTTAGATAGGTTAGAGTAATTTTTTTTTTAACGAAATTATGCCGATAACCTGTCTAATTTTGAAAAAAAAATACCCTAACCTATCTAAGGTTAGGGTATTTTATTTTGTAACGAAATTATGCCGATAAACAGTCTAATTATGAAGTTAGATAGGTTATTTATTTATTTTTTTGTAAAGAAATTATGCCGATAAACGGTCGACGATCCAGGATCTAAATTTTAACCATGTCCACTGAAATGTGTTAATATTACTTTATCTTTTATAGAAAATTGTACTGATTAAATAAATACATATATACAAAGTTAATTGTATGTTGTCCATCTACTGTTTACTTCATCCTGGTTCATTAATAATATAAATTTTTTAAATTTAATATACAGGTACCGATGGAAATCTTGTCCACATCTATCGAACTGCCGGTAGACATCCCATCTACATCTCACCACATACCAATGCAAATTGATTCCATACCTACACAGGTAATCTCTATATATATAAAAATGAATCGCTGAATTTGTTGCTAAGCGCAAATCTCGAGATCAGCTGAACCGATTTCACTAATTCTTTTTTATAATATTCCTTGAAGTGCAAGGATGGATCTTACGGAGAGAAAAATTTAAAAAAATGCCTGAAAAGTCTTAAAACAACACTTTTCTATATTCCCATACAAAAGATTCGTAAAAATATCTAAAAGTCAATTTGAACTTTAATACCATACAATAAAGCTTAAGAGTTAGTGGAGGGGTTTCGGGAAGGCAATTGAGTGACGTTAGTATCGTATAAATATTAATGTCAATATTTGTTAATATTTTTAATATGTATTTTTAATTTTTATAGCTAACCAGTAACCCGGTGTCACGAATAGCAGAAATAAGTATTAAAAAAATTAAAAATTAAATAATCCACTGTTAGGCGGTACGAAGTTCGCAGGGTCAGCTAGTGAATTATAAAACTTATTCTGATTCAAATAAAATTTATGTTTTCCTTTCAGCTTCATTTTCTCTATTTATTATCTAATTGTCTATAACTTCAATGAGTCAAGTAAATGTATTTAATATATATCAGAAGCAATTTTGAATTTTTGAATCCTATTTTTATAAATTTCAGGTTGAAAACTCCGAGTCCATGGAGATTGAGATGACACCACGAAAACAGAAACTTTTGATACATTTAAATCGGAAAACACTTTTAGCCGAGAAACATGAAATACCTTAGGGAACAATTAGTAGAAATAAATTTGTTTTAAAAAAAATAACTTCTGTTCTTATTTGTAAGATATATAAAGTATATTAATAAAAACTTAAATTTGGAGTAACTTGTTTCATTTTTTTTTTTCATGAAATCATGCTAAATATGTTCCGTTCAACTCCCAGGTTCGATTAAGAGTTAAAAAACAGAACATTTTTTCAGACCACATCTTACAAGATATTACTGTCGTATTTCATGCAACTATCAAAACTCAAAAGCAGAATAAAATAAATTCATTAAAAAATCGAAAAAACAGAATACAACATAGACTGAAAAACACATTACCCTCCTTTGCATTGCGCAGTCGGGTAAAAATCAGTGCCCGGTGAAATTTAAAATAAAATAAAATAAAATACGGGGAAATTTTGGTAGGGCTGGCAACCCTGACATCTTATATACTTTTATGTTTGTCCCTTTCGGTTGTGGCACGCTTGTCACATCTATAGTATGCTATATCTATGGGCTCACCTGATGGTAAGACCGTAGCCTATAGAGTATAGACGCCTGCAACACCAGAAGCATCGCAAGCGCGTTGCCGACCCTATCCCCATTCCCCCCAGGAGATCTGGTCACCTTACTCACCAACAGGAACACTATAATGCTTGAAAACAGTATTATTTCGCTGTGATCTTCTGTAAGGTCGAGTTACTACCCCAGTAGGGCTGCTCCATATTTTGAGCAGGAAATTTTCTGCTGTGCCCTACCTCAGTTAATCAGTTACCTCAGTTAGTTCAGTTATCAGTTAGTGATTGTGATGTAGGTAGTCTGTTTTTTTTTTCGATACGGTCTAAATTGACATAAGCTGTGTTGCTAGTTTTTTGCGAATCATTAATAGCATCATTAATGCGAATCAATAATAGTGCCACTACCGTAACTTTACGTAATTTACAATCTAGTATCGTTTTTCAGTAATAATTACAAAAATGTGTCAAAATTTTAGAATGTGTCGACAACCGTAATGTACCTATAGGCATACCTGTATAATGTACCTGTAATGGCTAATGTATGTTTTCGTTTTTTAATGTATTGGCTACAGTCCATCGACCAATTTCTAGCCCGGCGTGCATAAGGTTGGGTGTAATACACCCAGACCATAATAAATGGTTCAATATTTCAAATTCGAGTTATTGAAATGCATTGTGCGTGTGAGTAGCTGCGCGGGAGAAGGTAACTAAGCGATGAGTATCGCCATAGAGTCAACCGCTGACCGGTGAGTTGTTTAGATGGAGTCAAAGTTGCTGCTGGGTGAGTTACACCCACCTTACGCTCCGTGCAGTGGCGGCCTTAGGGGGTGGCGAACGGGGCAATCGCCCGGGGCCTCGCGCTTGCAGGGGCCTCGCGCAACAACCCAAGCAAATTTAAATTAATATAGATTTTTAACTGTATTTTTTTAAAATTGTTAAAACATATTTGAGGAATTCGATGACACGTACAAGATCGGTTTTCAGTCATTGCTATTCTTTCAATCGAAAATGACGAAGCTCATTCGTTAGATTATTGTGCTTTAATTAAAGATTTTAGTCTTAGGAAAAGCCGAATAGTCTAGTCGACAAGTTGAAAATGGTCCAAAATAGAGATACTGCTCTTAAAATTATGTGTAATAAGCTCGTTGGATTCGGAATGACGACTAGAAAAATGCTCTAAAAGCGTGTATAAGCACATAAAAAATTTGCAAAAGGTATTAAAAATTCCTTCTCCTACATGGGAAAGAGGCCTATCACCTATGCCCAACAGTGAGATATTACAGGCAAAATCGTGATCGTGATTAAAAAATTAAAAAAAAGGAAAAAAATGGCCTTTCGTTTTTTGCCAATAAACTATTAATAGGTATTTAAGAAATTTAAGGAACAGGAGGATATTTCAAATAAGTAATAATAGTATCTACCTAAATAGTTCCAGAAAAATAATCATTTTTTGGAAAAAATCACCAGTTTTTGTTCAAGTATAAAAATTATTATAAATAATAATTATATGAATATATTTTTAACTTTTATGGCGTGATCTTGTTAATTATGTATACAGGATGAACGGTAATAGGTGTAAAAGCTCTGGAGGGGTTAAAGTATAGCTCGTATCCTATCTTTCTATGTATGGAATGGCCCATCCAAAAACAATGGTTTTGGAGTTAATAATTTTTTTAATATTTTTCAAAAAATTCCCGATTTTGTAGGAAAAAATTCGATGATTTTATTTGATGACCCAGAGCTTTTACACCTATTACCGTTCACCTGTATAAGAAAGGCTCTACGAAGCGAAAAAATTTTACGACAATTATTTAAACATTTTGTATCATTTACAATTGAGAAGGAATTTCGAGAAAATTTTGTTAATTAACTATTAAATTAAAAATCGTTTAACTTGTTGAAAAATTAACTTTATTTCAGAATCTTTTTTTGGAATTTCTTAAATAGGAATAGTTTATGAAATATTGGCAAAAAACGAAATACCATTTTTTTCCCTTTTTTTAATTTATTATAACTTTTGCAATTTTGATGTGCTAATACACGCTTTTAGAACATTTTTCTAGGCGTCATTCCGAATCCAATGAGCTATCACACGTAATTTTAAGAGCAGTATCTCTATTTTCGATCATTTTCAACTTGTCGACTAGACTAGAAAGACAAAGGGCCTCGCAAAGACTTGCCGCCCGGAGCCTCGCAATGGGTAAGGCCGCCTCTGGCTCCGTGTTAGTAATTTGAACTGAATACTTTTCGTGTTTGTTTTATTTTAGTACCTATATATTTTTTTGTAATTACAGGCTGAATATTGAACATGTCTTACGAAGAAGGAGAAATAAGGTTAATACGTCTTTTTGATGAAGCAGAAAGTGATTCTTCTGTTGAATCCGACGGCGACATTGAAATTGACAATGTAAGCCAAAGAAGCTATGAAAGTGAAACAGAACAGGAGATAGATGCACAACATGAAGTAGTAGAAGAGTCTGCAGAATCGGCTGAATATGAGTGCGAAGGTAACAGACAATATTTGACAGGGAAGGATGGCACCAAGTGGTCTATTATACAGTATACTGGAAAGGTTGGACGTGCGTACTAGATAAGAAAAAAATATACGGGAAAGGCAAGGCGTAAAAAATTGGACAAAATGCAAAGACTGTTATTGAGTGTTGGCAACTATTATTTACAGATGACATGTTACATGAAATTGTGATTCACACAAATAGTCAAGTAAATTTTGGCCGAATACAGTGACAAAATAGTCACGCGAAGAAATATGCCATGTTGATCATTTTGGTGAATCTTCAAAAGAACCTTGAAGGTAGCAAGATCTATCAGAAGATGTGAAATATGTCCCACTAAAAAAGATCGCAAGAACAAATACGCCTGTTACAAATGTAGTTATCTATGTATGGAACATGCTTTTTTCACAATAGAAAAGTGCATCAGATCTCAACATGAATAACTGAAGTCTAACTAGTTATTATTTAAAAAAAGATTATTTTATTTGTTTTCTTCCTTGTTTAATTAGAATAAAAAATACTTTTCGTTTTATTTTTTTAATATTTTAATAAGAAAGAGAACTATGTGCCACGTTATTTTAAAATATAAGCTAAAAAAATGATTTGTTAAAAACGTAAATAAATATTAAGGAACCATAGTTAAATGTTTTTATTTTATCCATTTATTCATTGCATATTCTTTCAAATATGCAAAATAATTATGTAAAACAGAAAATAATCTTAATATATATAAATCTCGTGTCACAATGTTTGTCCTCAATGGACTCCTAAACCACTTAACCGATTTTAATCAAATTTGCACACCGTGTGCAGTTTGATCCAACTTGAAAGATAGGCTATATTTTATTTTGGTATATGACTGTAATTATTATATTTAAGAAAAAAAAGGCGGTACGAAGTTCGCCAGGTCAGCTAGTAATAATATACATTACAAGAATTAAAATTAATAAATTTATATTTCTCCATGGTTACCATAATTTTTAATAGATTCGTGTATTGTCAAATAATAATAAAATTATGTGGTAAAAGTGTGCTGTGTGGTTACGGCACGTGCTGTGTGGTTACGGCACTAAAGAATGTAGCCACCCCCTCTCTTCCCGTGGGTGTCGTAAGAGGCGACTAAGGGATAACACAGTTCCACTACCACCCTGGAACTTAAAAAGCCGACGGATGGCGGGATAACCATCCATGCTGGCTTTGAAATACACAGGCCAAAGATGGGCAGCAGCGTCTTCGGTGCGACAAAGCCAGCCCTGCGGTCACCAACCCGCCTGCCCAGCGTGGTGACTATGGGCAAAACACATGAGTTTGCGTCGTAATGTCGGGCGCGAACTTGTGGAGGCCTATGTCCAACAGTGGACTGTGATAGGCTGTAGTGGTGGTGGTGGTGGTGGTAAAAGTAAAAAGTTACGATTCGTAAAACCGGTATAGTAGTACAACACTATTACTAAAAAGCTGGTACCTATCAATTTCAAAAAGTGACATTTGCATTTTGCAATTTGCATGTGTCAAAGTCAATTTACATTTGACAATTGTCCGTAGCGAAAAAAATGCTCTTTGAAAAAAAAACACAAACAGACTATACAGTATACACTATAGTAGTGGCCTAGTCTAGTGGGGACTGGTGTTTGACTGGTGTAGTGTTATTGAATTTTCAGGTTTTGTTAGTAAATAATGTTAATAGTTCATACAAGATGAATGATGAAGAGATAAATCATTATAACTTTACCATGTTGGAAGGTAAAATAGACAGTCGCTTATTACAAAGCTTATCAACAATGGGTATAGAAAAACCAACACCCATCCAGGCTAAAACCTTGCCTCATATGCTGATCGGCGAAGATATAATAGGAGCTGCGAAGACTGGTAGTGGTAAAACATTAGCATTTTTAGTACCAGTTGTAGACAAATTAATTAATTTAGGATTTTCTAAAAATAAAGGTTAGTGTACGATTATGCTTACAATCTTTTGATATTTTAGAAGTATATTAAATATTTAATATTGATAGACTAAATTATTGAATAATTTCAGGTGTTGGTTGTTTGATTATTTCACCTACAAGAGAATTGGCACTTCAAACCAATGAGGTTTTAAAGAAACTTCTAGTAAATATTCCATTAACTCATAGCTTAATCATTGGTGGTGAGAAGAAGCTGAAAGAAGTAGTATTATTGCAAACAGGTTATTTTACTTTTCTAAATTAACACAATAAGATAAGTAATATCAATAACTTTAAAACAATTTCAAATTTTTTAGGTGTTAATATAATAGTTGGGACACCGGGTCGTATCTTAGATCATTTAGAAAATACAAGAAACTTTAGCTATAAAAATCTAAAGTGCCTCGTCTTAGACGAAGCTGATAAACTACTCGAAGCCGGTTTTGAAAAGCATGTAGTTGGAATTATTAAAAAACTTCCAAGTAAGTACAAAACAAATTAAGGAATACTATTATTAAGAAATAATTAATTTCTTTAACTTTTTCTTAAAAGATTGATTTCATGTTATAAAATTATTTTTTTAGGTAATAGACAAACTGTCTTGTTTAGTGCGACAATTGATGATAAAATAGAGAGCTTAGCAAAGCTAGCATTAAAGAATAATCCAAAAGTAATATCTGTAAAAGATTATAATCAGTCAACTGTAACAGGTCTGCAGCAAGGGTATGAATAAATATTATTTTTAGTTTATTATTATTATTATGTTATAAGAAATGAAGACAATACCATCATATTTTTTGATTTTTGTTATAATAATAAATAAATAATTATTATATCCTTTTTTTTAACTATTTTAAGCACTCTTTACTGACAACACAAAAAAAATATCCAATTTGTCATTCGGAAGTTATGTGCATACATACACTAAAAATCAAAATTGTTTTTACATGTTATAAACATATGCATGTATTTCTCAAATCTCATGCTATCTATGTATATATATAAAAATGGATGTTTGTCTGTATGTCTTTTATAGAATGGTAAACTATGCATTTGATCATGTCATGATCTTCAGCAAAGTATTGTGCATGAGCCCACAGTTTTCTGAGTCGGTACAACCAAAAAGCGTAGCAACGCGCGCAGGGTACAGCTAGTTTAAAATAATTTAAGAACATGTCTTAATTTGTTGTCTGAATTATGATAAAATGTGTTTTAATTTGATTTCATTTCTTTTTAAGGTATTGCATTTGTCCAGTTGAAGATAGAATATGTTGGTTATATAAAATGCTCAAAAAGAGTAAAAAGAAAAAAGTAATGGTGTTTTTTTCTTCATGTAAATCTGTTGATTTTCATTATGAATTCTTCAAAACACATTGTAAAGCATCAGTCCTAAGTATACATGTAAGTTATATATCTATACTAGGATTACTAGCTGCCCGGACAGACTTTGTTCTGTCTGTAATGTTTTCTTTTGTTTTTTTTTTTTTTTTTAGTATAAAAGTCATCCGTGGGATTTAGGGAACATACAAAAAAAATTTACCCGAATTGGCCGAGCCAATCTCGAGTTATGTGCTTAGCAACATTCATTTTTATTATGTAGACTAGCTGACCCGGCGAACTTCGTACCGCCTAACAGTCGATTCAAAATTTTTTATTAATTTTTTTAATACTTATCCTTCCCGGAACCCCTCCTCTAATACTTGAACTTTATGTTATGGTATTAAAGTTCAAATTGACTTTTAAGTATTATTACGAATCTTTTCTATGGGAATATAGAAAAGTATTGTTTTTAGACTTTTTTAGGAAATTTTAAAATTTTTCTCTCTGTAACAACCATCCTCTTTAAGAAATATTATAAAAAAAGAATTAGCGAAATCGGTTCACCTGCTCTCGAGATTTGCGCTTAGCAACACATTCAGCGATTCATTTTTATATATATAGAGATAACATATAAAAGAGAAAGGTCACCGACTCATCACGAAATCGCAGAAACTATAACACCTACAAACTTGAAATTTGGCAGGTAGGTTAAGATGAGTAGACATCCGCTAAGAACGGGTTTTACGAAACTCCACCCCTAAGGGGTAAAACGTGGGTTGGAAGTTTGTATGAAAGTCCTATGTTTTTGAAGTAAGAGACTTGAAATTCAAAATGTATGCTCTATAGATGGTGTTGAGATGTACTAATAATGTATCTTTAGAAATAAACCCCCTTTTGGGGTTAAAACAGGGGATGGTAGTTTGTATGAAAGTCCAATTAAAAATAATATCCATCGATTTCATTGATTCTAAAAATTCGTCTAGATATTAATTGTTTTTATCTTTCTTTTATTTTTTCCTTTCATTAGGTATTTAGCTTTTTCGAACATAATTAAAAATTGTTTGGAAATAACTAACTCCACGCGTACAAAGTCGCGGGCGGCCGCTAGTTATTCTATATGAATGTTAAGCTATATTTAAAAAATCTCTGCCTTTCCAATGATTATTGTTTATACATATACGTATAAATACTTCTTTTACATATAAATACTTCTACGTTTACGTAATACTTATACGTTTATACATATAAATACTTCTTTCTTTTAAATTATGTTTATTTATTTTATGTATTTTACAAATGTGTTGAACTTTTAGTGTAGTATGTTTTTATTTGTTACTTTTTCAAACTCAAGCAAAACTGCAAAAAGTTAAATATTTTTATTTATTTAAGGGTAAACAAAGTCAACCGAGAAGGAAAGATTGCTATAACACATTTGTTAATGCTGACAAGGGGACACTATTTTGTACTGATGTAGCTGCAAGGGGCTTGGATATTCCATCTGTTGATTGGATTGTTCAATATGATCCGCCTACAGACATGAAAGTAAGAAATTAAAAATCTACAATAATACTCATAGGATTACTAACAGGTCCAATTAAAAATCTATATAAATGCAGAATCTTGTTACATACTTTTACGCCGCGTTGGCGCAGCGGTTACAGCACTGCGCACGTGCGGTTGCGGGTTTGATCCCCGCACACGACAACATTTGTATTGACCATACAGATTTTTGCCGTGGTCTGGGTGTCTGTGCAGTCCTTGTGGGTCTCCCCACCGTGCCTCGGAGAGCACGTTAAGCCGTCGGTCTCGGTTGTTATCATGTACACCTAATAGCGATCGTTACTCATAGTTGGGAATATATTCGCCAACCTGCATTGGAGCAGCGTGGTGGATTAAGCTCCGATCCTTCTCCTACATGGGGAAGAGGCCTATGCCCAACAGTGGGATATTACAGGTTGAATCGTGATCGTGATCGTTACATACTATGTCTAGTAATAAAAATTGAAATATATGTAATGTATTGTAAGGTATGCCTTTGCATAATTTTCACTGCTCCCTGCAGTATTCTGGGATCCATTTACACTTGCTTCATCAAGTGGCTTGATGAAATGGCCAGCATGGTTGCATAGCAACCTGTTTGACACTACGGTCCTATGCACCTGTGGTCCTACACATTTTGTTTTCTCCCCATTAAATCCTGTGCCATCCCTCCTCCTTTTTCCAGCTGATTTTCTGGCTGAGTTCTGACTTTTATGAACTAGGTAGTTACTTAAAATTTATGGGAAAGAGAAGGGATTAAAGGAAAAGGAAAAGTGTTTCTGAAATATTTTTGAAGCCATTGCACCTCTATTACCTAACTACCACTCCCATGTTATAATTTTACTAACCAAACCAAACAGGCAGATACACTAGCAATTTTTGTTCAGTATAGCCTGCTGTAGTACTTCAAAAAATGGAGGTTCTGAATTTGATTATATTTTTTGTTTGTAAGCAATGATTAAGTTAAATCTTACATTTTATAGGAGTACATTCATAGAGTTGGACGTACAGCAAGAGGTTTGAATAGCAGTGGCAATGCAGTCATATTATTAAGACCTGAAGAAGAAGATTTTATTGAATACTTGAAAAGGGAAAAAGTTTATTTAGATAAATATAATTTTGGAGATCCACCCGTAGAAGTGCAAAAAATGGTATGTGTACATATCTGGTTCAATAATTAATTGGAAAAAATAATTATATTTCATACACGACAAGTGTTTATTTTTAAGACTAATGTATAAAATAAGTTAGTTTTTTTTTTCAAATAAAAAAATATTATTTCAATTTTGACCATGATTCCCGAGAGCCTGAATTTTAATCCTCAGTGCTAGGATCTACAGAAGTCGTTAAATTTGATTACATTCAACTTTATGAAACGATGCGAAAGATCTTTTTTTATTATAAAATGTATTTTATCGAAAATTGGTGGCTGTCTTGGTAAAAAGGTTGTCATAACTTTTTGAATTATTTAATAAAAATAATTTTTCATTTTTAGCTTGAAGATCTCATAAAACAAGATGGAACTGTGAAAGTTTTAGCACGGAAAGCGTATCTTTCATTTTTGAGATGTTATAATAAACATCCACTTAAAAAAGTGTTCAATATTAAAAAATTGGACTTAAAAGCAGCAGCTAAAGCCTTTGGCTTCATTGAGCAACCACATGTTGATTTCTGTATCCTTTTTAATATAGGTACTGGTAAATTTATAAAATACTATGTTAATTATTATATTTAAGATTTATTTTAAAAACAAGTTTAAAATGTAATTTCCGTAACTAAAAACTTACAGTAAAAGCTAGAAAAAGGAGTTGATGAAAAAAGACATAATCATCACAGTCACATTAAGTATATTTTGTGATACACATAATAAAACTATATTTATAAAAATAATAATTGTTTTATTGTATAATATTTCTAACTAGCTCTGAAGTTATTGTACAAATCATACATATCACATATTCATTCTCATATTACTTCCACAAACAAGTTTTTCTCTTATAACTGACAACAATAAGCCAAATAACAATAATTTTCAAATATAATATACAACTTATGGCATTTTCATTTGCCTATTTTTGGCTAGACGTTAGTATTCTCTTGCTCTCCTTTTTTGCTTGAAACCTTTTGTAGTAATCTTCAGATTAACAGGTGGTGGTCGTGAGAAACCAAATGATTTAGCAACCAACGCCAAGTCTAAGGTATTAATATCATATACGTTTTTCAACCGATGGGAGTCATAAGACCTTACGTAGCTTGTGTATGCGTCTTTAGCTAATTGGTTAAGAGAATAGTTTCTGGCAATCAATTTTTCCAACTGAAAAAAAAAGTAAACAAATTTTATTTATATGCAGCTTTTTCTATGTTGCTAGGTAAACAGGTCAAAAACATTCCATAGTTAGTCTAAATTCAATATCAACACTTAGTTTTAATTTAACATTTTAAATAAATAAAACAACATTAAAATTATTACATTTTCAACATAAACAAATGTAAAATTATTATAGTAAGAATTAAAATGTTTTAGTCAAGAAATAAATCAAATGTAAAAAAAAATGTACATACCGATGCTTGAATTTCAAAACCCTTGTCCCAAGAGAATTCTAATTCATTTAATCTGATCTTAGCCCGTTGCAAGTATGCGAGGAATGCGATTTCTTCACGTCGTAAGAATAATAAAGCCTGACCACTTGTGCCCACACCTCTTGCGGTTCTACCAACTCTGTTAATGTATTCCTGAAACAATTACACAGTATTATTTATTGAAGTGAAAACTTCTTTAGCAGCGTTGTGCACTTTTATAAAATTGTTTGTGATGGGTAAAAAATGTTAAGCTCGCGTCAGGAGGCGTGGCCTGATCGACGCGTCAGGGGGCGTGACCCTGGTCTTAAGATAAATTGACTTTCACTGTCACATGTTTATTTAAATGGAGGTTGTTGACAGAGCATACAATAAAAACTGCCTAAAATATCTCATAACTGGAGCTCTAATTATATTGCAATAATAGATACAACAAAAACCGAAAGCTAAAAAATGTACACCTGCCAAATTTATATTATTATAATATATAACAATAAATCGATCGCTTTAGTTTAATGATCATACAAAAGCAAGATAAGTTTGTTGTGTTCATAATTATCAAGAGCGATGGCTACTTTTTTTTTGTAAAATAAAACCAAAATGAGGAATTTAATTAAATATTAAAAACCTATTTAAAATATTATAATTTTAAAAATAAGGATGAGACAGAAGTTAACGGTTCCTGTCATTTCAAATAATGGATAAACAAACAGCCTACCCATATCCTATCGTAAAGATAGACATGTTTCAAATTAATCATGCGTTTTTCTGAGCACAATACTCTTTCGTAAATTATATCAGAGCAATGTCAGTAATAAAATTAAAACATGTGTTGAAATTTAAACTAAATGTCTTTAATCATTGATCTTGCATTAAAAAGTAACGTTTTTATGTTAGGTATGATTTTGTAAATCTTACCCTAGGTTCATCAGGCGGATCGTATTGTACAATCCAATCCACTGCTGGAATATCTAAACCTCTCGCGGCTATGTCTGTGCATAGCAAAATAGCTCGCTCTGCATTACAAAACTGGAAGAAAGTTGTAGTTCGCTTTGCTTGTTCTTGTTTACCCTGAAATAATGTTTAAATATAATATATAGTTTTGCATACAACAGTCCTATGGATCTCATAGTCTCTCATAACTCGGTATGAGAATTTGATCTGCATTTGTCCATATTTTATGAGATTTTTTCCATAGGGAGTTTATAATTCGGAGCGATCATTTAGGTTCGCAACTCCTGGTGAGTTTAACTCATTTTTTTTACCTTGCTTTACATGACATCAAAAATAGTATGAAAAGATATATATATATATATATATATATATATATATATATATATATATATATAT